>CM022542.1:14475047-15138602 GCA_012273795.1 Dendrolimus punctatus | reverse complement strand
TTTCCTTGCTTATGTGTACGGATTTCTATATTGGGAACTCTATGAGTAATACTTTAGTCACAGTGTGCTATATTGAGTGCAGCATAAATCTGTCCCTGTTTTACTTATTCTAGTTTCTGTTTGGTATAGTAAATGCAAGCGCAATGCGTCGAGAATTCAACAGATGTTATGGGATTTATAGTTCTCGCATTATTATTTTTTGTTTTTAGGGCTCCGTAAATATTTTGTTGTACTAAATCTTCTGTTCTCATCATATCCATTCATATCCTGTATGCTATATCATGTATGTATATATATCTGTATTTATTTATTATAAGCTAGTGACTCGTGAAAGTGAGAATAATGCAGTATACCACTGTTCTCATCAAATTTATCCATCCAGAGGTTGTGTTAAAGAAAACGCTAATAGCGATTAGATTGTAATGTACAGTCGCGGTATGTAAAGGTTTGTAACCATAGCATATTCACCATTCATCCATCAGCTTTTTTATATTTTTTACATTATCCATTTATTTTTCTCAGAGAGTATCGAGTCAATATGAATGAAATTTGACAGGAAGGTGTAGGCATATATAAATAATAATAAGGTGTACATAAATAGGATATGCCAGCAACTTATTCTACGCCTGAATTAAAATTCCCACAGGATAGAGAAATTAAGTCTACGAATTGGCTGTCGAACAGTGCAAACCGCATCGAAATCAAACCACCAGTTTCCACGTGTATCCCGAACAGACAGACAAGAAATGTAAACAAAAAATTGCATCGTGCACTGTTTATATAGCCTATTCCAGTTGGGTTTTTTTAAAAGTTTCAATGTACGGACACGGCATGTTTAGAATTTAATAATATCGATGTATATGTGGTGTATTTAGGTTATATAGCGCTACACAGTGAAACATATAGAAATCAGCAAATATACAACATTGGTACAGTTTATATTTTACACACACCAAAGCTCCGTGAAAACGTGAATTGAAAAATGTAATTTGTTAGTTAATATTTTATTAGGTAATGTTGAGTAAGGAATTCATTATGTGATTCTGAGTGGTGTGGTATAAATGTAACTGACATTAATGTTATTTATCACGTAAACAAATACGCAATTATAGACACGAGTCATCCCCACTAGTGTTATAAAAATCTCTGTAAGCAAAGGGGCTGAATACATTTTAAATACATTTTCATCCAGATGTTCTGAACTCATATAAATAAATCTTGTGAACCGTTCTAGGAAAATGTGAGTTTGTACTAATTACGGTACATACGTGCTGTATCTATGGGAACTTGCAGGAAGCTCGCACTTCCATATATATTGCTATGCACGTGCGTTGGACGTGTCGTTGCAATTTGAATCGTATCATGTGTGACGTAAGCTCTACAGTCATAATGGCAGAGTTAGTACGTCTTTCATTTAAATATCACGTATTGTAAGCTAATTTAGTACTTATTACTATAGACTTAAGAATGTACGTGATAAGTTTACTGATTTACTAAAGAAGCAATGAACAGTTACAGGTAATTGAAATATAATGAATATTTTATCCGTCGTCTTATTGTCACTTACAATGTATGTACCTGAATATAAACAAAATAAAAAATTAAAGACAACTCTTTGCACGAAGGAAAGCCTACCTATATTGCGGTGGTATTACAAATATATAAATGACAAAAACACAAACACCCAGACTGGAAATTAAGTGCTTACAATAAATAAACTAATTATAAGTGAGAAAGAAGAAGTTGGTATTGGCATTATAATGAGGAGGGATCAAAGTCACGTGACAAAAGTAATGTTAAACTACAAGATGGATGGATTGTGTGAAGGATGATATGATGATATGTGGTGTGACAGAAGATGTACGAGCATGTCAGAATAGGAGAGTGTGGAAGGAAAAGACAAATTGTGCCGACCCCAAATAATTGGGATATGGTGAAAGAAAAGAGAGAATAAATAAACTTTATTTCTAATAAAAAGTTACAGAAAATCATATTATTCCTTAGGTACAAGTAGTATTAGTACCATGTTAGTATTTAGGCGTTTTAACAAAATTTATAAGTATCCCTTGCCCGCAGCAGCTTCTCCATAAATTTTTCAATACTGAAAAGCACCAAAATCGACTGCATATAAATTGTTTTATGAAAAGAAATAACAGAAAAGTAATAAAAATAAAAAATAAAAAAAAGGTATTCGCTTGCCATGTTCTTTTAGACCCATTAGGGATCAGCAGAATGTCTACATTATCTTGGGGGGGAATAATCTGCCATTTTATGATTGATCGATAACAGCAGCACAGCTACTTATCAGAAAGGACGTTGCTCCTAGGTCTGCTATAGGTCGATAAAACAGAAAGTTATTGTTGAACACCTGTTGCAAATTTTAAAGCAAAGATTTCTTTGCATGATATTTTGCTATAAGATTTTATAAGGCAATTGACCGCAGAATATTTACCAAAATTAAATTATAGTAGTGCCGGGCGGCTTTCATTCTATTCCTTACATTCGTAAATTATTATTGCAAACTTAGTTATAGAATCCATGTTAATATGAATAGTAAAATGTGAAAATGTTTAGAAACTTTCTGTTTTGTTTTTTAACTTGTGTAGATTTTGAAGTTTCAGCATGTGGTAGTGTTGAGTTCCGATACAATTTATAAAGTACTTAGTCATTTGTAATATAGTTTCTCATACAACTATAACGAAAAAGTACAGCTATTTCTACCTTGTTTATAAGTTTATTTCAATATTTTCATTTGACAACGACGCCATGTTTTTTACATTCTTAGCCTGGGTCGTTTAACTCGGTGAATTTAAACCTCCCCGATTTATTTACAGCTAGGGAACACTTCAGAAATAATGTTTACGACATTTGCTATCACCTGGACGTTACTGGAATCTGTTCCAGTATTTTTAATGTGACAGATAACGTAGAAGAATAGTATTTGGTCATATAAAACTGACCAGGCATCTGCCTAAGTAGATCATAACTTTTAAGTTTAACATCTGTATTGGAGTATAGGCATCACGAATATCCCGGCGGGGAAGCGTTATTAACATGACTCACGGACCGGTCTTGCAGGCTGCAGTGATATTGTAGGACAAAAAGGAAGGAAATTTGACTTTTAAATGACCTATTTCACTCTTGCATGTATCTTGTGACAATAAATCTCATGGTAAGAAATGCCTTTACTCACCTTTAACACAGACGTTAGCACGCACGCACGCATTTACAATATACGTTTAAATGTTTCATGTAAAGTACACCTTCTCCTTCTCACCTCCTTAAAAAATGTTGATTAATGAATTGATTTAATAGCTTAACTCATCCAAACATGTACAATTAAACAATATTGAACACATATCCTAGCCGAATGTGCCGATTTCTCGGAAACTTAAGTCCTCGCGGTCGATTGTTGTATTGTACAGTTTGTATAAAACGATGCGCGAACTGGGGGGGGGGGAGGCAGTCAAGCGACGATTACGATATGATCAAGACGTGTGTTGACGACTACACTCGATAAGCAATAAAGTGACGGACTTTGCGCGTGTTATTGGATAGTGCAGTTTGTCCTGGTTGTGCCCAGTTATATTTGTACCTGTGTTATACGTGTTTTTATAGTCTAATAAATTCTTACATAATTCCAACGGTATTTTAATTCGAGTCATGTAGCTCGTAACAATAATAACAAGCGCGACCCTCACAAGGGTCGCGAGCTAGGTTGAGAAACGATGGTGTAGTCTATTATCAAATTTGGTAGTACACAAATGACCGGATCTCACACTTCAATGGCCCGGCACCTCCACAAAACTTTCGATTTCATGTGTAACTAACTACTAATCACTTGCATAACATGTGATGTAACTCATACTAAGTACTTTTAATTAGACAACTCTTTCAAATTAATTAATAAAATCGTAAAAGCTACGGTGGTAGAATAGTCTGAAGTCTTTTTTTGGCGAGGCTTGATCATTGGTTTATAGTGCTACAGGTATAGTTATATGAAAAGACTTTAATTAGTAACTGATTCGGATAACTAGTTTTCTTGTTGAACAGTTTTTATCTTATATTGGGATATGCTCGCGAATTCGTCCACGCTTGACTTGAAATTTCCGCGGGATTCCCGGTGACACCAAGTATCGTGGCAATTAAAAAAAGAAAGTAAGCCATCGTTTTAGTGGACACTATATCTGAATAAGCAAATTTTTATGCATCCGAACAACATCAAACCGCTGCCCGGGAAAATTTCCGCGGGATTTTCGGGATAAAAAATATCACACAGTTTATTACATTAACTAAATTTGCTATCGATCAGTAAAAAAATAACATTAGAATTCCTTTTTTTTCTAATCTGGCCTTTTTTAATTATTCCCAAAAAAATCCCTCTGAATTCCCAGGTCAAAAAGTAGCGTAGATTTTATTAAGTCTAAGAATTTCATGTCGATCAGCAACCGCCTTGAACTAATTCTGGGTCTAAACCCAGTCGTTTTTAATATAATCCCGCCCGAACTAACAGACAAGAAATCTAAAAAAAATGCATCGTGTTCTCCATCGTTTATATAGTTTATTGGAGTTTTTTTTAATAGTTTCAATGTACAGACACGGCATATTTAGAATTTTATAATATTAATTTTTCTCTCGTTTTAAATGGCGTGCTCTCGTCTCGGAGGCCAGGACTCATTTTGGGTCGTCGAGCCAACGGAGTTAGTTAGTTAGTTATAATATTAATTATTTTTTGTTAGTACATTATTAGGTTTCATTTCATAATTATGTACTTTAATTTTTTTATTGCATGAGTTCAACAGATACCTAGAGGGTCCACTTTATGAAAAACGGTTACCATCGCCTATGGACATTTCTTATACCAAAGGTGCTCTATCTATGCGGTACAGTTCTCTAAACGGAGACTGGAAGCTGGCCTCAGGTCTTTGTATTGTTTCTCAGTTTCTGCACGGATAAAAAGATTGTATACATTACTCAAGTCATAGTAAAAATAAGAATAACAATATATTTTTTAATATGTGTTTATTTTTAATATATATGTATTAAAACAACATAAAAAAGAATGTGAATAAATACATGCGAAAGAAAAATAATAAAGTAAATTATAAACTCAGGCTTTGAATAAAGTGTCATATTTAAAAAAATGGTCTCTTCATACGGCATGTATTTAAATACGATTTTAATAATTTAATATTTTAGTTAATACCATCTGGATGGCTGGTTATTTTTGGAGGAGACGCATTCTGTGAAATATAAAACAGTCTGTCAAAAAAAGACGGCAATATGGTCAATATGAAGATATCTATGCAAATGGGACTTTGTCCGACGACACATGTTTTCAATATTGAATAATTAGGGCTGCATTGGCACAAACTAATCCTTTATAAAAAATAAATGACTAGTATAATTATAATAAAAATAACTCTCAGTTAAGATTTAGGTGACTGTTCCATTTTAAGAGTAGGGTTATTTGTCTATATAATTATATGTCGCTAGTCGCTACATTTGATTTATACGATTATTCGTTTGTTAATTTTTAAGAAATTGCTCAGGCCTTAAATGTTATTAGTCACATTTTGACTCTTTTATCTGCCTTTTTTATTAAGTAAGACGAGACTTTAGTAGCAATACTAACTTACATAAAATATGTTCCAAACTTCCAAAACAGTTCGGATAGATTCGAAAAACAAAAACTGTCGTTGATACGCGAGGGCTGGGTGTTTTTTTTTCGCCGGATGCACGAAGTGTAAAAAAGGTTTCCAAATTTATACAGTACCTTAAGTAGGTTGACTATCAGCCCTGGTCTACGGGTGCAAGTGTCGCATCAGACGGGCTACATCCGCGTCGTCGGTGACCGCTATTCGATGGGCACGTACTCGCCGGCCTTCGGGCGCGCTTCGCATTTGCAGCCGGACGGGCTGTACGTGAGCTTCATTAGAGAGGGGCTTTAAATTATCGATAAGTGTGGTGTATTTTAGTATTATTTAAATGTTAAATACAGCTCAAGCCGGATGGGACAGTAGAGTTCGAGCAACAGCATTCATTATGCTAGATTGATTTAGATACTGTTCCAGATTACTGCTCCAAAGCTATGTTATTCTGTAAATATTATTGACAACGTTAAAACATCAGGTAATCATAAAGTAATTGTGTAAAACTAGAGCTTTTCAAGCAGCTTTGCTTTTGTGCAATTCGGCTCTATAGTAAATGAGAAACTGTTCCGTTGCCCGTTCTTTCGCCATAATAAGTGTCCTATGATCATCCTCCTTATAGAAATTATTTATAACATTTTTTGATGATTGGTATATTTTCTTGCACTAACCCATTTTTGGGAATAAAATGTACTACCTTCACGTGTATTATTAACAGTATATTCATTCGCATGGCCGCAAACGGGGAATTTTTTTATGGTTTTGTCAATTTATAATGGATCTAGCTGACCCGTGTCCACTTCGCTGGGAGTCATTAAAAATTAGAAAATATTATTGATCACAATCAAATATATCGCTGAATCACTCAGGTGGAATTTTTTGATAAAAAAATAAATAAAAGTAGGTAGTAGACTCCGGCATATCTCGTTCGCCCGAGCCAAATTTGAAAAAAAAAATATCACTCAGGAATAATATAGCTTTCGACCGGTGATTTTTTTTCAAAATCGTTTCAGTAGTTCAAGAGATTACTTCCTACAAACTAACTCATAAACACTACCTCACTATATTATTAGTATAGGAATGTAGATTGCCATCTTTGTTCAAAAGTTCTAAAATAACTTTGATAACACGATTTAAAGATTTTTAATTTAAAATGACTTAACTCCATAAAACCAACAAAAAAATAAGTGTGTACAAATATTAACTAGGATGGCGACCGTCGATAATGATACAATATCAACGAGCACATCACTTTAAATGCTCTCATATTAAACATTGGTGTACGTTCGAGGATATCGAATTGATTGTTATTCTGTAAGCAATTCTTTTGGTCGCCTTTCTCCAAAGATTCATTGATGACTTCTATTTTGTTTTTTAAACAAATATATCCGAGAAATTTTTACGCTTTGTAAAATATTAAGTGTTTCCTGTTTTCTTTCGTGTAGTTTTATCAGCTTCAATGCTGCAGTCTGCTTAATCATTATGACTTATGGAGACCGCGGCTTGAACTGTTCGTAAGTGCTTTACAATTCTAAAGATCCACTACGACTTAATTTTTATGGTGCCGTGGCCATTTCTTCAAGGACTTCTTATGTTATCGTTCTAGCTGTCGTTTTTTTCGATAACTTCCTTAGCCAATTAAAGTCCTCTAATGGAGTTAGGGGTCCTTCCTCATCCAGCCCTGCCCGTGACCAGTAGAGTACTCGGTGACTACTGGGTTTATATGGATATAATTTAGGGTTGTATTATATATGGACTGACACGCAGTTGGTCGCAATGTCTTGGACTAAATACGTTTTCCTTCAGAGAAACTCGTACATGGCTTTGAATACTTGACATATTTGTGGATATTCGTAGTAAGTTACACTGTTATACCTTGGTGGCCTACCTCGCAGAGTAAGTAATGGTAGATTGTTACAAGAGAGGTGAAACTGGCTATTTAGGTATGAGATGGTTTGGCGCTAATAGTTCGAGTGCCTAAATAGGCATGCCGTCCGAGGTTAACACTGCTTTTTGTTTCGAATATAAGGAAAGAAAAAACTATTAAACATACAGTTACTTCTCCGATGAAATTTGGCGTTAAACCTTATCTATATCTAACAAAGAGTACATCCCTATTAATATTATAAATACGAAAGTAACTCTGTCTGTCTGTCTGTCTGTTCCGTTTTCACATAAAAAGTACTGGACCGATTTGGCTGAAACTCTAACTATATGTTTTCGATGCCGAGAATGAACATAGGATACTTTTTATCCCGAAAAATGGAATAGTTTCCGGGATAAAAATATATTTGTCTTTCTGTTTGTTATGCTTTTACGGAAGAACTAATGGGCCGATTTGGATGAAATTTGGTACGTATGTAAATTTCATACTGAGGGTGGACAAAGGATACTTTTCATTTTGGCTGTTTTAGCCTTTACTCATTTTGGCCATGTCGGTCACTGTAGCCTTTTTGGTAATTTTGGCCTATTTGGTCATTTTGGCCTATTTGGCCAGTTTGGCCTATTTTGTCATTTTGGCCTATTTGGTCATTTTGGCCTATTTGGACATTTTGGCATATTTGGTCATTTTGGCCTATTTGGTCTTTTTGGCATTTTTGGTCATTTTGGCCTATTTGGTTATAATATTATATTATATTATATTATATATTGAATATATAAAGAATATCTAAATCTGATGAACTCATTTAATACGTGATATATGAAACGTCAAGTAAATTTCTTTTTCTGTGGCACTCTACCAGCCAGTATTTTTTGTCACAGATGATAGTAAATATTTAAACTCAAATTTATGTAAATTAAATATAATTTAGTGAAAAGTAATTTATAAGTATAAAATGATGTTAGAAAACTGTTGATATTTCTTTATTACAATTTATGCCGCGATTTAACAGCGGCTGTAAAAATAATATGGGATATAAACGCATGTATAATCTATGGTTTGCGTGGTTTTTTAATTTTTTTGACGACATGAAAATCTTTTAACAGGGACGAAAAATACTGTTTCATCCCTGTGATCAGGCAACGTACTTTTAGAATATGAGAAATGAAAAATAATATCATTAGCTTTCAATAGTGAATTGTGGTAGAATGAACCAGAAATTATAACCAGGGGTTGTTATGCTGTTGCGTGCACATAGTTGTATGCAACGTATAATAAAATGACAGAATATATAGACATAGATAACAATATTTTATTGTTCTCTAAAACAAAAATTACAAAAATGCACAACAAGATAATAGTTACTTGGTAAAACAAAAGGCGGCCTTAGCGCTTAAAGCGATCTCTTCCAGTCAACCTGACGCAAAAAGAAAAAGGAAAGAAATATAAGAACGTGTGCGTCTCGGGACGCCCAACAGAAGTGATAACTTGCGTGAGAGAAAGGGAAGACAGACAGACTGGAGCTGTAACGCGTTACGTAACGAAGTGGTTTACCCTGCCATAAGAAATTAACAATTCAAAAATATGACATACATGAACAGTAGATTACAGTCTAAAGTATTGTAAACTAGCACATACATTATTGCGTAAGACTAACATAATGATTCCTGAGTGAATTTTTAAATATGGCAAAGATTAAGGTTTTCTGACGTCAGTGTGCAAAGGGTACAAAAATAAGACAGCCTGCATGGCGAAGGAGAAGGTGGAATATATAGTCTAGTATTAGTTGAGATAAATAGTCTCTTTGTGGAAAGAAATATAAGAGTATAAAAATTACTGAACATCTAAAAATTTTATTGTACCTAAAGCCCTCTAATGACTTCAAATTGGTTTCGTGTGACCTGGAACAATGGCCTATCGAGTTATTCGATTCATTGTTCAGTGATCGATCTAGCGGTGCAAGGTCATTGCGACACCCACGCCCGATACAAAGCGCCTGTTATTTGGGGTTTGTTTGATGAAGCTCTGGCGAAAGTTAAGAGATGTATCTTTTTAAATATTTTAGTTGAGCTGGAGCATATCTAAGAATTAGTGTTTGTATTCAACGAGGTGGTGCTGCTAGCCTTCTAGGCATACTGCGCTGAGGCAGCGATTTGGTTTTGCTGGACGGATTTTGGTTAATAGTTTTTTAGTGTGTATATTTGTTAATTTGGGTTTTTAGGTAAGTTTGGTATTTTTATTATTAAATTAAATAATATTATAATAATTTAAAATATTAAAGTATTATTATTGTAATAATACTGTGGTGTGGTGGTCAAATTGAGAATGTAATAATAATTATTTATTTGATCTATGCTGCATAAGGTAGTGGAAATAGTCCATCATCGAATGTAGCTTATACTCGACGATTTAGGTTTTGATGATTTATAATTCTAGTTTAACATTTATCTATCGTCACTTAAGATTTGGACCAATCGTCAATCGTCTGCGTTTCATATTCCTATACATATGCCGCCCCCAGACACGAGTGTTGCTGATGTCAAGTGCGAAATGTTTCGTAAGTGAGATTGTTTGTGACAAAAATAGAATATGCAATTGCATTGTTGACATACCACAGATACAACAATCAAAAGTAATGGTATTCAAGTTGTTATACATGTGACATGCTTAAAAAATGTCTATTTTAGGATTTTATGGATCTGTTACTGATTTGAACTATGAATGTCAAAGAAGCAAGTGAGGTGTGTAAGAATAAGCCTAAGTGGCGCTCTGTTGTTCGTGCCTACCCCGCAAGGGACCTGGCGTGAAGTTATGTATGTATGTATGTATGTATGTATGTTACTGATTTGCCGAGTCACTCAAACGCTACAAATATATTAACCTTATTTATTTGTGCCGTTTATTCATACACTTGGATCGTTGGGTCCTCAAGCCATGTACCTCTACAAAAACACTATAAAATGACTCATCAACTTTTTCGGGTGATCAGAAGGCTGAAGTAGGCACTTCGGATGATGGGTCAGTATGGCAATCCAGCGAGGTAACGTACCCAGCCTTCTGGGCACCTTACCTGTAGAAGACTGGGACAAGACAATCTTCTGGGAGCTCCAAGCTGGACGGTGGTGGTGTGATGATCGCTGTCTCGCGGTCAATAAATTCATTTCGTAGACATGATTGGGAGACGGATTGTGAGGATCTTTGGGTTACTTTGAGTTTGAATATTAATGGGTCTAATACAAGTGTAGCAATTTGTGCTGTTTATCTACCTCCGCCGGCCAGAATGGATTCCCAACAGAAGTTTCTGGACAATGTTGATGTAGTCATGAACAATAATCAATATGTTGTGTTATTAGGAGATTTTAATTTAGGTTTTATTAACTGGAGTCCGAAAGATAATTGTACATACATGATTCCATCAAATTATAACAGAAGTATCGGTTACTCTCTAATTGACTTTATGACTTTAAATGAACTATATCAAGCTAATAACATATATAATTCGGACGGTAATATCTTGGATTTAGCGCTAAGTAACCTTGATAAAGCTTCCGTTAAAAAACCTCTAAATTTATTAAGTAAAATAGATAAGTATCACCCTGGTTTTATATTTAGTATTCCAATTTCTAATTTTGAGTCGCAAAAGTATCTTCTGCAGAACAAAGGACACACATTTAACTTTTATAAAGCAAACTACACAAACATTATATCAGAACTTAAAGTATGTAACTGGAATGAAAAATTTAGCACTAGTATTAATGTTGATGATATGGTTAACAAGTTTTATGACGTAATTTATGATCAAATAGAAAGACAAGTCCCTAAACGTAAATGCTTACCTCGTAAATTTCCTACATGGTTTGATAAACGTCTGATAAAACTTATAAATGAGAAGAATAAGATTCGTAAAAGATGTCGAAAGTTTAATAATCCACGCGATAAGTTGGAGTACGAAATGATACGATCACGTTGTCATAAACTATATGATATTTGCTACTCAAACTATTTAAATTTCGCTGAAGACAATATCTCTAAGAACCCGAATCACTTTTGGCGATTTATCAAGGAACAACGTAAGGGATGCTCTGGTATTCCTGCGGTTATGAAATTAAACAATATTAGTGCTTCCAATGGAGCTGATGTTGCAAACCTTTTCGTTAAGCAGTTCTCATCCGTTTATCATTCCGCATCCAAAAATGTAACACTGCAAGAGCCTTCTGATACAGCGACTGGTCATCTCAGCCGCATAGTATTCACTGAATCTCAAGTACTAAAAGGATTGAGAAACCTTAGCGCACAGAAACCGGCTGGCCCCGACAATATACCTCCTGTTTTTATAAAACGTATTGCAATAGGTATTGCATATCCACTGACCTACATATATAATCACTCATTACTCACTGGTGTATTCCCTCTCGAATGGAAAAGAGCTAGAATCATACCTATTCACAAAAAAGGTGATGAAACTGATGTTAAAAATTACAGACCAATCTCTATTCTCTCTTGTTTTTCGAAATTATTTGAATGTTTAATATATCCTCTAATTCACAATCTTGTTGATAATAGTTTATCGGATTTTCAGCATGGATTTAGACAGGGTAGATCAGTTGATTCCAATTTAGTGTCGTTTGTTTCCTCTGTCTCAATTGAGGTCGATAAAGGTGGGCAAGTTGACTCTATTTATACTGATTTCAGCAGCGCCTTTGACAAGGTAAATCATGCTATACTATTATATAAACTTAAAAACGCTGGCATTGAAGGACGTTTGCTGAATTGGTTTCAATCTTACCTAACACTGAGACCCCAAACTGTTGTTGTAAGTGGCCATAAATCTAACATCTACTACGCTAAATCTGGTGTGCCACAAGGTTCCCATTTGGGGCCAATATTATTTCTCATATTTATCAACGATATAACTGCACATATCAAGCACAGCGAAATGTCATTGTTTGCTGATGATCTCAAAATTTTTAGAATTATTCAATCAAAAGATGATGTCACTCTTATGCAAACGGATATTAATAACGTCAAGATGTGGTGCGATAATAATGGCATGTCTCTGAACCCTAGTAAATGTTCTCACATTACTTTTACCAAAAAGAAGACACCTTTAAATTCTACATACTATCTGGATGGAGTAGCTCTAAATACAGTGTCGGAAGTTCGGGACTTAGGCATTGTAATAGACAGCAACCTCAAGTTTTCTGCCCATCTTGATGTAAAAATTAGTAAAGCTGCTCAAATGTTAGGTTTTTTGAAGCGCAGTACGCGAGGGTTTAAGCGGCCTAGCACACGCATACTTCTGTATAACAGTTTTGTACGAAGTCATCTTGAGTTTGCTAGTGTCGCATGGAACCCTGTGTACAGTGTTAATTCTCAGAGAATTGAGAGTATACAACGTGCCTTCACCCGCCATCTGGCTTATATAACTCCACAAATCGTGTACACTCAACCATATGTGGAAAGACTGAAATTCTTTCACATGTCCACCCTTCGTCACCGCCGTATAATGAGTGACTTAATATTTCTCCATAAGATAATCAATAATAAAATCAAATGCCAACATCTCCTTGCTCGTATACGCATCAATGTTCCTTATAATTGTCCACGTAATTTTCGGCCTGGAGTATTTCGGATTCCCCCGTGCAGAACCAATCTTGGCCAGCACCTACCATTGTCGAGAATGTGCAACAAATACAATGAAATAGCCGGTAAGATTCCGTACATAGATATCTTTTGCGACTCTTTAGAAATTTTTAAAAGGAAATTAATCACATATTTTCATGTAAATTAAGTTTTTCATCTCATTTATCTACATCAATTTAAATTTATATAAATTCTGTAATTCTAATTTAGAAATAGTGACAAACTGTAGACAAAGCTGTGTACGCCTGTTATTGGCATGTATGCATTTATTTAATTGTTATATTTATTATTATGTCATAATTTTATTAATGTGTACTATGCTGTTGGTGTACCTATAAAATAAATAAATAAATAAAGACTGTGATCTAGGCTCAGTACTCTGCTTACAGTCTTGAGATATTATAGTTTGAATACAATAAATATAACTAAGTTTTCTTTATTGTTTTAGTTTATAATGTCTTAGTTTAATAAATATAATACCATCGGAATGACAACAAAAAAATGATGAACAACAATCGGTAATAACAGTCGGTACTGGTAGACCGCGACGTATTTACCACGATCAAATCGCAGAGTCTTAATCAATGGCCAGGTAAAAAGGATCTATAATAATCATGTATGTATGTAGAGATTAATGAATGTAGATGAAGCAAAAGATATATATATATCAAGGTCGTAGCAAGTGGGAATTCTTATCTCTGCCTACCCCAATAGAAAACAGGCTTGATAATATGCATGCTTTTATGTATGAACAATATAGTATTAGATTTTATATTATTTAAAATGTACGTACAATAAGAAAGAGCATACTAATTTCGTGTTGGTTTTCCTCCGCATTACAAATAAATCAAAGATGCTTAAAATGGCTGAGGGATTGATAATTCTTTCGTAATTACAGCCACAGAGGGTGCGTCTTGTATACGTCAGTGACGTGTGGGGTGGAACATTGACAAGACTTGAAGGGGACAGGGCACAATTAACGATTGTCTACACAGGAAACTTCTTTCGGTCACGAAGTTTTTATTTTTTTGAATATACACAGTTTTAGTACCTTACAGCTTACGCAGATAGTAGATGCGTTAATGAATAGTGTTTTTGTAGTCTGGAAATAAAATTTGCATTTTTTCATTGCTGGAGTACAACAGGCAACGCGCCTCCTGATGGAAAGTGAATTTAAAAAAAGAAAGGAGGAATTCCCAAAGTAGTTTCCAATGTGCTGCCAGCTTCGAAGGTGAGGCAGGAACCTGGCCACTAATGCCGGAACGCAACTTAGGCTTGTAATAGCGGTATACTCCTGCCCAGATTTGGTAACCATCTAGATAAGCAATAAGGTTTTTTTAAAAAGGTTTTTAAATACAAGCTTTTGAGATCCTGGATATCATGTAGCAGCAGATTGCTAGCCAAGACAAGTAAAACGAGCCCAAACACGACGTGTCTATTTTGTTTAGTACAGGAGTTCCTATGGCCACCTTCCGACTCCATCATCAGATCAGCTTCATGGTACCATATTATTGCATTGTCACGCGAAATATGTACATACTCGTGCAAAATTTCAGCTCAGTCGGAAACCGGGAACTTGGTCAAATTTGCAATGTACATGTACTACATTCATTGCAAGTTAAGAATATAAGCTTGTAAAAATGCTCAACCTTCGGGCTGATTTATGTTATTATGTATGTAGGTAAATACACAAGTAAATATGAAAGAAATATTGAATGTTTATATGGTTAATTGGGTATGTATATTACAATATTTATATTATGTTTGCAAGTTGTGTATTGGTTTGTTCATTCTTCATGGTCTAGAGAATAATCACGTTATTATGGATTTGACTGCATATCTTTGTATGTATATTTTTGCCTCCTGGAAATAGAATAACGAAGTATTGAGGGATTGAGTTCCGAATTTTATACAAGCCAAATTGCATGAAAAATCGTTAAGTTGTATAATGTTTGTATGTTTTCTTTCTTTGAATTGTTGCATTTTATTTTCGATTTTTTTGTGTTTTATTTTTGTCATTGAACCCTTTAAAATGGGCATGACGGTTGCATTCATTTGTTCCTCTGGGTATGTATGTCACAACTATCGTTTTTAAAAAAATGGCTGATGATTTTGTATATTTGTAATATATGCGTATCACGACCGCTGGAATTTTGAGAATCGAATTGTATTAAACTTTACACCTTTGTGTGTACTCATTTTTGTATTAATTACAATTAATTTCCAATGAAATAAAAATTTTGCGCGAAGGTGTATTTATACATAATTATATTCCGCTACACAAAGGTGTAGTAAAATTGAATTCGTCGAAATCCACATACTTGCACCAAAATATTTGAAGACATTAATACAAGTAATAAGAAAATTATCAAGAAAGTTTGTGAAGCCGCACATTAAGCTGATATTGAAGCGAAAAGAAAGATTTCAAAGGTCACCACAGGGGTTACTATTTACTACTAATGCCGTGTGGTTTGTTGACATATGATAATAAATGAGCTTATATGAAATCCACTTTCACTACTAAGAAGCCAGTTTGGCCGGTGGCATGATGAATATAAAATGCGAATTCCTAAATTGTCACCGCTGGTAGTTGACTTTTGGTTACTCCATGCAAAGGCTCAATATAACTCTTGCGGGTTGTACATTTTCTACGACATAGCAAGTTTGAACGCTTAAATAGTATGGGCATGTAATGGAAGGGATGAAAGTAACCTAACAAAAATAATGTTCAACTGGAAGATTTACAAAAAAGAGATGAATGAATTATGGGAAGGTTGATGATAATTTGTGTTGTGACTTAGAACGTTTGCCAGAACATGGAAAGAAAAGACCATAATTATTATTCTGCCGACCCTAAATAGTTGGGAGAGAGAGAGATAGCAATTTACAACTTAATATCTTCAACGAGTCAACTAGTGCTTTCATTGCTGTTTAAACAATGTTTTTTATGTATATGGTTTTATAGTTTGTTGTCAAAAGTACCATCTACCCAATTACAATCAGCTTTAATTATCCTTCATAAAATTAATTGTTTATTATATGCATATTGTAATGATTTCGTATGCATTTAATGAAAACCGGACTCTTAAGAAAAGTTTGGCCTTACCATTGGTATGTTAAGGTATTTGTTTCTAAATCAGATGGTAGTTTATATGGCGTTAAACACTGATATAGGAATACAGCGAAGTAATAAAAAATACGGGTGTATGTATGTATGTATACCTTACGTGTGAGTCAATGGGGTACCATTAGTCATATCTTGCAAAACAATATAAAAAAAAAAATCTTTATTTAAAATAATGCGTGAGGCGATAGTTACTTCCCAAGTCTTAAAAATTATGTCCCCCGCCGCTGTATGCATACTATGAAATAGAAAATTGAAAAAAAGTTGCGGGTTTTAAAGTAAAAAATTTCCTCCAACGAAAATTAATTTGAACAATATACGTTAAGTAGTTTTTGAGATACGCGGCATTTTTGATTAATTATTTTTTACTCTCCCATAGTCAAATAAGAAAACAGTGGTAATTTGCCACGTGTATGAAATTCTTCGCGGTTCGCTTGTTGTTGATGTACCTGTATATTTAAAAAATTAAAAGCTTTATAGATATGAACTATAAGCTACGAAAATATTCCCTTTATTTTTTCAGCAAAGCGTTGGAAACATGACTGTGGCTATGCAAATAAAGCATTGTATTGTCGCCGTGCTTTGAATGGGTGCGCTGTCAGGATTCCAATCAAAATAGAGACACAAGGCTAGCTGGCTCGCAAACAAAAAACATACATAGCTCTAGTATATACGCTATCTGTTTATCTAATCGATCGATCTGCGTGTTATGGGCGTTTGGGTAGTTTATATTTATAACTATATTAAATACTAATGAAAGTCGAGCGATCTCTTCGTAAGCTTCTGCAAAAGTTAAAATGCAAACTATAAAAACAAGCTAAAAATTTCAATTTTGGCTCAAGCATAGAAGTCGTGTCAGCGTAATGGACGGTTAGCGCACGCGTCCCAAACTCAAAGAACACGGGAATTTCAATAAAGGAGTTAAATGTACTTTTATTCCGTAAAAGGGGGTAGTTTACTTGGTTTATAGACCCGACGTTTACTCTTAATAAAATGCATGTCATTGAAGAAAATATCATACAAGTTAAACCTTAACCACTTCATCGGCAATCGCATCTAATAATTACGCTATCCCACAAAAAGGGCGGGTACTTTTGACCAAACCCATCTATTCTAGTGTATTTCGATGCCCTGAATCCAAATTCGGATTCAGTCAGCCAAATCAGTTTGGTCTATACCTTCAAAATGTTAAGGGTGTACGGACCCCAGACTCATATTCAGCGAACATACACCCTCGAATTCGAAATTTCGAGCGTGTTTGGACCAAAAAGATCGGCTTCAGCGCATCGAAATACATAAGAATTGATAGGTCTGGTCAAAACTACAGTCCACTTTTTTTGTGGGTAGGTGTTATCTATCTAATAAATTCTTCAAGGTAATATGTTTTACTAGACGTTTGCATAACTGTTTCCAAGGTATGTTACATTGGAATTTTTTAAATGTATATCTTGTAATTTAGCTACAGGCTAAAATAAATAATAATGCCATACATATATGTATGACGCATGCAGTTCCCAAAAATAACTTTTGGAAAGTGATTTGAACGTTTTATATTATTATGAATTGTATAATGGTGATCGTGGTCTGATTACATTCTACATAATCTTACTTGTTATTGAGTCATAAAAGAAATATGTTAACGTTTCTATTATGTGCGAAATATTATAATTTGCATACAGGATTTTTTGCAGTTTTTTGCAATTTATCAATATACCTTTGGTGTTAACTTTAATAATAATAACTAACGATCAGCCTCAATCGTCACCTCTGGCCCCGCTGCCAGCGGACTAACAAGAATTTATATATTTTTGATTATTATTAAAAAAAAAAATGAAAAATGATTATTATTTTGATTATTCGTGCAGGAACCGAAAAATACTACAATTTCCTGCGGCAGGGCGGCCTGTCGTAATAGGCGACAAAATAACCCACATCCAGGTGGTAGGGCATTTGCCCGACTGGATGGCTATCACACCTGCTCCAAAGTATGTTGCCACAGCCTTGAGTTTTGTTTCGGCATTAATGACCAGGCTCCGCCTCCCTTGAGAGAGCAGCAGCTCATTTGTAGCACCTTTGTTATTGCAAATGTCCTTAGGCGATGGTAACCGCTTTCCATCAAGTGGGCCGTTCGCCTGACTGCTGAACTCCTAAAATATAAAAATGTCTTCTAATAAGATAGAACATTGCCAGAAGGCAAAAAAATAGTTCGTGTTCTAGAGATCATGGCCAGACTTTAGTAAGTGGCACGAAGTAATTTTAAAGCGCTTTTGTGACAACAGGAGTTACAATCTCCATGCTATTAATAACAAAGTCTTAAGAACAAAAGCCATAGTTTATGTACGTTACATACATAATAGAACCACACCGCGTGCCTCGAGCAGCGATCAAACTCGATAACTGATGACTTTATTAAGCCCCCATATAAATTGTGTTCATGAAAACAACTTTTTAATTAACATGATTAATAATGGACAGAACAGTATATTAACTAATAGAGTAGAATAAAGTAATGGACTAGTAGTAAGTAGACTGTTTCCTAAAAGCTTTTTGGTGCATCAAGTAAATAATTAAATTAAGTAGTTGAGCGCTCGATAGTGCACGCACGATTAAGGGTTCCGTAGAGATGATAAAGTCCAGTGTTTCGTTAATTAACTACGGAACCAAAAAAAACAAGTATTTCAATACTAAGTGTTTTGAAATACTTGTTTTTTTATGTCAGAAACGTATGTAGTGCAAAATAATTTTCTTTGAAGGTAATTTTTTCATTTATTGGCACATATAACACATTATAGATATAATGTTAAAGTTTTAAATAAACATGTTTTAAAACATTGCGTCACTTAATGAAATGTATATGAAAAATAGAGTAAAGTAAGTAAAATGAAGAAGTAAAAACCTAGATTGTAACTTAAAACCATGTTTACACAAACGAGTTTAAAAAGATTATTTTATATATATTATAATAATATATAGTTATCTTTATTCTTTTTATAATTTTGTAAATTTTAAAATTAGTATAACTATGGCTGCCTCTGCTATCTTTACTTTTTTCGCGATTTCGCTACATACTTTTCTAGAGCTACATAGATAATGGCAACTAAAGATTGAGAAACATCCAAAAATCTAAAATTCAAATTAGAAAATATTCTAAAATCTAAACGTAAATCTAACTTAAACTTTACGTCAATTTTTTATCTGAAAAAGCAGGTTTTAAACAAGATGAAAATTAAAACCACCATTAACTACATTGTGATATTTAAATTAAAGTGATTAAATACAACTTTTGGTGCTTATTATTTAAACCTAGATCTAATCAATACCTAATTTAAGTGCTACAATTTCCATTTTACATGGGTTTTTGCCTTAGCCTTTAGGCGATAATTTGATTTAATAAAATTAATAATTGATTTTCAATTTATTTTTGTACTTGTTACACCTTTTTAGTATTTAGGTCGACAGATAAATTTTTTTGAAAGGCCTAAGATAAAATTAAATTTACTTTCTAATTGAATACGAGTCCATATTATCTCGCAATAAGTTAATGTGTTGTAAAGTAGCGACAAGTAAATCTTCAATGAATTCATCTGTTAATCTTGAGATTTTTCAAATAATTTCTGATCTAAAATATACAAGGTAGAAACTTTAGTAGTTAACCGTTGCAGCTACATGAAAGTGGTTTTAGTAAACTGACTATCCATAAATTTTCATGAAATGCTGATGGGGCCATTCACAGGTTTTAAAAAAAAAACTTACAGTTACTAAGAAAATGTACCATTGTACAGAAAGAAAATTATGTCAATCGATCCGGTTTCTAGTGTGAAAATGACCTAATGTTTAGAATGTGTATGTAATGCAAAATTTTGCAACTATTCGGCGCCCACAAGCGAGTCACCTACCATTTCAAATGCAGATTACGTGCTCAATTTACATACATCACTTGTAAATAATTTCGATTTTATTACCTGCCATATATTAAGTCATAATTAAAATTATTTTAACAACCACAAATTGAGTCATATTTTTGTACAAATAAATAAAATAATGAAAGTCGTTCATTTAAAACTAGAGTTTACCTCGCGGCTGCGTCGCGGTTCAAACTCCTGAGCGTACCTCTTCTTTAAAGAGCGAGCGGTACCGTTTACATTACATACATTTTTATGAATTTGCCCCCGGAAGATTCACTTCATTTTATACCGCAAACTCTCTCATCCCCCGTGTGCCTGTAAACTACAAAAATGACAAAAGTTGTCAAAAATAACAAATGGACCAAGTGTATGAAACAAAGATCACAAAACCTATCCTAGTTTCCGAGATAACCTTTACATAAATCTATCCTTATCCAGGAAAAAAGTATCCTATGGCCTACCTTTGGTATTAAAATTAGAAGTGTACCGAATTTCAGCGAAATCGGTCCAATGGTCTTTCTGTAAAAGGATAACAAATACAGAGTCTATATATATATATTCGATAGTAGTTTTTAGATCGTAGTTTAACCGTGAAAACGGAACTGACATACAGAGTTACTTTCGCAGTATTAAATAGGGTAGGGATTTCTTCCAGATTTTAAAGCTACGTTGACACGTCGTGTTGATCACGCTCGAACCAAGCGCACTCGGATAGCTACTCAACAATACAATATAGATACAATCAACACGTGATGACGGTCAAGAAAAAACATGGTGATGAATCTTGTACATCGTACTGAAAGCGCACCTCGAGCTAACCAATGTGTCAAACCTGCCAATCCGGCTGTCCGTTCCTCTAAAAGTAGGAGGCCTGAGCCAGGCATTGGGGCGTTTGGATTACTATTTAATTATGTAACTAGAAGACATTACACAAGTTATAGAAACACATAAACCAGTAATTAACAGTTGGTACAATCTAATGAAACAAAAACAGCTTATTATAATTTCTGAGGAAATTACCATCACTCTCACAGAACAGGAACTTGTTCAGACGAACAAAAGGTTAATGTCGTAATATGAGTATAAATTATTTAAATCTGCAATTCAATATTGTTTTCTTTGCCCTTACGAGAAAGCACCGCATCAGAGGTGTTATATAACCCTTTGTCTGGTATTATAACTATTATTAAATGTTAATCGTGGATATCTTTTCGCGTATCTTATATAAGTCACATAATACAGGATCTGTCACTCGTACGTACTACGTTATTGATAATAAAAATAAGCACGCAGGGGAACGTGGATATCGCTAGAGCTAAGACTCAAGCTCCAGGGGTGGAAGTGATTAATGGCATCACGTCAGAAGTAGCTTCGGTGAACCTGCAGTTCACCTCTCTACACTCCTTAGCTATTCATACCCATGTTGCCCCCGTCTACTATGGCATTTTTTTTGGGCTCATGCAGGGAGTGGCGAGTCAACGTCTGCCCATTTTTCCATGTTCCCTGAACATTGCGACGGGCAGACGCCATAGTCCCCATATTCCCGAGACCTCTAGTACCACTCAGCTCACCCCTCATTTCCCACATTAGTCCTATACAGGTCGGGACTTTTCCTTGGGTGCATTACTATAGACAGGGATAACCGCCAGTCAGTGTCACGCCACATTTACATTAAATTTGTCAAGGAGCCTCTACGTGTTGGCCTTCCCATTGCCTCCATCCCTCCAAATGTTTGGACCATTTTTATTGCCCGTGGTCTTGAAAGACATACAATAATATAATAATAATAACTTTGAGTGCTCCACGTACGTGATGAAATCGGCCAATATAGAAAACCATTCTTAGCCATTGTTAGGGTGCAATCGCCACTGAAAAACGCGACTACGACATGTCAGATGTGAGGATCAATAAAGGCTTCGTTTTGAAAAAAAATAATTTCGGACCTCTAAAGCAGTGAATCAGTATTAATTTATGTCATGGTATATAACATATATTGAGTAATATGTATTTAGTAAAAGTGTTAATTTATGGCTTTGTATGAGGTGTGAAAGTGTTTATTTGATGAGTTAATTTTGTTACTATGAATGACAGTGTTATTTAATTTTTGCAATCGGCTCCACATTTTAGTGCTAAAAGGTTTGAAAAAGCTGGATGACATTACAAACCGGATTAAAATAATTATATCTTAATAATTAACAGAGTCTAGTTTTGTATTTATATATATCGTTATAACAAAGATAGTTCTAGTAATTTTGAAAATAAGATTCTTTGTCTTATTATGTAATACAATGAACTCTTCATTACTACAATGAAGACAATTTAAATTTGACTAAACCCAATTAAGTAATATAAGGTCAGGTATTTTTATAAGTCACTTAAGACTATAAGTAGAATACTAAGTCTTTGGTAAAGTGCCTAAATCCAATATAATAAAATCATCAAAAACTATATTAAAAGTACTTTTTGTATATTGTTTAATTAATTAACAGTTAATGCTTTGTTTTAACTTAGGTTGATTTTTTTAATGAGGTACATAATTACATAAATGTCATAAGCGATTTTCTAGTTTTCCCAAGACCTCCATTATAGAAGAAGCTACTTATAGGAAGTGACAGGGGTTTTGTATTTGCGTAATTACGACATAGATATTTTATTAATAATTTTACATGTGAAAGTAAGTTTTTTCTGTAAGTTATTGGTCTCCTTTTCACAGGCATGGAAATGAATTGATTATTTTCAAAGAAGTAAAATAACTGATCGAGTGTAGAGAGAATTGGATACCTCTACCGATAAGAGCGGAGCTCTTCTATATTATGATGATGATCGTAGGAGTATATAGCTGTATATTTCCATAAACGGGGATGACTATAATACGTTTTATTCTGGACATAAAATGTTATGAATTTCTGGGATATTAATTTAAAATTCCGTTTGAATTATTATAAAGTTTATTAGAAGTACACACATGTAATTCAGTTCTTACAGTTCTTACAAGAACAACTGAATACAGGAAATCCAAACCGTAAAGCAGAAAATCGTAATCATATAAATCGCGCAAAGTCCGTCGTTATAAGATAATCTTTCCGAAAGTACACTACCTAAGCTCGATCGCAGTTGAAACTCAATTGACTCAGTCCACGACTGAGCGACCTTATATTATTATTATTAATCGTCTGTACGCTTCTAAAATGCGCATGAAATGCAAACAATAGAAAGAAGTATTTATGACATCTTACCGGCAGGCGTACAAAGGGATTAGTGCGAACAATAGATCACTCAAATTCGAAGCGGTAAGAAAACCGGTTCGCAACAGTAATATGTTTCTCAGGACCCTTACGGATTGTATCGGAATAGTTGAGATATGAGTTGTGCAATAATAAAGTTGTCGCGCTATATACATTATTCGAGACTTTCTATAGTGCAGCGGCTGTTTGTCCAGCCGAGGCATTAAAATCTAGGCTTTATGAATGTTGTTTTGAAAGTTTTACCACTAGTTTCGACTTAGTGTAGGTGTTGGTAATATTTATTGTCGCACATGAGTTTAATTCATACGTTTCACACTCAAGTTCTGTGTGAATCAAATGTCGTAATCCGACAGGCTGAAGAAATATTAGCATGCGATCGATAATGTACGTAATGTTCTGAAAATAT
Source organism: Dendrolimus punctatus (assembly GCA_012273795.1). Taxonomy (NCBI): domain Eukaryota; kingdom Metazoa; phylum Arthropoda; class Insecta; order Lepidoptera; family Lasiocampidae; genus Dendrolimus; species Dendrolimus punctatus. Next base: position 15,114,746 of record CM022542.1, on the reverse strand, counting down.
GAATCGTAAAGTGAACATGTATACATTGTAAACAAAGTGTTTTGTAGGTTACACATGATATAGCTTGCATTAAAAACCTTTAGCCACGAAAAGCATTTCTTTAAAAAGCACCAAGGAAACCCTACCCTAACAGCATTTTTTGCAGGAACAGAGAAAAAATGCAATCTCCTGCGACCAGGCGGCCAGTCGTAAGAGGCGACAAAATAACCCACAGCCAAGTGGCATGCTATTTGCTCGTCTAGATGACTACCACACGTAGTCAAGAGTATCCCGCCATAACAATCTTGAGCTGTGTTCAGGCATTAGTGGCCAGGTTCCAGTCTCTCTTTAGAGACCGGCAGCACTTCGGTGCTACTAATGTCCATAGGCGATGGTAACTGCTTTCTATCAGGTGGGCCGTCTGCCTGTCTACTGAAATCATGCAATAAAAAAACTAACAGACTTAAGAAGAGAACGAGAAAGGCTACATATTACTACGCTTGTCTTCTATAGGGATAGCCAAAAAACGTTAGATCTCCTATTTGCTTCAGCTACTTTCATTAATCTCGTCGCTGAAGTAACAATGGTTATAATAATTGTCATTCAACGTCTAGCGCAGTTTTTTCAATCTTGTGGGTCGCGACCCCTAGGGTGGTCGCAAAGCCTTGCTCAAGGGGTCGCCGACAAAAGAAAATTTAAATTTCTACCTCGTACTTAAGTAGTACCTACTGTCTAAGCTTTTTGAAGAATATAAATAAGGCCCTAATAATGAACATGAGTAACAAAATAGAGAAACAAACATAAACGTAGTCTTTTAAATTACTAACTTTTTGTCTGTCTATAGTTAAAGAGGGTCGCCAAATTTTTTCAACCTGTATAGGGGTCGCGTATTCAAAAAGATTGAAAAGCACTAGTCTAGAGAATATGAAAATGTGTATCGATTGCATACACAGAAACGCACCTAGACACTTTCTCGTCTGTTTAAAAGAACATGAAATGTCACTTACGCCAATCGCAGTTACTTTAGAAATTGCCCTTAAAAGCCTCTAAAAAATTTGTGAATAAAGGCAATTTGTTTCTTACTGTTACGTTCATTATCTGCAGCAAAAAACGCTTTCGAAAATGTTACTTTGGTCTAGAAATGAAAACTAGGCAATAAGAAATAAGAAAGAAAGATATGGGACTACTGTATTACCATGGAACAAATTTCTGTTTTAAGGGCCCTACTTGTTGTCATTTTTAGTTTTATTATTACTAAAAAAAAAATTTGTTGTTATTTGTTGGTTACTTTGTAGATATTGTAGCTATATGCAAGATTTTGCTTTACCAGCAGTGGCGCATTTGCAGTCTTGGCTGCCCTAGGCCCCGGGCCATGTAGTAAGTACCAGGCACCCCTTTCTCAGCGCCCATCATATTGACTACATAATGAATTAACTTTTTTGCCAACTTTTATCGAAATCGATTCATGCGCGAGCCTTTAGAATATTTACGTACTTTTAGTTATTTCTTGTTATCATTAGTGAATTTTTTGGTACGATTGGCCGCCTCTAATATCTGGTCGCCCTAGGCCCGGGCCACTACATTTTCTTGTATTGCATGAGTTCAGCTGTTAGGTAGACGGCCCACTTGATGGAAAGCGGTTTCGCCTGTAGAAATTTGCAACTAACAAGAAGCTACAATTGCGCTGCTGCTCTCTTAAGCGAGACTGGAACGTGGTCACCAATGCGGGAATCCAAATCAAGGTTGTTGTGGCAGCATACTCTTGACCGGGGGTGGTAGCCATCCGCCTGGCTGTTGGTTATTTTGTCGCCTTTTACGACAGGCCGCCCGGCCGCAGGAAATTGTATTCTTTCTCCGTTCCTGCACGGGTAAAATCATCTCTGAATCGAGTTACATTTGTATAGCTAGATATCTTTACAACTTTTTCAATATATCTGTTTGAAGTGCTTTTACCCCCGATTTTCAAAAATGTCTGCGTTTTAGATCGATGTAGTACCAACGATATCTGAGGCGTATGGAAATCCTATCTCTGAAGTTCTTCGAGCATAAATTCGTACATTGTAAATAAAGTATTTAACTTCCAATTTTTAGATATCGCAGGCTGTAACAAATTGGTATGTATGATATAATTATTAAAATGTAAACATTGATAATAATCGATCACCATTTTGCATAATTCTTAGCCAAAGGATATTTGACAACCTTGCTTTTGACATAATAGCTTATCGAACGTTTATCTAAACTGTTATAATTTACCGCATATTTTAGTTTTTTGTATTATATAGAATAGATAATTAATGATTTTCATATTTTTATGAACATGATTAACGAGTTATACTGGTTTTTATTCCTTTGTGTCTTTATTCTTTTCCTTTGCGTATTTTTGTTTATATTGTGTGTAAAGGTTCGATACCTAACCTTAAAAAGGTACTTTAAGGTCTAACTAATTTTCCTATATTTTACTCTACACTTTACTTTCTTTATTTTACTCTTTACTAACTGTTGAATTCCGACATTATCTGTATGCAGTTTATGAAAAATGTTAACGGATAGTACGGCAAATGGGCGGTCTGTTAAATAGTCTAATATAATATCATCTGAATCCTAAGGTTTTACAGTTTTACTAGTTTAGGATTCAGAACTTTTTCTGTATGTAACAAATTAGGCTTTAACTACACGAAGTTTCGTGTAGTCGAATGGCTGCCAATGGTAACTGTAACACAGGTTTGTTCCTAGTGGTAGTAATAGTAGTTCCTAGTAGTAGTCTGTTGTACCTTTTACTTGTATCTTGCGCAACTACTGAATGCATTCAAATGGAATTTGACATGGAGCAAGCTTATATCCCGGGGCGTAACTTAGGATACTTTTTATCCTGATAAATGATTTCGTTTCTATAAAATAGACGGATTAGCTAAATAGATGACAATGCAGTCGTGTTTTTTCAATTCACTAATAAATAACTACGTTGTCATAAATAACCTGTCATTCGTTGTATTACATTTAATCAGGTTGGCTTCGACTCACCTCTATATCTTGCTGGGCAGTTATCTAGACTATATGGACTTAGTTTCTTTGTTATTATTACATGTAAAAATTGAATTCAAAGTTTTTATTTAAGTCAAAGAAACTTACCTAGGGTTTAACACGCAGGGCAAACTGGTAATAAATAAAATAAGTAAGGAAGCGAGTTTTTTCTAAGTCTATTATTTAACGAGGTGTCACTTACGGTGTAAATTATTCCATCAACATGTTTACCGCGTCATTATGCGAGTTCGTCATGTCGGTGCCGTACTTGTGAGCAGGAAATGTTTTCATATTGCCATTTAAAGGAACATGTTTAAAGACATTGTCGATTGATTTTGATTGATGTTGAATCACCGTTGACATTGTATGAATAACATGTTTTTGAGTTCATGGCGCGTGTATTATGGTTATATTTGGTAGATATATGCATGAAAGGTAAGGTGTACCATGTATTTACTCGTATTGTATTAATTATGGATACTGCACGGATAATAGTATTTTTATCCGTAAAGGAACGGAGAAAAAATACAATTTCCTGCGGCCGGGTGGCCAGTCGTAAGAGGCGACAAAAGAACCCACAGCCAGATGGTAGGGCATTTGCCCGACTGGATGGCTACTACCCCTGGTCTAAAGTATTTCGCCATAACAACCTTGAGTTCTGTTCCGGCGTTAGTGACCAGACTCCAGTCTCCCTTAAGAGAGCAGCAGCGCCTACCTGCAATAAAAAAATGTCATCTCTTCTTAAATTAAGTAATAGTAATGTCGCCACCATTTAAATGGTACGTGATTTAATAGTATAGCGTTTTAAGCTTTGATTAAGGATTTGTTTTTAATAAAACACACAAACTATTTTTGTGATTAAATTGATTTTAATACAGGACTAGCTAAATACTTTGTGTGTTATTATTTCTCATCTAATTACATGTTCATACACTACAAATAGAACAAGCCTAACAGTAACTAATAAGATAATTATGAATTACGTTATTTCATGATTTAAAGTCAATTCCTTTAATATCTTACGACGTCTATTAAAGTTATGTTCATTTATTTCTTATTCGCCTAACAAAACAACATGTCAATCCGATTATTTCCATAATGTTTGGCAGTCTTATACGTCCTTAAAGATTTGTTAGAATGTTTAATATAAATTTGAAATAAGCGACATACTCTATACTCTAATGATAGTTGTATAGCGAACATTTCGCTAATGTGGCGTACTTGGTTGCGGTAATCCTGTGCCGTACGCTGGTGCGTATTGAGCTTCATCACCAGCACTAATTGCCTGTTCCTATATTAAATATTCATTGATATCCCCTTATTATTGGTAGAAATTTAATATTACTTGTGGAGAGCTTATGGCAAATTTTTATCGTTTATAAGGCAAATGAATGCTTGACTACCAACTCTAGTATAGAAACGAAAAATTACTGTTACGACTCAGATCCCGGCAAATACCAAACCCTGGTGGGTTTGGGTGGGATATGCAGGTGCATATCTGAATCTATTACCCGTCGGAATTTGAACTAATAACAATGGAACTCTTTTATGATCGTCTTATTTTGTTTACTTATTGGGATACGGCCTATCGTTGTATTGTGATCATTAGCCAGGTGTTACGGATTTAAAGTACAAACTGATTCTAGGAAATTCGGTCCACGTGGCCGGGCGGACATACTGCATCTGTGCTGTATAAAGCAGTGGCCCGATTGAGGGACGAGTCAGTCAAGTGAGAACCACGATCGATATTTAGTGACGAACTGCGCGTGTTATTGAATTACGACTTTCTGAATTACGTTTGGACTTGTTGTCTTCTGTTATATTTGTATCTGTGTTATACGTGTTTGTATAATTCTAATAAACTCTATAGTAATTCTAACGGCATTTTAATACGAGTCTCGCGGCTCGTAACATTACTATCAAACAATTTAATACTTCCAGAGAAACAGGTCTTCTTTAGGAATGAGACCCACTCGTTGAAATTTTATATAACTTTCTTCATGGGAGTTTGATTTCACTTTCTAACAGCAGTAGACTAGACCTCGTGGGTGTTCGACAGTTTAACTACCAGCACCTAGTTTATGGGTTCAATTATGACAACTTCCTCCCCTCTTTTAACTGACCCGTTAATAATGATGTCGATAGTACGTTTTATAGCACATTTTATGACCGCCGTCATTTTACAATCATTTTGAAATTTGAGGCACGTACTTTACGGTCAGTAATGAAAGTTATATGTTTGTCCTTGATGCCCGTTATTGTTCATTGTCTATGAGTGTCAATGTGCAAGGTGTGTTTAGAGGACATGAACATTGCAATTAAATTCCACATTAAATTATTTGCGGGTAGCTTTGAATTAATATTTTTAAAAGTGATTACATTTCTAGTGAAACAAATAAGGGTAAAGTAAAATGACATTTTAATTAGTTGATTTTATGCGTGATATCGTACGTTGGCGTGAATGAATTAAAACGTTATTATAAGGTTACATTTATTATACTTTTAAAATGCTATCTCTATTGTGATATAATTACTTCTAAATAAGTAATAATTACTGCATAAACGTTAGGGTGGCGCAATAAAAACGGTTTTTTGAGTCTTAAGTAAAAAAATGTTAGTTTTCGATGTTTTAATAACACCTTTCAAAGGACAGTTATTTTTTTTATGAAGTCATTCCAAATTTTGTTACATTTCAAAAATCGCCAAAACTATTTTTTTATTCAAATTCTTTTTCATGTTACAGTATAATTTTATAGACTAAAAAATAATACGTTTCTGAGTTTCCGTTCAAAATTTGATTTTTTAAGGGGTCGCTCATAATTTTTATAAATGTACTAGTGCATTACTTTACTGTCCTTTGTAGGGAGTTCTTAAAACACCAAAAACTAACATTTATTCACTCAGAACTAAAAAAAAACTAGGTTTATTTGGGCCACCATAATAAACCTATAATACATATATACTTCACACAACTATCTAAAGAGAAATTTATAAATTTTCTGAAAATATTTTCTTGCCTTGTTCACTTTGATCAAGAAAACACTTGGCTTTAAGAAATTGGTTAAGAAGCACACGTGCTTTAATAATGAATATGGAACTCTGATATTTTTATCCCGAAAAAGGTATGCTCCCTTGAGATAAAAAACGTCAGTTTACGCTTGTGAAGAAAGACACGTGGTAAACATAAACTTAATAATACTCTGTTCTGTTCTGTTGTCAAAGACTATACTTCTATAATCACAGATTTCGCCAATGCTACACTGTTTCTCACTTTAACAATAAACAAGAGTATAATGTGCCTGTTTGTATATTTTTTTTTATTGATTTAAAGTATTTTTAATGCATAATTTAAAAAATATTAGCGTTCTGCACTCCTTCTCTATATAAACTGTATTGTGAGAAAATTCATACTTTTCCGTCCGCTAATTTTTGTATAAAGGGGTTCAAAGTTTTTGCTCCACGTATTAATGTAATGATTAACACGGTTTTCTCAGTTTCCTCTATTTTTAAGTTTCTTGAAGGTAATCGTCAATGAAGCGTCTCTGTGTGCGCCAGTAAGCGAAAGCGCTTCCGTCGACAGTTTGCGCCTATATCAATTTGATGAGCTATACGCATTATTAATAGGGTCTATAGAAGTTTATGTCAAAGCATAATAAGGTGAGCTTTCGCTCGAGTGATATATTCATTTTATTATGGTGGTAATATAATTGAACGAACACACTTTCGTTCAATTAATATGACAAGATTGGAAATGTTTATAATATTGCTGAACCATTAATTTGCCCTCAGATAGATAAATTGATGGAGAACTCTTTGTTGCATATATTGAAGTACACGCAAGAACAATGGGTAGCATTTTAATTTTTTTTATAGCGCTTTTTGAAGTGAACCTTCTTCGGAATCGTTGTGGTTGGAAACTCGATGAAACGAAAAAGTGACACTAAAAAGAGATAACACATAAATCTATAGGACTAAGCCTGCGAGAGAACGATATAGAATCCATTATATTTAATAATTTAAACAGTTCATATGTATATGAAGTTGGAAATGTTTTGAAGTTTTTCGTTATTATAAGAATTATTATAGAAATCCCATGACTTCTATAATAATTCTTATAATAACGAAAAACGCTACCATTAGCGTAATAGCGTAATGGCTAGCGCACGAGCCCTAAAGTCAAAGGCGGGTTCTATCCTGACCGGAACGCATGTTTTTTTTTATGGGCTGATATTATTTTATATTTTATTAGATTACGAAAACGTATAAAGAGAGAGGAGAATCTAATTGACTGCACAAAAATTACAAAGGCCATTGAAAGTTTTCTTACAACAGCATAGCGACAGGGGCAAACAAGAGTTGAAATAAGCTTCCGTTCTGCCTGAACAAATATACGCGCCCACCTGTTTGATCAGCGTTGCGGCACTCGCTGCATTTTGTAATGACATAAAATCATTCGCTAAAGGGAGTGGAGACAATAGACTGAATGGTGTACGCCCACACCAATTATCTTGATGTTTCAATATTTGAGAATCGTCTACAGAACTGACATGTAGCTACACGACTTTTAAGAACAGCATATAGGATGAAGTACCGCTTAATAAAATAAAATATAGCGAACTATGTACCATTTTTTTATGTACTCCTCCTTAACCATAAGATCGCTATTTAAATAAAATTAAGATTTAAATATAATGTATTCTACCTCGTTCTCTCGTGGACTTAGTCCTATAGATTTATGTGTTATATCTTTTTAGTGTCGCTTTTTCGTTTCAAATCACAATGTTTCTAAAGAAGTTTCCCTTTAAAGAAACAAATGATGAAATCAGTGGATGTTTGTCATCTCTACGGAACCTTTCACTTTGTTTGGACTGTCAGGCACTTGCCACTTTTTTAACTAGATTGAGGAGAAGAAGCATTACGAATTTAATATCAACTGTGAAAGGCGTACCAAAAATAAATATTTTTATATCTCCGATACAAAAGCCATTTTGCATACTTTCATAGTAAATGAGCTTATTGTATCTTCGTGAAAGTGTTTGGTATTATATCAATATTGTTACTTATAACGAATTTCTAATTTTATGTTATTGGAAACATAAATATTTAGTATTAACGTATAACTCGATTTCGGAAAACTATACAAAATGTGTGGTACTTATTGTTTGAACAAAGATGATGATTGACTGTAGTATAGTAATCTTTAACATTTTTTGCTACTATTAGATTGAGGTTATAGAGATCTCGGCTATTGAAGGGAGTCTGAAATGTCACTTTCATGTGAAAAATCAAATGAAAATTGGACTTTCACACAGTCCATCCATCTTTTTTTGGACGACCTTTACATCTGTACCCATCCATCTTGTAGTTTAACATTCTTTTTGTCACGTGATTTTCATCCCTCCTCATTATATGCCCATACCAACTTAGTCTTCTTCCTCTCAATACTTCAGTCACGGGTGCAACTTTCAAAGATCCCCTTATGTACTCATTTCTCACCTTATCCATTCTCATAACACCACACATCCATCTCAACATTCTCATCTCATCTGTTTATATATACAAAACAATTAATAAACCAAGTTCTAAAAAAAATAATTTAAAATAAAATTAAACTATAAATATGACTATACTTACAAATTAACAATTTATAAGTAAAAATAGGCTCCGATCGCTGTCGGCGGGGAGCGTGCCCAAAATGCTGGCCGCATTTCCATGTTGGATGGCAACGCTGATGCCTTGTCCTAGGTGCTATCAAACCTTTTGGTCACGCGAGACCTCAAATGGACGTGTTGAGAGGTCTCGATGGAGGTGATGAGCCCCAGGCCCTCACGGCCTCAGGGTTAATAAGTACAAGAAATTATTTTTTCTTGTGCCAGCTGAAACGTCTACTAAATTGTTTTTAAGTTTGTTCTTATCTTTTTTTAACATTTTGTTACCCGAGGGCCTAAAGAAGCCGTTTTCACAGGGTCACACGATGAAAATGACAAGTAACGAAATAAAGTGGATTTTTATATTATCTTACAACTGCCAGTAAATCTAGACATGTATCAACTTTATATTTTCCAAAGTCGACCGCTTTAGGCCCTCTGATCCCACAGAAAGCCTCTTATCTTTATTTATTTTCTATATGTTACTTTAATTTAAAAAAACAAATTGATATGTGTAAAACATTGATCCATGAGTCGTCGACTTTTTAAAATAGAGGTGGGCGTTTTTGTCTAAGCTTTTCATCGTCGACCCTATACATTTTTATGCTTTCATATTGTAGAGATTACAAAGTATTTATCGATAAAATGTTTTATCACGATGTTTTATCTAATTCCAAGGCAAGTTTTGGCAGTATTTATTTCAATTGTTCATGGTTATGCTTCGCGGGTTAAAATAAGCTACGGAGATTCTTGCAAATATGCATGGTCTATACATACTTACACAGTACTGTTTACAAGTCATACGAACATAACATAACATAGCGAAATAGCTATCACATGCGTTCCAATCTCAAAGTGCGCGGGTTCGATCCTGGCTGGAACGCATGCACCACTTAGACTGTTTTCCGACCTAATGTGCATATTGTAACAATTATCACGTGCTAACAAAGGTGAAGTAAAACATTGTGATGCAACCTGCACATCGAGATAACCGATGTGTTAAATTTGCCAAACCAGCTTGGACAAGCGTGGCGAGTATACTATTCATCCATAATGGGAAGCCCCAGCCCAGCAGTGGGACATTTATGGGCTGTTATTATTATTATATTAAGATAGTACCTACTGTTTAAGATATAATTTATTTTTTGAGTCTTAATATAATGTATGTATATATATGTATTGAGATAGATAACACTTTATTGATCAACAAAATAAAAATTACAAAAAATGCAAAAGTAAGTACATTAGTTGGTATGTATGGAGATGGCTATAATAGATAAGCACTTTAACAGTATAAGTATTGGAAACCAAACTGTTTTATTGGTGGTCGTCAATCAATCGATGCCAATTACTACACATAAAGCGGACTCAAATTAGTGCTATGTATATTTCGTATATGTCAAAGAAGCAAGTGAGGTGTGTAAGAATGGGCCTGTGTGGCGCTCTGTTGTTCGTGCCTACCCCGCAAGGGACCTGGCGTGAAGTTATGTATGTATGTATGTATATTTCGTATTATAGTCGTTGTGTTACTATCCTAGTCTGGATGGTCTTGATCTTATTCTACATCTAGGACGCGATATCCTCTTTAAGACCCGTTGAAAATATTTAGTGTTAATCTTTATTATTATTTAAATAGTAAAACAAATTTTCGATAATAATTGTAAAGTATGCAGTGAAAGTATCGATATTAATATTGGCGGTACCATCAACATATTACTAGTTAAACTGAATCTTAAACGTCAGCTGCTTTAATACTTCGTTGTCACGGCCATTACGTTACTCATGGTGTTTGGTTTTATGTCTCAGGGCTACCATAACTTGACGTTTTAATGTATGGAAATTGTGCCAAGGACTATTCGTAACAAGAATTTTATTTTGTTGTTTAATGTTAAAATCATTTGATGATCGATATTAAGCATTTTAATTTTTCTCATAAAGGTGTGCATGTACTAAACATTAGTGGATTTTTTCCCCAAAAATATGTTGTAACTTAGGAACTTTATAGAAGTGCGCGCATCACGAAGTTAATTTTACCAGATTAAAAATTAAATCTTGTAGGCTATTACAGGTGTGATGTTAGCTAGGCCTACAATTTTATAGATTCTTTTCAAAATGCCTTGAACAAAGGTTGATATTAAATTACCTTGGTATCTCCTGTAAAATGCTCACTTGAAAGTTACGTTAAAATACTTCCTAGGTGTGATTTACGAATTTCTTATAAACTAACCAATCATAGGGAATGTAATAGGTGTAATGAATATTATAACTATCTTTTATTTTTGTATTTGTATAAATAGACGAGCATTTGTCTGTCATTTTGTATCTGTTTATTACTGCATACCGAAGTTATGTCTGTTTGTAAAAGATGACACGCTTATTTCTGTACTTATATATTTTTAAACTATTTCTTTTTAATGTTATTGCATAAGAGCTGATAAACAACTGGGAGCTACCAAGCTAGAATTTTTTTAATTTCTGTTTAAATTCGATTGCTCTTCATCTAGGATGTTTTATTATTCAGATGTCATTCAAGAAGAATTGTACAAGTTCTTCTAACGTTTCAAATACTTACTCCATATGTCTAGTAAGCTCTTCAGCTCTTACGGTGTAGTATAAGCTTTAAAAAATACTACCGCGATTTTAGTGCTATTAATAAAGTTTCTTCCAACACCTATCAGATATTTTCGAACATAACTTCACGAATGAATAATAATGCAAGCAAGCATGACATCCCTGTGTATAGCTCGTGCGTTCCGGCCAGCTGTTCTCATATTGTGTTGGGAGAAATCTTTATTTATAGTCTCGAGTTAAAATGGAACACGGAAGGATAGGAAAGGGATCTCCAGTTGGGATTTTAGAGTCGCTTGTAGATTTTGTATTAACAGATCACGCCTTTTGTGGTGAAGCGTGACTCAAATCTTATTTGGCTATCTGTTTCAGAAGTGAAATAGGAATTAAGTAGATTTAGCGTATACATGATGACTAACCCAATATTATTTTGTTTGGATAAGTAATATTTAGTAACATTTGGATTATAATGTGTAATATTTAGTTTAACATTATTATTATTATTTAGGGTTATTATTATTATTCGAAATAATACCGCTTTAAGGCGCTACACACACAGACCAGGTAATATCATACTCATTGTTTAAGTAGGTACTAAGTAAGCTTTATATAGCTCACTTTCCCCCGAGATTTAGTCTGTGTTTACCTTTTTATATTTTGAATGAAGTCATAACTCAACTGGAAAGTTTAATAAATTATTTATAAATTTCTCACCAAAAGCGTAAACATGAATCTACATATTTTTAACTCACGGTTTCAAGAGCGAACACTCCGAATGCAACCGGGTTTTAACCCTTATTGCTAAGGATTGTAACGTTAATGGCAATGAATAATTGATATCCTCCACTTAGATCGGTTTAAAGCACGGTAGACCGATGAAAACCCATTTTTATAGGTGCGTCCAGCTGGTTAGCATCCTGGTCAATTCACTTTTTTAGAGATCTAACACGACTCCATCAGGTTATTTTATCAATTATCAAAAAGTCTTCATATTTTCTGGGTTCTTTTGGGATATGTGGCCATAGTGCTTCAATATCTGTTGTGGCATTTTTTTTTTATTGCAGGAGTTCAGCAGACTGGCAGACGGCCCACTTGATGGAGGGTGGTTAGCATCGCCTTTGCAACACTAAAGGTGCTACAAATGCGCTGCTCTCTTAAGGGAGATTGAAACCTGATCACTAATGCCGGAACACAACTCAAGGTTGTTATGGCGACATATTTTAGACCACGGGTGGTAGCCATCCAATCGGGCAATTGCCCTACCACCCGGCTGTGGGTTGTTATGTCGCTTACAGGCCGCCCGGACGCAGGAAATTATATTCTTTCGCCGTTCCTGCACGGATAATGGATACCGCTGATGACACAAAAGTACAAGTCATTTTAGTGGTGTTTTTTATTTGTAATGAATGTTTGTCTAGTGCAACCGAAATGCGGTGTAAAAGTTAACTGCCTAGCCGCGAACAGCCAACTTCAGTGTTAGACATGTCGTAATTTTTTTATACTTGCGGTTACGCTGCAGATGCAGCTCTATTGTGTTGCGTTGTTTTAGAAATTTTTGAAATTTCGCCAGTATGTGAAATTCCGCAACTCGTAACGTAAATGTGTATCTGTCGACAAACGTTTTTAATTATTCTTAGGCCATTTTCAGTGTCAAATAAAACTGTTTTGCTAATAGTTAATGTAGTATTATATTCTTTATTCAAATAGTGAAATTCACTAAAAATAATTAATACCGATCCAATAAAGAACAAATAATAATCCTCAATTGCGGCGATACTGGAAAACGTACTTGATCCATAAACACTTGATGTGTGTAGATGCGAAAGTTGTAAGTCAGGTTCGTCGCAAGTCAACATCCATCATCTCTGCCTACTCTCATGGGAAGCAGGCCTCATACAGTGTCAAGATGATGATGATAATATTAATAATTTATGAGTTTAAATATGTAAGCTACTGCAAGGTTTTCATGATTTTGGAGATAATTTTAGATTTATGGTTATCTCTTGACATCATGAACTCTACATAATGTTGTAAATTAGTGGAAGATGGTGCTGAGGAATGAAAACCCCGTGTTACAATAATCACTATCAGACTGAGCCGACATTAGTCAACTAAATTCGAAAATTATATAGATTAATAATAAGTCATTGTCATTCCAGCTTTCTTTAGTTTTTACATCGCTATCCAGCAGACCGGAGAAGTCAATAGGAAATAAAAATTAGGTACGTGCGTCGCAGTCCATGCGTAGTGAAAGGTTCTGCAGAGACACGATTATCCACTATTTTTATTATTTCCCTGTGGGATTGTAAAAATGTTGTAATTGAAAATAGAGTTTAATAGTAGATTGTTATATAATACTCTTTACCGATTATGGTAACGGCGACCCCTCAAATGTTGGTGTAGATTCTTACACAAGGGACGAAAGTGACCTATTTAGTCACGAGATGATTTGGCGCACGAGCGTAACGAGGGCGCTGATAGTTCGAGTGCCTAAAGAAACCCGAGTTAAACACTATGATTTTTATTTCGAATATGGGGAAAGCATATAAAAACTGTTTAGTAAAACAAAGAAAAACTACTTCTCTTATCAAAGCAGGCGTTAAATCCATATCTAAATTTGATAATCTCATTTAATACGTCACATATGATACGTCGATCTAATTTCCATTTTTTTGGCATGCTACCAGCCAGTATTTTTCTGCCACTGATGATATTATATTGTATATTGAAATATTTGGCCCTAAAAATAATTTATAAGTATAAAATTATGTTACAAAATAGTTATTTTTTATTTAGAATTTTATGCCGCGATTTAATGTGGCTCTGTAAAAATTTGGACATGGCTCGCATAGTTTAAAATTTCTTGACAGCAGTGAAATACGTTTCCCAGGGATGAAAAGTACTGTTTTTATCAGGTAACTTTGAGTGTGCTTACCGAGTATAAAAAATGAAAAACTAACAGATCTTATTCAAGCAATTGTTATTGAAAGTATTTTTAAGATCAACTACTGTAGAAGTTTCCATTTCGCTTTGGAAGCACATATCTCATCACTTATGAAAAAAAAAACACTAAGAATTTTCAGGATCTGTCTCACCATATTTAGGTAGGTTTTTACCTCACATCTCTACATACATTTTTTTCGTTCCTCACATGTATGGCGACGATACGTAACTTACTTTTGCAGCATACCTAGTTGTATAACGGTGACAGATTAGCCGAGGTAGCGTAGTGGTTAGGGCTTTTGCATCTCGAACCTAAATTGCGCGGGTTCGAACTTGGCCGGAAAATATACACCACTTGGCAGTTTTCCGACTTAATGTGCATATTGTTGCAATTACTACTTAATGTGTCAAACCCACCAATCCGCCTTGATTAAATGTGGTGACTATTCGTTTTCCTGTGTATAAGACCCGAGCCCAGCAATGAGACAGGGGCTGTTATTATTTCTAAGAAGACATTTTCCTACCAAATTTCATATATCAAAATTTATTCATGAAATATTTCAGTTACAGAGAGATTTGACGTATTTATAAGAGTTATATTTAAGCTACGGAACGCTAGAAGATGACGTCGTTGAATTCGTATTTTTCACATCAAATTATATTATTTTTTGTTCCGGTTTCGTGAACTTTTTTTTCACTTTTATAGAAGCTATATTGTCAATTTTCATTCGGGTGACAATGAAATCGATGCGACCGTTTCAGTCACATCTTTCATCGATGCTCGATAATACTTTTTGTGACGTGTGTTTTGTATCGATTGTGTTCGGCAACGGTTTTGTATCGGTTGTCAGTGAACCGTGGTTTTTCTTTGAAATTGATATCGTTGACATTCTTCTATCATTCGATTGGTGGATTATGAATGTAAGATTTCTTGTGTTCGTTTCGAATTTCTCTTTCGCCAAATAATGTTTCTTTTTGCGTCTGGAATCGACATCGGGCAATTTTATATATTTTAATAAAACGTTTTTTAACTTATTGATTCGAACGATCTAAGGATTCCTTGATACGTGTTTTGTGTCGGGTTCCTTTTGATGTTCAAAATTAAATGTCAAACAGAATACGTTTATAGACTGTTTAACAGAACATAATTATTCAACAGAACAAAAATAACTATAGAAGTTAACCAATAAGGAATACCTTAAGACAAGTAGGTACGCGAAGCAATTAAAAACCGAAACCACAAATAAAAACTAATAATATTTATTTAATTATTGAAATGCTTCCGAGTCCATATTCACTATGCATTACAACCTAGATATCCCCTCAAGGTGTGGCCGTGATTTCGACACACCATCATCATTATTATGGTGTGTTTCACAGATGTAGGAAATGGACTAGAAGTGAAAATGGAAACAAAAGAAAATGAAATAATAGGGTTATAAGTATTGTTTAGTCTTGAGGCGAATACGCTTTCTTCAGTATTTTTTAAAATAGTTAAACATGAAAAGAATTATTACAGGAGCTTAGTCGAGTGGTCTCATTTAATGACGTGGGTGGAAGAAGGAAGCGTACACCATTTAGGCACCATTTGCTCTTTCATTGCTACCATATATAGATTATCTTTATATAATACTACATTTCGACTTGTATGCATGCCTTTGCATGTATAGATTTTTCTAATGCTCTCTCTCCCCTCGGGATCCTTCGTAATTAATTAATGGTCCCCTAGCATTATAGTATTATGAAACACTATTGTTATTATTACACAAATTAATAATTGCAATTATCAAAACTTGTATTATGGACATAATAATGACATGGAAAAATAATTTGAACACGTAACTTGTCATTTTTAACCGATACATAAATTCTACTAAATTATTTTGTTGTGGAGAAGTCTCTTCCATTTATTTTAGATCCAATGTATGGCTATTATAGTGCTGTAATGTATGACTGTACGGGGTATGTGCATCGATAATGTGTGAAACCCATGGGTGCACGTTAACCCAGTTACAACATATATAGAGAATGGAAACATTACCAGAAGAACCTGTAAGCCACCTAATAGGATAGGAATCGTCAGTAAGATTGGTGGATTAATTGCAATGGTCTCTTTGCATTGGTTTATTTGATCAGAATATTTGTATAATAATATTAATAAATACTTGTACGAGTATAAACTTGAGGTACAGCTTGAGGTATACTTTGTGAGCGTTATTTATGTCTTTAAAACATCTCTATTACAGGATTTATGACGTTATTGGTATTTTTTTCCTTTTAAGACAAAGAAAAATTTAATGCAATGTCATTAATTAATGTTGACAAATGCTCTAACCGTCGGTTTACTTCTGTTTCAAAACCACAACATATAAACTGTTACCTGGTACAGTAAATTTCGAAAATATATTTTCGTAATTTATATTTATATTGTTACAGAAATATAAAAATATATTTCTGTGTGTAATTACTTCGTCAATGCCTCGTCTCTCTAATCTCATAAAATAAGCATATCTTGATTAAACAAATATGCAAGTTGTGTGAAGTCGTTTTAAATATTATTTCCATTCACATTATCTATCTTGTTACGTTACGATGTTGCCTGTTCTGTTTGAACTATCAAGTGCCATATTACATATCGCGAAAGAAATGATTGAAACATTCGATTAGATAGTATCGATAGAATTATTGTTGTTAGTGAAAGTGAATCGATAACTGTGATGTGTTTGTTACGGGTAGGTTGAAACTAGTTTGATCAGTTAGGTTTCTCATAAGTAAACAGACAGGGTTTTTAAAGAATCATGAATTGTTATTTTCTCAACTTTCGCGACTAGTACCTATACATAATTAAAACTACATTTTAACGTAATACGGTCTTATTCATATTGAGATAGATCAAGTTTTAGGGCTTCTGTAAGAACCATAAAGAAGATTTCAAACTTACTGTTTATTATTTAATGTTGAACTATTGCGGTGTTAAATAGACAGACCTGTTATTGTTTTTTGGCAAGTGCAGTGATTTTTTGAAACAAACTAAATTGCGGCTGTCCTGAAAAGTGGTGGAGCTGGTTGAGCTGGTTTCAGTTTCCATATATGTATGATGTCTTAGTCGACAATTGTTTGGGTGAGCCTGTCTAATTATTCTATTTATTATTATTATTATCATCACTACATAGTATAAAACAAAGTCGCCTTTTCTGTCCCTATGTGCGCTTAAATCTTTAAAACTACCCAACGAATTTTGATGTGGTTTTTTCCAATAGATAGAGTGATTCAAGAGGAAGGTTTATATGTATAATACATACATAATATAATATAACCGTAATTAATTTTGTATCAGCATTGCACCCGTGCGAAGCCGGGGCGGGTCGCTAGTACTACTATAAACTATTGTTTATGCCATAAATAAATAGAATAATTAGACATTCTATTTATACATGACAAACATTTACACAACAACAGAAGACAACAAAATTATGTTATTATCTTCAGCGCCTTTGTGTGTACGGAACATCCAGGGTTTTTTTCCCTTGCGGCTTCCACACACGCACTTACTATAACGCAATATGAATAAGACCGTTAAATGTTTCTAACGATCATTAAACTATGTAGTAAATTAGAGCTAGGATGTTGTTGAAGAATTTCTTGCGCCGCGTCTTCCCTTAAAGTCGCAGCATGTTACAAGAGGTGATAAATTAGATTGAGCTCCCATAGAGAAAATGATAACCATAAATGCAAATTGTTATTAAATAATAAAAATGAATACGCTAGGGGTAGGCTAAATAATTACTTAAACATTACTCTGAAGTTTTTGTCTTCCGTTATCATGGCTATTGAAAAGTGGTCGAAACGTCGAAATAAAAATAATTATCGAATAAAATGGTAGGCTTAAGACGGGTAAAATATAGTTTTAATTATTTATGATTTATTTATATTATATAGAAGCAAAATCCAAGGATTTAAAGCAACTTACTTTGTAACCTTGGTTATATGAGTTATGCTATTAAAAACAGTTGACATTTGATTTTTAAGTAGTAACAATAAAGATAGTAAAACGTAAGAAGTACGACTTGTTGCAACCGCAGGCTCTTTAAAACGTGCATTGTTCCAGTTTAGCCAACTGTAGCGATGGCAGGCTGTTTCTGTACCGGAAAACGGTATTTCAAAACTGCATCTATTTTGTATAATACATATTTCCTCACTGGGATAGACAACAAGTACGGACTGCGTTACTGAGCCTGTATAAATCATTACGTCATTATGTCTGTGTGTAAATGGATGAAATATGACTGTGAATTATGTGAGTATACTCATAATATACTTTGTGAAAATTCCAGCGGCATTTTCGAATTTACTTCCTACAAATTCATAACAATATACTTTATAAACCCGCAGGGGGGCTTTGTGGCGAAGCCTTAGGTGAGTACCGACACGTCGTACCAGACTCCGGGGGCCAAGGCAAGACCATCGCCTCCGTGCTTGCCTTAGCTGGCCGCGAGGAGTGGAGATCGCTAGAGGTAAACTTGACTCAAGTTCCAGGGGTGGAAGTGATAAATGGCGTCACGTCAGAAGTAGCTTCGGTGAATCTGCAGCCCACCTTCTTACACCCCTTAGCCAATCACACCCAATTTGCCTCTGTCTTCTATGGCATTGTTTGGGGCCCATATAGGGAGTGGCGAGTCACCGTCTGCCCATTTTTCCAGGTTTCCCAAACATTGCGACGGGCAGACGCCATAGCCCCCATATACCCAGACCCCTAATACCACTTGCAGCTCATCCCAATAACCCGGTACTTTTTGTCCTCCTTTCCCACAATAGTCCTACACCGGCCGGGGCTTGGTATGGTGTAGACAGGAATAATCGCCAGTCAGTGTCACGCCACATTTACATTAAATTTTTCCTCTACGTGTTCGCATTCCCATGGCCCCACGCAAGCGCTCCAAATGTCCATTTTTATGGCCCGTGGTCTTTAAAAACATACTTAATAAAACTTTAGTCGCGTAAAAAATGTGGAAAATGATTAAGTAACACTATGACTAAGTCAATAATATATTTAAGATCATATAGGTAGGTCCTTCCAAAAGCCTTTTTAGGTAACAATTACCTTAAAGTAATAACAATGAATAACATGGTTCTGACAGTGTAATGGGTCTTGAATCTTTAGTAATGTGACTACGTGTCTATATGGATAATATAAGAAACAAACCACTTTGGAATCTTTACTTGATATATTATATAGCAGGTCCATGGGTGTGGAAGGCCAACGTGTCGTTTATGAGAACCTTTTGAGGAGTTGATAACTTCAGCACAAAGATTTTTGTTTATCAGTTACTAAAACAAAACGCTATATGAAAAAAGATATTTAATGTATTTATCTCAAAATAGAATCTTACAGCTTACTACTACCACTACTTCCAAAGCATTTTTAGTTACTGTTAAAGAAGAAGAAGTGACGCAACAAACTCCCGAGCAACATAGATTGATAACACTTTATTGCTCACCAAAATAAATAAATACAGAAGCAAAATGAATAATTACAACACTTCTTGGCAAAAAAACATATCTATATTAATTATATATACCTAATATTAATAAAATTTATCATGATCTTATTATGTACTTTCTAATTATATAATGTGTCGTACAATGAATCTTTTATATATCATAATATTTAATAGGTTACAATTTCGACAATATTTATTGTCAATATTATTAATAAGAACAGGCGAGCGTGCATGACAAGAACTATGAATGTCAAAGAAGCAAGTGAGGTGTGTAAGAATAAGCCTAAATGGCGCTCTGGTGTTCATGCCTACCTCGCAAGGGACCTGGCGTGAAGTTATGTATGTATGTATTATTAATAATTCTAAAAAATGTATTACGTAGTACATATTTTAAATACATTTAGAGCCCTGTTTCCTGTTTATTGGTCACCAAGCAAAAGCTCAATATAGAGGCAAGAGTGACTATTTTGAGACTGGTGCATAGGTATTAACGAAGTAAAATAATACTTATGACTCTCACTCTAAATTAAAGAAAAAATATTGATATTGCTTATTTTACGTTAATTTATATTAAATGATGATTTGTATTTATAGCCTTGAAACAAGACTAGTTTTTCTAGTTTTAAAAATCCGCCAGTGTATTACAAGTTTCTACTTCCTCATTAACCTTGAACTAATATTATTAATTGATCTATCTGGGATGCACAAGTTTTCCTACTCCCATCTTACTTTAATAGAGGAAACTCGCTGGATAGGTTCATCTTCCAGCAAACGGGATACCATGAACGCAAATTGGGTAACCTATGTCTCGCGGTCCTGGCTTAGTGGGTTAGAAGGCATATCTTGTGGCGCCTTATAAAGCAGCAGAGTGACATTGGTAGGGTTAGTGGGTAGTCTGGCGGCTGGTATCTCAAAACTCCAGAGCCGGACGGGAGCCCCACAAGCCCCTGGCTGATCACCCCCAATGTTCCAAGGCGACGAGTATATGCATTACCCTGGCAATATAAAACACAAGTGTGCGTCTCGGGACGCCCGACAGAAGTGATACTTACTAATCTAATAATCAACACAATATTAATATTACTTTCTTGCATTATTTTACATGGTAACTTGTAATATATTCTTGGTGCCATCCCAAATACGCCTTAGAACGAACGATAAACGCGTACTTAGGCGACCTTCTATTTCAATTGCTTAAGGTGCCTAAAAGACTGGTAAAGATACATTGTCTGATGGCGTTGCTAGACGGCAGACCTTCTAAAATTTCTGCCATGTATCCCGGTGCTTGGCTTACCTCTTCCGACCACTACCGGCGACCTTGCTCATATTCTCGACCCACCGGGCGTACTTCCTATACTAGGTTTATCAAAACGTAGGCTCCGCTATTAACATTCTACTTTTTCTGTAAATTTACAAAAAATTGTGCTCATGATTTCTCAATACCGTAAGGCTCTGTTATAATGATAATGTTTATCACGGCCGTGGCTCTTATCATGTCATTGGACATGGGAACACACTGTTATCAGTCAGTATCTTGATTGAAAGTCTCTCTTTCCTTTGTCTTTGTTTGAAATATTAATATGCGTTTTATGTGCAGACTGTTTTTCTACAGCCATTATATGCATGTAATTGATATATGTAAGTATATTATAGTTCGTATCAAGTAATGACTATCGATCGGGAGTCGATGCAGCGATTAATGTATATGATGCGGGAAATGCTCCAAAGGCTTCCAAATTCCGCCACTGGCAGATAGGGCAAAGAGACGATAGCCTCTGTGGTTAAGGTGGATAAGTCTTAGCCGGCCGAACTCACTTTAACTCAGAGGGTCCGGGTTCGATTCCTGGCTTGGTAAATTACGGAAACGAGCTTCCTGTTGTTTACTATGGTCTTGGTGTCTGGGATCGATCCCACAGTTGTCCGTTGTAACCCATAACACAAGCGAAACTTGCTTAGCTCCGATTATATATATGTATATAAATTCCGTGTCATAGTCTTTGACTGCGATGAACTCCGAAACTACTCAACCGATTTTGATGTTTTTTTCATTTTGCTGAATTTATTCCAATTTAGACGATAAGGTAGGTTTCATTTTAATTGAAAAAAAAAAAAAATACTGTACCACAGCAACGCGTCAGGTACTTTTAAAAATTGTCTCAAGGCTCCGACCTTTTTGGTGCCTCTAATGGCCAAAGAGTAAATAGAACACCACAGAAACATGTTTAGAGATACCTACTTTAGTCCAATCAGAGTCTACAGATGACAACATTACCTGAATAGGCAAATTTAAAAGAAATTACGCGCTCCGTAAACCATATAAGTTAACCTTCTTTTCATAGTAAGCGCAAATAACCATTCTCGAATCTAACATACTTGTGTCCGTATTTGTGTTCAACAAGCATACGAGCTTTAACCGATTTTCCTATCGTTTCAGGTGGGTGCCATTTGCATTCAAAATGTGTCCGCAAATAAAAATAGACAATTAGTCGAAGACTACGGTGAGTGTTGTTTTGTTTTCTATTTATTGTGACCAAATACAAACAGTACACAAATGTGACATTGCTGTACCTGTATGGCTAGGGCTGGCACTCGATTACCCTCATTTTAATATTTTCACTTAATTAATATTTAAGGCTTGTATTTTACCGAGATGATTTGAATATAGCAAGTCCCATTACTGGACTAGCTAGGGTTTTGATGGGATTAGCGAATTTTCCAACCCAATCGATGGTTAAGATTTAAGTTGAATTCTGAAGAGTTTATAATAAAACTAGCTGTCCCGGCAGACGACGTCCTGCCCGGTAAAAATAAAAATAAAAAAATTTAGGGGTGGACTACCCCTAACATTTAGGGGGATGAAAAATAGATGTTGGCCGATTCTCAGACCTACCCAATGTGCACACAAAATTTCATGAGAATCGGTCCAGTCGTTTCGGAGGAGTATGGCCACGAAAACTGTGACACGAGAATTTTATATATTAGATAAAGAATATCGTATAAAGTAAAAATATGAATAAAAATTCTATTACATTATAACTCGTTACGGATTTTGGATATTAGTCTTATCAGTAACTTTGCCCGAGACTTCGTCAACGTGGAATAGTTAAAAAAAAAGTAAGTTAAGAAAACCCCCAATTTTGAAATATTCTTCATTGGTGCTCTGCTCCTATTGGTCTTAGCGTCATGATATATAGCCTATAGACTTCCTTGATAAATGGGCTATCTAACACTGAAAGTAGTAGCTCCTGAGATAAGCGCGTTCAAGCAAACAAACAAAAAAACTATTCAGCTTTATATATTAGTATAAGATTAAAACTACTTTGTCTAACGTGAACAGATAAATGTTTAATAACTAATATCAACCTTTACCGTTCTTAAAGAAATAAAAAGTGGTTGTAAGTATTATATAATAGTATAATAGTATAATAGTATTATATAAAATAACATAATTGTTTTGGAAATTATTGATCCGACTGTTGTTGAGTCTGCTTTCATTATAAATCTACACCACTTTGCATTCTTAACTTTGTATATATTGTCTATATTTTATCATTTATACATTTTGTGCCTATTAAATAAATTATTTTTGAATTTATCTGGATTGCCTTATGCTATTTTCATACTATTGTGCTAAGTTGTATGTTTCGTAAAATGATTCGTTATCTTTTACGTCCATATTGTCTTACTTAAAAACTTAGGTCTTTTCCTGACTTACTATATAGCAAATAAGGTTGCTGCTTGTTGGTTGCTAATTTAGATTAATAGCGTTCCATTCTCTTTTTAGCAGTGTTCCTAAGCCCCCTATAAAGTTCTGAAAACACAGGCTACTGGTTTGCTATACCAATTTCTTGTATATTTTCGCGGCCCGCTTTGCAGCACTATGGAATTGCATTTATCGAAAAGAAAGTGGTCATCGGCAACCCTGTAATCGGTTTCGTCGGTCGGCGGGTGCGCGTACGCACGCAATTCTGTTCGCGCCGCATGAATGCGGGTCGCGGGTTGCGCGACTGCTGCTAGAGTAACAGTCACCTGCAGCGTACCTCGATCGCATGACGCGTCGTAAGATGCTGTCGAAACACGCGCGACCAATCTATCGATTCGATTGAATCCAACGTTTTGGGTGCGTTTGAACTTTACGAACTTCAATGTCGCGACGCTAGTGGTTTAATAAGCGAAAGAAGCGCGGCGCGTGACGCTTTTTTGAATAAAGAAATCGGGAAGTCTGGTGGAACTCTTGAACGAATATTTGGACATTTGGAACTTGTGATTTTTGAGTGTGTGTGCATGAGTTAATTTTCTTTGAGGTCAATTATTATATTAATAGTGGAGGAGTTGTTGATAATATGCATGGTACTATTTCTTTTTATTATAGTAAATAAATAATTATTTATTAAATATATGTGGGTACATTTATCTACATATCTAATCTGGCAGTAGGTTTAAAAGTATATTTTTATCATTTTTAAGATTCGGTAGCTAGATGGTAAAAATGGTCTACCCTATAATTAATATTTCTAACAATTTGTTTATCTATGTGCGTTTGTATCGCACCAAAAGCTTGGAAATAAATAGTTAGAAATTCTGTACTTATATATTTGTAATAGATGACTCCCTCTAATTTTTTAATATATAAGCGGGTGAATTTTTTCAACCAAATTATGTTTGTGTAATACAGGTTGTACTTCGTTTCAAGATAAGAAATATTTTCGGTTACACGCTAGTCTTTTTTATTTCTTAGCAATACGGCAAAAGATGATCTTTCTTTCCCACCGTGGAACATTTTTCTCATCAACGCTGTTTCGTTTTGATTCAAGCGCACCTTAGCACCAAAACTTTTATGTCATTTCAAAGAAAACGTATAAAATTTATTACTTTTCAAAATAATTTGAAATTATAATGATCTTACAAATAGCTACCTCCTGGTATAGAATTAGAGATGTGGAACTATTCATATTGTAAAACTTACGTCATTTCTGTTTATAAACGTACATCAAATATTAATTGCATAAAATCTCGTTTTTCTACTGCCATTTAGTCAATGTCATCAAAATGTATATTTTAGTAATAAAATCGTGGTAATCGTCCACAAGAATACGAC
Source organism: Dendrolimus punctatus (assembly GCA_012273795.1). Taxonomy (NCBI): domain Eukaryota; kingdom Metazoa; phylum Arthropoda; class Insecta; order Lepidoptera; family Lasiocampidae; genus Dendrolimus; species Dendrolimus punctatus. The sequence goes on along the minus strand of CM022542.1, from coordinate 15,089,985 downwards.
ACGTTCGAGACCACTCACAAGATCCTTGATACATAAAATAAGATCTAAATAAATAAATTACTGTCTCGTTTCGTCACAGTTAATTATACTAATGAATAAAGTAATTAATTAAAAAATATTATAATAAATTAAGTTGCATGTCAAAATAGTAGATATATAAACGCAAAATGTCAGTTGTCTTCTTGCTGTTTTCTTCCTCATCTTGTACATGGTCGCTTTATGAGGGGCTGTCATGGTTTATGTATGTCAAACCAACGAAAAATAGTCATCAATCTTTTAAATTTCCATCCGAATTTATCTAAAGTAACAGAAATGCTCGACCTATTTTAGTCTCTTGATTTGCGTGTTTGTATAGTTCAAATTCATAATAAATTTCACTGGGGAATACTTTTTGAAGGTCATCCATAAGAGTCAAAAATTAAATCTACTTCCTATATTCTATGTACACTTATGTATTTTAAGTTGTAATGAGAAATCTGAACTTAATATTATAAATGCAGATGTGTGTTTGTTTATTACTCTTTCACACTTAAATTATTCGACCGATCATCATGAAATTTTGCATACACGTTGTCAAAGGCAAGATTACGATATTTTCATCCAGATTTTTTGCCGAGAGTTAGACAAAACCATATCATATAAATTAACGCGGGCGAGGTCGCGGGAATAAGCTAGTTCTGCACAACAATAAGAGAGTGAAATAACGCACAGCCAAGTCCTTGCTGAATAAGAGCTTTGTAGAAGAATTATTTTTAATGCCAAAAGCTAGCGTGCAAACAGCCTACCGGATAAATCTGAGCAAATAGCTCGAAATGTTCCCCGGTGGAGCTTAGATTAAATAAAACATTAACAACATTATCCATTGTATACATGAACTATTATTAACAGATCATGGCTAACATTTTAGGAAGTTGTTGCATACATCCAATATAATTAATGACCGATTGCTAAATCCATACGTCTCGATTAGTCCCGCATTTGTCGACTTCGTTATTCTTTGTTTTAGAACTGGATTTTTCGTTCCAAGTCTTGAGGAACTCGTGTCTTTGAGTTTCAATAAGACGAAGGTGTCAGTATATTATTAATGATTTGGTAACTTATATGCCTTAATAGTTATTGAAGTGAAACTACTTTATAATCGTTTACATTAAAAAGAGATAAACACATAAAATTCAACCTTATTTAATTCGAAATAAAACACATTACTTTTAACCCTTTAATATAAATAATTATCAATTTAAATAAAGCTTGTAATGATGTGCATAACTTGAGAACGACTTTACCGATGCTGATGAATTTTTTTGTATGTTTGAGTGGGGCCCCAGATGGTTAAGATACACAATTGAAATCGGTAGATGGCACTAGAATCTGCTCCTAGATTTTAATTATTTCAGAACAGGGCAACGTTTGTCGGGAACGCCAGTTTATAATGATCGTAAGACAAACACACATTGTACATCCCCGAGCTAAGCAAGTTACGCTTGTGTTATGGGTAATATACAACTGAAATTCTGGACCGATCCCAGACACCCAGACCATAGTAAATAACGGAAAGTTTGTTTACGAAATTTACCAAACCGATAATCGACCCTGGAGCCTCTACGCCATGTGACGTTTGGCCACTCAATCGCAGAAACCGTAAAAATTATAGATGTTTATTTCGTAAAATGCGACATTTCTCGAGAGATAAAAGTAAAGTCATAGTAGCTGTTATATCAGAAAATACTGATTTTTGCGGAAAATCTCAACCTTATCATAAAATAAAGCGATAAAGGTATTAAATTTAAATAAATATCGCTCTGAAGGCGTCACTCCGACGATACACAAGGAAAATAATAACAAAGCAATCATGTTTTTCTCATACTATTATCTTTTGAAAACATATTCTCACATGATTATTAATGCAAAGTTTCGAGATTTTAGTCTGTAGTAATTTGGGTTTTTTGGAGTAGTTATAACGATCGAAGTTAAAAGAAGTGTTCTGACGAGAATTTATTAAAATATAATTTTAGTCAAATCATATGGTTAGATGGTTAATTCAAAACGTTTACAATTTTAATATCTAATTTTAGATGTTCCTTAAATTTTGTTCCTTAAATGATCTTTTAATTATAAACAATGCATTTATGTGAGCTTTTCGAGTTTCGACGAAGAAGATGGACAAAAGATAATTAATTCTGAAGCATAGCACCTCTGTGGAATATTGATTTAAAAAAATAAGCGAGTCAAGATTCAAGGAAATCTTTGGTGGATCCAATTGAATGTATTATACTGACGGACTCAATCCAGAAGAGTTGACTTACTGGTTTTACTGGAACGTAGTGGTCCCAAGTTTCATTTCGGACATAGTGAATATCGTGAACGAACATTCCATGATTTAGAATGGTCTGAAATTGGCCTTAGAGTTATTGTTGTATTACTATACGATTCGTTGCATTTAGTTTCTACTAAAAACACCATAAACATCAAGACAACAACACAATTTCCTTGTAACTAGCATCAATACATAAGCTGGAAATTTCAAGAAATTCGTAAATATTCCTACAAACTCCGCTCAAAGAACTGCTATGTGGTTTGCGTATTAAAAAAATAAACAGTACCTAGATGAGACGTTTGTGTTGAGGTCAATATATAATAGAACTCTCTGGGGTCGATCCCAGATACTCAGACCATAGTGAATAACGGAAAGTTCATTTATGGAATTTACCATCCCAGGAATCGAACCCGGAGTCATTGCGTTTCAATGAACAAGGCCGGGAAAGGCTTAGCCCACTCAACCACAGAGGTTGTCGTACACATTTTATTTTATAAAATTTTGTTTAATTACTTGTATAAATATATTTTCAAATACTGCAAATTTACTTGTTTGACTGGCCACGTCATAAAATAAGTGTTAGCTGCTTAGTTTGAGAATATTTTATGTGTGATTCTCTGCTAATCCATTATACTATTAAAAACATTGGTTGGTGTTTTGCATGGGTTCATTACTCAAAGTCAAAAAAGTGGAACACATTAAACATTCGTTTATCTAATACATTAGTAAATAACAGTCTGATAGCATAAGAACGTAGAGGTAACCTTTCTGACAAAAGGCATTTTCTGTTGCGACATGCAATGCAGCGACGCATGCAACGGAGCCAATTTACACGACCCGCCACTTAACTTCGAAGATTGGTGTTCAGCAATCATAATATACAGCACCTGGCAACTTTTAAGTGCTCGATGGTGGAGACACCTGGACGTTATCACGTATCACTTGTTGTGCACTACGAAAGTCAATTTGATGGGAGTTTTTTCTGTAGGCGATAGCTTGCATAAATTTTAAGTGTCTAGTGTGCTTTAGGATAGATCACGTGGTCATATTTAAATAATTATCACATATTGGTCCCCTGTATTCAAAGCACTTGAAAAACATTGTAATAAAAATTGCTTTAAATTCATAGCGCTGGATATGCTACAAGAAAACTTGCAAATAGACGACATTTATTGCTTTGAATTAAATGAATTATAAAAGTGTAGTAATTACAAACTACTTTTAGCAGTGTTAAGTGGTAAGCGGGAATATATTGTTTACGAAATCTATAGGTTGGAAGGACCAATCTGTAGAGAGCACGTGTACTGTATATTAATATAGCTTGAACATGGAGTAATATATAATTTTCTCATAATATTAATATTTATTTAACAACGACACGACTAAAATCAAGAGCAAATATAGAGTGAAGAAAAATAAAAGAAGTGCGACAAATGTCAAACTATAAAAAGTAAATTAACTAAAGAGGTTGATTCCAACAACATTAAATAATAATAATAATAATTTCAATCCCCTTATGAGGCAGACATTTTTTATTTTTTATTTATTGAAAACCTATAATACGTATGCTTGTAGTTTAGGACGAAAAGAGATGAATGGATTATTTGAAGGGTGACATGATGATTTCTAAGAGAACGTATGCCAGAATAGAGGATAATTAAAGGAAAGGACATATTTTGCCAACTTCAAATTAATAGGAGCAGTTGAAAGAAAAGAGCGTTTATAGTTCATGAGAATACATATATAGGGCTACTGTCGTATTTACAGACAATTCCAATAAGAACTCCTTTACTAATTGTAGAAGACAGTTTTTATGATCTCAATTTTCAGTTAAATACACAAACCAGTGCATGCCTAAAAAATAATAATGTGAAGTATCAAATACAAGAACAAGATTAAAAATCCACATTGTCTTCCTCGGAATACAATTCAAAACACTAAAACGGTTTCTAGATAGTTTGTTTCAAATGTTGCAAATATAAAGTGTTATCAATGTATACCAATAGACTAAGGTAAACCAGTTATACCGTTTTTATATCCCTATCTACTTAAATTTATTATGCATTGGGTTGATTATGTCTTCGAAGGACAACATGCGGGACTGAAACCGGCACATTGACATTTAAATAACTACAATACATTCCATTATCTTTATACACTTTGAGTGTTGCTTTTATTCTGACAAAATTATTTTCCTTAGAATACATGCTATTTTGGTGTATACCAAAATTGTGTACTTGGTTGTGATGTTATTTATAAACCAGTCTATTGGTTTTAGACCTTTGTAAATAAATATAGCACTAAACATTGTTTCTTAATTGTCATTGTATTATCTATGCAGTGTTATCTATTCCTTGTAATTATTTCATCTTATTTATTTTATCAGGCTTAACGTTACAGAACGAATATATTTTATCCTTACTCATAAACCATTTAAAAAGGAATGTTAAGGTGATTTGGTCATGTAGAGAGATGATGAAAGAAGATATGTGGATGATGAAAAAAGGTAACTACAGCTGGAAGCAGTTCTGGTGTTGGTAGATAACGTGAATGCCACGACCATATCGCAGACATTTCGAGTAAAGGTCAAATATAAAGCAGTGCAAATACTATTTGCAGTGCTTTTAGCTGACCCTGTAAATTAAGAGAGATTCATGAAAATTGATTAAGCGCAAGGAGTGTGTCAAGATCATAGCAAGTAGAGATCTATAGTTGTTGCCTACTTCTATAGAGCCTGATGTTTTTAAGTTTATCATAGATTTTCATTAGATTCAGGAGTTGTAACACTTGTTTTTTTACATCTCTTTTTATATATACATTTAGGAGCAACAAAAAGAAACGAAGATTTACAGTCCGAATCGCCACAGTGATTGAAAACAGACAAAAAGTCTTGACATATAAGCGGTTTGTAATATTTAGAAACGTTTCAAAATGTGAGAATCTAAGGTCGTTGCACGATTTTGGTATAAAAAAAACGTACATGATGTGTCGAGAACAATGATGCATGTGAATTTCCTAAAATAAGTATTTCGTTTGAAATAATTTATTAAGACGTAAAATTGTTTTTTTAGTTCTAATTAAATACTAATTATCGTGTTGTTTTCAAAGTCAAAATCGTTGTGCGTACTTCATTGATTCTGATAATAAGTAATTCAGATTTTTTCGCAATAATATTTTTATTTGGTCTTATAACTACAATAACTAGTTTTCTGTTGAAGATTGCTTGCCTAAATATCATCCTTCTCTGAATATATCGGTCGGTATAAACTAGATTTTGAGTCTAGTCTGAAACCTGAAATCGAGTGATAGTTGCGCGCTTTCATAATCAAATTTGAGTAAGTTTTGATAAATAACTGACAGGAAGATCTCACTTTGATGTGGTCCCTCTTCTCTTCGTCATCAGCCTATCACAGCCCACTGTTGGACGAAGGTCTCCCCAAGTCGGCACCACTCATCCCGGTCCTCCGCCTTCTCATCCAGTGCCCAGCGGCGAACTTACGTAGGTCGTCAGTCCTTCGGACACTACGTTTACCGAGATGCGATCTCCACTCCAGGACTCGTCTGCTTCATCGGCTATCCCACTGCCCGTTCAACTTGCTAATTTTTCGAGCTATGTCGATTACGTTGGATGCTGGTCACTCTTGTGTTAAGTCGATATTAGACGATTCATTTTGTTTTCCACTTTGGATAAGTCAACCAAAGTGGTCGATATAAACATAAAGTTCAAAACATAAAACTATGAAATATAAAAAAGATTGTCGTGTCCTTTTAGTTCCGTGCCTTTCAAGCAAATTGATTAATTTGGTCGATCTGTCTTATATCAGCATAACTAAGGCTTAAATCTGTAATAACAATACTGACTATAATCCGTCCAAATTAAAAATAATAATTTTGATTTATCAGGAGCTCGAGCACCGATATTTACATGATTATTGTTGTTCTACGATATAACCCTACGATTTCAACGGGACTACAATCAACAGTAACAACTATGAATTACAAATTATGTAACGTGTAAATAAAGAACGGGACTTGTGTAACGAAATATTAGGATTTATTGTTATGCCCAACCATGGGTAAGCAGTTATAAATTAGTTTAATATAGATTTAGCAGCATCCGTGGTTGTTCTGGGTCATATCGATGCCCACATACCATTCCGAAGCGTTGGCTTACTCTACTTGTTATATTATTCTGTCAGTAGTCTACAGCCTAGGGGCATCATGTATTTGTTTTTATATAGCGTTTGTGAACTGGTATGGGATCATAAGGATTAGATTTCCAATGTTCAGATACTCATAATATACCTTTGACTAATTAATATTATTCGTGACAGATGCTTTTATAAATTCAAATTAATTTTATTGCGAATATATGTAGGTAAGGTATAGAGGTGTTACAATAAGTCATATAGGGCATATAATAGAGGCGTGTAATATGTTGCAATTAATTAACAAATCGAATGTAGGGATAATTTAATCTAGTTTACAACGTGTCCAATTAAATACGAAGTCATTCATTCATTCACTTTTAATACGAATTAAAAGGAAAAATCTATACCTACATAAAATTGTATACGGATTTTTAATTATTTGCGAACCTATAGTTCACACTATGCCCTTTTAAAAAAAAATATTGTCCGATATGTTTACATTCATATACATTTATAACAGATTTGACTGGGACACTGAAACCTCATGGGTTTATTCGTACCGCAGAGAGTCGTGTACACGATATTGTTAAATCAAAAATAGGAGCAGAGGCGAGTAATTGTTGTCATCATTTGTTTAGTCCTGATTTGATAATAAAAGCGGGGTTATCATCATTCTAGTGTATGGTTCTGTTTTTGTCTCAGGTCTGCACATGTCAGCCTGATGGTCTGCTTTGGGAATCAATATAGAATCTTTCAGATTATATTTGATCGATTTATGGTTATTTTGTACTTTGAATCCCAGTTCTCTGGTAGATCATTTACAATGGTTGTCTTAATATACCGGTTCTTATATCTTACTAATTGATACATTTCCTTAAGAGCGGTTGAAATTTGACATAAGTTCCATACAATTAATTCATCTAAATTCCGCTGGTGATGCAAGTGAATGAATAATAAGACAAGAAACGGCAAATAGTGAACTAGTTAATTAACCCGTATTTAATGTTTCGAGAAAAATAGGGTAAACTTTCACTCCTGGATGGTTGGTGTATATCAAGAAATGTAGATGCAATTCAATTGTATCTTGAGCGAACTATTGAAAGAGTCTTGATACAAATGTTGAAATTATTTTACGAAAACTGAATGCTCGCTCTGGGTGCAATTTACAGACTGTGCGTCATTAAACGTTACTGAGAAAATTCCGTATTATTTAATCATTTGGTTGTCTGACAATATAATTTTTATGTTTTTGTAGGTTCTAAAAACTTGTGTTCTTTTTAAAATCACATGTGCAATTTACTCTATTCGTATGTAATTTATGGACGAATAGTATTTCCGCACGGCTTTGCTCGCTTAAGTCTTGTTATAAAAAGTGGTCGTGTTCATCGTCAATCGTTTATACACACATTAAATGACAAAAATGTGACTGTGAGGGCGCTACAAACAAACTACTCCCTAGAAACAAAATTTTCAATGCAGTAAGAATAGAACATACATACAAACATCCAATTAAATCACATTAATATATTTTATCTTAGTATGGATAGATGCCGTATTTAACTAAGCTAGTTCTGCCATATTTGCACTCGAGTGGGCAAATAACTCTTCTTTAGCCGAAATTAGGTTTAGACACGAAAAGAAATTTCCTGAAAATGTTGACTGATATTCTTTTGCGGCTCATAAAACGCCGAAGTCTTCTCGTTTTGTACTAACGTAGCAAGTTATGACGACATTTCTTTAATGAGTAAAATAGCGTATTTGTTATTGTTGAAACATTTATTTATACCACGCTATTTTTATTGTAGGATAATAAGAAAGTATATTATTGTCCCGTGTTTTATAAAATAAAATAAATATTGTTGTAGAATTTATTGTATAATGTGTCAACTACCCTATTTTAGTAAGGAAACTCTGATTGACTCCATAGTTTGTATAAATATTTAGCCTGAAGAATCTATGTTTCTCTTTGCACTATTTTTTATTTATTGATTTTGTGTTGTTGTTTAACATCTTATGATGGTCATTAACAACCAAGATATTACAATTATTATACAATAGCTTAAGCTACTGTCTAAATAAAGAAGTTTACAAACTAAAATACTCTACGAAAATTATTCATTTTCAAAAACTTTGCATTATTGTTTTCTTAGCTTAATAAAGATATTTTATATTTAGTATATGTTTTACTAATATAATGAACTTGAAAGGTGTTATTTTGTTATCTGCTAACTGTAACTGCAAGTAAAACAAGTTGGTTCGGTAATTGTAACTACTGCAGCTGAATATAATTTATATAATAAACTGGAATTTTCATAGAGTCATTACAGCAATTCTAGCTCATCGCAATTTAGAAGCAGTTATTTCGTGTTCATTATCAAACTGAATACACGTTGTGTTAAATTAATGATGCCTACGACGTCAAGTTCTTTTGTCTAAATTCATTCCACAACAGAATTAGGAAAATCCAAGAAAATATGTTTATTTCTTCTAATTGTGTAATTATTTATGTTCTACTTCAAAATTCTCAAATTCATGAAGGACTCTAAAGATGCATTATATTTATTGTAAAGCTTTAAATTGATAGTAATGTCATTTACTAAATTTAGCTATGTCTTATTACGTTTTTCTAAGGGATCTAGTGGTGAAAGTTGCGATATAACTGACTAGTAAGTAAAATATCTATATAGTTATGTGGCATTTTTGTCACTCTGAAACAAAAACAGTAATCATGTAATACCTTATTCTTGTCTTTTTAGGGCCTAAAGCGTTTGCCTTTGGAAAATCGCTTAAAGATATTGACACTTGTCTAGATATACTGTTAGTTCTAAGACATTTCATAAGTTCTACTTTAGGTATACTGGTACTACTCTTTAGGTACTTCAGATCAAGAATAAGAATTTAAAGAAATAAACAGCTAAATACCTATTTGTTTCCGATTACGTATAACTAGACACTACTAGTAAAAACTGCACGATTCAATAACACGCGCAGAGTCCGTCACTTTATCGCTCATCGAATGTACGTCTTGCTCGTATCGCAATCCTCGCTTGACTGCCCCACTCCTCCGTTCGGGTTAAACCGTACAATACAACAATCGACTGCGTGAACTGAGTTTTTTCAAGAAAACATAATCTGCACACCTGGTTAATTATTCCTGCGAACGGCCATAAACGAAAACAATAGGCTATTGTCCAATTGCAAATTTTGAACACATAGTAAACAAAACAAGTCCAAAAGGTAATAAATCAGATGCGCATTTCTTTGTCGGTATGTAATTAAAGAAAATTATGGTGGAATAAAACGGGTTACAGAAATATGAAAAATTAGTCTTTAATTACGACTTATAAGCCTCTCTCTCTATCTCTTTCTTAGCGCGATACTTATAAAATAGTAAGAGTTAGTTCCTTTTATTCTGCACATACCTTCATATGTATATCAAAATACCGTGATTTCAAATAAACATTCGATTACAAAAACTTCAGATTAACATTCAACGGAACATAACGAATCACCCCAGTAAAAAATCGAATATTCAGCGGTTCGACTAGATATTGTTAAAAACCGTCGAAAGAAACACAAAAAATAAGCATTTCCACAGTGAAAGTTGTGTATCGTAATCGTAACAATTGTGTTATTAATAGTCGTAATTGCTTTGCCCAAAAGGCATGAAATTGCTCCGGCGGCTTGGAGGGTGATGATAAAATAAGGGTCGGATTGCACACGGTCGGAGATTTTGAGGCCAGAACTTGCTTCTTGAATGTCTGCTTAAATACTGTTAGTGCAGTTACATAATGTCTTGTTTTAGGTTTCTAACTAACGACTGCTTTGGTACTTTTTCTTTTAATGTTTTTATTGGTATACTATTAACATTTACGCGGTTTCAATCTTGTAAATATCGTAACCTATATAACCTGTCCCATGTCCTGGGATAAGAAATGGTTTATGATCATACATGATACCTAAACCATTTTTGTTGTAAATTCATAAGTCACACAAATTCATTTTCATAATCGTATGGTAATTATATATGATAGATAGATAGATAACTCTTTATTGTACACCAATACAAACATGAACTTAAGACTAAAATTATATCTAGTTATGTGCAAAGGGCAGTCTTATCGCTAAAAAGCGATCTCTTCCAGACAACCCCAGAAATGAAATTATATGATAATGGCGATGGTGGTATACGCAACATATAATACAAACTACTTACATTTTAATAATAAATACATAAATTATATATATATATATATATATATATATATATATATATATATATATATATATATATATATATATATATATGGATAAATTTTATATATTACATAGATATATACTTAATATACATATCTACAAAATATATAAATATTTATAAGTGAATTTAAATATATATGCTACATTTTAAAAGTGAATTCGAGGGGAATCGTGCTGTATGCCTCTCTCGCTGCTGATTACTCAATATTCCTGACATTTTCCATTATTTATTGATGTCTATAGTCTTATCTTTCTGTTTGACATCAACCTAGGCTGTTGGTGCGTACTTACTTTTCTACTTAATGAATTTTATTTTGTGTGATCTTCAGCATCTTTAACGTCCTTTACATGGACTGTTATATTCTGCTTTCTCCGTCCTGCATGATAAAACTCTGCTTTGGAAGCTCTCGACATATTCGCTGAATTTATATATTTTTTATTAAAATATAGAACAGATACAAAATCTGTTCTATATTTTTTGTCCGTAGATATTTGTAATAAATTAGGCATTATACTAATTTACATTTACATAAGATCTTACCGTGCATCCTTTAAAGCGGTCTTGACTTCGCACAAAATGTTGAAGAAAATAATGTTAAACAGAGTTCATTGTTTCGATCACAATTTTATCAAGCTGTTGAATATGAACAAAATGAATACATAGAATAACAGTTTTTTTTGGATATTAAAAATATAAGTAATCATTTGAAAACGTTTTTCGAAAGTATATTGAAACAGAAAAAAATAAATTAAAATCAGATTAGCACCGTGTATTTATTGTAATCAATATCTCATTTCATACTCTCATTTTCATCGGAATGCAATGGAAAAGTGGATAAATAAGGAACAGGTATCTGACGATCGTCTGCCCATCGGACCGGTTCGTTTCACGTAATTACGAAAACCAATGAAAAGTGACGATTAATTGTGCAATAGTTATGCGTATGCGCATATTGACAGCGTAACTCGTGATTTAGATAACTTGTTTGGCTAGTTACGTACGAGCATAAAAGGGATGAAAATAGATATACCTTAATTAAACTTTTCAATAGCCGTGATCACGGAACACAATGATGTCAAGTGTTAATGAGTAATTGTTAAAGTTTTATTTTGCCTACCGCCAATTTGTTTATTTTAATTATATAGTTTTAAATTTTGTTTATGGTTATTATTTACTCTATGGTAGCCTAATCTATAATTTGTATACTAGGCGCGAAAATGTAAGAAAATACTATAGATATATATACCTTGTCATTTTGTACTAGATAATTTTTTTGATAGTTTTAGTTAAATTATGTATTTTGATGATTAATATAAAACATATTGTACTCTCGGCTTGAGTTGTTTAAGACACTTAATCATCATTAAATAGTGTAATTCATTGCAAGAATCATGTTCGTAAAATACAACAAATTATCTTCTTAGGTAATGTAATTTTTTATTGTACACCAGTACTTTATATTTTACACAAGTTAGTAGTAACCTTGTAAAATGATAATGATATGTCGTCAATATGTGGCAACATGCTATTAATTCCCGAACTCGTGAAAATCTTTTAACTTTTATATGATACGTGGAATATTCTGAACAAAATTAAGTGTAGTAGGTACTATTACAAATACTATCGGGGTCTAGGTCGTAACAATATGCAGAATCGATTATTATCAATTACAAATCTTAAATACTTTTTAAAATAGACTGATTGTAAGTAGAACACAGCACTTATATAAAATAATATTTTTTTATTAGTCATTACGATAATTGTATATAAATTAAATTTGATCTAAAGCTTTAATATAGAACCAGGCCATTGACCCATTAGGGTCATTTATCTACTTGAAATTATACACATTAACTAAACACGTTACTGTCATAAAAGCGTTTAATATAATTTTTCAGAAAATTCACATTTCCATATATATTAAAATTAATAAAACATAATCAGTATTCATAGTCGATAACGTATGCAGAAATTCAGTGAAAACATATTTTGAATTGTACCAATTTCCCCAACAAAGGTTGAGCCGTGATTAGACATGAAATTCGAACAACGTTGCAAAGGCGGTATTTATTATATCGTTTTTATTTTCTTTCTTTCTCTCTAGCAATAGGGGAGCGCCCAGTTAAATCAGTCGAAGTACTTTTTATCTTCTTACAAAAAGTTTCGGTCTCGTAGGTGTTATACGAGCGTAACGACTAATGAGGTCTTGAGTTAGTACAAGTAAAGGGAGTCTAGTAGCGCATTATTATGATGAATTATCTTTAAATAGTAGTAAAAAATATTTAAGTACCTGTTGTGAAGCGGTGGTAAATTAGATTAGGCTCCCATAGAGTAAATAATATCCATAAACAAAATTAAAACTAAATAATTAAAATGAACAAGTTGGTGGTAGGCTAAATAAAACTTTAACAATACACGTTAGACAAATGTCATCTTTGTCGTCCGTGACCACGGCCACTGAAAAGCGGCCGAAACGTCGGATAAACCAAAATCAAATAAATTACCGCGCTTAAAACCGTTAAAACGTAATTTTATTATGTATACAAGTCGCGAAAACTTAAGAAAATATTATCTTTTCTTTCACCTTCTCCTAATAATTAGGGGGCAGCACATTATGACTACGTTCCATTAGGGACTCACAATGACCACGTTACCAAGTGCTATATTCGACCCACCTCTTGACATGGGTCGTTGTGAGCGTTGTGTGTTCGAAAATAATGACGTTAGTCATCGATTACATTAGTGACGTTTTTGCCACGACCACAACGACCGCCATCGCCTTGTGGAACGCCTAACTGAGCATTTTGGGCGTTGTGAACTACTAATGGGACGCCCTGTATATGTAATCCTTCAATAATTCTCTATTCTGACATACGTCCTCTTTTACACCGTAAATCATCCTTAAAAACACATGGATGGAATGTGTTTTTTTTTGTCTTCCTAAACATTTTTACCAATCAATTTTTCAGAATAACGTGTTTTTTGTCACCTGACTTTCATCCTTAATGCCCATATCACTCTAGTTTTCTTCCTCTCAATTTTTCAATCACAGGTGCACCTTTTTAAGATTCTTGTATCCATTCTTGTAACACCACACATTCATCTCAACGTTCTCACCTCAGCTGAGTGGAGACGTTTCTGTTCTACTACTTTAGTGGCCCGACATTCGGACCCGGAAAACTTGACCGGGCGTGTCACAGATTTGTATATCTGACCTTTTAATTTGAGTAGCATTAGTTAATCACATATTACGCTAGTTACCTCTTTCCACTTTAGCCATGCTATATTTATTCTTCTCCTTATATCGTTCTCTATGTCATTATTACTCTGCAGCAGTGAACGAACCAAGGTATCTGAATACTACTTTAACATAAATTTCAACGTAGTGTCGAAATCCAATTATTCCATTAATCAATCTACTTCAATCAACGTACAATAATGACCACCTCTATACATTTCAACCATCAACCAACACATTTTGTATTGCAAGTAATTAGTTCTGGAAATAATAGGGTACAAATAAGTGCATATCGATTTAATTATGATTACCGTTGATGTTGATTGATAACCAATGGCTAATATGTTTTATCAATGTTGTAATTGATATTTATTATTATTATTCATCTAGGGTTTGTCAATAGAACCTTCAAGACTGTTGAAATTATAAGGTCTAGGGAATGTTGAAGTTAATATCTACTCAATTACTGTGGGCTAAGGAGGCCACTTTTGGAGTATCACATATGGCTGGTTCCTATATCTTATTATTCATCCACCTTTCTTACCATCGCTAGAAATTTCACATTAGTTGTGTTAAGCTTATGTCATATTTTAAAGGATAGTAAGGCAAACGAACGAAAGATATAGAAATGATATATGTCGATATGGCAAAATCAATGCCATGTGCGTCAGACAATTAACTATAAGAAAGAAAGGTAAGATATAGGAACCGGCCATCAGTGATTCAATCAATGACACATGCCTAGATATGCTGATAGGTATAAAACATAGCTTAAAGTTACACTTTATTTTGATACTTGTCAAATTCTTTTTTTTACTTTTATTGCATGAGCTCAGCAGACAGGCAGACGGCCTACCTGTTGGAAAGCGGGTACCGATGCCTATAGACATTTGAACACCAAAGTAAATTTGTAAAACCTGCTGCTCTCTTAAGGGAAACTGGAATCTGGCCATTAATGACGAAACACAACTAAAGGTTGCTATGGCAGCGTATTCTAGATTAGGGCTTTTAGTCATTTAGACGGGAAAACATCCTATGACCTGGTTGTGGGTTGTTTTGTCGCCTCTTACTACAGGAAGCTCGACCCCAGCAAATTGTATTCTTTGTCCGTTACTGCGTGGATAAATACGTATCTTGTATCGTACCATCGTGGTACGAATCTGCGAAAGCAGCCGCTTTAGGTCCTTCATTTATTGATATTGTACTGTTCGAAGTATTTCGCAAATGTTAATTAGAGACCAAGTTAATAATAGTCGCTTAATTTGACTTATTTGATTGTTATCGTTAATATGCCTGCCTATAATAACTATTCGAACCCATTGGAGTGTGTGATTAATTTAATAATTTGCATGAAAAGCAATTGTTGAGTGCATTATTAGGTGGATATATTGCGTGTATTGTATTGTCGATACTGGTTCGACGTTTCCACATGGAAGTTTAGTAATTTTGAATTGAATTAATTAACTTTTTGTTGACATATCTGTTGTTTTAGTGTCACCATCCTTATTCACATTTACACATTTTATTTATATTTATTTGCTGGAGTAGGCACACAGTAGGCAGGGTAACGGGTTCACCTGGTGGAAAGTGGTTAATGTGGCCTATGAACATCTGACAACACTAGAGATGAAACCATCCTGCTCGTCAAGAAGAAATTTTGTGTCAATTTTTAAAAATGCCCACGTCGTAGTGCTTAGGGTAAACTTCGTCTTCGACCTCAGTACGACTCCTATAAGGTCCGATTAAAAGACTTATGTAGTGATATCGATGAAATGAAATTTATTTGCATATGACATTGTACAAAAAATACAGGTCTTAAGTTATATACATATGAGTTGAGTTGTTCTAATTAAAATAATCATGCACCGAGCAAAAACATTTCTTTAATAACCAATAGTGAAGACTGACTTTAAATAAATTTAAAGTAGCACTTTTTATGTCAACAGACAAATGATTTTAACCCCCATAAAATTAGAATAAATGGGATGAAAATTTATATGAACATCCGTCATTTTCAAAGTTAGAAACATGAAATCATATAATTGCTTCTGATTAGAAATAAATGCACGCGTTTATCTCGTTGGTGAAAAGTGGCTAATTTTTAACTTTTTTTATTACTTATACTAGGACTATTTTTAATTTACGCGAGCGAAGCCGCAGGCAACAGCTAGTACTTTATTAAAGCTGTAACAATACAACTTCTCTGAAAATTGTCCTCAAAGAAAAATGACATATTTTACAGTTTTATTATAACCAATAAACTAGTAATAATGTATAAACTTAAGTGATTATAAGATGTGAGTGAACAAGGATTAATATAGAAGAAAGAAAATGTGCAGCAAGGACCAAATCAATCACATCCTGGGGAAGATTAATGTGGTGAGTTTTACTATATTTTTAGTCATGTTTCATATAGAATATAAGACAAGTACTGTCGCCGCACGATTAACCAAGGGTGATACACACTGATCCAATCGGGCATGGAACCAGTACGCACGCTCTGGTGTGTACGCGCAATATTAACCTTTAACTAGAAAACGCTCATTGTCTACGGCCAACCGCCAAGATTCAGAAATCCACTACACAAAAACGAACCTTTGTACGCGCAACCAAGATTTTGTAAGAAAATTGTAAATTATCAAAATATTATACGCAATATTTCGAAGAAAGTTGCTTTATTGAAGACTTCCTATGCTTCAAATACAAAACAAAAGATTTGTATTGTTAAAAAAAATACCATTATGAATAGGTGTATTATCGTCGCGTCATTTAGGACTATTTTTAAATACAAAGACGAGGATGATTTATTTCTTAAATAAGATTCGTTCACATGTCAGAGTATGCATGCTGGTACTAGACTTAGGGTGTCAGTAAGGCATAGAAAGTTACAATAACTAGTTAAAAAGGTGGTAGGGGATTTGCCCGTCTAGATGGCTACCACTCCTGGTCTAGACTATGCCGCCAAAACAACCTTGAGTTGTGTTCCGGCATTAGTGACCAGGTTCCAGTCTCCCTTAAGAGAGCAGCAGCGCATTTGTAGCACCATTAGTGTTGCAAATGTCCATAGGCGATGGTAACCGCTTTCCATCTAGTTAGTGGGCCATCTGCCTGTCTGCTGAACTCATGCAATAAAAAAAAACAAGCTTGTAAAAGTAATTAAATGTAGTTTAATGAAATATAAACATTGCACAATTTGTAACATAGCCCCGATTGGTTACCGTTAGTCAATATTGTTAGACGAAGGTTGCAGTCAAGGTTGGTCACTGTTACAGTGGTGTAAAAAACGCATCCTTTTAACCTTCCGCACACATTCCACAGAAATTGCTCGAAATCAAGAGTTCCATTTAAATTGTTTTTTTGCGGTTAAATATCTGCGTAATTGACTATGAAGGTTATAAATACTTCACTGTTTAGTATTTCTTAGCCAAATGACAAGAACCGAAATGAAAACTTTATGGTATAAAAATTGAAACTTATTCATGAATATTTTGTCATATTAATAAAACGGTACAGCAACTTATGACATCATATTTTTAACAACTCAAATAGGGTTGTTATTGTTATTAAAATAGCGACTAAAATTATTCTTGCTTCAAAGGTGTTCTTGGCTTATTTTTTGGGAGTCTATGCCGACTAGTATAAGGATTTCCTTTTAATTAAAAAATGACAGTATACGACGGACACTGCAATTTTGAAAGCGATGTTTTTTGCATCCGTGTCAATGAAACTTGAGCCTCTTGTCTTTTAGACCGGCCGACCAGCTCGTCAATTAACTACTCTTTATTAATGTTAAATAATAACTTCCTAATCTTCATATAACGATATTAAATTACCAATCAAAACTCAATACCGTTTGACCTTTTTACAAATCAATCAAACCCACGCAATGCATTCGAATCTTCTAATAGGGACGTTACATCGAAAAATATAATTGGTGATCAGCGATCATTGAATGTAGATTGCTGTCGTGATATTGGACAAGGTTGGACGAGTTGGGAACGCGAATGTGCGGATGGTTCGTTAAGGTCTTAAATACGTTTATTTTTAAGCGAAAGTTCTAATATTGGCATTGAGCGGATTATGAAGGCTGTTAAGCTGCTCGAAACGCAGGCAATGCTTTAGATGATTTGGCCATTTAGATACTAAGACTTAAAGATCGGAGTAGATTTTCATGCTAAATGGCCTGAGTTTAAATATCAAATCTTTTTGGATAAATGTAATTTTATATAAGCAGTTTCGATATATACTTATTTATGCTCCTTTATTGATGAATTTCTGTTGGTTTAAAATAAAAAAAATGTCACAGCCTATGTCACTCACGAATAATATAGCTTCGTATTGGTGAAAGAATTTTTAAAATCGGCTAAGTAGTTCAAGAGATTACTTCCTACAAACAAACTCACAATAGTTTGTTTGTAGGATGATATATAATTATATAGATAGTATAGATAACTTTACAAACAAATTTTTATTTATATTTAAATAAAAAAGTAGTGCAGATTAAGTAAGGCATTCATATATTCAAAATATCACATGAAATTGTGCAATATTTTAAGCAACAAGATTAATATTATGACAATTTTCGTAACTTTAAATGTTATTAATAAGTCTTATGTCATTAATGTTATTTTTATCGATACATAAAAAAGCGTTTTAAGATATGCTAATATCTCAAAAAACTGGGACATTGTGCCGCATAATATTGACGCAGGTAATATAATAGAATACGCATTTTGCAAGAATAAATCGTTATTTCAAAATTAATTACAGTTACCGTTTCCCGGTTTACGAAAGGTGTGTAATATCTTTGGAGATGATTTCATGCAAATCGCAGACCATTAATGCGATGAGACTGACCCTATTGTTAATTGCTTTTGCAAAAAAGAATAGGGGCAGTCACTTATGCAAAAGTATTTGTTTATGGGGTAATTTTAAGGATTTCGCGAATGTTGTATAAGTAGGTACTTATATTTGCAGAAGAACGATTAAAAGGAAGAAGAAAGAAAGAAGGAAACTTTATTTGCAAAAATAGCGACATGATTACATTTCTTATACATTTTTATACACAGAGCATATTTTGAAAATTTGCACGCCGCATTTTCAGCAAACAAGGCTTGCACTCAGCATATTGCTGTGCCGGAATTATATCCGACACAACGCTGATTTTCAGTGCAAACCCTCTTTTTGACGTAAGATGAAAACGACCCAATTTGGTTAATAAAATAATAAACAATAATTAATAAAACTACTATTCTACTTATGTAATACTTGAAAGTGAGATGGAGCCTTTTTTGTCGAAGAGAAAACTATTTGTGGATTTATCACCATTTGAGGATCACGGCAAGGGCGTGTGGAGACTTGCCGCGTGGTCCTATCCTGGTGGAGGCACGTCACCACTGCCGGAATACCACTAAGACTTCCCGTGTTCCATCTATTAATCTATAGCCAGGGCCGCGGGAAGTGGCATTGGCTTGCTTCGCGTAGGCCTATATTTTGTAATAAATTGTTTTACTAATTATTTTAAATTTATTTTTACGTGAGCTTTCTTCAAAATATCGTCAATTTGATCATGGTGAGTACGTTGTGGTCTACCGGCATGGACTGTACTAGTTACAATGCTGTCTTATAATTGTTTTGTCATCCTCTCTACATTAATTCTAAGGAATTTTAAAGCCCGCTCTTTTACATGAAAATTGTTTAAGAATTTGTGAATTGTATCACCTACCCAATGGTGCATCACTAGTGTAAATATATGATATTTCGGTTCAGTGCCTCTCGTGTTAACCAGAAATTTATGTCCCCATAGTGCTAGCAGACGTGTGCGTTGATTGATGTGTTTGCAATGCAGCTGCTCTGCTCCCGTTTTGATATCACGACCGGCCTCTGCGGTTTCTGCGGTCGTAACTTTTTATCTTTATACGTCAACTATGATTATAAATGTACACGTTGTTTGTGTTCGTTGTTTTGTTACTAAGTTAATAGAGATCTGATGACGCGTTTTGAAGACGTCTGTTTTTATATTTTACAACATCGTGAAGTTGGTGCCAAGTAAAAAATAAAACAACACCAAAATTGCAAAATATAGTAATTTTACGTTTTACTTTCACCGACTTCAAGTTGTAGAAAATATTTATTTTCGCTTTTTAGTTAGTTTTGAACTCGGTTTTGTTTTTGTTGAAAAATTATTTACTGTCGTGTTGCGAAAACTGTGAAAACATGTGGACAGATAAATGTTTACGTGCAACTCCAGGCACGATTATAATGTCACTTGTATAAGTGTGCTCTCAGTTGACACTTTCTCCGTCTTATGTCACATAGTTCATAAGTCACTTTTGGGGTACGATTACATCGATGCGTCAGATATATACGGTGCGAAATATGTGAATTCACCCTAATATGAATATAAGTTTCTCTTAGTGGTTAACATCTTTACAAGAACAACACTATCGTAATTGTCCACCCTGTGATCAATATTTAATTATAATTCCTTAAATTGATTCAAATTAATTTTTGGTAACGTACACAATTCGTAAGAGATCATTATCTATAAAAGTTCGGGGTTGCCAGTAGTCGTGTGTTTGAATAATTAAAATTAAGCAATATAATGTATATAAAAGGCACTGACTAAACTTAATACGATTACAAGATAGACATGAGAGGACAAAAGAATGTAATTAAAAGTGGTGTCTTGTAAAAAAAAAATATAACTTGACATCTGACATGCCAGTGCCAAGATACACGACCTCATTTTAACATTATCTTATACAAAATTTTATCTTTCGATTTATTTGTACAATTTAAAACATGGGACAAATGGGATTTTGCTTGACTTGGTCGTATCTAGAAGTCAATAACGGATACTTTGATGTTTGACATTGACAGTTATGTACGTTAACGATTCATGATTTATTTCATATTTAATTTAATGCCATCCCAGAAATTAAAATTAGCTTTCTGTGCTTTATCATCATATAAACTTTAATTATGCCAAATCTCATCACCTCCGTGCGCGTAATAGACTTAAAAAGGGGTACAAAGATTTCCCTTCACGTATTATTATATTAGATTATAATTATGCTATTTAATTGTCAGTTTAAAATTACAATGTCTTTTTGTCATTAAATTGCATTTTAACGATCATGTAACACGCGCATGCGGCATCATGTGGAACAATGCGCGGTGCGTGTGCGATTAATTGTCGTGAATGCAACCAGTCGTGCGCGACACTGCGCCCGCGATTATTATGACACAGCTGGGTATAGTAAAAATTAGTACGATAACTCTATACACACTGCGTCTTTATTTTATTTTACTTATCATTACTTTATCTGTATTAGTTTATGGAATTAAATTTTTCTATAATACAATTGTACGACCGCTTTCTGATTTAAATAAAAATATCAAATTCATTTTTTTATAGCTAAAGTTCATAATTACAATTAGATGCTGTCCGTCAGGCACCAAAATCTCGAAGAATTCAAGCTGTCGTAGTCCGACCGCTCTAAGTATTCTTTTGCATCTTTTGCTAAATAAATTTAGTTTATCATAAATTATTGCGTTGATATGAATTTGAACCAAATCTTGAATGAACCAAAAAAATACTTTTATCGTTAATTGTTTGTCATACAATGCTATTCGCCCATATTTTCACGAAATCAGGAACGCATTCTAAGAGCGGCCAAACTGTCATTTATATTGACTTTGGAAAAAGTAAAAATTGAGAAATATTGAAATTCTCAATATATGGTATTGGAGGATTCCAGTAATTAAAGGGTTCAGAGGAAAAACTTGTCCGGTGCAACAGATTCGCTCGGTGGGTACTGCTCCCGCACCGATACCCATTCGTCACTGCTGCTGCATCGTCAAATCATGATGATGAGGAAACAAAGCAAAGTGATCTTATTGTATCCTACAGCACCTATAGTACGTTAGTAACATACTATCAAGATAAATAAATCATCTCATAATCCTTAAGATTTTAATGTTAATGAATTGGTTTATATCCAAGGGCGCGAAAAGAAATATACACCGTCCACATTTATGTAATTAGTAATGATTAGTGAGGCCTTGTTACTCAACTTGTGTTGTAACCACTAGTTTTCAACTTGCACGATAATCTAAAGTATATTACGTCTACTGGAACATAATATGTTGTATGTAAGATGTTTACAAGTCCACACATGTTTGTAAGTAGGGATCTGTGTTTAGTGATATGTAGTAGTAGCGTAAATAAAGTCTGTTTTATATTATATTCCAATAAGCTTCCTTGGTGGAGACTCTTATTCGGAGGACTAATTGCAGCATTAAAAAGAGCTTAAGGAACGTTCCAGATTAAGTGTAATTGAAGTGGAATTTGTAATGAAAATTTTTCGTTTTTGTCACCTATTGTATTGCTTACAACCATCGTGAGCAGTTAACATGCAAAATAAGAAATCGTCCTTTTTAATATTCAAATGTCAGCCATTATAGATTAAACAGGAATTAAGTACATTATTCCTGTTGAATATATGATGGCATCGTGTTGTATACAAATAAAGATATTTCAATTTAGTTTATTCGTCCATTATCCAAAATGAAGATTGCTAGTAATTGTAAAAAAAACGTATATATTTCCCACATACTTACATATTACTTATATACTCGTACTTCCATTCTTATTCATAATTAGTTATAGTAAGATAGATACATATGTTATGTATATATTACTTATTATTATTATATACGCTTTCAGTTTTTTAGACACGTATGTATATGTTATCTGAAGTACTAAAAAAACAATATATAGCTTAGAGTATTGAATAAAGTCGATTACAATAGTAAGATGACGTTTTTGGCAATTCTACTTTTCAAACTTATTTGCGTTTTACCCACTGGTTTGACTTTACTGTGGACTGGGTGTAATGTCGCGTTCCGGTGTTACGCGGTAATTGCAACTCTTGGTTTCATCGCTTCCGATTTTGGATTTTTTGCTCTTTTACGGACTGGCTAGTTGTTTTTGCCTTATTACATTCTTGGTTACGTTGTGCAATTGATGGAAACGTGGCCATTAGCCAAGAGTGATGGTGTGCTACCTATGCCCGCTACTTTGTTGGCGTGGCACTTGAACTTTATATTTGTCCCGCGTCTTCGCTTGCGTTATAAAAGGATATCAGGGGCGTGGGGTGGAAATTCGGCTAGGGTAAGTCTGTTGAAAAAACATCCTGTATATTGCAAGTGCCGACTATGCCGCATATTTTGAAACAGAAACCGGTGCCCGATCGGGTTATGAAATGTGAAAAGCCGCCGAGCATAAGAAATAGTAATACAGTACGCATGAATAAAAAATGCATTTATTGGCGCTTTCGACCTTTAGGCCGCTAGTTTCTTAAAAGCTATGGGGAATCAAATTGAATGAAGTCCACGCCACTGAAGCATATGTATGTCATGAAGTGGGCATGTTATAATTCTTGGAACTGTCAAACCTAATTTTGAATTCAAAGTACCTTATCGTAAATACCCGAACGCCACCTAGCGAAGGTGAAACTAGCCATAAGAGCAACATATTAAAATCGTCCTTGTCATTATCGTTGCCGTCGCGATGTATTTATTAGTAAATTTCAAAGCTGGCGCTAATAAAACCATCTTTCGGCTATATTCGTCTATTCCTCGGGAACAGTACATTTTCTGGATGCAAGTTACTCTATATCCAATTGTATACCTCTGAAAACGTGTATGTACAATTTTATGAACATCTGTCGCGTAGTTAAACAATAGAAGTGTCATAAACAGACAAATTCACATTTATAATATTAATTAGTATTAATATAATATAATTAGTATTATGCTCATACTAATCTATACTAGTAGAGTAGTATTATTAATTATTATAATAATATTCTTGTACGGCGTCTAACATGACATAAGATTTCGAAATGCAAATTTTTTAAAATTTAACAAGGTGAATCCGCATGAAAATCTGTAGTTTTTGTCTGTATCTGTAGTTTAGTAAATCTGTGGTGTTTCACCAATATTGGACAACTAATAGATTTCAATCGATTTTCCGTCACTTGACCTGCGTTGGCAATTAATATCAATCATTTTAGTAATTACCACTCGGATCAATCAAAGGTGGCCGCGACCTTCGTAATCTTGACCCGTTTACATTCCATGGAATAACGAATGCTGTGAAGTTAAGTAGATCACAAGGCTGTTTAGTAATTAATCATATGTATATATGTAAGTAATATGAATACTTACAGCTATTGATTGAGCTCCTAGATTCTTATTCCAGAAGAATAACTCACAGAACTGTGCAACACTTTGTTAATCGATCTATATATGATAGTCCCGGCAGACGTCGTCCTGCCCGGAAAAGCTTCAATCGATGTGCCGACAGCAGCGCCACCTACCGGGTCAAATTGTGAACCAACTCACAAACCTCTGGCTCATGCACAACAACTTTGCTAAAGATCATCACATGATCAAATGTATAGTTTACGATTCTATAAAGGACATACTGACAAACATTCATTTTTATATATAAGAAAGAAAGAAGAACAAGATTATAACATTGTAAATGTGTAGTCTTTTTTTTAGATTTTTTTACTGTTTCTCAGCATTTACTTTATACTCTGGTATTTAGATTAAAGAAAAGACATTGAAACTAAAATACACTACGTAGCAGTTCACTGCCTACGGGGAGCATACCCAGAAGGTTGGTTCATTGCAACGCTTTATGGCAATACTTATTTGTTCTCCGAAAAAATATAAAATCTATTATATTTTTTGTGTTTAAACTACTGAGCCGATATCGATTTTCGCTGATCAAGCTGAGCAAAATAGAAATTGCTATTGCAATCACTAAAATTTTCGTTCAAATCTGGTGAATCGTTTCAGACACTTCGAGGTAAGCATATAGACAGATTGGGGGATAAAAGTGCTAATAACGGTCTCTTATGATTAGAGGCATCGTTCAAATAGTAGTTGTCACTGAAGTATTGATTTTTATGTATAAATGACAATGATAATGGAATTTTATTTAATGGTACATGTTATCTACATGTTTTTTTAAAAACTCATTTCTTGCTATAACGTCGTGATATTGAACAAAATTGTCGTCGAAGACATTTTTGTACAGTAAAATACGCCCATAAACAAATGCAGCTTTTTAGTATTCCAAATAGGCTTTGCTACATTGTCCACAGCCTGTATCGTTAAACAATTGTTTGATTTATTTATCTGAAGTAAACAATGGGAGTTGGATGCCACTGCGTCTGATGCGGACACTTTCTTGGAAACCGTCGTTGGCTGCAAATCCGCCTTTTACCAAGGGAATATACTTAGCTTGTGACTACGATGCACTTGTGGATTGAACAATTAATTTGTTTATTTGTTATGTTTTACTGTACTTGTGAATCTATGTATTATACTTCCAGTATGCAACATTAGCATAACACAGTACTTTCTTTCTGATTTGCAAGTGTTCGTGTTCTTTATATCCTTCCTTCATTGATTACTTAGTATTACTGGTCTGTGCTTCGCACTGCGTGGAAGAAAGAACTTGGTGGGCTCTCTGTTTACCATATTACGCGGCGATTTTAAATTGATCGTCATGTGATAATTGTACTTCCTTATGTTACACATCACGTAAAAAACTCTTGATTCCCTTATTAATATTTGAATCTAGCCACTAAACTATCACACGATAATTAGAAATTAAAATTACTTGTCAATTTTAATCAACGCTATAATATAAATTTTACTTTTTCTCACATTATTTTTATTTCTTGCGGGAGTACAGCATACAGGCTGAATACCTAAGTCAAAGTTAAAGTTTATTTATTTCTTAAACATGAAAAAGTGAATATGCAAACATGATGCATATTAGGCTAATTAGGCATAGAAAAATTGGAATAATAAATGTAATCAAATGTCATTATAAAAACTAAAAAAAAAAACATAAAAAAAACAATTAATAATAACTACAATACCAAGTAATTGTCAACAATTATTATTTTATTGATATAATAATATCACATTATATGTGTATAAAAAAATGTATTTATAAAATCCAATAATTCGTAATAGCATTTATTTATTAAAAATATCCTTAATTTTTGTCTATGTATCATGCTTTAAATCTCTCCAATCTTAAGGTAATTTATTGAAAATGATTGGAGCTATAGAAATTTATAAGTTCTACCTCATGGAAATTGGTTACCGTCACGTATAGACACTTGCAATGCCAAAGGCGCTACCAGCCTCGAAGAGTAGACTGACAGCCCACCACGGATGCCATAACACTATTTAAGATGGTTATGACGGCATACACTACATCACGGGTAGTAGCTGTCCAGACGGACAAATGTCCTGGCTGCGGGTTGTTCTGTAGCCTCTTCTAGACAGGCTGCCCGTACGGAAAAATTAGTATTCTTTCTCCGTTCATGCACGAATAAAAATTCATAAAGAAATCCTCTAGTATGAATAAAAAGCTTGTAATATTTCAAAAAACAGTAGTCATATGAGTTCACATGACCCGTTATTTACGTGGCACTTTTATATGATTGCTATATATTTGTTTTGATGTCTTCATCACTTTTTCGACAATACTTTTACAAATATGGTAATTCTATTGGCGGAAAATGTATTGTTAAAAACATCACGACAGGGGAAGGTCTAAGCAGTATTTCACTCAATTTGGTTGTCTTTTCGTGCGTTATTTTCATCAGTATTCATCCATGCAGTTTTTTTGGGCTTATACAATTTCTGGGAAAGATTACCTTACCCGGAAAACAGGGGTACTGTTTTCCGGGTAAGGTAATCGTTTTCTTTTTGCTACATAAGTTTAATCGCCTCTGCATAGATATAATAAGTTTCTGAAACACTATCTTGTGTAAGATGTTATATTATACTGTTCTGTTATTGTTTTTATACACAACTGCTATTTTTTTTCATTAATTTTGGCATCAAACATATTTATAGATTAAAATTTACATGAAAGTGATTCTTATAATCTAACAGTGTGTTGTTTATAACATATATAGGCTCAATAAAATTGCTTAGAACAATGAGAATGGATACGACACAACTTGAAATTTCAAAAATCAAATAAAAACCTGAAGGTTCACTGCAATATTTCATTAAGTTAAGTTTAATGTTTGGTATACAAAGATATGTTAAATATGTATATTTCGATGATTATTATGTGGACATAACTTTAGGAGATTATTTACATGTACATAGTTTGTATACAACAAAGTTTTTCCATACAGCCATTAAAATTAAAATCAGTTGCTTTGAACTTTTTTCATAAACTACAATACAATGACCTTTTTAATGCCACCAAGATAAATAATGGAGAAGACTAGTAGAACTCTAATTTCGATTTTATTGACAACTGTTTAATAACAAATTGTTAACTGAATTCTAGACTCGTAAGAGTTTATTATGTATATATGCCAACCCAATAAATAAGTCTGACTAACTTAGAGTGGCACGTGGAGTCATGGCCAAGTCAATTTGTGAATTCGTTTGATAGTTTGATTCGTTATGCGTGAGGTCGTCAGATGTTTGTACAATTTAAATATTATACAAGACAACTAGTTGGTAAATATTTATTACTTAATGGTTATCGAAGTTGATGAATAGCACTGGTAGGTTGTTTAGCAACGTACTGTTTGCTAAACTTTGAATATATGTGTGACTAAAGCTTTTGATATAGTTTAGTCAGTTGCGATTGGGTTTCAATGAAATAATACCTATATTTCTATAAATAAAGATTCTTATATTCATTCATATGACTACTATTCCTTATTTTATGTGTATTTATCAATACTAATATTTCTAATTTCTTCCTGTAAATTAGACCTTATTACGATTTCAATAATTTTGCACTCAAGAGCAGCGTTCTTATTTTGTTTTGAATTTAATAGATTTGCACTGAATGTCAGCGTTGTGTCGGATATAATTCCGGCACAGGAATATGCTGAGTGCCTACCTTGTTTGCTGAAAATGCGATGTTGAAATTCTCAAAATATGACATGCGTACATATATTAAAAAATGTGTGTGTGTGTGTGTGCAGTTCACATACAGAAGTGAAATTTTAGAAATTATATTCACAGATAATTCTTCTCTAACTTTTATTAATTTGTACTCCTTTTTACGAAAATTACGCGGACGGAGCGTATGAAATTTCGCACACTTATAGTTTATATGTACTTGTTTATAGTACTCTTCAGAAGGAGTGCAGAATGCTAATAATTGTTTTTAATTATTTATAAAAATACACTAAACCATTAAAAAAACATTATAATGTATATAACATTATAATAACACACACTACCATGTATTTTACACACACGCACGCATCCATATATGCTCTTTTGTTTATTGTTAAAGTCAAATTAACAGCGTAGCCTTGGCGAAATCTGTGAATATAATCTTTGACAACAGAACCTTAATCTGAACAAGAACTTATAATTTAAATTAATTATTATAGTCGAACTTCGACTACGGGCGACCATTAGTTAATGTCATTACGTCGCTATTTCTTCAAAACTAAACATATGAATACTATAATCGTGTGGAAATTAAGATAATTATACGCTAGCTTATTAGCTCCAAGCGCTAAGTATTGTTGTGTTAGCAGCTCCTATTTTCACTCGGGCTATTCGTTCAGCTTTCGAATGCGAAGGTGTTTCACTGCGACCTTTTGCGGAACTCCACCGCTTGTTGTAGGCCAATTGGTCAAGTGTCACTTGACACGGGTCAAATTCAGTCGATACCTCGTCTATAACGCCTCATTTCCTAAAGTGGCGTGGGTTAGACAGGAGCGTCTTCAAAAACGAATGTGAAATCGCGATCTTCATTGTTATCAGATCACGTTAAATTGTTTTGACAAAACCGTTTATCTCCTGTCAGTTACTGCTGTGACTTGGTTAACTTGAGCAGTCCTTAATTTTAAATGGATTCCTTCATCAAGAAAATATTACCTAAGTTACTAAGTAGAAATCAGTCTAAAGTCTTTACCCAACAGCGAGGTAATGTGCCAGCCTTCTGGAAACCTTACCCTTTGACTTCTATGATATAGGCTCAGTTTTCTACTTACAGTCTTATGGGATTATAGGTAAATACAATATAAGTGATTTTGTATAAAGTTTTCTAATTTATATAAGGTTACATTAGATATTTATAAATAAACGAATACAATAAAAGAAAACTTATGTGTATTGTATTCTACCCATAGTCCCTTAAGACTATAAGTAGAATGCAGAGCCTAGATCACCGTCTTCTATAGGTAAGGTGCTTAGAAGGCTGGCTTCGTTTCCTCGCTGGATCGCTAACTGATCCGTTGCCCGAGGTAAACACCAGCCTTCTAGATCTCCTGAAGAGTCAATGAGTCGTTTTGATAAATTTTGGTAGAGACTCATGGCCTCAGGATTCCACGATAATGTAATGTATTGTAATGTTGTATTACATTTTGATCCGTCCCACTATAGCTTTCTATGATTTAATCTTTAACTTCTGCTCTAAATAATTTTATGGATTATATTGACATAAAGACAGAATATGATCTCGAACATGAAGCTATATAAGTAAGCTAAGACGTATTTGTGTGAAACCGTATTATAGTGTACAAGTAGATAGATGTTCTGTGTATTGTGTAGTAGACTATAATAATTTATATGGTGATCGGGTACTCAAATTTTATTGCCTCCATCCATCGCCAGTTTCTTTTGTCGAGAGGTCTTAAGGTGAGCAACTGATTGCTTAAGAAAGTTAGAAAATAAACACAATATTGTTTTGATACGACCATTGCTTGCAGTTTTTATTGTGACAGAATGGAAAGTTTCGGTGATTAGGTGCATGCGAAATGTTTATGTGTTTACAAATTGCGTACGTATTCGGCGTTTGGAAATCATATTGTCGGATATGATTTTGGATTGCGTTTTGACTTTGACCGCTGTTCGAAATATGGAAGAGAAAGGCTGCGTGATATATATTGAGCCACTCATATTGTTATTTTGTTTTTAATGCACCTACTTGCACTAGAGAATAATGTAAAAAGATATTATGATAAGTCTATTAATGGAGCTAAATTTCGTATTTGTAATTGTAAATAAAAAGTTATAGGGTAACGAAGAAAGAAGTCTTTGAAATCAAGGTAATCATAAAATGGAATATTGGACACATACATATAAAAACATCATTGGCCCACTGTGGACACATATTACAATCAATTACAAACCAATGTAATAAAAGAGCATGCGTTTAAATACTTTAAAAAATTCATAAATAGATAAATATTTTTTACTAGCTGACCCGGCAAACGTTGTTTTGCCATATAAACGATAACTTCTGCCCGCGTGGTGCGGTTTTTTAACTATCCCACAGGAACTCTTTAATTTTTCGGGATCAAAAGTATCCTATATGTTGACCAGGGACATAAGCTACCACCATACAAAATTTCATGTAAATCGGTCCAGTCGTTTCGGAGATTAGCCGGTACAAACAGACAGACAAACAGAGAAACAAGAAATTAAAAAAAAAACAAAATTAGTTGTATTTCACTTCTTACATACCCCCGACTCGGTTTTTAGCAATTTTTTTCATTGTACAGAAATTTGACCTCTACAATTTTATTATATGTATAATTACTGTTTTAACAATAGTAAAATTAATGAGCTATTTGGTTCGTTACAATTATGGGGTCAACGCATTACCCGTACAAAACCAAGGAGACTGTGTCATTTTCTATGATAAATATAGAAATAGTGTCTCAGTTGATTTTACTGTCTTGTACCCCATTTTGACCTTTGTCTTCGTTCTATCACCGCACCGCTCGCCATCGGCTGGGCGTTCAACAGCACTTCGCTCATGTACGCATCATTTCATCAAGAACGTTTCACGACTAAGGTTGAAGAACGTTTCTCTTGCGTATTTGGAATGAGCTCCCGGCTGAGGTTTTCACACAGCGGTACGATATAGCGGTTTTTAAAAAGGGTGTCATAAAATTTCTTCGACGTTGGCAGCGCGTTGTTGACATCTCTGGTGTCACAAGCGTCCATAGGCAATGGTAAAAATATTATAAACTGATATAAGATAACAATATTATATATATTTTCCATGTACCATTTATTTTATAATCATATCGGGTTTCAATTGTATTTTTGGTTAATTACTAAGTGACAAGCAGGAAGTAGCAAACAAGATGAGCAGACAGGACAGTCACAACATCCAGACATGACGTGCAGGAATGTGTATGTACGTATGATTAACATTGCATAAGCTATAATTGGGGTCAGCGCTAGTTTAGTGATGTAACTTACGTATCGGACAGATCCGGTTGCCGTTTCCGATTGCACGTAACCTGATTGATAGTGTTGATTTGATGTGTTATGAGGTTATGACGCTAGAAGCGAATAGTGCTAATTAGATTCTAGATGTGACACAAATACGTAGCGCAGTAAGGGTGACACTGTAGTGGTCAGTAATTCTCTGTACTTATAACTTGGATAACATGAGTGTGTTCAGGTTTCGCTTGAAAGTTAATTTTTATATGAGGGCGCTTTATATTAGACTGCATCATAGCGTTTATGCGAGATTATTACGATATCAACATTTTTTAAAGTAAGATAATAATAAATAATTAAAGATAATAAGTTCGAAGAAAAGGTAAATAAAGTATAATAAAACTACGTTTTAACGGTTTTAAGCGCGGTAATTTATTTTAGTTTGGTTTATCCGACGTTTCACGTGGTCACGGAAGACAAAGATGACATTTGTCTAACGTGTATTGTCAAAGTTTTTATTCAGCCTACCGCCAACTTGTTCATTTTAATTATTTTTTATACATTTTTTATCCCCCTAAATGTTAAGGGTAGTCCACCAGAAATTTTTATTTTTATTTCTAGATATTTTTTTTTATGATACAGCAATAAAGCAGTAAAAAATACATACAACCCTAAATTTTCAACCCTTTACGATCAACCTCTATTTTTATTTGTTAATTATAAACTTTAATGCTGTCAGCATATCGATGACAGCATATTGAAGATTTCCCGGGCAGGACGACGTCTGCCGGGACAGCCAGTACTGATATGTAAAGCTGAAGAGTTTGTTTGTTTGATTGAACGCTTGAATCCAGGAACTACTGGCCTGATTTGAAAAATTCTTTCTGTTTTAGTCAGCCCATTTATCGAGAAAGGCTATATATATTTCATCATCAATGAAGAATGTTTCAAAATCGGAGAGTTATGAAAATAAATTTCACGCGGACGACGTCGCGAGCACAGCTAGTATAAGATAAATTATCATTTTTAAATTTATTTCATATATATTGTTAATATTTAGTGTGAAAAATTATTTTAGTGCTAAAAAGTATTTTGGTGAAGTACAAGAATATATATGGGCATTCATTAATGAAAAGCTAAACGTTAGTTAGTTACAATCTGAATCTCTTAGCTTACTCTCAGATGTACATACCTGTAGTAGTTATTCAAACAAAAACCTCATATTCCACATGAGTGTGGATGTTTTACGTCTGATTTTACATCGTATTGGAACAGAGACACATGCAGTTGTTTTAATTATAAAATCAGCAATTGTAATGAATCAGGAATCACAAACTTACATAATTACGTAGTAAACATAATTAAATTCAAGGTGAATTGTTCATTACATACACATTTTTTTTTCAAGGAAATGTTTGATGTAACGACATCCTCAACAAAAAGTATTTAATATTAGAACTGAAATTTAATATAACTGTAAAAACTGAACAAAGTGTGTTCAAATGCATTATGTTATTATAATTGTAATGCTGTTATTTCAAGCATTTATAAATTGTATTTTTTGGTAAGTAGTTAATTATAATGGATGGTCTCCAACTCAAAGAGCGCGGGTTCGATCCTGGCCGGAACGTATGCACCACTTAGGCAGTTTTCTGAACTAATATGCATATTGTTTCAATTACCACCACCAACATCGTGATGCAACCTGCATATCGAGATAACCGATGTGTCAAACCTGCCAAGCCGCCTTGGACAGGCGTAGCGGGTATGCTGTCCATTCCCCTATATTGGGAGGCCCGAGCTCAGCAGTAGCACATTTTTGGACTGCTATTTAGTTAATTATACTTACTACCACATTCATTTTCGGATAAATGACATTATATTTAAATGACATATATGGAGTTTCCAGTTTGCTTCTATTTGTATAACTATAACCAAGATCCTTTAACAATATTTTAAAATGCCCCTGCTACATATGGGATAATGTTAGTGCTACTGATTGTCATATACTTGTAGCTAAGGGTTTAATGCGTTATTTGAGATGCGAAACGGCGAATGATGTTAATCATTGACAGATAAAGTATAATTATACATACATGCTAATTTACCTAATCGGTAATTATAACGCTATAAGTCACGTTTGGTCACAATCACTAACATTATCCCAGACGAAGCAGGAACATAACAAATATGATCTAGGAGTCTTCATATCATGAATCTCCTAGTTAGGCGTGCTCTATTCTAGATCACGTAATCGTCGTGAGAGACAGTGTTGAAATGAGAATTTATTTATTGTTAGTGTTACGACCTAGGCGCCGACGAAAACAAATTCACACCTGCATATCTATAAAAATTAACTTTCGGCATTTAGACGTTTTTTTGTTTACTTTGTGTTTAAAATTTGTGATTTGAAAACAGCCCATTGTTGTATTGTAATCTTTTACGGCAGTCATTAGCCAGTTGTGTCGGATTAAGTCGGCTTAGATTCGCATTGCAGTTGCGCAGTTTGAAACGTTGACCTGACGGAGGGGGGAGGCAGTCGAGCGAGAACCATGAACGAAGCAAGATGTATGTGTTGCAATCGGGAAACTTTTAGTGACGGACTTTGCGCGTTTTATGGAATTACGACCTTCTGCATTACGTTTGCACTTGTTGTGTTCGTTTTTTTTGTACCTGTGTCATATGTGTAAACTCTATAGTAATTCTAACGGCATTTTAATTCGAGTCTCGCGACTCGTAACATCATTTATCTTATTAAACCAAAAGTCTGGTTTATATATCTGGTAACGCATTAGCGTTGCCATTCAAAGAGGGAAGAAGAATATAATTTATACAGATATTTAGTGTTTTCCTCGTTTCTTATTCAGTACATAACTGCGCGTGTATTCAACTATGCAGTTAATTTATTACTTTCGCAGCCTATTCAGCTTTGCCAAAATATTCCGCGTTACATGCCAGGAGGTCCAAAGCCAAATTGCAACAGAATTGCTTATTACTGTGACCCACTTTGACAGTTAGTTATTGAGACGGGTCTAGTAACGCAATGTGAATCTACCCATTTATTTTTTTAATTAATAGGTAATTAACTTGAAGGTTAAGAAGAATCTAATCTTTTAATGTATAATAAAATTGGTATTATTTACTTAGAAGTTTTAATCGCAAAATGCTTGTGAGAAATCCACAGCTGTGACATTATAATAATTTTATAAAACAAAGACTAATCGATTTTGAAGTGAAACTTCTTTAGAATCGTTGTGATTTGAAATTTGATGAAACGAAAAAGCGACACTAAAAAGAGATAAAAACATTAATCTATAGGATCTAAGCCTGCGAGAGAATGACATAGAATACATTATAATAATAATTTAAACACTATTACTCATAAATATAGAGTTGGAAATGTTTTAAAGTTCTTCGTTAATATTTCAAATTTCCTGATGTAAAGCTTAAATATATTATAACGATATTATATATTTTATGAAATGTGATGTCACGAAATTTAGAACTCACTTTTACTGCGTATGAATTTTACACACACACACATTTTCTTTAAACTGATTGAAACGTATTACTTGCTGTGCAGTTTTGTTTAAAAAAAAAGTATAGCAATAGTTATAGGATATTAATTATTTTTATGCAAAATTGTGTGTTTGCGTACTTAATAAAATATGCCTTTACGAGAACTCCATCGTTAGGCATCATACAAAGATATTTTTCTGCTCCACCTACATCGCCAGATTAGTTAAGAATTTCTTTTAAGCTAGGTTGCCTGGAAGAGATCGCTTTTAGCGATAAGGCCGCCTGTTGTTTTGCCAAGTAGTATTGTAATTATGCATTTTGTTTTTGTACTTGTTTTTTTTGGTGAGCAATAAAGTGAAAAAAAAAAAAAAAAAAAAAAAAAAAAAAAGACCTACAATTTCGCTAAAGCTTACATGGCTCTGGGTCATTGGCTTGTATAATAGTGTAAAACTTTAACATTCGTGAACATTTGAACTGGCTACTTACAAATCAAAGAAAGAAGAAGAGTATAAGGAAGAGTTTCTCCTATAAATCAATCAGCAAGTTTCGAATCTTCCAGCCAAACTCACGAGAAAGTTTACTTGTGGAATAAATAACATACACATTAAAAAACACCGCAAATTGCGTAATGAATTACACCAGCTACGAGTATAACATTATACTGATGTAATGAATAACATTTAGAAATAATTTGATTACAATATAATAGCGTTATGAACATATGATAACTGTTAATGCTGTTTCAGACGATTTAACAATGTGTGTGGTGGATAAAAACATCTGGTGTATACATAACAGTTAACTAATGGTGCTCTGAGGTTACATAGTCTATGTTTGGATGTTTTACAAAATTTTGTTTGTTAGACTTCTACAATTGCTTCTAATTTGAAATTCATACTATCGTCAACTATTATTGTCATTAGCCAATCGCAATCCACTGCTGGAAGTAGGGCTTTGAGGTTACATACATAGTCTATGTTTGAATGTTTTACAAGAAATTTCGTTTGTTAACTTGTACTATTTTTTCTAAATTGTAATTCATAAGAAAGAAAGAAAGAAAAAGATTTATTGACTAAAAATACGACGCTATACATAAAAGAAAAAAAGACACAATAAATTGTCAATTTTACACAAATTTTACACAATATTAAATAAACAAATAAAGGCCTGTACGTCGAGTTTTTTAGCCAACGAGGTTGACAACTCAGCATTGTGCTGTTTCGAAATTTTTTTAAATCGGGATTTAATGTATCGGGTACAGCGCTGATTTTCAGTGCCAACCTCCGAACACTTGACCCAATAACATATACATACATATATATATATATATATATATATATATATATATATATATATATATATATAAGTTTATGTACACATAAAAACATACAGCATATCCACAAATACCAAGACAGATAAATATACTTACTGTGATTAAATTAGAAAAACAAGTATAGTAATATTATTAAATAAAATTAAATCATAAAAGTATATACAGTGAAATTACAAATGACTTAAAGATATATCAAAAACAGTGCTGTGAAAATAAAAATATATAATAAAAATTACATTTGTATTATGGGAAAAAAGGCTATACGTTATTTTCAAGTCCAAGTTGAATTCAACACTTTAATTCATATTATCTTCAACTATTATTGTCGGACTGCTGGACGTAGGTGTCCCCAAGTCTGCGGCTCACATCCCATATCTCTGCCTTCCTCATACAGCGCCTACCGGCGACCCGTCAGTCCATGGAGCTGCAGGATGTCCGACACTCTTGCTCCATCGGCCATCGGCCCTGATACAAATATGACCGTCCCATTGCCACTTCTACATGCTAATTTTACAAGTTATGTCGGTTACTTTGGGTTTCTTGCTGGGGGGAATATCCTTATTTCCGATTCTATTCATAAGTTCTGATGGTCCACTTCCCCCAAGTCCTTATCTTGTCTTATCTTGTCTTATCTTATTTCTCCTATCTGATCCCTGTATTTTATTTCCTTACCAATGAAATGTATAGTCAATATTTTGCGTTTACATTAGTAACCAATTTAGTATTTATTTTTTAGTATTTATTTTTTATTTATTTATTCATTTGAAACTTAACATTGATACACAGTATTTTTTTGATTCTACTAGCCCCTAAACTAGTTTTCACTGTATTATAGGGGCTAGTGTCCTCTCCCTTAATGTAGGAACAATAACATAAAAAACATTTAACACAGCTTGAAATAAATACCTAAAAGAGTGGGCATGCGCGCGTGTGCGTGTACGTGTGCGTGTGCGTGTGTGTGTGTGTGTGTGTGTGTGAATGCGTGTTTGACTATGCATATGAAGTTGTATTAAAGTATTGTATATTATTATATTATATGCCTATTTTTAGAAATTTTTCTACATCATCATAATTTATGTCTATTAGCCATTTCAAAATAAAATTTTTGAACTCACGGTTTGTTTTCTTCTTTAATGATTTTGTTTCGGGTAATTTGTTGTACATATAAGGAGCTGTAAAGTTAATATGACCTTGGGCAAAACTAGTTCTTACTTGAGGTATTGGGCATTTATCGACACGTTTATGCGTAATTTCTAACTGTGGTACAGATTTCCTGTGATATAATCTAAGCGTTTCATATATAAAAGTTTTCCTGATAGAAAGGACTTTTGCCTTCTTATATACATCCACTGTTGGATGTCGATATGGTAAGTACATCATCACTTTTAGCAAAGCTCTTTGAGCTCGTTCAGGTACAATCATAAACGATTTAGCCGCATTACCCCATGCACATATGCAATATCTAATTAAGCAACCACAAAGCGCCTGATACGTCTGTATCAGTAGTTTATGATCAGCAATGTTTCGAAGATTTTTAAAGATATAGATTAATTTTCTAATCCTAGACGCAAGAGTATTTAAATGGATGCTCCAATTAAGATTCTCATCAATCATTACACCCAGATATCTAATTGAGGAGACGCGTGACAATATTCGGCAACTGCAATTATTTTGAATATTTTTATTACAAGGATACATATGAATTTTGAGTTCATAATTTAAATCAGGACATGTCAGATGAGATAAGTGGAAACATATGTACTTGGTTTTTGATGTATTTACGGACAATAAACTAGTTTCAAGCCATTGTGTGACTTTAGATAGACCCAACTCAGCCCTTTTAAAAGTTTCATTCCAAGAATTGCCTTGAAAAATTAGAACAGTGTCATCTGCAAACATAACGGTTTCCATATCTGTTAGATTATTGTTAAAAAGATCATTTATGTACATCAGGAATAAGGTTGGCCCTAATGTACTCCCTTGCGGCACGCCAAAGTTGCATGTGAGCATATCACTTTGAGTATTTTGTACACGAACGCATTGCTCCCTATCCAACAGATAACTTCTAAACCAATCTAAAACTATACCACGGATACCAATGTTTTCCAATCTAGTTAAGAGAATATAAATCGATACGGTATCAAAGGCTTTCTGTAAGTCAAGAAAGACTCCAATAGTTCTATGACCAGAATCTAAGTTTGAGGTAATGTTTGAAGTTAGTTTGAGAACAGCCTCTTCCGTAGATTTACCTATTCTGAAACCATATTGATTTGGATTTATAAGATTGTTTTACTCCAGATAAGATACGAGCCTTTTATTAACAAGTTTCTCCAGAATCTTTGAAAGAACTGACAAAAGTGATATAGGTCTGTAATTGGTAGGCTTATCTTTATCACCAGACTTGAAAATAGGGCATACTACGGCTCTTTTAAATACTTTAGGAAATGTCCCAGTCTCTAGACTTAAGTTGCAAAGATAACAAATAGGATAAACAAGGATATTAATATTTTGTTTAATAAGGTTCGTACTGATTTTATCCCAACCCGGTGCAGTGTTTGACTTAAGACTTGCAACAATTCCTTTAACTTCACATGGATCAATGGAACTGAAAGCCATAGAATGAACTGGTGTGTTGTTTATTTTGGATTGATAGGCTAATATATGTTCACTTGTGTTCATCATATCAAGTATTTGACTGGCTAAAGTACTTCCTATAGAGCAAAAAAAACTATTGACAGAATTGAGAGACTCTACAGGCGTACTTTTCATTGACAAAAGTTCTTTAGGCATTTTTTTAATACTATTAAAATTACATACTTCTTTTATGATTTTCCATGTTTCTTTAATATCTTTATTATTTTTGATTAGTTTCTGTTGATAATAATTTCGTTTCAGATTTTTTATTACTTTGTTACACATGTTTCTATACGTAATGTATTTATCTCTTATGTTTTCATCCAGAA
Organism: Dendrolimus punctatus; assembly: GCA_012273795.1. Classification (NCBI taxonomy): domain Eukaryota; kingdom Metazoa; phylum Arthropoda; class Insecta; order Lepidoptera; family Lasiocampidae; genus Dendrolimus; species Dendrolimus punctatus. The sequence continues at coordinate 15,050,938 of CM022542.1, read as the reverse complement.
GATTATTTTTGACCTGCTTGTGTAGTTTGTCTCTTGTTCTAATGATTTTAACAACTCCTTTTGTTATCCACGGTTTAAGTGGTTGGAAACGCCGTGAAGAGTGGATCTCTGTAGTGTTTTTAACAACAACGTTGCTTAAGGTATTTAACAAGGATTCAGCTACAATATTTACATCTTTACAGTCGTAAATACTACCCCATCGTAACTCTGCAATATTCTCCTTATTACCTTCATAATTGACCATGGCTTTTTTATAAATTGGGTTAGTTGTACTTACTAAAATATCACTAACATGAAGAAGGATTGCACAATGATCAGTAATCTGTTGTTCAAAGATAAGAGTTTTCCAGATTTTATTGGTTTTTATCATAAGATGGTCTAAACATGCAGTCAGTCTTGTGGGTTTATTTATACCTTGTCTTAATCCATATGTAGCCATTAAGTTTAAATATTCACTAGTAGGTGCTATGTTTTGGTCGAGGGTATTAAAATTAATGTCACCGGTAAATATAATAGTTTGTGCAGTTATATTATTAAGTACAGCCTCGAGTGAACTTAAGTAATTGGAGGTATTGCAAAAAAATGGTGGTCGATATGAACACACAATACTTAATTCTGTATTAACATTTACAACTAAACAATTGCCCTCAGAAAATGTAGGTTCATAAGTGTTTGCATTTATTATCTCACGAACAAAGACAACAACACCGTCATTTTGATTAATACTATTTTTTGTCCAGAATTTATGGTATCCACTAATATTAGGTGGTGGATTATTATTATTTGTCCAACACTCGGTCAGTACAAGGACATCTATAGAAAAATTTAGAGCTGTGATAAAAACCAAAAATGTGTCAAAATTACAATGAATGCTCCTGATATTGACCGTTAAGACTGTTAAGGATCCCTTGTTTTCAAGGTTCAATAACTTTGAACATAACTTGGAGTCGCTAACTAAAATACACTCAACTTGTTGTTCTGAATTATCAACTGCATCGGTAATATAATCATTTATCAATGGATTGAATGTTAGTTTTAAGATAATCATCTATACTAGTTGTGTGCAAGAGAGTAGTGAGTATAAGTTGTTGTTTGTATGTGTTTCTAATTGTAATACTATAATGGATTGTTGTACGATACTGTAAAAACATTATGTTAATATGAAAAACAGCTTTAAAAATAGAACAAAAAAACTTGCACGTATAAATGTCAAGATGTGACCTTATTATACTTATATTTATGAAATAATAACGAGGAATAATACATACTATAAGTTGTAATGAGATTTCATTATCAGCTTTATATTTGTAGTTTTTGGAAAGCCAGATCATTTTTGAAAGTTTTATCAAAGTATCATTACAATATATGCTTAATGAGCTTAAATGTGTGTTGATGTGTTTTATTTCTTTGTAAATATGTGTGTAATATATAATATAATGTAATATTAACTTGCCTAAGCGATGCCAATTTGAATGCGGGTCGCGTTCAGTTTATGATGGTGTTTTATGTTTTTGCATGTAATTACATTGGATACGTTAGTGTTTAGGTCAGGGATAGATGGTAGTGGATAATTTTTATCGCCGTCTTCATTCGATACATTGTTGAATGTGAATTAACTGTTATGACTGTGCTAGAATATCTTAGTATTACCGATAGAAGGTAGTTAATAAGCAGACAAGGCTAGTGATGTTATTATTCTGGAATTGGCTTAGGTTTTCATCAGCCGCTAAAACGTTAGAGTGTAATCGTCTAATTAAACAAAGTATCCAGAGCTTTGAAGAGAAGAATAAGATCGATACCAGACGCGACAACAAAAGCCTGCCCTTCTATTATTATAGATACATTCGGACAGATAAAAATCACAACAATTATTATTTTGACCGGTTCAAATGTGATAGTACATTCCTGGTTACAATAGGCGTAATAAGCCTTTATAATATGATACGAGCGAACCGAAAATTAGAGCTTCACAGGGAGTAGCGGTTGCTGTACAAAATAATTAATTTTCAAAAGTCTACGTTAATAACGTGGACGGTAACCAAGACACACAAAGAGCCTAAAAATTAATAACCTAGGCACAAAAAGAAAAAACAGCATACATGGCACTGGTTAAGATAATATATATAGGTATAGACATAAGGCACACACTGCACATGCACTCTCTGACAACACCAGCATGTAACAGATACACTCTACATTAGTATATGTTAAGTATTAAAATTAGAAAAAAAAAAATTATGTAAGTTATTCTTAAGGTACACAACACAACACAAAAATCATAAAATTAATGTCACACATAAACAATAAACATTAAGCGTGTATAAATTCAAAAAACTCTAACAATAATTAAATTGTAAAAAGAGTACTGAACTAGAGTCCGTAGATTAGTTAATAAAATAATAATAATAAAAACGTGGGCGGTTACGTTGATCTCCACACTTGGACTAGTCCACATTGCAGGGAATCGACATGGTATTATGAAAATATTACTGTCTTACTTACTGTATAGGTTACAGAATGAAAAACTCCTAAAAATATTGGCAAACGTCGCTGTGACCGAAATATGTTTACACACTATACACAATTAAAATACATATAAACGTATAGTACAGATTTTTTGATATCTTTATTATGAGATACTAACTATAAATACTCACCATAAATGTGAAGATTGCTCGATATGAATGTTTCTTTGTACTTTGTCCATTTATTTAAAAATTAAATCGATTAACAAGATTTTTAAATATATTATCGCATGTTTATACGATATTGGATAGTGATTTATTAAGCCTAAAAACTGCTATAATAAATAACTTTTGACTCACGTATAAAATAAAAATTAACAAAGTTAATAGTAACTTACCAAATCTTAGAAGGACAACTAGATTTTTTTGCGTTTTTATTAATTTCCTAAATATCAAATGAAAAGACGTTTGTAGATGTGGTAAAAAATATCTGGATGTTCTATATATTTAAATTATAATTTAATATAAATGTTGGTAAATACATATAATATTTTAGTAACCAGAATACACATATGCTGCGCACGCGTAACTTAAACTTAGTCTAAGTGAAATTGGGTCAGCGTGATGTCATCAAAGGATGGCCGATAAGAACACCTGTTACCACGTTCCTGCATGCACAGTCATTCGCTGCATCCTTTTCTATAGCGTACATTTGTTTATTGCTTACTTTCTCTTACATGACTTTTAAATTATTGGGCCTAACAATAATACCATATCTAAAATACTCTCGAGACTATAAAAATTTGAGCAACAGAGAATATTTCTTAATAGAATTGCGTGCTTTCTGCATTACAATTTTGTTACGAGGGAGAGAGAGCAATAGGAGCCGCAGAAGACCAAAGAAAACTAGCGATGACCGCCGGACGCCATTGAAGGCCGACCAAGCCATAGGCCAAAGCGAAGCCTACCGAAAGCCACATACAGGCCAATAACAGCCGTTGTGACACCATAGACGAAGACCTAGGTCCACCAGCAACCTCACATACCTGTTACGTGTTGTAGCCTGATGAGTGTAAGCTGGGTTAAGGACCTTTCGCTCGAAACCCTAACCTGCCTCAATCTAGCAAAAGAAGTCGAGATGACCTTTGTGTGGGAAAGTACCCTGCAGGTTTTATGTAAATAATTATGTTACAAAATATTATATTATACTTTACATACACATTATCACGCCTGTTTTACATGAGGCAGGGACTATGGATATCCAATTGTGACGATCCTGACAAACAACTTTCGCTTCATATACTTTCATAAACCTCTTTATAAATTCACGTTTATTTGAGATGATTTTTACCCGAGCTCTTTTTAACACTTCTGCTGTTTGATCATGGTGTATGCGTTACTAATCGTATATTATACTATTAGCTCATAAATGTGCTACTGCTGGTCTAGATAGGGCCATAAACTCTGCAATCCACTGTGCTCAAAACCGACCATGAAAGAGTACAACAATTATTCACTGCCATCAAAGTCACTATCTTCAGGGGTTGGGAACGATTCTCTAAGTTATTATCTACTAGCTGCCTCTACCAGGCTCTGGTTAAAAGGGTAAGCGTAAGAAATACTGGCTTTATGTCAAATGAGGGATGCGAACCATAAGTCATTTCATCATCCTCAAAACCGACCCCATCAAGGTCGGTATTAGCAATTATTCTCTATAATTAAAATATACCCTTAACAAGGAGAACACGACTTAGTTGAAATTATTATCTATTAGTCGCATCCACCAGGTCCCAGATCAGGGTAGATCCAAGAAACGTTGGTTTGATCTCGTAATTGATGATATGAGTGTCAAAGCAGTCACAATAAGGGACGCCGAAGACTGCGCGTAGTAGAGAAGAAAGAGTAGGAAATGTTCCAGATACAGCCAAGATTTAACCTTGGAATAATGACGATGTTATTGTTTGCTATAAAAGCAAGCGTTACAAATTTGTAGTAGTTGTTTTAGTCGAAATATACGACTACCGTAAATCAGCGAGTGTTCACTTTCACCTGTACATCCTGATGGTACGTCATTCATTGGTACCTACGTGATCCTCATGCTGACCACGGCCCCCTAACACACAACTGCGTTCACGGTCACAAGAAAGTGTTCAATTGTGTGGTAGTCGACAGGGTTGGCTACGGTTGGCTTTTGCGCGTGTTTGAAAGTTGGCTCTGCAAGTTTTAGTTGTTGATAAAAGCTGGGGTCGATATTAATTGTTTGAAGGCTTAATTCGAAGCAGATATGTCACGTACGATATTTGGACTATATTTTAATATGTTTTTATCTAATACCGATGTTTGCTGGATTACTTTAAATCAGGTTTTAATGTGTTTATGGAATTGTAAAATATCACCACCAACCGGATACTTTAATTATAGACCATAGTCAAGATTTAATAATAAATTTGATCTAATTGTTTTAAATAGTGATTTATAGTTTTATTACTTACTCGTTTAAGTTTTTATCGCTCAAATTCGAGTTACTGTAATTTAGACTGTCAATTTCGATCGATTAAATTTAAAATCAACTTTTATTAATTCGTTGTAATTATTTTATTTACCTGATTGTTTTAAATCATTAACACATCATGATTGATTTTTCCTATTTGCTAGGTGCAGCAGTAAATAATGAGTCACAAGGCAAGGCGAGGCAACCTAAGGATAGAACAGAATATTGTTATGATGACATCCTAAGGATAAACGGCGTAACTTAGAAGCATTTTATAATTAAGAGTTGGATGTGTGATTGTAATCTGTTTTGAGAAATGCAGTAACCCTAGCAATGGTCCTTACTGTTAAATTAGTCGTTACACTTTTTGTTTTAAATATTACTTCGCCATTGTTTTTGTGTGGGAATAGCTTTCGTTAAATACAACTTGTGTAAGAGGAAATTATTGTTATCTCTGAGCTCGTTAATGGTAAGCTTTTTGGAAACATTGTTTTGAAATGTTTCAGACAGAATAGCGTGAAAGTGAATTACTGTTTGCTGGTACAAAACGTCTAATTAAAATGGGTTTCATTACTTTTTTCTGGTGGATTGGTGGATTTTACACAATGGTGTGCAGGATTTCTTACTGTCGCCATGTTGATTATAACAAAATGCACTTTCGATAAAAATATGGCTTAGCTGTATATGTTCTCTGTGGGTCAAAACCTACCTACCTACTTACCTCATTGATATTATATGGTTCAACGAAATTGAATCTTTTGTAATGAAAGGCGCAGAACTGAAAGGAATCGACGACATACAGTAATATTAAGTATCTTAATATGGCATTGTAGGTATACGCAGGTCACTTAGGTTGCTTCATCAAAATTGACAGACCTGAACCGTGCCATATCAACAATTGAGCGTCACAATTTTGACATAAATAAACTGGAATGAAAATCAAAACCATATGTAACGTACATCCTCTTTTGAATGATTTAAAACCTTGGGAAATATTGAAATCTACAATCAATACAGCAAGACCTTACGAGCATACGTACTTAGAAAAGTGATATTGTTGTTCGTTTCTACCATTCATAGTTATTGCTTGCTTAACTAAATTTTAACGACGATACGTAAATGCTAAATAATCATCTATTAACAAAGTTAAACTTATTTCACCATTCACTTAGCTAACTTTGGCTATTGTTCCCGTGAACTTTTGCAGACGGCATTTGGTGAACCATTGCAGTTTGATCACGAATTTTGATAAACGTATGTTTCTACTGAGCTGCGAACACCCAACATGGGTTAAATTAAGTCGTAGATTGATTGATAGAGCTTGTAATGCTGTTGGATAATTGTACTACAATAGTAATAATATTGTAAAAGACAAGTATCTAGTATTAATTAAGAACGACATGTATACATAATAATAAATTTCTAGGTAGATCGAATTTGTACCTTGAATTTATTAAAAAAAATATGTGAATTTTAATAATAACCAGGTAAGGTTCCTAAGGTACTCTGTACCTGATTTTTTTTGGCATCTGTCTTCTTGTGCATCAGATGAAAATTACTGAACGGACTTTTAGGAAACTTAACATAGTGATAGCCGTCAAAACTAAAATGCAAAATAACTATAATGATGTAATAACTAAGCTAACTTAAAAAACCATTGAATTTTAAAAATAAACTAAGTTATAAATAAGTTAATATATATGTCTGAAGCCCACAACTATGTAAGAAATCGCTGCCATAGCAAAGCAAAGCAAATTTTAAATAAATGCTCACGTAATTATCAAACACCGTTGATTTATTTTGTCCTATTTGGATGGATGACAGATAGCCTATTAGATGTTGTTTCTCTCTTTTTCTAGCTATATAACATAAAGTGTGTATCTAAACAAAATGTGTCTTAACATTCTTTTCTACAAAAATATGTCTTGAATGTTTTTTGAAGTTTAAAGTTTTAGCATTCCTACAGCTCGTAGCAAAGCGGATCTAGAGCATATTAATTTCAATAAACCTGTCCTTTACACGATTGACACTTGAACTTATATCATACAACTTGACAGTTATTGCTTAGCATTAGTTTATATTTTTAGTGCGAACGCCTAAATGTCGCTTTCTGAGAATAAATTTGTTATATATTGAATCATGATCTAATATCGTATACGTGTTTGTAATTGTTGAAATACTTTTTGTGGTTTTAATATGTCATGGGATTTTCAGTTTTCAATAATAGCCATATGATTTGGAAGACACAATAAGGTCTCTGACATATCCGCACTTTCTAATTAAACTTGGTCTTCCAACTAGGGACGCTTAAAACGCATGGCCCTCGAATCTGCCCTTATAAACAAAATTTTCATGGATATTGTAACAAAAATATCAGAAGCAAGTTGTAATAAATCCATAATGACACTTTCCAAGTTTCTTTAGTAGCTTAGTTTTAAACTGCTTTACTGATGTAGCAGAAAGGGGGTTTCACGATGGATCACTACTGCTCATTTTTCCAACGCGCGACCATTATTCGAAATTTTAATTTTATGAAAATAATAATTTAATTTACTTCACGCTATTTCTCTGAAAAATATTACAATACTGTTTAATTATCATGTGAATTCAAATTCCAGTTCGGGTATAGTTATTTAAGCCGCTATTAGACTGTTCATATTTGTCCTTCAATTTGGACGACATACAGATTAATCATTTAATGTTATTGAATACAATCGTGTAATTTCATTTATGTACCTTTGAAATTGTTTTTTATTGTTTTTGTTTTCGATTTGTATGAATCAACCAAATTGAGCCATTTAGACATATAATTAAATCCTTCATGTCATTGAATACCGTTGTATCATTTCAACCAAATTGATTCAAGTTGTTTAATCTGTCTAATTCGCATTACAATGAGTAAATAAGGAGTGGCTAACTTAACCCGAATGATTCAGTTCTCTTGAGCAACTTCAATTCACTCATCTCTGTGTAAAAATATATATTTAATACCATTTGTGGCTCGGTCGATGCCCGTGACATTTGGAGATAATACAATCTATTGACTATTGACTAAATTACAGCATTCATTAACCGAAGACCCATCAACTAACTTGCTGATGGTGTTTTGTTTACGTTTCATTTTTATATGACATCTTAAATGGTTAGGCCGTGCTGTAGTATTTGTTTACATTGTTGATGAAATTTTTTATCGTTTTTAACAAAGTTAAGCTAAATATTAGTTACGGAAATACCGATTTAATCTATACTATCCACACTAATATTATAAAGAGAAAAATTCTTTGTGTTTGTAACAAATAATTTTAAAAACTATAGTAGAATTATTTTCTCCGTGCAATTTGGGTTATAAATAATCGGAGCGGTGAAGCGAGTATTTCGTTCTCTCTTCCACTCACGGGCCTTATGGGCAGGCATAATGATACGCATTATTGTTGTCGATAAACGTTATTGATAGTGTATTTAGTTTTGTCATTTTGTGGGTTAGTGATATAAATGAAAGAAAAAAATTTAGATAAACCAACGTATTTATTAAAATAAGAATAATAATGATTTAACATAAATTATTAATTAGGTATCTATGTATTAAAAAACTATAAGTACAAAAGTTCAGAATGTAACAAGTTATATTAAAAATAAATACATATATCTAAGTTTCAAATTAACAGCAAAAAAGATGATAATTATTTTTATAAGAATAGAAGAAAGATAAGAAAGAAGATATTATCAAAGAAAGAAGATAATCTTTCTTTGATAAGAATGAGTTTTTATCGATAATGGCGTTGCGCCCGCGCAACATGCTCACCGCCCTAGCCGGGCTGAGGCCGAGTTTGATTTATGACCCAAACTGCACGGAGAAAATAATTCAACTATAGTGGACCTAATTAAAAACATGAATAAAAAAAATTACACACATTACCATGTATTTGACACACACACGCATATATACTCTTTTGTTTATTGTTAAAGTCTAATTAGTACTGTAGCCTTGACGAAATCTGTGATCATAGAAGTATTAGTTTATAGTCTTTGAGAACAGAACCTAAATAATGTTCAAACTTATAATTTAAATTAATTATGATCTAATTTTGACCACTAGCTCTGTTAATTACTTTAAAGATTTTAAAGTATTTACAAAATAAAAACGTACGTATTAAAAGCATTAGTTGTTTTAACTACATATATTTTATTTGTCCGTCTATAATTCTGTTACGTATATGCAATTATCTCTTACGTATTCTTGTAAAAGGTGTTATAATATGATTAATCGTTTGATAATATTATCAAAGGTTAATATGCTAATGAACGTAAGGTTAATGCAACAACATAATTTGTTTGATCAATGTAGTTGTTCTTTGTTCGATAGCGGAATTTCTGAGAAGGTCACTCAAGTGTTTGATTTGTAAACATGTATTAGAAAAAACCAAGTCGTGATAACTTAATGGGCTATCATACTCATGTCTCTTTCAATCGTGGCCAGAAAGCGTGCACCAGTTAGACAGTTTCGTTGATCTGGTGCAAGTTGTGCACCCTATGGTCTAACAGAGAGGTCTACATGTGCAGGTATAGCTTCGCAGGTCATACCGGATCGGTAGAGTGTGTGAGAGAATATCCAAAATACCGAAAAGTACTGATATATAGTATGAATGAATGAAAACTCTTTATTGTTCACCATAAACTAAAATATAGACAATTGATATGGCTAATTAGAACAAAGGGCGGCCTTATCGCTTATAGCAATCTCTTCCTGACAACCCAGTCATCATCATCATCATCATCATCATCTTCAGCCAAATTCAGTCCACTGCTGGACGTAGGCCTCCCCAAGTACGCGCCACATATCCCGGTCTCCTGTCTTCCTCATCCAGCCCCTGCCGGCGATATTGCGCAGGTCGCCAGTCCACCGAGCAGGCGGGCGTCCTACGCTACGTTTGCCGAGCCGTGGTCTCCAACTTGGAGACAACCCAGTGTCTAAGGAGATTTTAAACGAAATATAACTATAAAATTTTTGGTGCTGTATTATAAAAAATAAAATAAAATAAAAATAAAGTACTATATAGTATAATACGGCCGGCGTAACTTGGCGAACGTGAATATAGGCTCTGCGAACTTTAGCGCATGTAAACTCGTGAAGAAAATACAGTGACCCACGAGTACAAAGCATAAAAAAATACAGGGATGAAGGGCGACCAATTAGTATTCACTGACGAGTCGTATGCCCACTAATCACACGAGTGTACATGCTCTAAAGTTCGCAGAGCCTATGTTCACGTTCGCCAAGTTACGCCGGCCGTATTATAGTGTGAAAAAATGTTTACGCCGGTTGTCTGAGCAAGTTAAAAGATCCGTCTATTTTCATACACATTCCGGTCTAAAGACTTAGTCACACCTGCACAAGTAGGATTGTAGAGTGTAGGCCTGGCTTTTTTTTATTGTAGGAGTTCAGCAGACAGGCAGACGGCCCACTTGATGGAAAGTGGTTACCATCGCCTTTGGACATTTGCAACACCAAAGGTGCTACAAATGTGCTGCTGCTCTCTTAAGGGAGACTGGAACCTGGTCACTAATGCCGGAACACAACTCTAGTAGGTTGTTATGGCGACATACTTTAGACCAGGGGTCATCCAGTCGGGCAAATGCCCTTCCACCTGGCTGTGGGTTGTTTTGTCGCCTCTTACGACGGACCGCCCGGCCGCAGGAAATTGTATTCTTTCTCCGTTCCTGCACGGATAAATAAAACGGCTTGTATAATATGCATATTATTACAATTACATTGTGATGAAATCTGAAAATCGTGATAAAACCTGCACTAGTGCTAACTGATGTCTGAAGCCCACCAAACCTTGAGCAAGCTTAGTGGATATATCGTCCGTTATTCCAAACTTGCAATTTTGATCAAACGGGGAAGGTGATGTGCCAGCCCGATGTCTGTACCTGACGTTTATTTTAAACTTGCAAAATGTACCTGATGCTGGCTATATAAACAAACTGTACGAAGCCATTTTTGTGAAGAATATTAAATTTGGCAGTAACTACTATTAATTTTAATTAATTTTTCTTAACTTTAATTTCAACTTTAATACTTGTATAGTATAAAAATTCTATTTCCTTCTATCGTACATATATAATAAAACTTCGTAATATAATAATTACGTCTTGAAGAATTGGAAATAGTAGACCAATATGGTAAAATTTCAAATGATTTACATGAGAATAGGAACCAATAAATAGTCTGTTCGCATTGGTTTCTATTAGACGACTATTGCATAATGGTACTAAAACAAGTTTTCCTATTTAACATAGGAATTCCCATTCGCTGTGATCCGTTTCCTATTCTGACGTAATTACGTTCTTCTGCTGACGGTTCATAAGTTCCCGATTATGTACAAAATGGTGCTATCACTTTCCCGATTAGTTACAAATGGAAGCATAATTAATGGGTGCTTTTATTTTGGCATTATAGCTTGAATTATGGCTTCGGTGATGTACTGGTTTAAGAATATTGATTACTACGATTGGTATATGTAAAAAAGCGCTGGAATACAGTAATAAATAAAATATAAATTACCTACTTAATTATAATTAAAAATACTTGTCTTTTTGGGCATTACGATAAATATAGATATTTCTCTAAAAAGAAATATAATTATATATTAAAGAGACCTAAAAGGGTAGACCTGTGTCTTATGCAGTATACACTCAGATGTAATAAACACTACCGCTCGACTGGACCTGGATAACTTTGCAGAGTTAAGATTTTTCGATATGTAATAAAGTTTTTTGTATACTATATATACTTAGGAACTAGAGAGCCAGAGACCCAATTACCTGGTGAATTTGCGATTACTTAATGCCTTCACTGCTACACAAAATCTACTAATTCAACATACAATTTATTCCTAGAGATAACAGTACGTTTATTATTCAATATTTTTGATATTCTAGACGTTCTTAAAGTTAGATAATCGCCTATTAACCTGAAATACGGATAATTTAATGTCTCGTTTTACTTGTTCTCAAGTTTCTACTAAACGTCAGCTTACTGGTAAAATAAAGAATCTTTTGAAGTAATTAAATAAAAAAAAACATGACATTAATCATAACCCACATTCTGAAATTTCTTATTGGTCTTATTGTTTAATAGTTCTTTACACTGTATGCGACTGATAGGTTTATTATAAACAATACTTTATTACTCTTTATTTTTTTTGAGCCAATGTCATAAATAGTTGCTAGCTAGACTTAATAATGAAACAGCCAGCAATCGAGCCTCTTTCAAGGCTGCCTCTGCTAAATTTCTCGCAAACGATCCATTCTGAACTATCTTATCAGTAGTCATCTTTATTTCTGACACATTCCATCAGCAATGTGTATAATATAAAGCTGTAAGTTTTGGAATGTTATTTACTAGTGCGGTATGAATTAATATCGGAGTGGTGTCTTTGAATGAAAGTATAAATCATTTATGATTGAAATTAACATTTTAGAGTGGCCATTACTCCTTTCTTCATTTTGAAATATAGCCTTAGAAATAAATGTAAATCGTTGCAATTGTCATGCAAACGACTAATTGTTCCGTTGTTGTAAAAAAGTGGCCTTCACAATATATGTGTTACCTAAGTCTATATTAAATGCGTATCTTTTGTTTGTTTAGTTTAATTCATGTGAGAGATGCTATTTCCATTGTCTTTATTCTTGGCTTTTTTGTGACGTAACTATAGTAAAGAGAATGATACGAAATACGTAACATAACCAATCATGATTTTTAAGGACTATCTTAATTCTTAATGCTGTTAAGTCTTCTTTACATCTACGGGAAAGGACTAATAGGGTTTGTTATCGTTGATAGTCTAATTAATTAAGGTTCTCTTTAGGGTTCCGTAGTTATTTTGGCCAAAACCGAACCCTTATGAAATTGTCATGTTCTTTTTATACTTATAACACTGCAGTTATTTTTCTAGAAACTACTAAGTGCCCATTCATATACATGAATAAAAATGGAGAGGAGTATTCTAAACACCGCTACAGAATGGTGTAGGCAAAACATGAAAAAAAATTGCGACGTACGTAAACTTAATTTAGGACTGAATTATTTTTCATTGTAAATAGACGTATGCGGTATGCGTTAGTCAGATTAAAAAAAAACGTAGTACCTTAACGATGCTTTAAATACAGTTACATTGGTCTTTTAAATAAAGAAAAGATATGCTATTGGTAAGAAAAAAAATACATATTACATACATTACGCCATTATCTTACCACGATGTTTTTCCATAATAAACAACTACGAAATCCAATCGCAATAATCCGCACTCATTTTACAAATTGCTTTATAATTGCAGTAACGACAATTAATTGGAATAATATCCAATTATCTTTGCACGACATTGTACGTGTAAATTCCACTCTCGCCATCGATAAGCAGATTGTGTGAGATGTGGCGCCCGTTATGTGATGTCCATATAACACTAATTTAATATACTACAAGTGCTATAATCGCGAAAGTTGAGCGTTTTGATTGATGGGATCGGTTATATAATCACGCTATAATCGATAAGATGACTTGCACGAATCTTGATTGAAACATTCTCTATTTTTCCTACCTATATATTGTATAATCGTACTCGGATAGAATGAAGGATGATTGATTAAGTTACATTTCTCAATAAATTTATAGAAATCAATTGTTACTAATACTAAATTAAATCACAAGTACATGAAAACATTGGAGGACCGGGATAGGTGGCGTAAACTTGGAGTAGGGCTACTTCTCGACCTCCAGCCGCCGTAGGCTACGGCCATGCGGGCGACCGGCGGAGACACAAGACCCGCTGACACATAAAGGCGAGAGGACGGTCACACCCTGATCCGCGCGCCCTCACCTCCCGGAAGTGAGCTCGAGGAGCCGGAGAGACTCAGATCTCCGGCTAACAAATGGTGAGGTTAGCCCGCAAAGCGGCCGGCCGTCGTCCGTTCGGGCTGGTGGTGAATTCGCGAGTGAGCCAACAGCCCGTACAAAGGGCGTTCGAGGATCGGAAAGAAATTTTTTGTGGGTATCCCTAACCGTGGCGTGGCAATAGCATCTCACACGTGAAGTGCTGGTGTATATAAAAAGGGCTACTTCAAGCGGTGGACAACATTTGGCTGACGAACGTACTCGTGTTGTTGTGAAAACTGAAAATGATGAATGATTATGATAATTAAAGTTTCCACAAACTATAGATGACGGTAACAACAACCATGAGCCATGACTGCCAAAACAATTATACTAACTTTACTAAGTGTATTTCGATCTTAATAATGTGTTACTTCTTCGTTGATGAAAATGTAAATTTACTTTACGGTACAATCACTCTCACTATCGATGCGTCTCGGCGAGGTGTTCATTTCATTACGTGAGCATGTTTTACGGACAGATGTGATGTTGCGTGCTCGAATGAAATGATGTTACGAATGTTACAATGCCAATGTCCTTGACTGAGTTTATACTTTGCATTGGCTTTAAGTGTATTGGGATGCTTATTTTCTTTTAGTTTAAATTTATACCGCGACAATACAAAACATTCTAATTGAATGATATGAAAATGAATGTGTTTTTACTTTTTTTTTTAAATATTACTTATTTTAATAATCGTTTGGTTAAATTTAATTTTTCGTGCTCGTAACATTATTTTCTAAACTCATTGAATGTGTTTGTCTTTTTCACTGGCACAAAGTGTATTTTTTTGATTAGCGCAAAATGCAGAACAATGTTCTTGTTTATTTTCTTCTCTTGTTTAAAGAGCGTTCGGTGGTCCACCCTACACAATAATTTGTCAAGGTGTACCTTGCATTTTTCTGTTTATGGTTTACAGAAGATACAAACCATTATGTCCGTTCCTATCATATTATAATTAGCCACGTATAATAAATCGAATATAAGATATTTATTATTAAAGAATAATTTATAAAATAATCGCTTTTTAAATTATTAATTTATTACACATAACTTTAAATAAAATAAATCTGTCACAATTGTACAAGGAAGCGAGCCATCTGATGGAGTGCGGTTACCGTCGCCTATTGACATTTTTAACACCAGCACATTGGCAGAACACTAACTTATGGTTGTTATGGTGGCATACTCTAGACCAGGGGTGGTAGCCATCCAGACGGGTAAATACCCTACCACCGGGCTGGGAGATTTTTATCGCCTCGTACGACAGGCCGCCCGTCCGCAGAAAATTGTACTCTTTCTCCGTACCTGCACGTAGAAAAGACTTTAGAGATAAGGCCGCGTATTGGGCACATTTAGAATACTTTTAGGCTATGAGTATTCTGCAATGGTCTACAATAAAGATTAGTCTATTTATTAATTGCATGTTTTGTCCCCCAGGGCCTCCCGTCGTGGTCGCGCGGGCTGGAGGCGGCGGAGGCTGCGCGCGCGCGGCTCGTCCGCTGGGCGTGCGGCGAGCCCCCCGCGGACCCGGACCCTCCGCGCAAGAAGATGCCGCACGCGCTGCGGAGGCGGTGGCCCCTCTGCCCTTGCTTGCAGGTTTGTAACGATGTCAACATACATTAATCTTATTAATAACTAACTTTGTCTGTGTGCAATCTTTCCACGACTTTAAATCTGAAGCAATTGTAGTTTTATACTAAATGGTTCTCAGAAGTCGTCAATAACCATAGAATATTTTACTCCAAAGAAATGTGTAGAATAAAGAAGTGATGTGTAGCTGGGTATGTTAGTAGGAAACACCGTATTTAATAATAAGTAAACTCAATATTTATATTACATAGATTACTGAACTGTCCAATAGGAGTCCTTTAATATTGTTAGGTAATGGTATACAGAACACTTTAAAACCCAATCCAAATGTGATTACATTTATAACTTAAGAGTTGTATTGTAATATGTCTAGTAGTTTTAAATCATCCTAAAAATGCTTAATTTTTACCGAGCATAGTAAAAAAGCAAAGTGATAGAAATCCTTATAATTTGGATAATTCTCTCTATATCTTTATAATTTATAGCCTATGTGTTATTCTGATGTGTAAGCTGCATTATTGTAAAGTTTCATCAGTTTCATCTTTCAGTTTTTGCGTGAAACAGAAACATACATTCTTACAAACTTTCGCGTTTATAATATTACTAGGACTTACAGAACAAGTCTAAAATCAACTTGCTTTGTTCCAAAAACATCAATCTATCAGAGAAATGCGTATTTTTTCGACTTATTGTCTGACTATTGATTTTATAAAATCATGTTGCATCATATCTAAACCTAATAGATAAAAAACTACTTATAACAAAAAAGTATTATACTTAATAGTTGAGTAACGAAAGTAAAGGTATATACGATTACTCTTCTCAAACCATCCAAGTGAAATTTTCTACATACAGTTTCTACTAATGATGATAATCATAATCTTAAGTTAAATGCAAGCAGTCGTTTAGAAATTTCCTTTGTAAACGCACCCACTAATTTACGTTATAGTTGAAAGCGTGATCTATGAAAGTGAATTTGTTTTTGAACCGCCTAAACCGGTATCGATAATATTGGTCAAGATCGGCATCGCCCGCGACTGCGTTTACAAAAAATATTTTTCTATATATATAAAAGAAAGTCGTGTTAGTTACACTGTTTATAACTCAAGAACGGCTGTACCGATTTAGCTGAAAATTGGTGGGTAGGTAGCTTAGAACCAGTAGACGAACATAGGACACTTTTTATCCCGTTGGAACCTGTAGGTGGAGCTGAGATCGGGTCCTAGAATCCTAATAACCTGGACCGATTTTGGTGATTTTGTTTTTGTGTTTTTGAGTGGGTTCTCGAATGGTTTAGATCCGCAATTAGAACCAGAAGGTGGCGTTGGGATCGGATCCTAGATTTTTATTTTTTCATAGCAGGACAACGTCTGCCGGGGCCGCTACTATCTTATATTTTTATTATCACATTTTCAGAGACAAAGAAATAGTGGTTATTATAATGGAATGTAAGGATTTTTCAGGTGTTAAGTTTGGTAAGGGAGGACATGGTTCTACTGATGGTAAGCTTGCTGGAATAGACGCATTATTGAAAGAGAAACCTTGGGGTTAAGATAAATAAAGCGGCGCGGAGAAGTCTTAATTTTTTTTTCTTAAGACAAGTTTGTTGCTTGACAGTTACAATACTAATAATTACAATTGAATTGTATTAAACTACTTTAACTTAAAATCTAATTATTAGCCTAAACGTTGACCAAGCACTGCGCAGTCTTGCACTTTTATAAGCAAACACGGCCTGTGTTGATTGCCTACCTTACTTCAGATGTTTTTTTTATTCTTACTTAAAGGCTTAGCCACAATTTGGTTATGTCGCCTTAGTAATCAATAATCAACTAACTTACTAGGTGGCCTGTGCAATATTTTTATAATTCCATTTGGCAGAGTCCGATAAAATCTGTTCCACCAGGTTACCAGGTATGTAATTTTTGAAGTGAAATTTCTTTAGTAACTCTTTCATTGGTAACTCGATGTAAAGAAAAACGGACACTAAAACGAGATAAACACATACATCTATAAGACTGGGCAGGCGAGAGAATGAGATACGAGTTTTTCTTTGTGCAGCACAGATCAGGGAGTCGATAAGACCGATGATTAAACATAGGTCAAATGCGGACCAGAATAAAACTGATAATAATATTCTTTAGATTAAAACAGTGAAAAGTTGAAAGCGATACTTAAGAGGATTATTTTGAATTATAATATGTTGACGGGTGTAGGCTAAGAATTAAGTTTATATTAGTAAAAATAGAGAAGATCTGTGAGTATATTTTCTGAAGTTTCACTTGTACTGTGTGTAAACTGCACACACATTTTTATTAACTAAGAGTGCTCATAACATTAACAAGCCGATAACGTATACTCACATGAATAATGAAATCGATTTGATTGCTAGAACGGAATTATTAACGATTGAGAATAGACAGAGGCGTCGTAAATGAACAAACAGTGTTTTTATGTATTGTATATATGTAGAGATATATAGGTGTCAATAACAAAATAGAAATTTGGCGCTATAGATTTCACCGTGTCCAAAATAACATTGACCTCTGATCCTGACCTAGCATAATATTAATGCAAGATTAGTAATATAATGTCGCGTGTTTCGAAACTTGTTACAATTTCACTTTTAAGATGTTTAGAATTTCTATTGGATAACGTTAATAACATCCTGCTTTTACTTGTTTTCATGCAATGGCAGGTGGGAAGTTGTATCAAAGATTTGCATATTTTTATTAGATGATTATACATATATGTTAGTTACACACAGAGTACCTTTCAATAACTAATTGTTATTTTATTTGCCTGAAGCAGGCAAACAGACAGACGGTTCATTTTATGGAAACTGGTTACCGTCGCCAATGGACGTTTGCAACACCAGGTGTCTCCAACGCATTGCCGACTTCTAAGAAATTTTATAACACCCTTCTTAAAGAACCCCATGTCGTAGTGCGAAGAGAAAACCGCGGCGGGAAGTTCCCGTCGCAGGCGAGCGGTGAGGTTGTAAAATTGAGGCGGTTGGCACCAGATAAAACAGTTCCTCGGAACACTCCCCGTTATACAGGCGATAAAATACGCAGAGGCACGCAAATAGTCTTCGAAGGTAAACCGATTCTAAACCGCCAGTTAGAATCGACGATACGAACGGCGCGATGTTGGACGGAGTCCATTCCCCTAATGGTAAGTCTGGTAAGCGGGTGCTCCGGCCCATAGATGTGAGCATTACTCCATATGAGGTCTGATATGCGCTTTTAGGAAACCTTTGCATAACGACATATCTTTGAAAATGGGACTTAATATTTCTTCGAGACCGCAACTGACTAGCAATGCTCCTGAGTTTGTAAATATCCATAGTTCATGGCGACCACTTTCCTTTAGGTAAGTCATTTGTCTAATTACCTGCTTGGTAAAAAAAGTAATAAGAAAACGATACTAGGCGGTTTTATAGGTTTATTATACCAACCCTTGTGGGAGTCCTAGTTTTGTCCTCGGGCCTACCTATGTATAGCGGAGCGGTAAACGCGTCGCGCATGTCTAACAGAAACTGGAGAGTTTCACACCTAATTGATACCGATGTGCACTTGCTCACGATATTTTCGTTCACCATCAACTAATATTATTTATATAAATATATAGATAATTAGATCTAAATATAGTTGTAGATAGACCTTATTAAACCGGTTGTAATAATGTACAACGAATACCAGAGTGCCAACGTCAGAGGAGACAGCAACAGGACATTTTATTATGTCTTAATACAATCTAACAATGCAAAAGAGTTAAAAAATATGTATTAAATTTTAAAGACTAAATATATTTTGATCGTACAAAAAACAGGCGTCTTTGTCCGCCGTAATTTTGATCCATTATCCCATGCCAAAGATAAGAAATATGATAGAAAATGATTCATCTTGACCACAAAGACTGTACATTTATGTGCTCTACAAAGTAACTATTGAAGGACAGTGAAAGTTACATGATACACGAACTTAGGGCTTGATATCGATATATCGGTTTCGCGTTACTCAAGAGGCGTTACGATATCCTGTATGTTACGGTACAATTCTTGCAAAGATACATACTATTAAAGTCATTTTATTGGCTTTTGATAAACTAAGCTTACAACAAATTTTAGCCCATTGCCTGACACCATACAGAGATTTTATGGCATGTCGAAAAGTAAACAGTTGAAATTTCAAGCATCGACACATTTCTTGTTTAAAAGAGTTAAATTTGCAACTACTGACAATTTTCAACCATATTTTTATGATTCTGGAAAATATAATTGTACAAAAAATATCACTATCAATATTGTGACAAACGCGTTTGATATTATATTCCTAAACAAATTATGCTTGTGCTATGGTTAATATACAATGAGGTCGTTCTCAGGTACGCAGACTAGAATAAAACAGCACCAAGTTCGGTTAAGAAACGTACTCTACAGGAAATCCAACCCCAGGACTTCTTCTGCAAGTCAGCGCATCAGGCGGGCCAATGCTTAGATCATTAGTCCACAGAGGCTGTTTGACTTTATAATTCGTGGTTTTACTCACCTATTAACAATACGAGAGGAACTTGGCGATATCCAACAAACAAATTGGATAGGCTAGGTCATCCAAATGGGTTGTAGAAATTTTGGTGAATCTAATCGCAAGGAATGATATATGCAGCTACTTATAGTTTGGCCCACGGCCATATTAAGTGGAAAAATAAATCTGGGAAAGCAGACGAGAACTTGCGGTCAGTAATAATAATGAAAGTATGATTATGTATTGCCAACGGAAACGGAAAACATTTAGAAAAAGTCTGTTAAAATATACTTATTAACAACTCATCAATTCTAAGCGTCTCGAGGCTAGTACGGCTCAATAGATGAAAAGGCTTTAATTAGTAAGCTAGCATTTAAACGGCAACAAACTGACAACCGTTCAATCAACCTGACATTGAATTTCTCCTAGACCAGTTTGTATAGCTCCAAGCAAAGGTTCTGGGGTCAGCCCTTTAGATAATCTCCAACCAGTTCCCATTATGTTACTATTGGAAAGCCGGCGTGTTAGTGATCAAATAAACATTTAGCGGTGTGTGGAAATTATTATATTGGACATGTGTTTGCCGACTTAGTTGCCACTACACTGCACCCACAAGGTCTAACTTGCACCAGAAAACTGAAGTCGTCTACTAAATGTTGAGTATTTTAAAGTAATTTTTAAGGCAAATATATTAAGTGATAAAGAAAAGAACTCTGTAGTTTGACTCATTTGATGTCTTATAGACGGTTTGGACTTGTCTAGTCTTAGAAGTCTTTTCTTCTTTTTGCATCTTTCTGCGTTTTCTATAGTCTATTTAGCGAGGCCTGTTTCGAGGTACTATATAGTACGGTGTTTCCGTTTTCTTTCTACTACAGCATCGCTCGCCAACGTTCGGTTCCTTTGTGCAATGGTTCGTAAGAAAATTTGTCTTGGGTACCTTAGGGCTCTGAAATGAACTTTTGACTGATGTTTTCTCTCTACACGGGTTTTTTTAATAAATGTTGTAGCATTGTCCATAAGCGACGATAACCACTTTTTTTCAATCAACTGGTCTGTCAGTCTGTCTGTTGTATCTACTCCAGCCATAAAAAAAATTTAAAGGCCTGTAATTTAAATGAGGCTGAGGTGGCGTCTTATATGGGTCTTGATTTGTTCTTGCGCCTCTTTCTTGAAGATTATTCTCAACCTTTGTATATAATTTGATATAGTTTTAGTTTGTAAACCCCTTTTTTATATTGGTGTACAATAAAGTATTAACTTTTAGAATAAATAATATTAAGTTTTAGAATAGATTCTAAAACTTAATATTTGTATTAATGAATGCTTGATAATCACAAGTCACAAAAACCGTGCAAAGTCATATTTAAAAAAGGAGAAGACAATATGACGTTATCTAATACTCCTTAAAGTGTTCCGTCGTCATGTGGATTGCGATTTCCCTATTGTGGCCTGTCAAAAACACAATGTTACTTTGTTATTCCAGTTCACCTTCAAATAATTCTAACGAAATGTAATGTAACCTTGGTGCGAAAGATCAAAATTATCATTTATCTGTATTTGGGATCAATTTCTGCGTATAATGCGGCAGTTACACTTTAACCTTTTTTATAATGTTTCACTATTGCGAAAACGATTTGTTTTGTGTTTGTGAGAACCATGAAAACGTCTGTGTTACTTTCTAATTTTTTCACTTGTTTTCTAGCTTTGTTACTAATTAAGTGTGCACTTTCAATTAATATGCTTAAACCTCAATCGGTTAACCCTTTTCGAACTGTCTCGACTCTCAACTGTCCTAATTGGCGCCCTATTAATCAACGTTATTATCTATCTTTATACTACGCAGTTATATGTTCTACAAGAAAGTTCGGAAGTTTATAAAAATATTCGGAACGTATCCCGAAATTTCATTATTTTAGTCTGACGATTCTTAACTTCTTTAGCTTAAGTATTCTTTGTCGTTTTTCAAAATATAATTATGCTTATATTTTACACTACTATATCATCCTTGAAGACGACGCTTTGATATATAGTATCATAAATCCATCTCTTGTAACGTTTTGACATATTTGAACTCCATATCGTTCTATTCAATTAGCACTGACCCGACTCTGAACTGGCATTAAAACGCTTCCATTTCGATCAATCAATTGTCACGGATTGTTTCATTCATCTTTCAATTGCCATTATTCAAAGTTCAATTGTCCAATTTTTGTACCGTTTGCAAATGACTGAGCGATCTATTTATAAATTGTTCAATATTTGACTGAAAGTTTTAATTGATTCACGTCGATCACGTTTCACGTTTAAACTCCTTTCCGTCATTTCATCATTGATTGTTTAGGCATTAGCGTCTCTTATTTAACGGCCTCTGTAGTGTATTGATGGTCCTTTTAGCTCACTAGAAGGCAGACGTTCGAAAAGACGAGTTCGATTCCCTAGCGGGTAAATTCTTTAAACGAATTGGGTATATGAGTTCGGTTCCAGCGTTGTCCGTTGTATAATACTCATAACATAGGCGTTATTTTCTTAGCCTAGGAAATATACAATGTTTATGTTCGTATGCTGATTTTTTTATTGCCTGAAGCAAGCTAACAGACGGACCGGGTCCACCTGATAGAAAGTGGTTTCCGTCGCCTATGTGCGTTATTTAAATGATTAACACTTTATTGCCAAAGTAGGAAAAGTCCAAAAATGCATATTTACAAAAATTCCTTGGCAAAAAGGCGGCTTTAGCGGTTAAAGCGACGTCTTTGCGCAAGATGAAAATTCCGAAGATTCACAAGTGAATTAGCTGATTGTGTGATCAACACTTCTTATGATCATCACAGTATTATCATGCATACTTTTTAACTCGAAAATGGCGTAATTTCTTTGGTTATTGTACCTGAATACACAATGCATGAGCCAAATTATAACAATCAATAACGTAACCTAGAAGTACGTAAACAGGTTTTCCTTTCGTTTACATATTGATTGTGTTAGATAATATGCTCTAATTGACCGCATTCAAATGTGCATTCAACGATCCGTGAACTCGAGACACTGGGAATAATTTATTGTTCACTATCGATGACTGTCAAAGAGACATCGTTAATGTAGTTAATAGAATTAGAGCGAGACAAATGTTTGTAAGTGCACGGAAAGTAATTACTAATTAGTTGTTCCATAGTCACTAGACGGGAGACGTGTTTGGTGTGTTGACGGACTTTAGCTATGCTTGTGATTATAATGTTGTATGAAAGTGTTACTGTTATACATTCGGGATGGTAGTGTGAATGATAAAAAAATACCGTTAAAGACATCATGCCGTGTTTAAAATTGCGATTTTGATTTAAGAAATGTTCTAATTGAAAATTTTAATGGTCGTTCTGAATAAGCAACAGACGGCTACGCATTAGCTAATTTGGAGAGGGAATCAAGTGTGATCGATAAGACTAGTGCATGTATTTTTTAAACATGAACTAAAATATCCTTTAATTAATACAAGTATTATACATACAGCTCCAGAAAGGGCTAAATACAATAATAAAAACTGTAAAGAATTGAATTGTGAAAGTCAATATCAAAACTCGGTTAAAAATGTAATATATGTGTTACTTCTTATAATATTTTTCGTTTATCTAATTTTCCCTATGAGGTGTAATTAGATTTGAAACAAAAATATGTAATAAAATTTTCAGCATACCGTCATATGAACCTGTTGATAAGAAGTGATTTAATAATTATATGCAGTGAATGGCTTTTTATTAAGCCAAAGGCTAATAAACTAGAAAAAGTATAAACATTTGCTTTGTTTCGTTCTATTTGGGTGCTTATATAAAGTAATGCGTTTTAATTTTTGATTGTAACATAAATGAGATGGAAGAACCGAAGAAAAGAAAAAATAAAAGAAAATTTGGATTCGTTTTGAAAAGAAAATGTTCAGTGAGCAAACATAATGTAAGTAAGTTTATATACACATTGCTATTTAAAGATCTTTAGTGCATTCCTCGGAACGGCAAAAATCAAAGCTGCGTTAAGTACTTTTGATGTACTGCACTGAGGAGATTAAATATTTGGTTTTGTAATTTACAAAATGCCGTGACTTGTGTGCTTGCATGTGTGCCGTGGGAATGGATGGAACATTATACATGAAGCAGGCAAAGAGGCAGGCGGCCCATCTGATGGCAAATCTTGATATGTACCTGTGAAAGTTTGAAACACCAGGGGCTTTGCAATCGTGTTGTCGCTCTCGATGAGATTTTTGACAGCTCTCTAAACAACCTCATATGGTAGCAGAGAATACTTGGCGGACTCTTCCAGATATATTGACCAAGTTTTCATTATTGCAGTCTATTTAAATTACAACGCGAAACTTAGGCTTTTCCTACAGCATGGCATTAGAGTACATAATATAAAACATATTCAGTTGATCACATTCAGTCCGTACCAGCCGCCTTTCAGAGGTGGTAGCTCCACTTCGTTGGGGTGTCCAACAACTCTACGTTTACGAAGACACATTTTCTCCTTGAAATCGTTTGTATTACCATTGACAACTTTTCTTCATTCGCTCTCATTTTAACTTGGTAATTGAGTAGATAACACAATTATAGATAAGATTGGGCCCTTGGGGTCTATCGGAAAAGAGTTTCTTTAAAGATATTTGTAAGAAACTCTGACACTACCCGTGATCAGAAGGCTGGTTCATATTTCGCCCAGCAAATAAGTTTTGCGTTACATAGTCTTACTTATAATAATCTCGTTAAGATACGATTAGGCATATCTTAAGTAACATAATCAAAATCAGACCTAATCAATTAATTTACTTGATTAACCCAAAAGATTCGACTAAAGAGGAGTTTATGGGTAGAATACATTTTACGAGAAGATAAAAAGTGTCTGTCAATGTCAAATGACTTGTATGTCAACTACCTATTCTCTTTCTTTCTTCTCAGTTTTGTTATCCACAGTACAAAATATCTTATACGTTTGCCTTTTATCTGATAGAGATTCGGTACTAATACATTATGGACGTTATTTACAGCCATTTCACCACATTTATAGGCATAATCAAAATCTAGTAGCGCGCGTTCATAATAATAATTTATAACCCAAGTTTCATATGAGCCTCATAAATAGTAACTTAGCTAACAACGAAAGTATTGTTGCAACGATAAATAAATTTGTCTTGCCTTGTAAAGGCGTCCCCTGGTGAGATCACTGATTCGAATATAGTAGCTCCTTGTGCACACGAGGGTTGTAGGGTTATCGCTCCCTTTATTGCTTCAAAAATTTCATGGTCAACGATTAATGCATCAGTCAACAAGTGTTGTGGCGTTTTATTGACATTGGCATCATTAGTTAGGGTTGGGCTTAAACAATTTTAAAAATAATTACAACTTCCTTTGTTTGGCTTTTAGATTTACTGTTAAATATCGCCACATTCAGTCCCATATGATTTTAATAATTTTTTTCACGAGAATAATTTTTATGTATAGAAGAAATGCATGTAGGTATATGAAATAAAAATCAAGTTTCTGTGAAACATTTATTAATTCCAATAATTATTTATATATGTGCTCTCAATAAATCAATCATTTTTCACAGTTGCGATAAGTAATTATACATTTTAAATTGATTTAGAAAGAGCCTGCTGTTTGTATTTGGTTAAAAAACCTGTTTGAACAATCACTAGGGCCCCCTACCTAGAAAGTTGAATTCTTAATATTATTATATGTATGTCTCTCAAGACGACGAGCAATAAAGATGGCACGGACATTTAAAGGGCTTGCGTGGGGTCATGGAAAAGCGAACACGTAGAGGTCCCTCGACGAATTGAACGTAAATCTGGGGTGAGACTAACCGACGATTATACCTGTCTACACCATATAAATATGCACCCAAGGACAAGCCCCGGTCAGTGTAGGACTATTGAAGGAAATGAGAACAAAAGGTACCCGGTTATTGGGATGAACTACTAGTGGAACTAGGATTTCAATATTATTGTTAATATTCGTAGAGATTTATCGTATGTAAGTAAATTTTGTAAGTTTGTATCTTCAAAAATATACTAATGCGCGAGAGAGATAGCTAAACCCATTTAGCCCTTAAATGAAGAATTGTGTGTTTGTGTTGAAAATCACAACTGCATAGTGAAATTTGTTTTTCTCAGTTGCTATAAAAACTCCTCATATGACGTGAGCTGAATAACTACAATTTGTCTGCAGCTTTTATTTGGAGATTAATCTATAACTTGCATATTCGTGGATACTTGATACTGACTAGATACATATTTCGTGCATAACCATAGTTAAAAAGAAAAAGTAGACTTTGATAGACGACTATTTGAAAAGATACACTCTTACTTTATTTGAATGGTTTTCTTAGTAAAATATTTGTTCTGCCGCTCATGACCTCATTGTAATATTTACAATTTGATAAAATTCTGTTTGTTCCTTTCCTTAATGCGTTCTTGTATAATCAAGATTATTTTCTGTTGTATTGTTCACTATGTTGGAGAAAACAGTCTTGAATTTCCAATCTAACAATATTTGTATTAGCTATATTGTAGGTATTTCAAAATTTCCATATTTAATAGCTGTCGTAAAATAAGCTTTATTGCTAAATTTAATATACTTTAGCTTAGGTATTGAGGTGCAGTTAATTAACATTCATTTTGTTATTAATGCTTGATAGTGTACAAAATTGTTTATTTACACATTTTGTTAAAACTTTCCAAGTCTAAGCTTAACATTTATTTAAAAGTGTTATTTTATTTCATTTTCATATTAATGTCAAAAGTCTTATCTTAGTTATTAAAAAGAGTTTAATAATATTTAAATTTATACATTAAACAAATAAAATTAATATTAAA
The DNA here is from genome assembly GCA_012273795.1 of Dendrolimus punctatus. Lineage (NCBI taxonomy): Eukaryota > Metazoa > Arthropoda > Insecta > Lepidoptera > Lasiocampidae > Dendrolimus > Dendrolimus punctatus. The sequence continues at coordinate 15,024,075 of CM022542.1, read as the reverse complement.
GGTGAAGGTAGTCGACGATCGCTTTGAACATAAGGAAGTTTCTCAAAAGACTGGTCTCGCGTTTGACTGCCTCAATAAAGCTTGTGCCCTTTGGGCCCCCTTAGTCCCGGCGTCTTATTTTTAAATATTCAACTACTTCGAATAGTTGAATGTTGCAGCGTTTTAGGCATACTACGCATTGAATCTGAAGCAATCTACAGAATTTGAATCTGGTGCAGTATTAACTCCGTGGTGCGTGCGTTTCTTTGGATTACAGAACTTGGGAAAATAAATTGAACCGAATCATTTGTGGCAGTCGTACGGTCTTAGGGATTTAATATTTCAGTTAAGTGCGTGTTTATTTTTTATTAACGTCAATTATTTTTTAGCCACACATGCGTACATACCTGTAGGGCATGTCCATAAAAAGAAATTCCATTAGTTTGTCATGCAGTATAATTCTAATTGATTTATAAATTGCTTTTAATTAATTAGTGTTTGTATCTGTTTTTTAGTTGCTTATTATTTAAGACAATAGTATGCATTTTCTATTTAATTCAATTATACATTTTAAATTCTAAAACTACCTGGAGTATCATGAAAAACATGACAAAATCTTTTGGTCTATGAGACGAATTTAAAAGCCATTTAGGCACATAGTACATGTGAATATATCTCCGTATAATGTTTAAATATCAGGGTTTCGTAGCCATTTTGGCTATGAAGGAGGCCCTACGAAATCTTCTTATCGGTATATCGACTCTCTGTATTTGTCAAGCATTCTCGGAAATTACTGGGTCTAAATCGATATAATTTAGTAGGAACTATATGCCGCTACCCAATAATTTAAATTTTTTATTCTAAGTTCCACTGGATAAATTTTTTTGAAGGTACATATAAGCTAAAAGTTAAGGGTACTTCCTACATACTCTATGTATTGTCGACGTCTTACTCCTGTTTGAAGGAATATGTATTGTTAATTGCGAAAAATTAAAGATAACATACATTTATATATATCCATCAAAATATTTCCAAACCAACGCTTTCTCAACCCTTGTTTTCTCCTTCAATGGGTTCGCGAGACAACATCGAGAGTTCGAAGAAATGCGCAAGCGCCGACAAAAGGTCGACTCACTGACTCATGAGTTTAATTAGTTGTTATGTACACATGCACGATAATATCAGTTGTTATGGATAACTACGCTACTGTGAACCGTGATGACAAATATGGTGAAATTTTAATTTCATCTTTATCCTTAAAGGAAAGGAAAGTAGTCTGTGGTAAGGTTTAAGCAAGGTTAAGAACGCTATTTTAAAAATGTTCAAATTATAATAATTAAATAACTTGGAGAATGTTTTTTTATAGAAACAGGTAGAAGCTTGTATTTGTCGACACACAGTGAAGGTTTAGTTCTAGATCATATAGATACATTAGGGTTTTCGTAGAACTGAGGAACGTCCACTATGTTTGTAATTTGGCTTCGGAATAAAATACGTGTAACTGAACGTAGTTCATATTACAATAACTGTTTAATGGATCTTAGTCCTAAAAAATACAACCGTGCGACAACTGTGTAGCTAACAGTCACTTTCGCATTTATATATGTATGTCTTCGAACAGGGCTGTGCCGACCCCCCACGGCGCCTGTGTGCTAAAATTATGAAGCGCCTCTTTTTTCCCGAAACTGCATGTTTCAATATTTTTTTAAAATTTTGACCGAAATAAATGGTCTCCAGTTATATATAGGTACTTAGATAACATTTTCGTAAATAGGTAACCAGTTCGATTTCGCTTAATTTTGACGTCGGCGACCCTGTTGTCTTGGCGCCTATGTGCGCCGCACACTTCGGACGTAGGGCCGGCGCGGCCCTGTCTTCGAAGACCACGGGCCATAATAATGGTCCGGACTTTTGGAGGGCTTGCATGGAGCCACGGGAAGGCCAACACGTAGAAGCCCCTTGACAAATTCAATCTTAACGTAGCGTGACGCTATCGAGCGACTATCCTTGTCTACACCATGTAAAGAAGACAAATATCGTTTTCACACATTGTTGGGCCCAAATTGAAAAGATAAGAGTGGTTTTAAGATTTATTTTTATTATTTTGATATTTTTTATAATTGTAATGGGTTTAGTTTTTTTAAATGAAATCGTTAGCGTTTTAATATCTTCCAGTTAGAATTTAGGGCTGATGTTTTCTATTTAGTAATGGAAAAACACTTGACATTTCTTTGACACAAAAGTTCCCGTATCCGTTCTATATTATTATTATGAATATGAATAAGTCCACAAAGAATTAAAATAATATTGCGAAATATGCAAAAGAGATATCTCCGCTAACATCAGACTGCTACTAATTGATTTAACAGGCAGCCACTTGTACCGTTGCTAATTCAGCCTCACCAAGTTCAGAAACTCACACGCGAGCATTAATTATAATAACATCAATTATTTTAATAACTTCATGTTCAACATTGCGATCATTGTCAATGTTAAGGCTTGAAGCGTTTTTAGCGTCCTCTTGCGTTTCCTTATTCATTGCATCTCTCCTTTTAAGGATAGAACAACATGCTGTCTTCCTTATTTCTTCAGCTTTAAAATTTAAATCAGCCATTATGCCGTCGGATTGTATACAAATTATTGTTTTCACGTTGATTTACGTCTCGACTTCTATTCCATATCCATTGTAAAAGAGCTGTCATTGACATATCTTCTTCGGCACTAAAAATATGTTTTAAATTTGTTCATAAATGTAATTTAATATGTATACTAAATACGTATTGTGACAGTGACTTTGTTTGGATATTTGTTACGTTTTTTGTTTCCTCTTGAGGAGCTTGAGATCTTGAGAATTAGCCGATCACCATGGGCACATGTAAGTGCACAACTTACACATACGAAGAAAGGTTATTCATTTTTGGTTCCAGCCTTTAAAACAAAATTTTCAGAGATACAAAGAACATGAGTTCTTATGAAAATCTGTTGCATATTATTCAAATATAGTACTTGTATTTTGGTTTCGTGTTATTTTTTAGGAATTTGGAGCTTGAAGTTATTATTAAAATCCTAAAAGTTATACCGCTTGAGCCAAATAAATAATATGCTTTTTACTTTCGATAAAATAAATAAATAATGGTTGGTACCATGTAAAATGAAATAGTACCCGAAGATTATGGAACTAAGAGTTAACGAGAGTGAAGCCGACCTTACCAGAAGGTTCAGATAATATATAAAATATAGTATAACCGTAATTGCCATAATTTGGTACTTTATTGTCTCACAGTAGTAGCATTGATAACACGAAGTCTTGCAAATTTAAGTAACCATTTTTACTGAATACATCAATCACTGAATACGGGAAAGAAAAAGGAAGATTCAAAAAGTTGTATTGTTATAAGGAGATGAAATAAATGTATTGCTCATTACAATGTTAATATATTGGGTTAGGTTATTCCTAGGCATGCAATATTGGATGTAATAATAGCTCTAAAAATAGTCTATTCATGTTACAGTTTTACACAATGTTGTGAGAAATCGCTGAGGCGAGTCTAAACTTGCTTCGCTACTTCTTCCAATTCAGTTACAAGAGAAAAATAGTGTTGTTATTACGCACTACAATTACTAAACTGATTCGAAAGTAAATTGATTATTTTCTTAAGGACGTTTTATATGCCTCTACCTTCACTTCGGTTATGGTGCAACACATCAACCGTTAGACAGATACTTCAATTGTGTTCAAATAATACATAATAAGGGTGACCACTTATAGTAATTTTGATACGTATCTCACTGCGGGCCACTTTCCATATTAATGAATCGTGACGTCCCAAGGACTTAGTTAAAGGTCTTTATACCGCCTGATGGTATCTCGTTGGCCTCATTTTGAAAGTATACTAACGTTTCACGTAAATTATGATATTTCTTCCCACGACTTTGTATGCTTTTTCTAATTATAGCGAGGTATTTTGATTAGAAAGCAGGTTAAAAGTGTACAAATTTCTAGTCGTAACAGATGAACTAAGTTTGAGTCAATTTCCAGGCAAGTAGCAAAGCCTTCAGTACCTACTAAGAGATTCTCTGCCTACATTAGTTTTTGTGTATTGTATATCTTATTGTCACATATTATTGTATATCAATACAAATTATTGGCCTTACTATGTGCCATAATTGTTATTTAAAAATGCAGGTGCAATTATTTTGTCAAATTAAAAATTGGTTTGAAGTATTTTCTGAAGGTAGATAGTAATTAGCTTTTTAAAGTCTTGGCAGCAAAGTGACTTATGATTCTATATCTCAAAGGTATATAGGTTAGAGTATTGACAAACATCTTCGGGGCCAGCTGCGGGAGCTGTTCGACGCGTGTATTAGCACAGGGCAATTCCCGAAGCCGTGGAAAGAGGGGCGGCTATGTTTGATTCCTAAGGCGGGTCGCTCTTCCGACGATCCCTCGGCGTATAGACCCATCGTACTACTGAACGAGACGGCCAAAGTTTTTGAGAAGCTCCTCGCGACCCGCCTCGTCCGGCACCTCGACACGATGGAACCAGGCCTCTCTGAAGCGCAGTACGGCTTTCGGGCAGGGCGCTCCACGTTGGACGCTCTGAGTGCCCTAAGAGACTGGACCAGAGAGAGAGAGTCTGGAGGGATTCAGAAGTCTGTGCTGGCAGTTTCGCTCGACATCGCGAACGCCTTCAACAGTCTCCCATTTGAGACTATACGAGAGGCACTGTGCTTCATGCGAGTGCCCCCGTACTTGAGAAGGCTGCTGGAGGCATACCTCCAGGACAGGTTCATCTTTTGGGAGGGCAAAAACGGCCATGTAACTGGACGACGTCGAGTGACGTGCGGAGTTCCACAGGGTTCGGTATTGGGGCCGATCCTGTGGAACATCAGCTACGACTGGCTTTTACGGGAGCCCATCCCGACAGGGACAAGAGTTCTCTGCTACGCGGACGACACTCTCGTCATGGCCAGAGGCAGTTCCTACGAGGAGGCTGCCCAACTGGCCACTGTTAGCACGTCGCTGGTAGTGGACCGAATTAGGCAGCTCGGTCTGAGGGTCTCCGCGGAGAAGACGGAGGCTCTCTTCTTCCATGGCCCTCGCAGGGGACCACCTCAGAACGCGCACATTGTCGTGCAAGGCGTATCGGTGACGGTGAAGGCCCATATGAAGTACCTGGGCCTCACGCTCGACGGCCGTTGGAACTTCGGGGCTCATTTCACCCAGCTGACCCCTAAACTGGTAGGGGCCGCTGCCGCCCTAGCTAGACTGCTGCCCAACGTGGGGGGACCGGGCTCGATATGTCGGCGACTCTATGCCGGCATTCTCCGAAGCATGGCGCTGTACGGTGCTCCTATCTGGGCCGAGGCCCTGAACCGCACAAACAAAGCCCGGCTGCATCGTTGTCAGAGGGTTCTGGCGATTAGGGCTATACGGAGCTACCGTACGGTATCCTGGACGGCGGCAACACTCTTGGCGGGTGATCCTCCTTGGGAGCTCCAGGCAGATGTGCTTGCTGAGATGTACCAGTTCCGGAGAAGCGTCCGGGATAGGGGCGGGAGGCCTAGTCCCGAAGAAATAAAACGGACCAGAGAACGCGCAGATGAGACTCTAATCCGCCACTGGTCGGAGGAACTGGAATCCCCGGTGGCAGGCCGGGAAACAGTTGAAGCAGTTCGCCCCCATCTATCCCGCTGGGTCCGCAGAAAGCACGGAACCCTAAGTTTCAGAATGGTTCAGATACTTACCGGGCATGGCTGCTTTGGTAAGTACCTGTACCAGATTGCGAGGCGGGAGCCGACCCCGGACTGTCACGAATGCAGCGCGCCAGTCGACACGGCGCGCCATACGCTGGAAGAATGTGCCGCTTGGGGACCCCAACGGCATGACCTGATGTCAATCATCGGTAGGGATCTCTCGCTGTCCAGTGTGGTCGACCAGATGCTACACAGCGAGAGGAAATGGCTAGCGGTGACCTCGTTCTGCGAGGACGTTATGTCCCAGAAGGAGGCTGCCGAAAGAACAAGGGAGGAGGACGAGCAGGCGGACCCCCGTCGCAGACGGCGAACAGGGGCTCACAGGCGGCGCTTTGCTCATCTCCTCCCCATAACATAGTGGGACGGGGGGTCAGGGGACCCTTCCGACGAGCCACACCCAGAGCCGTGGGGTGTCCTAGTCACACACCCCCCCCCCCCTTGTCGGCTTGCATCGAGGTGACACGGCAGTCATACCCATGGTTACGGTCCCGTGGCACCTCATTATGATGCGGAGGGACGCTGGAAGGTTTAGTGGGTAGTCGGGCGGTCGGTGCATGCACCAACAGCCGGGAGTCCCACATAATCCTTAGTGACATCCCCCGGGGCCTAAGGATATGTACAAACGCATTCCCCCAGTGTTGACAAAAAAAAAAAAAAAAAAAAAAGGTTAGAGTATTGACAGACACAGACATTACTGAGTAATTAAATGACAAATTTTGACTAAATATTTTGACAAATGAATAAAATGTGCAAACAGCATAAACGCGTATTTTTTAATTTATTTTATTAATGAATAATTATGTAATATTAAACTAATTATTGTTAAGGCCATGCTGATTTTGTATTTGTATTTAGTAAAGTATTACTTATGAATAAAAATTTAAATTTTATAATGTAAAATGTAACATTACCCATTTATTTAATTTTGAATAGTTAATGTAAATTTGCAGATTAAATAGAAAAAATAATGTGAAACAATTTCATATGTTGTCATTCGGAATGTTTCCATGTTTTAGCAAATAAATTAAATGGGATTGAACAGCCTGGACAGTGCCTACTTTAAGCCTATTGTTACTACTATCATGTGTTGACAATGTAGAATAGTGTAATGAAACAAACAAGACGTATGCATTTACCTGCTTTTGTTTCTTATTATTGTTTAATATAGTGATTGTGTTTGTTTCCAGAATGACGAACCCCCCGAGATCACGTACTGTGTTGTGGGCGGTGAAGGGGGTCTCGCCCTGCAAGCGGTCACCCCTACTCACCCCATGCCCCCTCAGGACGAGCTCGACGCCAAGTTTGCTGAACTGGTGGTAAGTGCCTTGATATCCTTTTTGACTGTCACAAAAACTAGCCTTAGGGATATACAGGCTGAAGTTTTTCAACTGGGCGTTTAGCGCCAAATGCTAAACTATGTTAGCTAAGTGCGAAAAACACTCAAAGGAGTCTCGAGGCCGATTTTGACGGAGCCTAAAATGGTATCATTAGAGTTTTGAAAAATCATTTGCATTTCATCAGGGATCGTATCGGCTGATTTTGAGAAAATAAACACATTCTGTATTATTACATTAAATCAAAGTGTAATTGTCAGGGTCAGTATCGAGGAATGTCAAACGGCAAACTATGGGAAAGGGTTGTTTTTGAATAAAGTGATCTATATATTATATATTTTCAATACATTAATAATATAAGATTTTTTTTATTGCATGTGTTCGGCAGACAGGCAGACGGCCCACCTAATGGTAAGCGGTTACCATCGCCTATGGACATTTGCAACACCAAAGGCGTTACAAATGCGTTGCTATTCTCTTGAGGGAGTCTGGCCATTAATGGCGGAACACAACTCAAGGTTGTTATGCATACAATAGACCAGGGGTGGTAGCCATCCAGACGTACAGATACCCTATCACCTCACTGTGGGCTGTTTTGTCGCCTCTTACGAGAGGCTACCCGGCCGCAGTATATTGTATTCTTTCTCAGTTCTTGCACGGAACAAGTTTTGAACATGATGAAGCGTAACTGGGTTTCATTAACCTAAACAACTAATACGTATTACACTATCGTAGAATTTTCTTTTTTCATTATATTTGTATCTTCTGTTAAGTCTGTATTTAATAAAGAGCATATCTCTTTGTGTTATCGGGTGTTGAGGTCTAATGAGGCTGGCATTTTGGCAACGTCATCAAGAGTAAATAAAACAGATTAAAAGCATTATGTATAAAATAACATCCAGTAATAAGATAATTGAATAATAAACTTAATGTATACTAGTTGATATTAACATTAGACAATAGATATAATCTCGGTGTGTAAGTTGGAGAGTTTTTTTAAAATAATAACTTCTTAATTCCCATCACACCGTCAGCTATGAGCTCAATTTCATCATTGTGTGTTGAGATCCATTACGCAAGTTTACCGTTGACTAATTAACGATCGAGAATTGAATGTCTGTTCTAGCCGTTCACTGTTTTATGTCTTTATGCTGAGGGCTTGTTTCTTTCACTGTTTACCTCAATATATTAATTCCACTGTAAATCATGTACTTCTGCCAAGTTATTTATTATTGTTATGAAGTTCTTCGTTCATTCCCATGGACTTATGTTTACAAATATGAGCTTCAAGAAGTACTCTTCGAGTGGAAATAAAACTATTTGGTATTCTTATACGTTAGTATGCATTGTTTTCCAAGTTTATGTATGGCTATTATAATAATAGAATAGTGAATAATCATTTGAATATTGAGTTGCCTTGATGGCATTCTTATTAGTAAAGTGCAACGAAATACCAAAAACCTAAAAACTGTCCTAAAGGTTGACTTGAGATACTAGCTACCGACTAGCTACGAACTAGCTCTGCATCGAGTTTGATTAAATTCCGTCCAGTAATTTTTAGATAGACCGGAGAACAAGACTCACATTGGCTCAGTGACCCAAAGTGAGTCTTGGCCTCCGAAACGAGAACTTGCCACTTTCCTCTGTCTTGTGCAGTTTCCTGCCAATGTTCGTTCAAGTTTCTTGCAAATTAGATGATATACGGATTAAAATTCTAAAAGTTGAGTTTTCTAAATGTGCTGGTCTGAATTAGCCTTTCCTGTATTTTTCTCATTTTTGAATTCATTGTTCAAATTCGACATCCCCAAAATATTCATTGATACATATTATAGATTTGTTTACTTTCATGATCTGACATTTAAACCATATTAATTTGGTTCTTGAAGTCTAAAATTTACGCGAATAAACCCGCCTATAAACTTCTGGGAATTAAATAATGTTGTTTTGATCATACTCATAATAAGCGTAAACCTCTCACTGTCTGACAACAAATCACAATATCCGCTGCAAAACGAAATATCTGATTATCCACGGATAAATAACCGTTTGATACGTAGGTGGCTTTTATGATGATTTATTGTACGATGCTCGCGGCGTGCAAATTGCGAGCTTGAAAGCAAACCTGTTGTACAAAGTGCCGCGATAGTATCGTCGTTTCATAGTTAAGCTTAGGTCAGACAGACGTCGGGTGGGACTTGTAACCCATTTGGCTCTTCCCACACGTGTGTGAAGTGGATACCTGTTAAATCAGATGATTGTTATTGCAAGTGAATCGGAATCGTCGTATTTATTTCGATTTCGAGTGAATGCTCGCTTATTAATAAATATTAAGGGGATTTCAGTGAAATTTACTACGACTAGATGGCGTTGTGTTCTATATACCCATTAAGTGTTTTAAAGTTCAGAATTTTGATATATAGCACGTAATTATTTTGTGTTTATCACATATTGAAATCAAATTTAGATTTGAACAAAAAAGTAATCAAAGAATTAATTATGTTTGTAATATTGAGATTGTCACAAAACGCGTGCACATTCAATTTATTTCAATGCAAATAAAGCGATTTAAATCTTGGTTAATAACATGCATTGAATAGGATTTTTTTAATAAAACGAATAGACGGAAAGACAAATAGTTAGACAAAAAATGTAAAAATTGCATTTTCAGAATCTCCTGGTCCGAATTAGCCTCCCGGATTTTTTTCATATTTTTAAACGCATTGTACAAACTAGAACCATTTACAGATTTATTGTAGTATTGATATACTTACAGTATCTGGGGATTACTTATATACGAACCTGAAAATGTAAGGCTCTAAGTAGGTTGTAGATGCAGCTGTAATAGAGTTACCGATAAATGACTACTTAGTTATTCATTATTTGCCATAACATTCACCAATAGAAGGATAAGTTGTAGCCATCAAACTGTGTGTATGCATGTTTTTTTGAAAGAACGAAGAAATTGAAAGCTGCTAAACAAGCAGACGCCCTACCTAATAAAATGTGGTTACTGACGCCTATAGATGTGCATAACTGCAGGAGTAAAGCCAATGCGTTGCCAACCTTTAAGATGGAATAGGAGGTTTATGGTAAAGCGTATAGGATAGGGCAGATGAGATAGGGAAGGAGGCAGTGCGCCATCGGAACTCCACTCATCGTTTGAAACACGAGTGGCTCAAGGCTAATTGTTACACGCCTATATTCTGTTAGAACGTGGTATCACATCGATCAAGCCGGTTCTAAAAGTTGCAATTAAGACAATGATTCCAGCATGGCTCTACTACGTGAAAAATGTGCTCTAAGCCTTAGTGGCAGCGATGATAATATCTTAACTCTGGCTTTATTAGATCAACATGAACGACAGCAGGTTAAACTGATTGGTAAAACGGAGTAATTGTAGCCATGGGGTAGGTAATTATTCAATTAATTATCGGCAAAATAGATTTTTCTATTAATAGTTGATATCTTTTAAAGTGAAATTGCATTTGTAGACTCGATACTCGAATCCGAATTCGAGTACAAAAATCTACGTTCTAAAACTAATTTTTATCATACATTAAAATTTTTGATCATGTAACAACGACTATCACGGATGGGTGCTCGTTAAAATAGGTACTCTTGGAGAATCATATTCTGCATCTGACATGTGTCAAGATATACTAGTAGGCGTTAGCTACTACATAGCTATCCATGCTAGGCGCCCAATTCACATATTCTTCTTTGGTTCTCGCATACTTCTCCGACTATTGTCGGTTTTCTGACGATTGGTAAAGCATCTGCTTACTCAAGAAGTTTGAAATTTCTCGTGCTATACTCGCTTCTTCACAAAGTTGTCACGAGAGTGTGGAGCGCCTATGTTACATTTACACTTGATAGAATCGTAATAAGATTCAGCGAAAGTGGTTTTTTTAATCCGGTTGATCAACCAAATGATACATATGTGTTCAAGGCCTAACTTTTCTATTGGAATAATATCCACATGTATTCGACTTTTGCTATTTCCATTCAGCGTTTATGCTTTAATGATCATCGTGAGAAACAGATGCGATTCAGTATATATAATAACATTACGATTACGAACTGTAAATTCATTTCCTCTATTAGGATATTGCACTTATTGAATTGCCGGCCGTTTATTAACTGCGGTATCTACAAGCAATCTTACACTCGAACAAATTGTTAAATTAGATAGTTTTATTGGTTGTTGTGATGGTTAAATAAAATTTCACTTAATAAAATCTGTTAGTATATCCGCTATTTAAATTGTTTTGATAGGATCATGATCGTGTACATTATGTTTTTTATGAAGTCTATGGGATGAATTCCACCAAACGGCTCGATAAAAATCGTGTACACAGTATTTATATATCGAGCATTTACTGCCATTTTATCTTAAGCGCCATTTGGATGTAACTAAATTTTTTTGTTGCAAAAGGCATTTTAAGTCATTATTTTGTTATAAGACTTCTAATTTTGGGCAGATTAGACCCTGCTGAATCAAAATCAGAAATTCTTAACACAAATAAATAGTTCAGAATATCTTTTGCAACTTAAAAAATACTAAGGTCCGAATGTCGCTTACGATAAACTGGCTATAAAGCTCGATATTACTAAGCCGCGCACAGCAAGTTTACCGCGAGTGGCTTCGGCGACACGCAATCGTAGCCGAAAGTATGCGGCGACTCGCGATCGGATCCGTTCGCTTGTATCCGTATATCTGTATCCGATCGGATCCTTTCGGCTGTCGTCGCTTATAGTCTATTAAATTATAACATTTCAACACGGTAGGAATGAAGCTATTTGACTAGGCGCAGAAAGGGATACGTTCGTAAGCGACGGTACGGAGCCGATCGTATCCGTCGACATCCTGCCGGACGAGATCGGCTGTCGCCGCATCTTTTCCGATCCAATCCGATGCGAACCGTTTTAGTGTAAATCATCCCTATGTATTTGTTTGTGTTGGTTATAGTATAATAAGTACTTATTTATTATAGTAGTAATGGATTTTAACTGAAGATTGTTTCTCTTTAATTAAGAGTAATTATGTCGTTAATTGTAATTGCAATCACAATTAAAGTATACAAAAAGAATGACAGGTGAGCCAGTAAACAAATTAGCGATACAGGTGGCGCCAAAAGGCTTACCTTCGTCCAGAACGGACGTTATTATTTATAGTGTTAAATAATATTATGTAGCGGCGAAAAGTAAATAAACATTACAGTTTAATCTTTTTTTTTTAAATGTACTACAACTATATAAAGAAAAATGTAAGAAATGTGTCTGTATGCCTTGTCACATGGCGGAGGAGCGATAAAAAAGCTCTTTAAGTGCTGTCAACAATGTATAAATTATGAGGACTGGTAAGTCTATATTGGGATGAATGGAATATATTCCATTGCATTGCAAAGTACACAACACAGTATTGATTGACGTGGAAGTGAAAACATTGGCAACTAATTTAATGCTTGGCATTTAGTAGCTAGAGAAAATCATTAGTGAACTGGTCGATTGGCACGTCGATTCCTGCCACGGTCGACTGGCAATGCTCAAAGGTTGGGAGAAAGTAATCACGCTGAACCGTATTGTATGGTATAATTTCCGTTCGTATTGTTTTAATAGATATTGACATATTTACACTACATATGAAAGTCTCGGGTAGGATCACACACACACACACACACACACACACACACACACACACACACACACACACACACACACACACACACACACACACACACACACACACACACACACACACACACACACACACACACACACACACACACACACGCGCACGCACGTGCGCACACGCACACACACATGTGTGTGTATGTGCTAGTGTCCAAGAGAAATATGAATGTGATATTTGTATGTTTGTTTCTTCTTCACGGATTTGAAAATTTGTTGATCTACTACAATAATATTTGCCCAAAGATGTCCCTGCTAAGATCAGGCATTCTAAGGGACTGCTTTTTACCTATTTTGTTTTGTTTAGCAAGAAATCATAGTTTTACAATTTTGCGTACTATTTCTTAACGGCGTTATATTAAACGCTATAAAAAAAAGGTGAATTTGGCCACACTCAATAACTTTATCATTTACGCAAGCGAATCCCGAGCATAAGAAAAACCGATTGAATGGAAAGATTTTGCCCTCAATTCGACATTTTTTATTGAAGTAATCAATGATAATTTAGAATTAGAATCACGTCTATGACATATGGAGGTTTTACATTTTTTATTTTAATCTGACATATTTTGACTCAGAACTTTGCTTACAGATAAACAGCAGAAATGTCAGAACAAAACGAAAATCAACTTAAAATAGCGATTAACATTGACAACTTGCGAAATACTACTGTAGTGAATTTACATAAATGTATATTCTATTAGTTATTTTTTGTTTGCATTAAGTCTTTTTGTGCACGAATTAAATCTCGGATCTACCAAGATAGTACGTGGGCGGCGGTCAATCAATTCTAAAGCAGGATTCCAGCGATCTATCGAAAGGTCTCGTGCCTTTATTTACATTTGACTTTGAATACCAGAGTGATTGAGCAGACGGGCTGCGTTTCAACCACAAAGCGACTGCTACAAGAAAATCTATTCACAACATAGTTTCTTACTTGGATCATTTAAGATGAAGACCGTGTTTAGTTCAGTTCAGGAAGGGGGCGAGGAGCTCGATGATCAGTAACTTGTCATTATTGTTTGTCGTTAATCACAGTGACGTTTGATTGTACAGATTAAATACCACTGTTAGTACAAACAATAAGTCGAGCTTACTTTGTCTTATATTCCTTACACCACCTTTTACATCACTGTCTAGAGTTGTAAGTTGGACTATATACATATTTGTACAGGTGGGGGGGACTTGTTCTCAGGGCAATCCCGTCCTGACGATTTGCGTCGCGGCGACGCTGGTAGGTTTAGTGAGTACTAAATCTACCAGCTTTCCTGTGTCTTTGTGAGGCACCACGAGGATGTCGTGGACAGGTCGCCGATAGACCAGAACAGAGCACCCCACTTTAACATTCTGACGGCCGTCTCACAACTTCGTGATGGAATGTGTGTGCAGAGTCGGGCCCTGGGAGCCCGACATACTCCTCGTAGACCATCCTTGATGATCCAAGGGGATGCGTAAATGCATACATAATTCGTACGTCTTATTATATTGCCACTTTTTTATTGTTGTTGGACTATGTAGTTGACTGTAATATAGCAGTCGGTATCAAACATAGACTGACCACATTGCGCCAAGGTGCCTGTCATTCGCATTTGCTCTCGTGCAATAGTTGTGATCTGACCTTCGTCCAGTCACGAGAATCAGATATCCTTTATCATTGGGCTTTGTGGCGTTATACCATCGCTGGCTGGCTATATTAGGTACTATGCACTGATGTCACAACCAAACGGGCGGCAGAAATTGGAATAACTATACTTTTTTTTTGATAAAATTTCAGCGAAATTTTGTCTTTAGATAATTAAAATGAAACATTTGCTACTGTAATATCAAACTTTAGATGTGGTTTAAGTAGTGATATTTTTGCAAAAATGCTGTTTCTAATGTACGAACATGCTCTTCCAAAGAAACACAGTGTATTGATACATAATATTCTTTGTAAGTTTTGAATTAAATTTAATTAAAAAAAAAAAATTAAAAAAATTAATAACGGAACTTTATAATTATGTATAAGAAATTATTCGAATAGAACAAAGCAAAACGCTTTGAAGTTTACATTAAAATGCTACTCGCTCAAAGGAATTTACTTGTAATTGTATGTTTTTTTATATATTTAGCTATTTGTATTTGATATTGTATTTTTAGTTATTTCCTGAATAATAAAAAAATAGCGATATAATTAATCTTTTTGATGTAAGTATTAGAAACGTTCTATGTACGTTTATGAGTTTCCATAGTCATTCTATGTGCGTGTCTGAGGAACTAATATATAAAATTAAGGAAGATTAAAATTTGTCATACATTATTCATGATAGATATCTAAATGATACATACTATTGTAATGTGGAAATAATGGGACTGACGGATAAAGGATTTTTGCTAGGTTCAGCAATATATAATGATAATTTGATTATTGTTCATTTTACATTTTTTATAATACAATTAGTAGAAGACAAGGATAAATAACGTTATATTTAATAAATCATCAAGTTTCTTCGTGGTTGTAAATACTTTTTGCTGAGTTCACATTGTATGACGAATATTTTATGTGTAGTTTGAAATTAACATACAAAGAGAAGTTATTTTCTGAATATCAACGTGCTAATTAACTTTATGTTTACACTTTGTTACCCACAAAGCTTTTTAAAATTGAATTTTGGATATGTTCCTTAGTTTTATCCTGGAAAATTGTTCCATTGTTTTATATATTTTAACGTTGTGTAGGGAATGTAGTAATGTATTTTTTTTGATGGAGCTTTGAATATTAGCAGTTTTTATGCCGCTCATTACGTAGTCATTCTTGTACAGTAATCATGTCCATCTGTCTATGTATGTCATTGATATTTTTCTCCGAAACTGCATTCCCTCGTTATCAGCATCATTCTAGTGTTAAATCCCAGTTGCGTTCAGAGCGTTACTTTTGAAGCGCGGGGTCCGTTTTCTAACTATTTCTTCTCTTCTAATGGTTAAACCATTGGTACGCATGTCAGATGCTCAAATATATAAATTTAAAGACGGAAAAAGAAGATGCAAATAAAATAGACAAACGTTTACCTGCTATAGACATCTAGACTAACAGCAGGGACGCGGATAGACAAATAGTCAGGAAGGATTTTAGTCAGTTAAAATCCGTTTCTGGTCTCTGAGCTTCCCCTCTCAAAACCTTCAGAAGCTTTTATGTGTCGCTACATACATTAGGCAGGAAGGTTAGTCCTACATATCCGCTTCGCAATGGTGAACTTAACTACCCACCATTCAAAGCAACTCATTGTAAAATACTGGGATTGTCGTCCTAGTGTTCTTTATGTGTATTTTATATTAACTTATTAGAAAAAATCGCAGTCAAGGAAAATTGTTTGAATGTTTTAAAACTTGTGCAAGGCTTTTAAGCCGCGTAATGATGCTCCACGTTTAATGATGGCAATTACTCTAATCGTTCGCAGTTTTCATGTTATGCGAAACATTTCAAGAGTCTGTTCAGACGCTGCAGTGGAACGAAAAGTTATAAAGAAATAGTTTATGAATGTATTTACGAAAATGTTAGTTTTCCTAGGTTTTTGATTCATTAAATTCAAAAGCATGTTAGTAACATTTTAAACTCATGTTAATAAATTAATATTTCCTAAAATAGTAAATCATATTTGATATAAGAGTAATGATTTGACAACAACATTAATATATTAGAAATTGCAGGAAACATAGATACAAGATGCTTATACAAATTTAACATGATTCATGTTTCACCTAGTTAACGCATACAAATTTCTTCTTCTTTCATCTACTTAAATGACTAAAGGAAACGAAGATTTGGGCCAAAGCAATGTAGTGTAGATTTTAAAAAAGTGTGATATTTTTCTATTACAAAATGTAAAACACGAACCCTAAATTATATCTAAATGACGAGAACTCTTAAAATTAAGGCCAAAAATAAAATAAGTTATTGATTACCATAATCGTTTTTATGTAAACTAGTGGCCCAGTGGTCGAAATTCGACCATAATTAAATTATAAGTTAATACATTATTAATGTTCTGTTATCAAAGACTATACTTCTATAATCACAGATTCCGCCAGGGCGACACTGTTAATAATAATCGCTGTTTAGGCATATAGTTATAGCGATTAATTTATTTTAATCATCGGTTAAGTGTCGGTGCACACTAGCCTTAGTTTTAGAAGTAAAGTAAGACATAATTTCTGTAAACATACAAAAATATTGGCATCATCGGCGCCCCTACAAAATCGGCCATCCTAGGCTCCAGCCTACTCAGCATATTAGTAAATCCGACATTGGATCCTATTACTTGTCATGAGTGCTATATATGAAATGTATTGTTATTTAAGTCTGTCTGAACACCACTTTAGTGTTGTTTATCATAGACTATGACATAGTGCGATGTTGAAAATACAAACCCGTTAGAATAAACGTTGTCCTGAAATTTGTATCATTAAAATAATTAGAAACCACATTTTATGTCCTTTAAGGCTTGGGCATTGAGTGTTTAGAATATTTACTTAATAATGTTTACTGAATAATTGCAATGTTTGTAGGTTTGTCAAATTAAAACATAGAAATTGTGCAACGAACATAAGCATGAGAAGAATTTTTCTTATTCATAAATATATAGGTATAAATTATTTTATTTAAATGTATTTTCTTGACGGCCCTGGAAATGATCCGATTATGATGAAATTTTGTGCATTTATGTATAATTTCAATAACGGGTATGAAGATAGATAATTATTAAGGATTCGTAGCTATTTTAGCAAATTTTGAACTCTATGTTGTATCCGTCTGTGTTTGTATGGCACAGTAACTTTTCTCAGAAACTATTTGGTCTTTATAGAAGACATTTAATAGGAAGGTGTACTCTTTATGACTTTACACTACACAATGGTGTTGTAGAACTTGTCACTTTCAACAAAAATTGCTTTGAACAATAAGCGTCTAGTAATTCTTGAGACAGTAGGTATATTTAATTAATTGGGTCTTTAGGGTATTACATACATACATACATAACTTCACGTCAGGTACCTTGCGGGGTAGGCACGAACAACAGAGCGCCATACAGGCTTATTCTTACACACCTCACTTGCTTTAGGGTATTGACGCCAAAATACAAACAGTAGACAATCTTTGCCTAGACTAATCCCTTCATCATGCCTGTCATACACCTGCCCTATAAACATTATCATAATAATTCAAAAAGCTCTGTTTAGAAACTTGTACTATTTCCAGTCACATAGGGTCCCCAATCTAGTCGACGCCTCCCGGCTTATCTTCTAGGACGCACAGTCAGCCGACTCTGTTATGGTTTAACATGTAATTGTTATCTGTCAACATTTGACAGCTCCGAGACTCTTTTCAACTTTCTACAAAGTCGTAATTTGGGCATACAATTAAAATATTTCGTTCAAATACATATTGTGATAATAATAGCTGGTAGTTGAAATCTCGTTGAAGTTGCATCACTTGTTCCGTTTCGGGTTGCTAGGTGGTGTTAGCTTTTTATAAGTGTGTTTTTTATTCGGTTATGCACTGTTTGTTTACAATTCATCAGTCAATTCTTCGAAAATTAATTGTATAGATGACATAGTTTTGTATTTATTTTTGAAAAATGAGTCTGAGATAGGTAAATATAAAGAAAAGAATTTTACTAGACGTACTCCTGAAGAGTTTCTTGCTGCTTTTTCTCCTTAAACAATGTTGCAAAGCAGTGCACTTAGACCTTCAAAATTATTCTTTAGTGGAACTTACTTTGAATTTGTTTATTTGTTACTAGCTGACCCGTGCTCATTTCGCTAGGCGTCATTAAAAATACACTATACCCACTATACACACGCACGCATATCAAAGTTTGATTAAGCTTACCAAACTTTAATTAATTCAAAAAAGCAGAATACATTCGCAGTGCCTAGAACGAGGGTGTCTGCAATTCTTGCGTGGAATATTATTGCTGTTACATATTTAATAGGCGTTCCCGTGCGGACTTCACCGGGGGTCATTGAAAAAATAAAACTATTAAAATAACAATCAAATACCTATGTTACTTGAGAATAATGTAGCTTTCCATTGGTGAAAGCATTTTTAAAATCGGTTCAGTGGTACCGGAGATTACCGCGAACATCCAAATGCACAAACTTTCCCTCTTTACAATATTAGTACAGATAGTGCCAAAAAAATAATTTATGGTAAGAGACATTTGTCTACACATCACATTGTTCTTAATTAAAAGCAATCAATGTTATAAACTATTGTTTATTTTTAAGCTGTATTATATTTTAAAATATAAAACGTTGGAAAGTCATTTTTTGCATAAAATGCAAAAATGTGATATTTATGAGTGTTAAGTTTAATCGAGTTTTCAATCTACTTATTATATATAAATTATTTTTCATAATTTTATCCTAGATTTATTTATAGTTCATGAAAATATTTTTTAAATGTGAAAATAAATTTCTCTCCGCGAATTAATAATTTATCCGTGCAGGAACGGAGAAAGAATACAATTTCCTGCGGCCGGGCGGCCTGTCGTAAGAGGCGACAAAACAACCCACAGCCAGGTGGTAGGGCATTTGCCCGACTGGATGGCTACCACCCCTGGTCTAGAGTATGTCGCCATAACAACCTTGTGTTGTGTTCCGGCATTAGTGACCAGGTTCCAGGCTCCCTAAAGAGAGCAGCAGCACATTCGTAGCACCTTTGGTGTTGCAAATGTCCATAGGCGATGGTAACCGCTGTCCATCAAGTGGGCCGTCTGCCTGTCTGCTGATCTCCTGCAATAAAAAAAATAAAAAAATAATAACTTTACGAGAATATTAATTTTTTTCTCAATGAAAGTCATGACAGTTTGGAAATCAGATATTAATCGTATGAATTGCTAATCTTTCCTTAACAATTTGTATCAAAATTAAATGCAAATATAGGTTCAACCCATCGTGTTATAGGAGGAAGTCTGTCGATATGTTTTTTGTCAGGTGACAAAGACGCAGCGTTGTGGCGTGGGTGTGTTGTGGATCAACAATATGTTATAATTGACATATTCTCATAATCAAATATTATCTCTGGGGCCGCCGTACAAACACTTCAAATAAAATTGTTTAACTAATGAGATATTTTATAGCCAAGGGACTGTATCAGTTATTTGTATCTTTAAGACGAAATGAAAGCACGATTATTAAGCGGGCGATAGACGTGCGACCGTGTACTTTAGGTTCGATGACCTTTTAATCGCCCATAAATAATAACAATAACAACAGCCCATAACTGTCCCACTGCTGGGCTCGGGCCTCCCACTGTAGGGGAATGGGTGGTATAATCGCCACGCTTGTCCAAGGCGGCTTGACAGGTTTAACATATCGGTAATCATGTGCAGGTTGCATCACGATGTTTTCCTTCACCGTTGTTAGCACGTGGTAATTGTAACAATATGCAAATAAGATGAGAAAACTGCTTAAGTTCATGCGTTCCGGCCAGGATTGAACCCGCGCCATTTGAGTCTGGGCGTGTCCGCTACCACGACTTGCCATACATTGAATAATACTTTCAGCAGTTTCCCACGTCTCTTTGCAAAGTATGAATAAACAATTGCTTCTATTTTGGCCAAAACTTAAGTATAATCAAAAACATTATCGAAAACAACAATCAAAACAATTCAAAGCATTCCCATTATGTCTCACAACTCGGAAGTAATGTTACCGGATTGCATGAGTAGGCGGTTACATCGTGTGTCGACGTTTAGTCCGCTAAACTCAGACAACCGTACCCCGAGGCATATAATATGCCTCTAATTATGACACTTTGAATTATACAACTGTTGCGCCTTAAAGAATGTTTACACCTTTACGCTTTAAAAAGTTTTTTATTGTAGTATAGGTACGTGTTTAACCACAATCTTGCCCTATGTGAAGCGAAGATGTGGTCTAGGATGTAGCACGCTTATCTAGAAGGTACCTATTCACACGGGACTTGAAGACACCCAGCATATACGCCTATATGTTATGAAGCCCTCGAATTATGATTGTCAAACTACCTTATTGCAATTGTGTGTATAATTTCTTTAACATATTATCTTTTACAGAATGATATATAGGTACCATAGGTTTGAAAGTAACAGGGCCTTTGTTCCGACGTTATGTATTTGCTGAGATTATGCCAGATGAAGTCTTGCTTTCATTGTTTATTTTGGTTCGATTCTTGCTGGGACCCCGAGGCGGTGTGAATGACTTTCGAGTGATTATAAACTTTCTAATCAAAGTAATCAGTCAAGAAAGGTTTTGAATTATATCATTCATGCACGACTATGCTATTGTGTTTTGTGAATTTGTATTTATTATCACTATACTGCAGTAGATTTCTTTAACTTTATTGAATTTAATTTCTAGGTATTATATATATTTGATAATTACGAATATAGTCGTTACGAAACTATTCAAAGATTATTAAAAAGATTATTTAAAAAATCTCTCAAAAACCTATTACCTTAGTTTATAATGAAATATATATTTTTCTATTCTTTTTTATAAGTTAGATGTTTATTGTCCACGTTGTACTGTTCTGCCTTTTTTATTTTACTTGTTTTTAATTTAATTATACCTAGACATCAGTTGTTAAAAGTGTCCTCTCAGTCAGGTTGCCTGGAAGAGATCGCTTTAACCGATAAGGCCGTTTGTTTTGCCTTTAATAATTATTGTAATTATTTATTTTGGTGAACAATAAAATGTTTTCTATTCTATTCTATTATTCTTTGAAATTATGCAACCAATCTGAATAATGTGTTTTGGTTTGTGGATACTGGTCTATCGTTTCCTAATATTTTGTTGTACTATTGAAAGCTGATTTTATTACAAACTACGGAGGAAACTGAAAAGTATGTTCCATAAATATGTCTTTGGTCGTGATGATTTTAAAAATCATTTATTTCTCTGAATTACGACCTCTATAATCTAAGTAACACAGAAAATGCTACAAAGGCTAGCAAAATAATGGCATAGATTAGTGTTCTACTTCCATGATAATGTTACATAATGTATATCCCAAAACTACATTTCGTTTTTATGTCTTCAAGTAAACTTACGCTCAGATTTTTAGGTGACCGATACTTCTCCTTTTATAGATATGAAAGATTAAACTGCATTCTAACCACACTCCGTAAAATACTAATTTGTATGTTCACCTAAATAACTATGTCCAAAAGTTTTAAATGCATTAATGTGGGTGTGATTCATCACATTTTTAAAGGCTATTTTTAAGGTTATTGAGTAATAGTTGAATAAACTTTTGAATATTTGACGCCGTTACCGAATAAAAAGTTATTCTGAAGTTACTCGAGTAAATGCTTTTAGAAGAATTTAAGAAATATGGCTAACAAAAAAAAAGTCTTTCTCTAAATTACGTGCTGTCAATTAAGTATCATGACTGAATCGTATTGCGATATTTTCCAAAGTTTATACATATATAAGTAACACTTTATGGGCTCACCAAATAAACAATAAACTGCAGTACAATGTGCTTTAATTAACAGTACGGTCTTATCGGTAAAAGCGATCACTTCTAGGCAATCTATGCTATAGGAAATTCTTGACTATAATTTGGTGACGTATATCGGTAAAGCAAAAAATCAGACAGAACTGAACAATTTGAATATACATATACTATATATAATATGGAGGTCTATTTTATTTATATAAAAACTTAAAATGGTTTTTATATATATACAAAACATTCAGTGAAATATTATCTAACTTATATTAAAACCATTTAATAATCCGTTGCGTGGTTTAGGAGTAGTTAGCAGATATACAGACGCGGAAAGTGAACTTGTTTTATTTTATAGTCAGTAAAATGTTCTGAATTCCATATTTCGATGTTAACTGTTATCGTTTTCTTTTTACAGGAGGAGCTTGACTTGACAGCACCGAACAAAGCGGCCATGATGGCTCTCCCGGCGGCGAAGAAATGGCAGATCTACTGCAGCAGACGACCGCCACCGGGACAAGCGCCCGCCTTGGCGACGGCACCACAAGTCGAAGAGTATATCAAGGCTCTCAATGACATTGCTGATGTAAGTACATTTAGTGAAGATTTCAATTTGACGGCGTCTGTCATTGAGCGGGCTAAGCCTTTGCCGGCCGAACAAACTGCGATGCTGAGGCTCCGGGTACGATTCCTGTCATGGTAAATTTCGTAAACACACTTTCTGTTATTTACTATGGTCTGGTTGTTTGGGCTCGGCCCCAGAATGGTCCGTTTTATCTTGACCACGACAAGCGTAACTTGCTAAGTATGGGTACGTACAATGAGTGTGTATATCTGCCGATTTACTAAAGAAACTAACTGAAATTTAGTGCGATATCTTTTTACCACTTTACGCTCATGTTCAGTTCGATTCAATGTCCAATACTTTCATTTTAATCATTTATCATAGGGAAAGTCCGTTTTTTTGGATTCTGTATCATTTGTTTCCCTTCTTTGCGGTCTTTGCAATGAAAGTATTTATATGAAATTTAGGCATTTATTTGTTTTTGATATCGAGAATGAAACATACCATCCATCCCCTTCAATAGATGAACATCCATCATCCATTGAATGGAGGATACATCCATTGAAGGGGAAGAGGAGGGTAGGGAAGAGGTATCCAAGCTTTTACTTAGAGTATATACTATATATTAAATGAATCCCACTATTCCGATTTCAGGCTTTCGCATCATCGGAAGGAATCCCGCCTGCGGAAGTTTGTGCACTAGTCGATGGTCTCAAAACAGCCCTTAGGACGAGAGCACACAGCTTCGTCCTACGATTTATCAAGCAAGGAGGCCTCGGAGCCTTACTGGACGCTCTGCAAAGGGCACCGCGGGACGATGCAATAACCAGGCACAACCTCATCTCTGGAATAAAGGCGCTCATGAATAATTCTGTAAGTTTTTTTAAAATTATAAATATGTTCGCGTTTGACTACGACCACGCTCCCTATTGGAGGATAATGAGGTTAAGAATGGAGCACGCTGATCTAGATAATACCTATGCGCATAAGACAGAGACACACGGAGTGTAGTTTTCGGGAAACATGGACTCTGGTAATGCATTCCAAAGCTCTGCCGTACGCAGAAGCTCTAAGTAGCCTGCAGTTCTTTCTGCGTATTTCCATCAATGATCCAATGCGATTGCAACAAGCTGATTGATTTATGCCATTGAATAATAGGCACCTCAATCGCCGAGTAAGTAATAAAATTAGGTAACTCTGAAAAACTTCCTAAAACCTCAATTTTTGAGGTCGCCACAAATCTGGTCGATGTGCGAAGTGTGTCGAAGTGCCGCATATCCCGGTTCTACGTTTTCATCTGTTACCGGGCTACAGGGCATGCTCTTCGTCGTCAGCTACTCGCAGTCCAATATACTGTGTCTGAATATACTGGTAGATGTAAGACATAGCATAAAGTTCCACTTAATTTTGTTGCTTGTCGTACATATTCATAATGTCATGAATCTATGAAAGCGGCCGCCTAAAATGTCCTTGTGGTTTTTGTGGTGCCCTAGATGCCGTATGGAGGATACCACTCGTATAATATCGAAGAGAGGATAAGTCTTAACACAGGAAAGGCGTTTAACAAAGTGTGTTTTTATTGGAATAAAAAAAAGTATGCGGTCAAATAACCGGCATATTCTCATTCAGCCCTTATCTTGTAGGTCGTTGGTCTAACAGGTTGGAGTATGTCTTATAAAATGTTTACTAACTTACTCATTTGCTTTAGACGCCATAGTTTTAAATTTACACAGAAAAGCTTTAAAGGTCATACATAGTACAAGTTAAAATTAAATCTACTTCTTATGGTATGTTCACCGCTACGCAGTTTTTATCACTGATTAAGAAGACGCAGCGTCAAGAAACTTCTGTGATACATGTGACCGGTACGCTGCCACTGCAGCTTATTTATTTTATGAGCTACGTCGGTGACTTACACTGCGTTCATTTGATTGTTGTGGTAAAATGCATTTTCTTATATTTCGCAGACCGGTCGCGCACACGTATTGGCGCATCCCACGAGCATCGACCTGATCGCACAGTCTCTCGACACGGAGAACGTCAAGACGAAGGTCGCCGCTTTGGAGATTCTCGGCGCTGTATGTCTGGTGCCAGGTGGCCATAAAAAGGTAAGGTGTTGTATACTAATATCGAGCAGATACCGCTATCTGTGCTGACCGATTACATATTTGTAAACTAGCCTAGCAACGTGCCCACTGGTCCTTTGGATTCTTGTCTTGAGCTTAATGGTTTTAAGAATGCGCATGAAATGCAAACAATAGAAAGAAGAACTTATCACTCTGATGAACTGAAGAAGGTCTTACTGGGAGGCGTACAAAGGGATCAACGCGAACAACAGATCACTCAAATTCGAAGGGGTAATAAGACATATATAAAGGTTTCGCAACAAAATTATATTAAAATTTTCAGGTGCTAGAAGCTATGGTGCATTTCCAAAAGTACGCGGGAGAAAGGGCCCGTTTCCAGAACGTTATCAACGAGCTTGATCGATGTACTGGCGCGTACCGCGACGACTTGGGTCTGAAGACGGCCATCATGTCATTCGTGAACGCAGTGCTCAACTATGGACCCGGTGAAGAGAGCTTGGAGTTTAGGCTGCATTTGAGATACGAGTTGCTCATGTTGGGGATACAACCAGGTGAGATTGTATCCAAATCAAAAGTTTTTATTCAAATTAGGATTCACTGGAGAATATCTTTTAAAGACATAAAAAATATTTCTACTGCCTAACGTTCTGCTATGTACACGATTTTTTCATCTTCATTTTGTGAAGAGAGATTCCCCCAAAGGGGAGGATCTTTGCTTCGGTCACTCTCATCTATACTAATATAATAAAGGTTTGTAATAAACTTAAAAGCAACTGGACCGATTTCAAAAATTCTTTCACCATTGGAGGCTATATTTATTACTCGAAAAACTAAGGAATCCTTACTAAAACTTCAATAATGTAAAATAAAGTGTAAAAAAAATGTGTTTGAGTGGGTTTCCCTGGATAGTTTAGATCCACAATCTAGCAGGTGGCGTTAGAATCGGGTTCTAGATTTTTATTTTTCAAAACAGGAAGACGTCTGCCGGACTCGGTAGTACCATATAAAACACATTTGTTTATTTGTAGCAAATACAGTGAATAGTTTTTGAAGAACAAAAACATAACGCTTTCTTCTCCTTTGAGCAAATTTGGCAAATATTACGAAATGGAAAGCACAATTCTGTGAAACTGAGATTATATGTCTGTTTCTTGTATTATTTTCTGTATGAATTAACTTTCCTTTTATTGGTTTCATAGGGATATTCTTTATTCGTAAAAATAACTGGTAGAGTGAATTACTTGTAAAAAAAGTGTGATAAACGCTGTGTAATATTAGAATTGTTCAATTGGTCCGAGAAATAAATTAATATTTAAATAATGTCACTAAAAGTGCACGATTTCCTGCGTGTAACAGTCTTGATATTCTCAAGATACACACAAAAATATCGCCAGCATTAAATACCGGTGTACATGAATTCACGTAGCTGTATAAGTTAACCGTTACCGTTTAAATTCAATTTCATGCATTTCAATTTCAGTCATAGAAAAACTTCGCAAATACGAGAACGAAACACTCGACCGCCATATAGAGTTTTTCGAAATGGTGCGTAACGAAGACGAGCGAGAGCTGGCGAGGCGGTACGACAAGGAGCACGTGGACACGAAGAGTGCGACCTCCATGTTCGAGCTGCTGAGGCGGAAGCTGAGCCACACCTCCGCGTATCCGCATTTGCTGAGCATGTTGGAACATCTGCTGTTACTTCCTTGTAAGTATTTGCTATTCAATTTTCGTAGGAGTTATTAAAACACGTGGACACGAAGAGTGCAAGCTCGATGTTCGAGTTGCGGATATGTAGGGTAGAGGTAAGGAGAACCATCTCTGTATATGAAGAAATGTCCAACGAAATACATTAAATTAGGGTAGCACTACTTTGGCATCAGGATGAATTATAAAGAAAGCGCCAAAAGTTATTAAAGTAGTATTAAAGTGTTTTAGTTTTATAAAATTAAATATTACAAAATCAGTAAGCGTATTATTCAAAATTCACGAAATAAGATCATTCACGTAAACTCAACAATTCTTTGAGGTTATATTTAGTAAATTACTTTGTACTACGTAAATAGTTGATGTTTAATAACAGTGTACTGTCACTAACTACTTTAGTCGCCAAAGATATATATTTTTTAAAGTTTGCATAGTTCGATTCGTCTACAACAGCTACATTCATACCATACCCTTTGTCACATCAGCGCCATTGTGGATGGTTTTTAAACTGTTATTTACAGCTTACAGATGGACATGTGTATTCAAATTCATTCATGGTTTAAAAAAATTTGCTCTTAATTGAAGACTCTAAATCTATTTGCTATTATATTTTGGTAGGGGCTACGTTATCATTATTTATATATACAAATAGTGCAATCGTTGGTGTTTCAATTAGCGATGCGCAAACTAAACCACCAATGAGATCAGCAGTGATTTATAAATCTTTTTCCTTAAAAAAAATTAAATCACTCTTTTAAATCTTTGGTTTCGAATGATGTAATTTATTCAGTTGACCAGCTTTAAGCTTTACAATAACGACAGAGAGTTTAATTTACTGTGTATCATCATTGTATTTCTTAGAGTGCGCATGATATCTCTTTTCAATTCAAATATCCTGTATCTATTGTCTCAAACTACATCTAAGTATCTGATTTGTTAGTTTTCATCATTCTATGTGACTAAAATCAATCTTAACACAGTGAGTTAAAGATGTATTTTCCAAACCAAAGATTTAAGAGTGATTTCGAATTTTGAAAGATTATACATCTTTTAAATCAATCACTCCTGAGTTACACATCTCTAGTTTAAATTGCTGAGGTGAAAACTGAGTTCTAGTTAGGCAGTCGCAATTTCGATTTACAGATTTCCTCTCGATGGTTTTCTTCAATGTCAGTATGTGGTCATTATAACAACATTCACTTTACGAGATCAGTCTATACAGGGCCCAACTGGTGTCTGAGGCATTACTCACTAACTCCTTTCGTCGAATCCGTCCGAAAAATTCGACGAATGGATTTTCAGCGTAATCTCTCGGCTGCGAATCTTAATCTAACGAATCGGGTACGAGTAGCTTAGCTGAAGACCTGTCTAAGAATATAATTTAATTTTACTTTTGAATATTTCCAGTGGAATACAACCCGCAGACCCAGCATTGGTTGTTATTGGACCGAGTGGTGCAGCAGGTTGTGTTGCAGCAACCGGCGGCTGGGAGTCGAGCCAACAGCGAACAGGGCAGTGAACGGGGAAGCACCAGTGATACCACCAAAGTGAGTGAATACTATAATGCCTTTTTTCTTGTCAGGACGTCGCTATTTTTCAAAGAAATGTTTTTTTCTTTTTTTCATGTGGCTTAGTTGGTAGGTCCGAGCATGTTATCGGGAGTCCAACACTACCCTATTGTCCCCAAACGGTAGGGTGGTCATAGAAATTCTCACTCGTCACACGCTATTAGTGCAAGGTTTCATGCCAATATTCTGTGAAAGCGTGGTATCTGACAGCTAGCCGGCCCTAAGAGCTGTCATCGAGATAATGATTCCAGCATTGCTCTACCACGTACGAGGCATTAATATCGCAAACTGCATTCGTTCCAGGTGTATGACCCAGACGTGTCTCCACTGGAGATCAATGTTGGCGAAATAGTCCACCTTTTAGCGAAAGAAGAGGAATTGATCGCTGCGAGAACGAAGGCCGAGAACTTGGAACGCGAGAACATCGATTTGGCCACCGAATTGGCTAAAAAGGTAAAATACTACATCTTTATATGCGATCGTTTAGCGTAAATTGTAATTTAAAAGAGATTAAGGTAAAATCATCGCTAATTGAGGTTTTTATACGAGACTAGCTGACCCGGCAAACTTCGTACTCAGAATCAATAAATAAAAAACGTTGATTTCTGAACGACGGGACGAACGTCAAACGTTTGACATTAAAAACCATAAAAAAACACTTTTAAATTTAATTTGATTTCTGAACGACTTTTAAGTTTAATTGATTTCGAAACATCGAATGTTTGACAGGTAGGAATAGTTTCTTAGGGAAAGTGGTTTTTTTTACTATAAGATTTTTTCATATTGACTAACGTTTTAAAAGTTCCCTGGATTTCCACAAATAATTCAAAACCATAATTAGCCAAATCAGTTCAGCCGTTCTCGAGTTTTAGGGAGACTAATGAACTCGTTAAAAAATCGAAAAATGTGTTCAGTATATTCGCATTCCTAATGCGATAATCTAAAACACTTTTTTAACTCTCTTTAAAAAAATCATAAACTTTGTATAACTATTATGAATAAAGGGTAAGAAAATAAACTATGCGTATCTCAAGAAATGTCAAATTGACAGCTATTTGACTTTTCCTAAGAGGTCTGTTCGAACAGAATTCGCAATCAATCATCAATTAAAAATAATTATACTTTACATGGGTTTGGTAGTACTCTGATGTATTGCACCTGAACACAATAGGCCTATATATAGAACCATGAAATATTTTACCTTCTGTATTGGTTATAAATGAGTTAATCAAATTACTTATAAACTCATTTATCGTATTATCTTTACTATATATAAAACATTTTATATCTAGCTTCAACATGATCGTTTCTATAATTATATTTATTTTCATACCATAAATTAATTGGTATTGGAGACGGACCAATCGCAATCATTATGTATCATGATATTTAATTTATTGCTATATTTCTCATAATTTACTTGATATCGCATCGATTCATCAAATATAAGCTTATTTAAAGCTTCATTGCGCTGAAGTGACTAATTATGATCGTCATTTTTAAATCTTACTGAGACAAGAAATGCAGAGGGAGATGTTTTTGGTAATGGTCGAATATAGAGGAATACTACAAAAACTTCGTTAAATATTTTTAAATACATAATTTTTTATACATTTTTTGCAAAATTAATGAAGAGTTTTCATTTTGTGTTTTACAATTTTTTAATTATAATAATGCAGTCAGGATGTACTTTATTAGCTGTAAGAGGAGAGCAAAATGAATACTTGCCTATTTGTTTAGGATACATGTTTATTATTGAAAGTGTCAATTATATTAAGTGTGATTGCTTACTCTAATACTCGAACTCGAAATTTGCATTTGATTTTTCTCTATACATCTGTCTCTATACATATAATTACTAATTACATTATCATCTCTACTTGCTATCGACCAATCCAAAAACCTTCCCGAGCACCCAAAAGTCATTAAAACCCTCATATGCTTCTTACCAAACAACACCACTATGGTGTTGTGCTAAATTAATCGCATGTGTGGGTGTTAGGAGAAACAAGTGGACCAGCAGGCCCAGGAGAAAGAAGAACTGGAAGGAGTTCTTGGGAGATTGAAGGAGAGGCTGGAGAGGGAGACGGCGGCTCATATGGAGTGCACCGAGAGGGCGCGCGCCTCCGCCTGCCGCGCCCATCAGCTTGAGCAGCAGGTCACATATATGCAACACAGTTTAACCAACATGACCAACAATTGAACCAATGTGGCTAACTAATGAATCAATATAGCTAATAAATAAACCGGCAGGACTCAATAAATAAGTCAGTAGGACGCAATAAATAAGCCAGTAGGACTCAATAAATGAACCAACAGGACTCAATAAATGAACCAATAGGAATCATGGCCGATTCCTACATCTTGTTATTCATTCACTTACCTAACGATCAGTTGAATTTTGACATTATTTCTATGGACGTTAAATTTTGAAAGATAGTAAGACAAATGAACAGTTAGTAATATATATAGGAGTGGGTCATCAATAAATGAACCAATGAGACTCAAAAAATGAACCAATAGATCTCTACAAATGAAATAACTAACTACAACTACTTTTCAACATAAACGGATTAATTCTATAGTTAAGAAAGAATGAAGAAAAGTATGATTTTGTATTGAGGATTCATTTAAATACATTTAACCAAATATCGTCTATACCTTATAATTGTGGTAGATCGGATAAACATTATAGTTGTTAATCTCCGTCACTAGGTCTTCAACAGTTTCAGTTAGATATCCATTTTAAACTCAATCCTAGTTCATATAATTAGCATTAATTTACCTTGGGATTACGGGTTATGCTATAAAATCCAACAATGTGTCTAAATCTTACGTGCATTACGTACTAAAATTATTTTTGAAATTCCGGATTATAGTAATTGTTTTTCCATGTATGTCCTCTTGAGAGCTTCAAATATTTTATACTTACTTCTAAGATCTAAGTATTATTGGAACATTAAGTTGTGACATAGATATTTACAGTCCACATTTGTTTCTTTGTTGGTCCTGCTGATATATTTTGGCAGAATATAAAATACTTATGTGCCATTCACAGTAACACACAACATCAATTCGAGTACACCTCATTATATTAAGGTTAAGGCAAAGCCGTTATTTTATTTAAATTTTAATAACCATATTAATTGCTGTGGCTTATTAGCGAGCAAGGTTTTAATGACAACCAAGCCATATGTTATCACCGAGAAACATCTGTTTATGAATAATGAATGTTTCAGAAACAAAATCTATGTTTCTGAAATATTTAAAGCTGTTGCGGTAAACACGTTGTTAGGGCAATATAACATCCGTAATATTGTTTATGTAAAAATATTTTATTTATATATTTTTAAATTGCACATCTATATTGCACAGCAAAACAAAAATGTCTTTTAGACTATTATTCATATTAAGTTAGGGTAAGTTTGAAGGGCCCTTTATGGTCCATAAAGAAGCCTTTAAACTTAATCTAAGTCATAATGAATAAAACCATAACATTATATATAATTATACACGAAGGGAGGTCTTATCGCTAAAGTGTGATCTCTTCCAGCCAACCCCACAAAACCTATGTGAAACAAACGAAACATTGTTTCTCGATGAATATGTGACTATTTGTTATGTGCTATATTTAATTAAAACTACACACATGAAATACGATGTTAGCATTTTTTGTTTGCAAATAATAACTTCAGTTTTTAAAATGGTCTATATACAATTTTAGCTGAACCAAGAGCGAGCGGAAAGAGCGAGGTTCGAAAAACTAGTCACTGAAGGAAGTATACCTGACGATGCAAAGGTTAGTTGAATATGTTTTTCAATTTTTGTTTACAGATAACAAAAACAAAATCTATAATTAAGACGAACAAAAGGGTAGGTTAAATAATAAACAGCATTATTCATCGACACTTAACACTTGGTTTTCCGTGATGACGTCTATTGAAAATTGGCCTGAACGTCGAAATAAAAATCAAATAAAAGGCTAAGCTGAAAACCGTTAAAACTACTTTTTACTTTTAATTATGTGTACTAGTCGAAAACTTAAGAAAATCTTATATCTACTTACTACTTATATATACTATTATAAAGCACTATAATAATGCTGAAGAGTTTGTTTGTTTGTTTGAACGCGCTAATCTCAGGAACCGCTGGTCCGATTTGAAAAATTCTTTCAGTTTTAGATAGCCTATTGAGGAAGGCTATATGCTATATATCGTCACGCTAAGACCAATAAGAGCGGAGCAATAAAACTGGGGGATTTTTAATTTACTTTTTTATTACTATTTCACGCGGACCTTTATTATTATATATGTATCTGATTTCTTCGGATGTTGATTAGGTGAGCAATCTGAAGAGCGCCGTCATAGAGACGTGCAGCGTCCCCCCACCCCCTCCCCCGCCGATCGTCCCGCCCCCGATGCCCCTTGCGCCCCTCGCGCCCGCGCCGCCGCCTGCGCCGCTCGCGCCCCTCGCACCCCTCGCGCCCGCCGCCCCGAAACCGAAGAAGAACGTCCCAACGCCAGGGAACCCGCTGAAGAGCTTCAACTGGAGCAAGCTGCCGGAGACGAAGCTCCACGGCACGATATGGACGGAGTTGGACGACACCAAGTTGTACAACGCGATGGACTTGCACACCATAGATAAGATGTTCTGTGCCTATCAGAAGAATGGTGTACAGGTAAGGAGGTTATGTTTTTAACCGACTTTAAAAAAGGAGGAGGTTCTCAATTCGTCGGGATCTTTTTTTATCTATGTTCACCGTTTACTCCGAGATTTATGATCCAATTTACGTGGTTTTTTGTTCGACGCGGAATAGCTGCCATTTGGTTCCCTAAAAATTTAACATAGTTTAGCCCAGTAGTTTTCATTTTGCGAACATTTTTTTGTTCCCGTTTCTTGGGACCTATATTTTTTAAGGAGCGCGGCATCTTTTGTTGGTCTACCCATACATAGCTAGACACTAAAAAGTAACAAATAAAATAAAAAAAACTTCGTTTAAAAAAAAACCGACATCAAACACTAAAAAGTGTAAAAGAACTTATTACTAAAGCTATTATTATTAATATATATTATCTAAAACATCTTGAAGTCGGTGCAAAGTAAAACATAAAAATTACTTACTATATTTTGAAAATGACTAAGTACCGACTTTAAGATGTTTAAGATAATATATATTAATAATAATGGCTTTAGAAATAAGTCATTTTGATTGTTTCCAAAAATATTCCTAAAAATAAACTAAATTATAAACAGATTAATTAATATAAAGAATGTAGCAAATCGCTGCCAGAGGGAAGCGTGCCCAGAAGTCTGGCTGCATTGCCACGCTGTATGGCAATGCTGATTCGTTGCGCGAAATACGAACCAGCCTTCTGATCATGGGTGGTATCAAAGAGTTTCTTACAAATTTCTTTGAAGAAACCCTTTGCCGATGGACCCCACGGACCTAAAGTTTCAACTCCAAACGGCACAAATATGTAACCTCTTCCTAGGGTTCCATATTTGCGTCGTTTGAGATCTTCAGCTGTTGAAGCAGCGTTGCCAGCTCCTAACTTAGTCACTGGAAGATGAGATGCCGCCAGAGTGTCAACGCATGTCGCGTCCCACACAAGCGGCCTTCCCATCTTCCAAGGAATAAGTGACATCCCATCCGGTCTCTTGCCATCGTCGCGCACCAAGCCATTCGGTTCTAGAATGGCTGGTACGCCAACGCTGACAAGAGCTCGGCGGATGATGTCATTGAGGCTGGCATGGCGAGATCTTCGGCCAACACTATGTAGACATGATAGTCCGTGGTGTCCATATGAATCCACCATAGTTCCGCACTGGCAGCGGTGTGGTACACAACATGGAGCCCCCAAGCGAAGGCTCGCAGCTAACCGGAAAGCAGAGTTGTCCAACACTGTACCTGTATTAAATGAGGGGTGTGCCTGCAACCACTGTCCAGACTCCCAACTAGCGACGGCTAAAAGCCGAGCGCGCTCTGTCGAACTGGAACACGTTTGAAGGAGATTTTCCCGTGCCAGTTCGCAGATCGGCTCGTCCCAAGCCCGCTGTGAAGTCAGCGCAGTGGGCTGGTCAGAATTAGGGCAAGCCATTGACCAGGCTTTTTTGGCATCTGTCAAATATGAAATTTCAACATTCAAATGAGTTTTTTCTAGAATTTTTAATACTAAATCGCTTGTACTGTGAACAGATGACAAAAAAGCCGGCAAAGCGATACTGGAAATTTTGCGGACGCCGAGGCCTCCAAGTCTCACTGGAAGCGAGCCTTGTAGCCATGTTCGGTCATCCATATCCAAATTTAAAATGGATGTGAGCGTATCCTTCACGATGCTATCCAACATCTTCAGAAGAGAGGTTTCTTTAAAGAGTGGGCTGCATCGGAGGGCATACGTAAATTTAGGTACGAAAAGACAGTATCGGATGATAGTGAAAGCCATGTGGGTATTAATTTTGAGCAAGCGATCCGAACTATTACGAAAATTTTGAATATTCTCTTCGACGAAATCGGGTATCGACTCTTCGAAGTTCGGGGCACCTAGGAGGCGAAGTGAAGACTTATTGATTATTCTGATTTCTGGGGTTAATAATTTTATTTGTGATAGTATTTCAGTTTTATGATCTGCATTATTTATAAATATTTCACATTTATTAAAATTTATGTCTAAACCTATGGTTTTGAGTTCTGTTTTTAAATTAATTAAGTCTTCCAAAACCGTGTTTACTTCGCCTCCTAAAGTGCCATCATCCAGATACCAGACGTTAAATTTGGATTTTAGACGTGTAATGATCGG
Source organism: Dendrolimus punctatus (assembly GCA_012273795.1). Classification (NCBI taxonomy): domain Eukaryota; kingdom Metazoa; phylum Arthropoda; class Insecta; order Lepidoptera; family Lasiocampidae; genus Dendrolimus; species Dendrolimus punctatus. The sequence continues at coordinate 14,989,118 of CM022542.1, read as the reverse complement.
ATGAATTGCCAAACTAAAAATGGCCGGCCCTAAGGGGTCACCTTGCTGACATCCTGTTTGTGAGTATAATAGACTATCCTGAAATATCAATTTTGAATTTTGATTGTAACATTGCCAGAGGAAGTGGTAACAATCTGGAATTTGGTCTTTAATTTGTGCCAACAAGGCGGACCGATCAATTGAGTTAGTAGTTAGTCATTTTAGACTGTTTACTTGTTTAGTTTTTAAAGTCGTTTTTTTTAAACGAAGTTTTGTTTATTTATGTTATAAATAGCACTATACTATGATATTGTTGCATACCGACAAAGAAATGTGCATCTGGTTTATTACCCTGCCCACATTTGGAATTCTTTTGTTCACTTTGAGTTTAAAAATTGCAATTAGATAATAGCCTATTTTTATTGTTTTCGACTTTGTTGTTCGTAGGAATAATTAATAAGGTGTGCAATCACGTTTTCTCAGGAGCCTCAGTGAACGCGGTCCTTTGATGTATTATACAGTTTAGTATAATACGATGCCCGATGTCAAGTGACGATTACGATACTAGCAAGACGTGTGTATAGTACATTCGATAAGCGACATAGTGACGGACTTTGCGCGTGTTATTGGATCGTGCAGTTTGTATTGGTTGTATCCAGTTATGTTTGTACCTGTTTTATACGTGTTTGTATAGTTCTAATTAAGAATATTTGATTACTGAAATGACAGGTGCCATCAACATTTTTACGTTACAAGAGGATGATCAGTGTTGTTTGTAGTCTGGCTCCTTAATAAGTGAGTTGTTTGCTTATTTAATTTATTTGGGGAACATACAATAATTATAATTATAGAATTTATTAGAACTGTACAAACACGTATAAAACAAGTGCAAATATAACTGGATACAACCAGTACAAACTGCACGATCCAATAACACGCGCAAAGTCCGTTACTATATCGCTTATCGAATGTACACTTCTTGCTTTGATCGTGGTTCTCGCTAGACAGCTTCACCCCTCCCTTCGGGCATTCCTTTTGTTTTGTACCAATGCAATATGCCTTGAAGTAAAACAATAACAACAAGAATAAGTTCGACACACCTGCCTAGTGACAGCCATAAAACAAGTACACTAACAATAGATTTTTCTTAATTACAATTTTTAAACACAAAGTAAACAAAATAAGTTCAAATGCGGGAAGGTAATAAACCGGGTTTATGGCAGGCTGATGTGCATTTACTTCTTTGTCGGCATGTATAAATACAATATTTAAAAATTGCATTTTTATTATTATTTAATTCCTTTTTTTAAAAGGTATTAAATAATACAAGAGTTGACCTCAAGTTGAGTTGTTGAATTCAACTCACTACTTTGAGTTTATTCCTATAGAATTTACTCAAATGTTAAATTTGCTAGACTGAAATGACGGCTGTGACCTTTTTAGTCATATTTCCCAAAACGACGTTTCAGAACGAGGGTTCAGTGGAAGATCTGAGGCAAATGGGCTCGAAGCCACGGACGAAGATCTTGTCGGTGATCGACGGCCGCCGAGCTCAGAACTGCACCATACTTCTCTCCAAGCTCAAAATGACCGACGAGGAAATATGCCGGTGAGGATGTTTTCACAGATTTTTTTAAAAATATAGCTTGATTATAGCAAATAGGCCGACGGCCCTCTGATGGTAAGTGGCTACCGAAATTAAAAACAAAGTATTTTTTTTTGCGAATTACATCATTTCCTATTAAATCACGGCACGATCTATGTATAGTTTGGTTTTATAACTATTATTAAAATGTAAGTAATTTTACAATAGTATGTAGAAGAATATTCCTAACACAGATTGTCTGAAAAAATGTCGCTTACGATAAATCAGTGGTAATTGGCTCAACATGTGGAGGGATGAAAAGGAGTTTGGTTGCGAACAAGATCTGGGGGGTTAAAACACATTCCATTCGAAAGATATCACGAGTTTAAAAATTTAAGTACTAGAAAAAAACTTGCGTGGTCGCCGCGCACCCTAATCGGCTAAATTTGAGTCAACAAAAAACAAAGAGGTAAGGTTTGTGAGTTTGTGACGTCGTAGGGGGTAATCTCTGGATCTACCTAAACGATTATGAAAATTCTTTCGCCAGTCGAAAGCTACATTATTCCTGAGTGATATAGGGTATATTTGATTGTGATTAGTAATAAGTATTTTCACGTCATTTTTGGCACGGTTCAGCTAGTATTAAATAAGCTAATAAAATAGCACTTATATTAATTGCGGTATTGTTTGCATTTAAAGTAGAACATTTTTTATTATCAAATCGATTACTTTCTATTTATTTATTCGTACATAGTGTCGACGGTTTAATAATCAGTGCTTTAGATGAATCGCAGAACATTACTATTACGTCAACCATAACAATAAATTACGACAAATATGTTATTTGTTTCACGTGGGCTTTACTGTCAAGAAATAGGTATCTTGATAGACGTGCAAACGTCAAAAGTAAAATAAACGCTTTCAAACGGTATATAATATAGCATAGTCGTCGAATCTTGTCCGCAACCCCTTCGAGGGGCCAAATTTAATATTATTTTGTCGACAAGTTGCCATCAAAATTGCCGCGCCACAGCCACGGGAATTATATCATCTCTTTTATTCTAATAGAAATTATATGTAGTTAGAGGGAGAAAGCATCAGTTCAACGTCCGTTTCAATTATGTGTTTTTGACCAGAAATTTGTGGTGCTTCCCAATTAGGCCTGTGTGACAGTTCGACCACTTTGTGGTGGTTCCGTTTTAAGGTTAAAGACTAATTTGGTTTAAATATTCAATCAGGAGCCTTAAGAACAAACGAGCGTGCATGACAAGAGCTGTGAATGTCAAAGAAGCAAGTGAGGTGTGTAAGAATAAGCCTGAATGGCGCTTTGTTGTTCGTGCCTACCCCGCAAGGGACCTGGCGTGAAGTTATGTATGTATGTATGTATGTATTCAAATTTTCTAACATAAATATTTCAGTGCAATCCTGCGCATGGACAGTGGCGAACAGTTGCCCATAGACATGGTGGAGCAACTATTGAAATTCACCCCCAGTGCCGAAGAAGCCGCGTTGTTGGAGGAGCACCAAGACGAATTGGACAGTATGGCGCGTGCTGACAGATTTTTATACGAGATCTCCAAGTAAGTGAAAGGAAAGAAGAGAAAGTACTATACAATTATATATCCGATGCGTATCCCGCAGAAGTTATCCCATTATTCGGATCAAATGTGTTTCCTACTATTATGAGAGCAAGCATTCTCACAGCTTATATTGCAGTAAACTTTTATCTGGGTGCTATTCGTTCATGATAAATGTATTTATTTATTAAGGATCACCGACAGCTTCTTTTACCTTTGATCAGTTAATTAAACTCTAACAATAAAAACAACAAAAAATTGAATATTGAAATTAGTCTGTCTGTCTATGTCTATTTAATGTCTTTTAGGGCTAAAAGTATCTTTATATAAAATTAATTTTTGGAGTCAAACTAAATGTTTGTAACATCACTGCTGCTATAGAGAAATTTACATTTTCTAGAGACAGGGGAGTTAACACCTAGTACTGTTGTTCTTAATGGGGGAAAGTGGTGGGTTATATAATTCCGACCCGTCCCGCGAAAACTACCGTATTTTCTGAAACTGGAACTGATGGAGAGCACGATGCATTTTAATAAATGTGTACTATGCATGTGTAACTCTTTACTGAACCGACTCACTGATCCAAAACATTTCGGTGTTCCAAAAGATTGGAACATGAATAATGTTTCAAACGCATCATTTGGATCTGGAACATCGCGATCTCTTTGACTCTGTTCAGCGCGATCATGTCGCTTACGTGCGAGAGAGACCGAGAGCATAATGAATCACAGAGCAACAAGCGTAGCGAGAGAGCGGGAAGACAATAAAATAAACAACAAGAAATCGGTTTTATTAATGATCTCACAATTTGTATTTTTTTCAAACATTACTATGAATGAAAAATGAATCTTTGTTTCAACCTTAACTCCGTCTGCCTCAATATGCCTGCGACGCGACATACATATCTGTATTTTTATCTTTGACAAGTTCGACACGATGTTTCGAATGAAACCGTAGCCAGTTTCTTAGCCTCTGTCCGCGACGTACCGTAATAAGACAACCATGTTTTATATCATTGATTCAATGTTCCAAATGTTCCAAATGAAATATATCAGTGATCCCGAACATTTTACTGTTCCAAATACAAATGTTCCAATCGCAAAAATGTGGCATTTCTCCCACGCCTAATGCGTACTTGTGAACGTGGCCAGGATCCCGCACTACTCGCAGCGCGTGCGCACGCTGCTGTTCAAGAAGAAGTTCAGCGCGGCGGCGGCGGAGGCGAGCGCGCGCGCGCACACGCTGCTGCGCGCCGCGCGCGACATGACGCGCTCGCGGCGGCTGCGCGCGCTGCTCGAGGTCGTGCTCGCGCTCGGCAACTACATGAACAGGTACTGTCGGCCATTACTGCCAAGCACAGGCCTCCGGATTCTCGGAGTCTGGCCGTCTGAGATCGGCCCCAAAGTGCCGTAAGCGTAACTCGCTTAGCTGGGGGATATACAGTGTGTATGTTTGTCTGCTGATTTAAATAAAATTAATAAATTAAAACCTTTCAGACATTTAGATATTCGAGATTTTGTTTTTGTTAGTGACTTCAAAACAAAAATACAGCAAAATAAATATCTTATGCGAAGGGGCTAATATTTACAATAAATTACCAAATGGAGTACAGGAGTGTGAAAATATAAATTCTTATAAAATTAAATCGAAAAATTATATTAATATGTAAAAAAAATCTTATTTACCGAAAACTTTTCAGAAAATCTCATTATTATGTTTCTTTGTTTACCTATTTTTATCTATGTCTATTCGCTTTTGAATTATAGGACTTATGTTAGAATATAAACTTTTGTATCTCATACAAGTGAACTGAACAAGTTTTGAGAAGTTCTTCAAACCCAAAAATTAAAATCGCATATACAATGCTACAGCTGATACATCTATTAAACCTGACTTAAGGAGCAAAATCATGTACTTCACCTAGGAATTACATATTAATTTAAATCATATAGAAATAAAATAATACTTCTTACTGTTTGAAAGTGATAGAAATAAATTCACTATTTTTTCGCTTAATTTACGTAGGTTTTGTACTGAGGGCATTGACAGTGGTGAATATATGCTCTTAGTACATAATTTTAAAACTTCAGATAAAAAATAAAATTTTGCATGAAAACAACGTAAATAAAACACCGTAAACTTAAATACAAAGTCTCTTTTTAACAATAATAAGTAATAATTTATTTTTATAATATTAAAGTTTGATAGATTTTTTAATTTTTTATCTACAGGGGGGCACGTGGCAACGCGTCTGGTTTCCGCCTATCGTCCTTGAATAAGTTGGCTGATACGAAATCAAGCGTTTCGAGGAACACAACTCTTTTACACTATCTAGTCGAATTACTTGAAACACAGGTAAAATTTACGTTTTGCTACTGAACATGTTATGCATCAGAAAGGTTGTATAGGTTCCTTTGCCTATCATTGTGACGAATACTTACTCAAATGGTGTTGAAGCCAGTGTTCGAAATTTAAAAAAAAGTTGTGTGTCACATTGACGTATGACTGGAGTTTACTTCTTAAGTAGGGTTGTGTTTGAATATGTACTGATGGATATTGTTTTAGATATGATTTCATTGCATTAAAGTTTGAAATTGTATTAAAAACAAGGAACGCTTGTATTATTTTACTCCTCGCAATATTTCTATACTTGGGCCGTATATGAAAATCGATTCTGCAGGAGTAAACTCCAAAAAAATAATGAGGACGTTTTTGGTGTAAACTTCAAAAGTGATATTTTGATTTTTAATGTTATTCAACGTGTAATAGTTATTTTAGGAAATCTATATATATAAAGAATTTTGATTGTATTGTATAGGTTTAGTGAAATATGACTGCTCGACTTGTCACAAGAACTTTGTTGTTTTCAGTCAGTCATAGACCAATTAGCTGAGGGTGGTGTTGGAGGTTTCAAGGGTCCAGTTTTACTTTGCTATCAACATACTTAATCTATATGGTTAAATATGAATCGCAGAAATGTATGTACGCGTATAACTTGACAACGACTTTGCCGATTTTGATGAATTTTTTTGTGAGCGTTTAGATTCACAATTGGATCGGGACCTAGATTTTTATTTTTTCAGGGCAGGACATCATCTGCCAGTACCTCTAGTTGTTTAAAATTATAAGTACTTAACACTGGCTAAATACACAAGCGTTGCTGAACTATATTTAAAAAAGCTGGGACAAAGTTTATGTCCTGACTATTTTTTACTTGAAATACTAATTTGTTGTATTTGGATTTTCAGATTTTCATAACATTTTCATTGTTTTTCTAATAATAGTATCTTTTTTATACTTACAGTTCAAAGATATACTTTTAATCGAAGAAGACCTACCACACGTGAGAGCAGCAGCGAAGGTGTGCGTCGAACAGTTGGAGAAGGACGTGAGCGCGTTGCGAACGGGTTTGCGGGAGGTGTCGAGAGAGCTGGACTACCACGCGTCGTTGCCTACACCAGCGGACCCCAGCGACGCGTTCCTGCCCGTCATGAGGGAGTTCCACGCTCATGCCGTCTGCACTTTCACCCAGCTCGAGGACTTGTTCCAGGCGAGTGACCTATTCCCACATACTCAAGGTCTGATCTATGAACGGCCTCTGCTGGCTAAGCGTTCTTCAATGTAACGCAGAGGTTCCGGGTTCGATTACTTTAGACCAGGGGTGGTAATCGATCAGACAGGCAAATGCCTTACCACCTGGTTGTGGGCTGTTTTGTCGCCTCTCACGACAGGCAGCCCGGCAGCAGGAAATTGTATTCTTTCGCCGTTCCTGCTCGGATAGAATTTAAAATATTTAAACTAATTATGGGTCTGCTATGTGAATTTAACAATTTGATGTTTAATTGCAAAATATGTAACGTCGTCACACCTGGAGGGAGGCGTCTCACGAATGTGATCAGCTGTGACAAGGACGAGGGAATGGTTGGAAAATCATGAACATCGCGTCCCGTAATTTGCGCTGTATTTATACAGTCACGTATAGTGGTGAGCAGTACGCGCGTGACCCAGTACATTTGTCCCGTATATATGATACTGCTCAAAATTTGAAATGTACCACTTCAAAATTTTTGTCGTGCTACTCAAAAATAAGGGGTAGTACGGAACGAGGCTTATGCTACAATAGTACAATAACGCCTCTACGGATATTGACATGACAAAGAAAGGGACAACATGACAATGTCATAGTACGACTGTTAGTAAAATGAGGTGACCGAGGCCAAGCAATGGGACAAATGAGGGAATGACGCTAATCGCCTCACCGGCCTCATCGCTTCGAATGTACCGCCGCGGTACGAACCGTACACATGTCCTCGCCTCATTTGACGTGGTGGCCTCATTGTGCTGGTTCAGTACAAAATGTCATGTTACTCTTACAAGTTCAATTTAAAACGATGTACTGCCCAACACTAGTCGCGTAAGGGCGCGTTTCCACTATGTCGTAACGATTAATTTATCGTTGGATGAATGTTGTTTCTGATAAACATCTAAGCGCTAAGCTTACTATATAAGTACTGATATTTAATAAGATTCACGGATAAATAAAACAGACTGTTCGCACACGTATTTATTACCGAACTAACGATATTTGTATCTACCTTATATTATGTGGTATAAAAAATGACACATACATTACAGTTTCTAGCTGTTCCCATTATAACGATTGTTTGTCGTCAATTTTTTTTATCGTTTAGCGAATATCGTATCTAGCTGTTCCCATTGGACCGTGACGCCATTTTATCGTTTCACGGCAGTCGCTTTGTCGTTTACATATCATTAGTGAGGAGGAAGGGAAAACACGTGTTACGACGAGACGATATTTTTATCGTGGCTGTTGGATTACCCAACATTTACAGAATTAAGTTTACTTGCAACACTGATTCTGCACAAGCAAAACTAAAATCCCCATCCGTTGTTGCATCCCCTTTGTATCCCACCCGTTTTTTCCGCCTCCAACCGTTGAGAGCAATACACGCAATTTACAGTTCGCTCCGTGCCTTTTTTATTTGTAATCAGCCCCTCATTTAAGTTTAATTTAATTAAAAACAATACAGTCAAGTGTTAACAGTGGCTACGATAGATTTGCCGTCATGATTTAGTCCAAACGATTTTTTATCGTTTCACGACTGTCGTGTTAGCCGTTCCCACTGTCATGACAGTCTGTCGTCACTGCAGAAAAAAATCGTAGACGATAGTAAATCGTATCGTTCTATATGTGAACACCTCGATTTAAACATATAAGCCACGACACTTAAAACTACACGATTATCTGTCGTCGCGACAAAGTGGGAACGCGCCCTAAGACGTTGTCGCTGGGTGAAGTGCTGCTCAAGCCTCTCGCAGGCGAGTCGCGCAGTGGAAGTAGGAGTGAGAGGGTCTGCTCTGTTTCGCGCAGGACATGAAGGGCCGTCTGGAGGCGTGCGCGCACGCGTTCGGCGAGGAGGCGAGCACGTCCCCGGAGCTGCTGTTCGGCGCCGCGGACGCGTTCCTCGCGCAGCTGGCGGAGGCGCGCGCCGAGTGCGACGCCGCGCGCCGCCGCCGCGACGACGAGGAGCGCCGCACCAAGCACGAGCAGGAGGTAAACCTCGTCCCCTTCCTCAGCCGGACGAGTTCCCAGCGTTGGGATCTTTATTTATTTATTTATATTTATTTATAGGTAAAACATTTGGTTAGATATCTAAAATTAATACAAGAAAGCCAATGACAGGTTTTCACGGATAAGATATAGCTTAAAAGTAACATGCAAATATAAAAAAAACATTAAAAAGGCACCGAGAAGTCTAATAACTGTTGAAAAATTTCAGGCTTAGACACCGCTTGGCTGCTGAAATACTGATTGAAAATGAGTCGATATCATCGTATTTAGTTACATTATTTAAATAGTTACTTGCTCGCACTAAAAATGAATTTTGTCTATAATTAGTAGAACTTAAAGGTACATTTATGGGTTGATTGAAACGTATAGATTTCGAAGGAATATTAAAATGGACTTTACTTAGGAGATCTGGACAATCAATATCAGAGGAGAAAATTTTTTGAAGTAGTAAAAAGTCAGCAATATCACGTCGGTCTTTCAGTGGCAATAGGTGAAACTTTTTACAGAGATCAAAATACATATCACCAGTGTACTGGATCTTTTCCCTATAACATAAATACCGAATAAAACTTTTGTACACTTTCAATGCGGTCAATATATTTAAGATACCGTGGGTTCCATATATGAGATGCATATTCAAGATGAGATCTGACATAGGTACAGTATAAAATTTTGAGTGTTTTTATCTCATTAGATATTAGAGTTAGATATTCTTAAAATGAAACCAAGGGACTTGGAAGCTTTATTGACTATTTTATTGATATGAACGTCAAATGTTAGCTTGCTATCGAGGTACACACCCAGATCACGGATTTCGCCTGATATTGCCTGTTATTATTGATGTGACAACTTCTTACGGGAGGGTAAACCGCTTTGTTACGTTACGCGTTACGGCGCTAGTCTGCCTGGCTTCCCTTTTTCTCACGCCAGTTATCACTTCTTTGCGGCGTTGGAAAAAAATTACCGTCACATTTTTCGGTTACGCGCCATCTTTTTCTTACTGCTTCATTACGGCTTCATTTTTTTATAATCAATTTCTGTAAAGCTGCATATAGTAGATCATTTTTCGAAAAATAAGGTCATGAAGAAGTGTGTTTTTTTATAACTAGAGTTTGCTCCCCGGTCACCCCGCGAGTCAAAAGTGGCTTTATTTGCATACAATTTCTTTTTATATTGCTGAAGCACAGCAGACAGTTTGATGCCCCAACTGTGATGGAAAGTAGTTAACGTCGCCTATGGACATTAGCAACACCAGAGGTGCTGCAAATGTGCTCGCGGCCCCAAAGGGGAATCTGGAATCTGGCCACTGATGCCGAGCACAACGCCATTTTTAATTCGAGTCTTGTAACTCGTAACAATATTATAGAAAAATAGTTAATTTAATGTACGAAATTTATTAAATTTCTAAAATTTCAGCTGAAGAAACGCACAATGGAACGCAAACAGTCCAGCCTTTTAGGCTCAGTGGGCAAATCCCTGGGCAAATCTAAAAGCGGTGAGAGCAATTCCAACGAGAGTTCTCGTGATGGTACCCTGACCAATGGGCAAAAGGGGGAGTTCGACGACCTGATATCAGCTTTAAGGACCGGAGACGTCTTCGGTGATGACGTGGCCAAGTTTAAGAGGTCAAGAAAAACGTCGAAAGTAAGTCATAAAGGTAGAGATTCGCCCCCCAGGGGAGGCCGCAGGGAAGACTCTAGGGAACGACAGAACTGAATATTGTATTCGTTTCAATAGATATGTTTCTATGTAGGTAAATGGTTGCAGTTTTGTAGTGCATTGAATGAAGATTACGATATTTTCAAAAACATAATTTATCACTTAATGTTCGATTATCTGAGTTTTGAATATGATTTTGATTGAAGGCTTGTTTCTATATCTTACTAACCGTTCATTTGCCTTACTATCGGTTAAAAGCTGATATAAACTCCATAAAAGTAATGTCAAAATTTAACAGTATGAATAGTAAGACGTTGAAGTCATTAATGACCAAGTTCATTTTCAATTTGATTTTCATTTAATTCAATCGTGATTTTTAATTACTTTTCATTTTTGTGATAGAATATCTAATTATAAACTAATTTTAAATAAAAAGATAAGACTAGATAATTCTGCCAGCCGTGTGAAGCCGTCTTTTAAAGGGATGTTTTTGTAGGACAGTTTAAGATTTTGGTAATGATTAAAAGCTCTTCTCGATAAGAGCTAATAGTCATTAGTTGGGTAAAAAGATAAACCACTGGGTATTCTACTATTACAACAACATTAAGGCATGTTATTGTAATAGTAGAATCTGTTCTACTTTTTATTGTTTTTGGAGCAATATTATAATTTTGATATTTTTGACGAAATAATATTTTATTCTTATCAATAAATCTGAGTTCAAACAACACAGAGTACTATGACATGACCTGTCACGACACGACATGAACCATCACAAACCATCATAACACAACACAAACCATCATAACACAACAAAAACCATCATAACACAACACAAACCACCTTAACACGACACAAACCATGTTGGTTTGACACAAAAGTTACAACATACACAATCACACCACGACACTTACCATTATGATTATATGACACAAGCCTACAAAATACTACAAAATATACAGTGTCATGACGTAGTATACTCAACAAAGCAACAGTGTAATGTCTTAAAAGTGAGATAGTATGTATGTTAATTTAAAAGTTCTATGATTTTGATTTAGTGCACTACAAAATTGTTGGAACGCATAATGACTATTGAATGTTTAGAGAAATGATTGAAATTTGGTGATATTGTGAGTGTAGAGGGATGACTTTATTGTAAATTTAACAAAAGTCACAAAACTGAGATTTGTAAAAGTGAATTGACTTTGACGTATGATGTGATAGTGTAAAAGGTTTTGACGATTTACAATTTTTTGTACTTGAGAAAAAAGATTAATAATAAAAGTCGTTGATTTTTGACAGACATTCGCGTTATCAATGCCATTAGAGAGATTGGTGTATTTTGTATTTGGGCCTTCATGGTCAAATCCTAAACTCGGTGTAGATATTTAAGAAAACTAAAGTAGTATTATTAGATTTTTGGAAAATCAAGTTCCTACCTTTCTCAGGAATCGGCCGATATTGCAAAAAAGACCACATACTGTGTTATTACACCACATCATAATATAGCTTCAAAGGATGAATTTCTGTGAATAAACGAACTGACATAATGGACTGTCAAAAATCACTGTAACTCTCGTAGACTTCATAACAAAATAACGAATACATTTCTGCCATTTTAAATTTCTTTTGTGCTCATAATTATCATAAAATATGGTGCCTAATTTTATGAACTAATGGATGTTTTTTGACACTTAAGACGTGGGCACACTAGGTTTATGATTATAATAGTGCTGTGTATATTTCAAAGAAACAATGATTCCACTTTTAGGGATATATACACTACTGAAAGTTAAATTCTAAATTGAATATTTTATGTTTTATTACTTGCTTAACTTTTGATCAGCTCTTATTAAGTAAACAAAAGATGCGCAGTAGATATACAAAATGATTTACTGTTTAAAAATTTGTGGGTATTCTATGCGAGCCATTGCGACCTGTGTCATAATATGTTATATTCGATAAAAATAGCTTGCTCTATATTCATCGGTACATTCGAAACGGCCTTTTAATTTGGACGGATTATGGTGTCAAGAGTTCATTACAAAGTTTAATTTAGTGAGAATTATATTAGCTGTTGGTTGTGACTGTAAGTATTTTTTTAAAAGTTGAAACCGGACGGAGTGTTTTTATATTACCAAAAATATGTTACAAAACATTAAATAACGACACCACTGATGTTGCAAACATCCGTATTCAAATTGAAATTCCACAGGTTTTATTTAAAATAAGTTCCACTAGAGAACACTTTTTGAAGGTTTCATTCATATAAGTAAAAATTTAATTTTACTTCCTACTATATGAACACCACTCCGCAACGTGTTATTGCTGTTCAGGAGAAGAAGCGGAAGGAAATTCCCCAGCAACACGTCTAGCTAAAAATTGTTTTTCTTATCATAGGCGAGGGGAACCACTATTTATCAGGTAGGCAGTCTACTTGTTTGCCTGCTTCAGTTATAAAATAAAATATAACAAATATATTTATATTTCATAAAAATAAATATTTAAATTTTCTATCCGATAAAGGATAGTAGCAAAGCCTCAATGAAACTAGCTATACATTTCCAGGATGCAAATTTTATTACTATGAATATATAATAAAATAAATATACCTAGTGTGACTGCAACTTAATATTTTTGCTGGCGATCGACTGATGTTAGTCAAAGACTGTGCATGTTTATTCCATAGACAATTTATTAGTTTAGATAATAATGTAATTGTATTTGTAAGCGTTGTGTGATTTGAATAACCATAGTGTAGACAGACTTTAAAAAATGTGAGTGAAATATTGTACTTTGGTTAAGCTTTGATTACGGGTCTCAACTTTGAACGTGTCATTTAAAACTATATACGTTCATTGTGTCTTAGAATAAAAGAAATATAGTTTATAAATTTAACTCTGCTCGGAATCGAACTCACGACATCTTTGTTCTATTTAACTATGATATGACCAACGCTTAGCTCATTTGATAACAGAGGCAATAATTAGAAATAAAGACCAATTTATTAACTTTATTGTACACTAGCTTCTGCCCGCGACTTCGTCCGCGTGGTGCGGTTTTTTTTAACTATCCCACGGGAACTCTTTCATTTTTCGGCATCAAAAGTATCCTATATGTTGACCAGGGATATAAGCTACCACCATACAAAATTTCATTTAAATCGGTCCAGTCGTTTCGTAGATTAGCCGGTACAAATAGACAGACAAACGGACAAACAGGGAAACAAGAAATTAAAAAAAAACTAAATTAGTTCTGTTTCACTTCTTACATCCCCCTAACTCGTTTTTATCATTTTTTTTCATTGTACAGAAATTGGACCTCTACAGTTTTATTATATATATATAGATATATAAATGATGGAACTTCACAAAAAAGTGGTAGTACAAACTCAAAGGGCGCGGGTTCGATCCTGGCCCGAATGCATGCGCCACTCAGGCAGTTTTCTGACATAATGTGTATATTGTTGCGATCACCACGTGCTAACAACGGTGAAAGAAAACATCGTGATGCAACCTGCACATCGAGATAACCGATGTGTCAAACCTGCCAAGCCGCTTTGGACAAGCGTGGCGGGTATACTGTCCGTGCCCCCTATAATTGCAGGCCCGAGCTCAGCAGTGGGACATTTATGGGCTGATATTATTATTAATTATATCGAAAAATTAACATAGTGTTGAACAACGTGTATTTTATTGTCAATAAATTTGTACAATTTTATTGACAAATACTGTTGCAATATAGGTATTGCTTTTAAAAACTGATATCCAATCATATTGTAATAAATAAAAAAATTACGATAACTGTAATCAAAGCTTAACAATGTTGGTAGACTTTGTTAAACATATCTTCAAAGCCCATAAATAATATATACGCCCTAAAATGCTCGACAAGGTTTAAAAAAATAGAAAGAGTAATTCGTTATATTGATGCCCTCTGTGGTTGAACCCGGCCCGGGTTTGATTCCTAGCGTGGTAAATGTCGGAAACGAATTGTCTCCGTTATTTACTATGGTCTGGGTGTCTGGAATAGTAGTCGTTGTTTATTACCTATATCAAAATCGTAACTTGTTTAAGTTGCGCCTATGAAGGTGTTTGTTTGTCTGCTGATTATTATTGTATAATTATTATTAATCGACAATAAATAAAATACGATTTAACGATTTTGAGCGCTTTAATTTAATATTTTATTTTTAGTCGCATTTTTCGATTATATTTGAAACAGCAATGGCAATTGAATGAGTTAAATTGAACACGCTAAAATCCGTTGAAACGTAGTGATGGTTAAGTGTATAACCCATGCTCATCTTTAGGACCGTTCTTAATTAACAACATGTGTCTGTGTAATAGACTGGTTTTTTTACAAAGTCGGTTAGTGCAGTCTTATGTAGCTAATATGGAGAGGTCAGAAGTTTGGCTTGGATTAACGCATAAACCTAATAAAATATTATGTTTGGTAAATTTTCTTCTGTTTTCACGACTATCAAATAGTAAAACTACGTTTTAACGGTTTTAAGCGCGGTATTTTGTTTGTTTTTTCAATTTTTATTCCGACGATTCGGCCACTTTCCAGTAGCACACTTGACACATTTGTCTTCTATGATCACGGCTTGTGGAAAATGGCCGAAACGTTGGAATAAAAATAAATAAAATATCACGCTTGTGACCGTTACAGCGTAGTTTTATTGTCTTTGTTAAAGTTGATTGAAAAACTATGGTAACACCTCAAGATGTAAAGTCGGGCCTTAATATCGATAAAATGATCGGAATTGACCTAATTGTCATGGACTATTGTAATTGACAAAATAGTGTAGGGAATTGATACGAAACTATACAAAAACTTATCTATGTTTTTTGGATTTTTGTAACTATCAATATTGCATGAATACGTAGATGAAATTTTTGATAAATTTATACATTAAATTTTTGTTTTAAAATTCAATTTATTTCTTAAAATAAACGGAACTATCTTGTCATGTAAATATTATTTTTAATTTTCTTAATTTTGTTACCGTACCGCATTGTGTGGAAAGTGAAAAGTGTTTGGTTTTTTTAAAAATAATTTATTAAAAATTTCGTATCTTACTAAAAGAAGTTTGTCATTTGTAAATGTTTATTGTTTTGTTCAGTATTGCTTAAGCTCATAGTATATTAATATAATGATTATCTATAGATACTATTTAAATTAAAACATGAAAGAAATTTGATCTTTTATTTTATTACCCTCTAGAAACAGTAATTTTTTATCGATACTGGTGATGCGTTGGCAACGTCCCTAATGTTACAAACATCCATAGGCCTAGGTGGCAAATTTTCATCTTCGTTCGTCTTTAGTTATTTAGTACTGATGACCCCAGGACCATCGGCCGTATTTACCTTTAGTGCCGCCTGGGGCACTGTGAAAAATACCGCCTACAACAGACCAAAAAAATTAAATACTGTAACTAGATTTCAAAACGTAAATAAATATCCAATGAGAACTCGATTTTAAGATTTGGCATGAAACCAATAATTTCCCAATTTTTGAAAATCATTGATGTTTATAGCAGAACGTTGAAAAATTTTAGCGCCCTCGTGCCTCTAGAGTATATCCATCACTGGTCGGCCTCATATTTGTCCCGTCCGTTTTATATTACAGTACAGTATTGTATAGTACAGCACCAATAACACAAATGTAATTTGCTTAGCTTGGGGATATACCTAAAAGAATGTACGATCGGCACAACTGATTTATGACCCACTTTGCTAATAATTCCTTTAAAACCGTCAAATTAGTAAGGTTTATTGTGTGTGTTGCACTTAGGACGTTATAAACATTAATAAAAATGCGTCACTAGCCTCAGAACTACGCAATTTTAAACTTTGTTATCATTGTACTAGATATGTTTTAGATAAAACAGTAATGATTTGAAATAATTTGAATCTCGAACTGAAATCTGCCTTATAATTCTAACTCTTTTCATTATAGAAAAATTATTATAATTTTAAAAATAAAATGTCATTCTGAAAGTATATCAGAAGTCAATTTACTTGACTTCTGATATACTTCTGTCAATGAGAAAAAAATTAGAACTCAATATCTAAAAATTAAATTGTATAATGGGTAGTCTCGCAGAACAAAGAGCTCGGATTGTAGTGCTCAGTGAGGAAGGCTATGGCATTCGAGAAATATCACGAGTGTTAAATATAAGTCGGAACACAGTGAGAACATGGATCAGACGGCACGCTGAAGAGGGCATTCTTGAAGATAGACGAAAACATAATCATGGCGTTCGTCGAATAACAAACCAACAAAGTACAGATATGCAGCACCATTATGAAGAACATCCTTTTTCTCGTACCCAAGATTTCGCGGCACGTTACGACGTTTGTTTACAAACCATAAGAAATCATTTACACCGTATTGGACTGCATTACCGGCATTATGCTAAGAAAGTACACTTAACGAATGCACACAAAACTGCAAGATTAAATTTTGCACGTAATTATTTAGACTTTGACTGGACTAATACCATATTTTCAGATGAAAAATCATTTAGATCTTCTCAACATAGTCGCTTAACTTTGTGGCGTTATAACAATACGAGATACACAGAGGATCACGTAGTACCCAATCAATTATCTGGTCGAATTTCAGCTAACATGTGGGCCTGGATGGGTACCGGGGGTATAGGTGAACTTGTCCAAATTTCTCCTCGTCAAAACGCATTAAACTATGTCGATTTGTTGGAAGAATCAATGTTACCGACAGTGCGAATAGTGTACCCACTTGAAGAAGTCCCTGTATTCTCCTACGTTCACGACAATTGTCGAGTACATACCGCCAGAATTGTCTCGAACTGGTTTACCCAGCATGAAGATGAAATTACTCTAATTCCATAGCCATCTAGGTCACCAGACCTCAACCCAATAGAAAATTTATGGGGTTTGATGGTTCAAATGTGGGATAACAGAAACGAGAGGACAAAGGAAGCAATTGAGCAGCACTGTAATGAAATTTGGAATTACATGAGGGGCCGGAGGGAGGAACCGACATCTGCAATCGTCTAATCGGGTCGATGCATAATCGACTATTAGACGTCATTGAAAACAATGGTGCTTATACCCGGTTTTAGGTTTAAGTAAAGTAAAATGAGTGCCATTTCTAACTATGAAATACTACAACCAATTAATAAAATTAAAAAACATTTTTTTTTCTCCCACATTAATGTTGTTAATGTTTTATTTTCTTGTGTATTTCTGCTACCTAACATATAACGATAACCCTAATATCTAATGTTGTATATACAAAAGGTTTGACCTGTGTCACCTTTGGCTTGTCGATTTATGACCGGTTCCGATATCTCACTATTCACTCCACTTCACTTCCCCTGCTTTACCGTAGGTTGAATTTTGACATTGCTTGTATAGAGATTACTTCAAATTTTAATCGTTAGTAAGGCAAATAAACGGTCGATAAGATATAGGAAACGGCACTTAATCCAACATACTTAATGACAGAGATAGTAATAGCACGTAATAGCATTTGTCAGATGTTACACGAGTATAGACGAGTCTCTCCGATCTGTTTAATACAACGTAGTCAGTAACTGTCAATGTCTAATAACATGATAACAAGTTCGTTACCAAGGAAATGTATGTTCAGGCGAATTTCAACCTAATTGTATTTCACGACTGTAAGAAAATGACCTTATGGTGGGTCATGATTCAATTTGTTTGATTGTACATAAATTATGTCTTAATTTTTTTGTCACTTGAAGGAAGCAAACAGGCCGATGATCCACTTGATGGAAAGTGGTTCCCGTCCGCTATAAACATATGTAACACCAGGACCGTTGCTGGGAGAAATTTCATAAAGCACGCTCTTCTTAAACAATCATGTTGTAGCGCGGGAAGTTCCCTCTTTCCCTGATTTTTAATTACCTGGGCTAAAATGACAGCTGCGGTCGACCTTTTTTTGATTCATAAGTGAGTTGTGTGTGATTCTTACAGATTTTTTAATAGAGTTGAACTCAGAGTGGTGAGCTGAAAGTAGGAGTCAGTTCAAATGGACTCTTTTTTTTCGTCGTCGTCAGCCATTCGCAGTCCACTGCTGGACGTAAGTCTCCCCATGTGGGCGACTCATCCCTGTCCTCTGACTTCCTTATCCCACGCCTACTAGCGAACTTGCACAGGTCGTCGGTCCATCGGGTTGGAAGGCGTCCAACACTACATTTACCGAGACGCGGTCACCACTCCAGGATTCGTCTGTTCCATCGTCCATCGGTCCTGCGGCAGACGTGCCCGACCCACTACCACTTCAACTTGCTAATTTTAAAACTATGCCAACTAATTTTTCACCAGTTTTTAAATAAGAAAACGATATAACGTATTCAAATTTCGTTTTTGAGATAATTCTGGAACAATCTACAGGATAATATTTTATCGATTCTCAAATATTTATAGGCCAATAACATTACAGGTCGGTAGTTATTTTATCAACCAGGGTCGATCCTATATATCAGCATGAGTTGGTTGGATAGGTGCTGTCCGGTCAGCCGTGGGGCTATAAATCTTTAGAGGCGTGTAGAGTTTGGACGTGGTTTAAACAACCTAAAATATACTGTGTAGTAAATTTAGAAGTTCTTATAAAAACTTTGAATAATATGATAATGATAATTTAGTTCTACTAAATAAAGCCTGATTTACATTAATTTGTATTACCGAATTGTTATTTTTGTAATTTTTCGCGACTTAAAACTTAATTAAATTAAAACTAAGTTTTAACGGTTTTAAACGCGGCATTTTATATGATTTTTATTTCGATGTTCCGTGACTTCTCAGTAGTCGTTCAAAATTACATCGACATTTGACTATCCCGTGATCACGGCTAGTGAAAAGTTGCCGAAAAGTTAAATAATTTGCCGCGCTTGAAACCGTTTAATTAATTATTGTTTAAGTAGTTAGTAATCCTTAATAACATTATTAATTAAATAGTTAGTTAACTTGCGAAGTTCTTATTATCGTTTGGATACACATCTACTAGGCTCGCTTCCTTTATCTCACCGAACGTTCATTTGCCTTACTATCAGTTAAAATTTCACAATTATGCTCCGTACATTTAAGGTTTCATCACGTTTTACGTCGGAGTGAACAAAGCGAGGGAAAGAAGCGAAATTGCCAGGTGGTAGGGCATTTGCCCGACTGGATGGCGACCACCCCTGGTCTAGAGTATGCCGCCATAATAACCCTGTGTTGTGTTCCGGCATTAGTGACCAGGTTCCAGGCTCCCTAAAGAGAGCAGCAGCGCATTCGTAGCACCTTTGGTGTTGCAAATGTCCATAGGCGATGGTAACCGCTGTCCATCAAGTGGGCCGTCTGCCTGTCTGCTGATCTCCTGCAATAAAAAAAAAAAAAAAAAAAAGCGATTAGCGCGAACAACAGACCACTTCCACACCTCTTCACAGGGATAATAAGACACCAATAAAAGATTAGTGCAACATACATACATAATACATACATAATGTTACATGCCGACAAAGAAATGTGCAAACCTGGCTGTCGTAAAACGCAGTTTATTATCTTTCCTGCATTTGGAGTTCTTTTGTTTACTTCGTGTTTAAAACTTGCAATGAAAAAACATCCTATTGTTATCGTACTTGTTTTATGGCCGTCATTAATGTGGAACTAATCCTTTTTGTTATTGCATTGCGTCGAAGCTTGCCAGATGTGCGGATTAACTTAGTGACCGCGGCCCTTTGTCGGTATTATACAGTTTAGTATAAAACAATGCCCGAACGGAGGGGTGGGGCAGTCAAGCGACGATTACGACACTAGCAAGACGTGTGTTGTACTAACGATTAGCGATATAGTCACGGACTTTGCGCATGTTATTCAATTGTGCAGTTTATACAGTGTCTATTTATATTAGTACCTGTTTTATACGTGTTTGTACAGTTTTAGAACTGTAGAAACACGTACTATAGAGTTTAGACTCTATAGCATTTCCAACGGCATTTTAATTCGAGTCCTGTGTAGCTCGTAACAATACTATCACGCCTGTTTCCCATAGGTGTAGTCAGTGACGATGGATCTCCACTTGCTACAATTCGGATATGCACCTTTTGTTTCATTTACTTTCATTAATCTCATTACAAATACATGTTTATTATAGATGCTTTAAACCCGATCATTCAGAATGTTACCGTTTTAATCACACAAATATATCACAAAATTTTCTTAGCCAGAGGAAATCGGACTGCGGATCATAAAACGCGACAAGCGCAAGCGCAGGAAGAATAAGTTCGCGACCCGTGTGTGGGATTCTAGGGACTTTAGACAGAACTAAAGATGCTATTGCCACGGCTCAGTTAGGGATGCCCATTTGGCTTAACCCTTTCGCTAGCCCTGGCAGAAGTCTACCGTATTACACTTCTCTCTAAATATAAAACTCATTATCATATCGTTTTTTTTTTATATAGGAGGAGTGCATATTGGGCCTCGGTAGAAATTACATTCTGAAACGTTCCCATACCTAATTGCTAATTTCGCGTATGGTTTTTGGTAGACGTTGTTCTGCCTTAAAAATAAAAATCTAGGACCCGATCTCAGCGCCACCTAACTACCGGTTTCAATTGTGAATGTAAATAATCCGGGGATCCATTCTATCACACAAAAAGAATATTGAAAATCTGTAGTCGTTCTCAATTTACGTAAATACATTTCTACGACTAATTATAAATAAATAAATAAAATATGTATTTCCAATATTATTTATATTCCACTTTTATATATATAGTTTATTATATATAGTGGAATCCGCTATGATCGAGATCAACTCGCATATGGCCATATTTTTTTTGATGAATATAATATTACAAATTTAATAAGAAAAAAAAAGAAAAGGATTTATTTATATAAGCTAGACACTGAAGAAAATAATTAATAAATTGATACACAAATAAAAAGCTTTTAACCGCAAAATGATTAAGTATAAGAATATCAAATGCTTTGAGTTAAAATTAATTTTGAGGAAAATTGATAATGGTGCTTCTCCCAAATTAGAACAATACAGCGGAAAATATTAAAGCGCTGACCCGCACTACAAAATAAGTTATGGTGATATTATACATTTCACTTCTGTTTTTCAATTTGGACAAAGTATTAATGTGTAATCATAAAATATATTGTGGATGTAATTTAGTCAAAAACTGATATTACTTCAAGAAAATTTACGCCCATATATATCTTATACAGTTATTATAGTGTTACAGAATTATAATAATCAATGAGTGGGTAAACTATAGATAGAATATAGACAAGATAGACTATATATTGTTACGAGTCGCGGGGCTCGAATTAAAATGCCGTTGGAATTATTATAGAGTTTATTAGAATTAAACAAACACGTTATAACACAGGTACAAATATAACCGAACACAACAAGTTTAAACGTAATGCAGAAGGTCGTAATTGAAGAAACGCGCAAATTCCGTCATTAGATTCCCGATTGTAGTACACACGTCTCGCTTGGCTCGTCGTTATCGCTCGTCTAACTTCCCCATCCATCAGGTCATCATTTTATACAGCGCAACTAGAATATACTCGTATCTAAGGCGGCTTAATCCGACACACCCGGCTAATGACTGCCGTAAAAGATACAATACAACAGTGGGCTTTTTTCTAATCAGAAATTTTAAACACAAAGTAAACAAGAGAAGACGACTATGAAAGAATTTAAAATGTTATTAGTTCAAATGCCGACAGGTAATATAGATATGTTTTACAGATATGCAGGTGTGAATTTGTTTTTGTCGGCGCCTTGGATGTAACAATATAAAGATGTCATAAGTAAGGAGAATAGTTAGTAAAATAATTGTAGTATGTGTCTTGCGTGTGTAATGTGTTGCGGTGTTGAAACTCGTTTAGGGTAAGCTAGTTGAAAAAAAAATACCGTATGGTGCAAGCGCCGACTACATCGCTGTTGAAAAAATGTCTAACTCGCGATGTATTTTCTTATTACAATTTGCATTTTTAATTTTACAATCTTACAGCATATTTTGAAACAAAACCGGTGCTGGATCGGGTTATGAGTTGCTATGTCATCCAATGCGCGGGAAGTAACCGCCAAAATTTTTCGCGCTTTCGACCTTTAGGTCGCTAATTTCTTAAAGGTAGGCTATGGAGAATCGAGTTGTATGAAGTCCACGCCACTGGCATGTACTGTACACATATAAGTGTTTCACAAAACACACACGTAAGCCTGTTGCCTTGAGTTTAAAAGTGTATGCATATGGGATTAATTTTATTGCTGGTATACCAGCTATACATACCTACAGATATTACATAAATTCATAAATTTACGACATTAAAAATTACCTAATCAGGTATTTTCATTTATGTCTAATATAAGTAATAACGTTTAAAAACTATTTTTTAAATCACAAGACGTTGGATAAAACTTTTAATTAAGACAAAATAAGAATAAAATCGGGCTAGTTGCGCCAGCTGTGAATGAAGTGTGTGTGCAATAAGTTATGTTTTTAAACCGTCATCATTGGTGATTAGTGTTGCCAACCGTACTAATCTAATATATAAAATTCTCGTGTCACAGTTTTCGTTGCCATACTCCTCCGAAACGGCTTAACCGATTCTCATGAAATTTTGTATGCATATTGGGTAGGTCTGAGAATCAGCCAACATCTATTTTTCATCCCCCTAAATGTTAGGGGTAGTCCACCCCTAAATTTATTTATTTATTTTTTAGACAAAATTTTTAATTTCTATTTTTTTATGATACAGCATTAAAAGATACATACAACCTTAAATTTTCAACCCTCTACGATCAACCTCTATTTTTTACCGGGCAGGACGACGTCTGCCGGGACAGCTAGTATATATATACAACTTTATTTATAAAAGATAAACACTACAAATAGTAAATAAGTCCCAAATCACCGCCAGTCGGGAACGTTCCCAAAACGCTGGCCGCATTACCACGTTGTATGGCAACGTTTATGCGTTGCCCAAAATACAGGCCAGTGTTTTGGTTTCATGAGACATCTATACCGTTTTGATAGGTCTCGATAAAGGCGATGGGCTTCTAGACCCCAAGATATATTATTTTTCATCGCTAATTTAATTGCTTTTTGTTCAGATACTTACGATTATTTTGAAAATTATAGATCTTTGCTAGCCAAAGAAAAAAGTAGTCGTAAATACACATGGAAAAGGAAATAATGAAAAATAAATGTGGTTTTGTCTCTTTTTTTATTTAAATTTCCAAAAAATACTATATTTTTACAGCTTAAAAACAAAACTACCCTATTTACATCAAAAAAGGTGGCAACCCTATTGGTGAGGTACAATCTATCTCTCTCCCTATCTGAAAGACCGGGTGGTGCTAAAAAATTAGATAACTTTTTAACGCGTTATTATTTTGCGTTGTGATTCAGAGTAGTTTCCTAACTTTACCCCCTCTAACTCTCCCCCACACCACCACTAATAGTCGATGGCAGCGACGCAGACATTACGTTTGGAGGTCATATGGCAGCCCGGTGCGTGAGACCGGCATCACCAATGAGGTAATACATTTGACTTCACTAATGGCGAGTTAACTGGCTGATTGTCATTCTTTACTTCTTCTATGTCAATTTCATGATAGAACGGTTCACTTTCATTTTAGAAACCCTAACCGTATTCATCAACGAAATTGAATGAATTTCATTGAAAGGCACGGAACTGAAAGGCACGATGGTATTCAATAGAATTCAATGTTTCAAGTTTGTATTTGCAAGGGTCACTTTGTTTGATTCATCCAAATTGATAGACATAAATGAATCGTCTAATATCAGCTTTAGCTTTCTCTTCATTTTGCACCTTTCAACCAAACTGATTTAGTCGAGTCGTGTTCGACTTTAGAATAAACTAATTACAAATGCGAGAATTATTCCAAGAACGGTCTTAGGTTTACCTTGCTTTGAAGATTGTTAATATAAGTAAAGGATTATCAGTTAAAATCTTATAAACAAGTTTTTTTCCGCGATTTCACTTATGTATTGTAATAAAGCAGTGGTAGCTTAATGATGACGTCCCAAACTGAAAGGGTGCGGGTTCGAATACTGTCCGGAAACTTAGGTAGTTTCCTGACCAATATGTATATTGTTATACTAACCACGTGCTAGTGGAGAGTAAAAACATCGGAATGAAACTCGCACCTAGAGATTACCGACGTATGAATTCCGTCAATCCGTTTTGAAAAAGCGTGGCGAATATACTATCCGCTCCTTTCCTATAATAATTAGGGGGCTCGAGCCCAGTAGTGGCACACGCCCCGGGCTCGAGCGCCTACGCCTCGCGAAGGCGCTCGCCCCAAAAACCCCGGTAAAGTTGTGAGGTCTTCTGACCAATAACATAAAGTCAAGTCAAATTAAAAAAAAAGTCTGTGGACTTGTATTGTTGTTATTTTTATTCAGTGTAATGCAGATCGCCATTTTAATTTATTTCCTCGTAACTAATCTTTACAAGACTAACAATATAATCTTGATACTAGCTTTAAATCCCTGTTGCATTTAGGGCAAAACCAAGACCAACTAAATGATGGAATGAAAACTCAAAAGAGTACACGTAAATCCACCTTAAATCTAGTATGTACATAAACTGGATGCTTAATAAGCTACGTGAAGTTCACCCGCCGGAAATTTATGGGTTCACGCATCTCTAAGGGCGTTAACACAGGAGCGATTTTCTGCCGGTTCGATGAAATACTGTGCAGTATGCAATGCAGCATAGAAGACAAATAATTCTTCTATGACTTCAGGTGGTGGCTGCCTGGAAACGGCGACGGCAATGCTCAATTCTTAGTGGGTAGACTTCTTCTTCACTGTCCAGGAGACGAACGAGATCACCCCTAAGCCAAGATGGAATGTGGAGATGCGCTTTTAAGAGTTTATTGATAGTTTTGTAGGTGACGGTCTTGGGCGCTTATTCCCCGTCACTCGTACTAAAATAGGCAAAAAGGCATGTTGTTGGTATACCGAAAGCATCCTTCTGATTTGTGAGAGTAATCTGGCTGTGGTGTCGACATTGCAAACGATGTACAGTTCAGGGGCCACCTTCAAGGCAAGGCAAAACTTGCCTCCAAAGAAGCTGGGAGTGCTAAACCGGTCTAAGCAGTATTTCACTCTGCGGCAACGCCTTGTGCTTAACAAAGCCTACGTGAGGCCGTATATGGAGTACTGCTCACGCTTGTGGGCCAGGGCACCCGCCTGCTAAATCCCATAGGCAGTATTGAACGTCAAGCCGTTCGCACTGTTGACGATTCCATATTCACAGACGGGTTAGATACGCTTGGCTTTCGAAGAGACTTCGCGTCTCTCTGCGTATTCTACCGACTGTACAATGGGGAGTGTTCAGAGGAACTATTCAGATTGGTGCTTTCCTTTTACCAACGAACCGCATGTCATCGGTTGGGCGTTCATCCCCACTTCCTAGAGTCGCTTAGCTTTTGTACGAAACGG
Source organism: Dendrolimus punctatus (assembly GCA_012273795.1). Lineage (NCBI taxonomy): Eukaryota > Metazoa > Arthropoda > Insecta > Lepidoptera > Lasiocampidae > Dendrolimus > Dendrolimus punctatus. Next base: position 14,963,229 of record CM022542.1, on the reverse strand, counting down.
TTCTCTAGAACGTTTCTCTTGCGCACCGCAGGGATTTGGTATGACCTCCCAGACGTGGTTTTCTCCCAGCGCTAGAATATGGGTTTTTTTTTAAATAGGGTGTCATAAAATCTCTTTGAGACCGGCAGTGCGTTGGTGACATTTCTGGTGTTGCAAATATTCATAGGCGACGGTAACCGTTTTCCATCAGTTAGGCCGTCTGCCTGTCTGCTGTACTCCAGCTATAAAAAAGGTGCTCGTATAGATAATTGAAGTGGCAGTAGGCCTGTTAGGTTACATGTGATGGAAAACCGATAACTGGTGGAGCAAACGATTTCTTTAGATTCTATCGATTTATATTTAAAAGCCCAAAAAGAAAATCAGATGCAATCTAGAGTAACCAGCTTTTTTTCTGTAATGCAAATGATATTTAAAGTGTTTAGCGTCATTGAGTAGAATGACGAGACGAAGACAAGAATGTTAAACTACAAGATGATTGGGACTGCATCAAGGATGATATGATGATTTGTGGTGTGACAGAAAATGTATGCCAGAATAGAGAAGTTGGAAAAGACATATTGTGCCGACCCCAAGTAATTGGGATATGGTGAAAGTGAAAAAAGAGAGAGAGAGCGTCATTGAGTAGTAGTAGTCCTAGTAACATATAATAACACGCTTTAAAATAGCTAGTGAGTAAACAGCGTAAAATGAAGGAGGTTATTTCTAAATCAACATATCCCTACTTCGGGTCGTAGGGAGTCTGTCAAAGGGTTGTAGTACTCCAATCCTAATGGAATTTGTGAGGAAGGCAAAGCATATTTATACTAATATTATAAAGTGGTAGTTTGTGAGTTTCTAGAAAGTAATCTCTTGAACTAATGGATCGATTTTGAAAATTATTTCACCAGTAACGAATTGCACTCTTTCCGAGTAGCATATATTTGATATACATAGTAATACTTTTTATTTTTTTAATACACCCAGTGAAATGAGCATGGGTTAGCCAGTATGCAATAAACGAATAAAAGAATGCAAAAATCTAGGAATGAGAATCGTAGTTAGTTATGAACAACTCTGTACCTTAGCCATACTCACTCTCAGGTCATCGGAAAACATACGTCTGGAAACACCTGTAAATCACTCGCGATTTTACAATAAATCTTTTACTGTTCATGCAGTGTGCCTGTGGAATGCGCTACCTGTGAAAATCAGGCATGCCCAGTCTCTTCAGGCGTTCGACGAACTCGTGAAGGATTATTACCTCGGGCTCTAAAGTCTATAATAACACATCTCTCCCATATTTACGTAATTCTATACATTATTAATATTATGATTATTTATTTATATATCAATATATATATATATATATATATATATATATATATATATATATATATATATTTGTCTTGTTTCCATGTCTATTTATATTGGAAAACCCACATGTTACACATTTTTTTCAAATCCACCCTAAGGTTGTCTGGAAGAAATTGCTTTTAGTGATAAGACCGCCTATTGTCTTCTGTACTTAAACTTCTTGAATTGTATCTTATTGTTATGCAATAAAGTATATTCTATTCTACCTATATGGGAACAGAGTTTTTCGCTAACTAAGCAAGTTCGCTTGTGTAAAGAGTAATATACACATTCATAACAACATCTAAGCAAGTTACTGCTTAGTTCGGAGGCATTTATTGTGTTTGCCTCTTGAAGCCTAAAATTCTAATTACATATTGAGTCCGATTTCAAGCATACTCGTTCATGCTACATAATAAAACTGCATTTTAACGGATTTTTCAAACGCAGTTTTATTATGTACTAGTAGTCGCCCAGTGGTCGAAATTCGACCATTATTAATTTAAATTATAAGTTTGAACACTATTAAGGCTCTGTTGTCAAAGACTATACTTCTAAAATCACAGATTTCGCCTAGGCCACGCTGTTAATTTGACTTACAATAATCACATAACACTATATATTCGTGAGTATGTCAAATACATGGTAGTGTGTGAAATGTTTTTTTTAATGATTGAATGTATTTTTCATGTATTATTTAAAAAAATATTAGCATTTGTCACTCCTTCTCTATATATAAGTGTGCGAAATTTCATACTCCTCCGTCCGCGCAAGTTTCGTAAAAAGGGGTACAAAGTTTTTGTTTCACGTATTAATATTAGTCGCGAAAACTCTTTTATAATAGTGTAGTTGTAAGTTTATTGTACTTTTGACGCTGTAAGAAACTGTTGGTAGTCCTTGTAGAAAATCAAAACTGTGATACGATGCAAGAATTGGGATTGTTCACTTTTTTTAATCTAGCTATTTGAAAAACCATTTCGAGGAATAGTGTTCCTAATCATTTCTGTCTAGTTTAAATTCCAAAAAACGTACGATCTTCTTGTATTTTGTAAGAAATGTGATTGACCTTTATTTGACCTTACTAAATCCAATCAGGTAGGCCGTCTGCCTGTTTGCATACTTCAGGTGTAAAAAATTCTAGCTGTATATTATTTGATTTAAGTTCTGTAACATGGATTTCTCTAAAGACCACTTTAAAAAATTTATATAGAAAATAATAATGGTTGAACAAGAAAAATTATAAGCCTAGCGACAAAAAAAAATGATCAGGATACGTAATGAGTAATGAAAGTGGATTTTAAATAGAGGCACAGATTACTATGAATATACATAGATAAAACTTACTTTTATTAATTTTGTTTTCTAGGCAAAGCAATCAATGTAAACTTGTCCCTTATGACGTCGGAGAAATAATTTTAAAATCGAATTATAAAAAAATTCACGCTTAAAATACAAACATGTTCAAATTAGTATCTTAAATACCCTATTTTACATAATAAAAATATAAAATCAGAAGGTAATTTTTTGTGAACAATCCCCTTGTACTGCCTACAATAATTTCTGCCACGAGCTCCATACTTTCAATGAATCGGTTAAGAACGTCAAGAAGCTTCACACTCCTTTTTAATTATTTATAGAACTTCATTATTTATCTATTACTTTTCTTTTTTCTAAATAATTATGTACTCAAGCTCAATTATAGATAGTATAATGCATTCTCAAGGAGGCCATTCAGCAATCATACCCTCCGTGTTCTTGTTTTGTTTAAAAGTAAGCTGAGTTGGCCAGTTTGCGAACCAAACTAAAAAAAAGGAAAGCCATTTTTTTAACTAGCTTCCCTACAACGTTATTGTAAGTACATTACATAAATATCGTTGGCGACATGAAAGCACCACATAATATTACGTGAAGTGGTTCTGAACCTCCTAACAATTTTTCTACATGTCACCAGCCGCGTCACGGGATAAGTGTGATTCATGACACTATAGCTGATGCGTGTCCTTGTTTTTGACGTAAATCACAAAAAGAGGTTTAAGGCGAAATAGTGTAAAAATCGACGGTACAGTAAAAGTCATGGTAGCGTAATGGTTAGCGCACGCGTCGCATGATCGAAAGGCACAGGTACGAATCATGGCAAGATTTTTTTTTATATTGCAGGAGGCCAGCAGACAGGCAGACGGCCCACTTGATGGAAAGCGGTTACCAACGCCTATGGTCATTTGCAACACCAAAGGTGCTACAAATGCACTGCTGCTCTCTTAAGGAAGACTGGAACCTGGTTACTAATGCCAGAACAGAAATCAAGGTTGTTATGGCGACATACTTTAGACCAGGGGTGGTAGCCATCCAGTCGGGCAAATGCCCTACCACCTGAGGGTTGTTTTGTCGTCTCTTACGAAAGGCCGCCCGGCCGCAGGAAATTGTATTCTTTCTCTTCTGTACGGATAAAAAATATAGGTTTAAAGAACTTTATTTCCCATAAGAACATGTAGTTCACCTACAATGAGATTAAAAATAATAATTAGTAAGTAATCTATTCTATACATATAATAAAATTGTAGAGGTCAAATTTCTGTACAATTAAAAAAATTGCTAAAAACCGAGTCAGGGGGATGTAAGAAGTGAAATAGAACTAATTTAGATTTTTTCAATTTTTTTATTTCTCTGTTTGTCTGTCTGTTTGTAATAATGTAATAATTTGTAATAATCTCCGAAACGACTGGATCGATTTACATGAAATTTTGTATGATGATAGCTTATATCCCTGGTCAACATATAGGATACTTTTGATCCCGAAAAATTAAAGAGTTCCAGTGGAATCATTAAAAACCTTTAATTTCTTAAACAGCTTATAACAGACTGAATGTAATTTCTCTGCAACGTAACATAATAGAAGCAGAGATTTTGACAGAGTGTGCTGTCGGTGAGAGAGTTTTATCTTATATATATTAATATATAAAGCTGATAAGTTTGTTTCTTTGTTTGTTTGCTTGAACGCGCTAATCTCAGGAACTACTGGTCTGATTTGTTTTTTTTTCTATATTAGATAGCCAATTTATCGAGGAAGGTTATAGGCTATATACCATCACGCTAAGAGCAATAGGAGCGGAGCACCAATGAATGAATGTGTGTGTTAAGTGGGTTCCCGGATGGTTTAGATTAGCAATTAGAACCGGTAGGTGGCGCTGAGATCGGGTTCTAGAATCCTCCTAATCACCTGGACCGATTATGGTGATTTTGTTTTTGTGTCATGAAACAAAGTCTTTTGGGAATTCAGAAAATATGGCGGTACGAAGTTCGTCGGGTCAGCTAGTACAAAATAATTCTAAACACTAATGTAGTCCTATGCAGTCTTCGATATAATTATGATGCGGTTTCTTATTTTATATTTGTTCTAATAAAAGGTTTTTTTTATTTCATTTTGAATAAGTTTGTATTTTTACATTTTTGTAGGTCGTCTGGCAATTTATTAAATAAGTGCACCCCTTGAAACAATATTTTTTTTCCCCGTAATTTGTTCGTGGTACACTTAATTGAAATTTGTTTTTCTTCCGGATATTATATTTATATGTTTTAGCAGGAAAGGAAGCTTGGAGTGTATATTTAAATTAGTTATCTTTTTTATTAGTATGCATATTATGTGTGTATTAAATAGGTTTGTTTTACAGTATAAATGTATGTGGAGTGAGATAATCTAGATAGTATAATGTTTTGCCAATTTTAACATTATGATGATACCTGCACATCGAGAAAACCGATGTGTCAAACGTGCCAAGCTACCGTGGACAAGCGTGGCGGGTATACTGTCCGTTCCCCTATAGTGGGAGACCTTAGCCCAGCAGTGGCATATTTATGAGCTGTTATTATAATTTGATACTTAAAGCATCTTTCAACTGCCAAGGGCTCTTCCAAAAATTTCACAAATTTCGTGATACTTCGACCCCTCCTATCTTTCACACAGCTGGTCACATTCGTGAGTGACTCTCCTCCCTATTGTGATAATATTTTGCAATTACGCAACAAGAGATTATTAAATTTCAAAATAAGCATAAATATATAAGATTTCAGAACATGACGTTACGAAATTTAGTCTTACTCCCTCTCCCCCTGAATGTGACGTCATTTATGGATGGCCCCCAAGCTGGCAAACTAGCAGACGGACCCACTAAAAGCGCCTAAGTGATTACCGTCGGTTATGGACGTTTACCACAGAAGAGGCGAGGCCATGGTGAGGCCAGCCCGCAAAGGGGCCGGACGCCATCCATCCGGGCTGGAGGTGGCACAGCCTCCCTCCTCATTATATGCCCATATCAACTTAATATTCTTTTAGTAAATTGTTGATCATTAAATACTGTTACAAGTTACGGGACTCGAATTAAAAATGCTGTTGGAATTACTATAATGTAATAAATGCTATAGCATTGATTAGAACTATACAAACACGTATAACATAGATACAAATATAACTGGACGCAACCAGTACCAACGTAATACACGATTCAATAACACACGCAAAGTCCGTCACTATGTGTACACACGTCTTGCCTCGCTTGTGTTATCGCTTTGACTGCCTCATCTCTCAGTTGGGGCATTGTTTCATACTGCACCAATACAATATGTCTCGACACAATACTCGACCGCATAACAAATATACCTGGCTAAAAACTACCATAAACAATTACAATACACAATAGGATGTTTTTCTAATTACAAATTTTAAACACAAAGTGAACAAAAGAAGTCCAAGTGCCGAAAGGAAATAAACTGCAGGTGTGAATTGTTCGTTATCGGTAACAATACCAATGACAAGTTGTTTCGCTTGCACCCCAATTTCATCTTTTTGTACCAACAGCAGGAGCCTTAATGCGGATGAAATTGGCAATTCATCCATCGCTCGCTTACAAGTTGGCAGAGCTTTCATTCCAGCTAAAACTAAGCTCAACAGGACCCAATCTGTCACGTATCCCGATTTGTTTCCATAGAATGTTTATGTATTGACATTATCAGTCATGCGTCACCGTCATTATCAGTCACCAAAGGTGCTACAAATGCGCTGCTGCCCTACGGGAAACTAGAACCTAGTCACTAATGCCGGAATACAACTGAAGGTTGTCATGACGACATACTTTAGACCAGGGTGGTAGCCATCCAGTCGGGCAAATACCCGGGCTTCAAAGCAATCTTCTAAATCGTTCCCTCACTGCTGAGAATTGTGCCTGTGATACCAGTGAATAAGTGTTCTCTGCCACCGAGATTGGTTTTCAGCACTATGGAACTCCTAAATTACTGATATGTCCAGCTGGTCAGCGACCTGGTCAATCCACCTTTTGCGAGACAATCACGAGGTCTCTTGCCTTCAAATTTTCCCGTGACAACATGTCACTCCATATTATCTGGGTTCTTGCGTGCTATGTGGCCAAAGTACTTCAGTATCCGTTCTCGGCATACTTTTATTGCAGGAGTTCAGCAAACAGGCAGACAGCCCACACGATGGAAAGCGGATACAATTCCCTGTGGACCTTTGCAACACCAAAGTTGCTACAAATGCAGTGCTGCTCTCTTAGGCAGATTGGAACCATGGTCACTATTGCTGAAACACAACTCAAAGTTGCTATGACAGCATATTCTAGACTAGGGGTGGTAGCCATCCACTCGGGCAAATGCCCTTCCACCTGACTATTCTTTCTCCGTTCCTGCACGGATAGAATAAATACTCTCCTCCGCTGTTATCGGTTTTGAGCACTGTGGAACGCCGAGCTTATTGATATGTGCAGCTGGTCAGCGACTTGGTCAATCCATCTTTTTTGAGACTACTATGATGTCTTCACCTGCAATTTTCCTAATGACGACAAGCCTCTTAATGTTATCTGGGTTTTTGGGTGCTATGTAGCCAAAGTACTTCTGTATTTGCTGTCGGCATACTGCTGATAGCGTCGGGTGATAACATCTGGTGAACGCAATACGTCTGTACAAAATCAAGGATACTGTGATATTTTGTATGAGGATAAAAATTGTTTTAGTTGATTTGACTATAAAATATTCTAGTAGTAGTAGTAGCAAGTAGTCTAGTAGTAGTAAATATTCTAGCACTCCTTACATTACACTCACTCCCCTTTTACAGATGGAAGCGACAGCATTATCGATTCCATCAGTAAACTGTCTCGGGTAACCAAAAATAATGAACAGTAGTATTCTGCCGGCTTCCGAGGCAAAATCGAAATACGAGATACTTGAGCTATTCTATTTTGACTTGCATTACGAAGAAAAAATAGGTAAGAATATATGAACTGCTGAATGCTGACATAGAAAAAATTTACTGGCAAAAATGTGAAATTTTCGCTACTTTACCGTAGCGATATTCACTTAAGTTTGAGTAGTAGGATTGTCACATATCCCCTCGTCTTTCGGTACTTAAGGCGGTGGCGAATATTGGAAAAAGCAATACCGACCAGACTGTGCGGCTTTGGAATGAGTTACCTATTGCTTTATAGCAAAAGGTAGAGCTACTCGTACCTTTTGCTTTATGTCTTGTCTCATGACAAGCCAAATCCTTATATTGTTATAAAAATGTCGTCTGTAGTGCAACCTTCTGTTTACGGATGTTTCTGTTTATTCTTGCTTACGCTCGATCATAATGTATAACGAAGATAATAATCTCTATATTAATAAGCAAAACTTTGTACCCCTTTTTACGAAAATTGCGCAGATGGAGGAGTATGGAATGTCGCACACTTATAGTTTACATAGAGAATAAGCGACAAATGCTAAATATTAAAAAAAGATGCATAAAAAAATACATTAAGGGCCTCATGCATAACGATCGCCTTTAAATAAAATTAGTTAATCATATTATAGCCTAAATACGTTTTACACAAAACTTATTGATAGTTCATTAAATATATTTAGCGCCAAATTTTGAGTTGTGCAAGACGCTAATTGTATTTAAGGTTGTTAAATACGTTTTGAGTTTCTTAAATAAATTTAAGCAAACTTATGCAATTGGCCCTAAATCAATAAAAGTTATTTTTTATCGAATAAATAGTTATATAGAAAAGAAACGTTGTAGGTTCAATAACCTCGTCTAAGACTTAGTAACGAGAAAAACTATAACATGAATGTCTGGAGCTTTTCCCACGAAATGGACAGCAGAAAAGTATTTAAGTTTTCCATTCATGTATATTTTGCAATTCATATTACTTTACTTCGTGGGGCAAATGTGTTTGATTTATCGTGTGTTTTCTTTTTGTGACGTTATTGAGTACGCGTGGGCAAAATTGGAAATCTTAAAGCGACTTCAAATACGAATTATACAATGTTTGAAATTAGTTAACATAGTGTTATGAATTTGTAGGAGATTTGTAGGATGTAAATTTAAAAATGCGGTTAGAAATATCACAGAGGTTTTTGGACGTACCTACTACACACGTCATTCACAGTTCTTACAATTATAGCTGAGTATAACAAAACCAAATCTTATAACGAAAAATCGGAAACACATAAATTGCGCTAAGTCCGTTGTTATGAGATAAGTAATAAGCACACTAGTAACGCTTCGCTCGCAGTTAAAGTATGTCGCTATAACAATCTTGCAATTTGTGTTCCGGCATTAGTGACCAGGTTTTAGTCTTCCTTAAGAAAGCAGCAGTGCATTTTTAGCACCTTTGGTGTTGCAAATAACCATAGGTGATGGTAACCGCTTAACCATCAAGGGGGTCTGCCTGTCTGCTGAACTACTGTAATAAAAAAAAAAAAAGTTAGAACACGACTGGGTCATTTCCCCGACTGACATTCCTCATCCATTTGTAAATTAGACATGGCATCCTAGTAACATGCCGCCCATTAGTCCTTTAAATCCTTGACTTGTCATCCTTCTTCTTGTCAGGCTTTTAAGAATTCGCAAGGCATACAGACAGATGAAAGAAAGTTTTATGACTTTAATGGCGGCGTGAACAAAGAATTTAGTGGGAACGAATAAGACACCTGCAAAGGATTAGAATCGGCTTGCAACAACAATATTTACATTAATAGACTGGTAAACAAGTGCCTTTTGGACCAACTTTTTTCAGCAGTCTCCGAAAATTATAAATGTTTATGTTCAAGCAAAACAAAAATATTTTGTAACAACGAAAATTATTAATAAAAAAATGAACAATAAACATTTTCTAATTTTTCCAACGGGATTCTATTCTAAAGCCTTTCAAGAATTGCTCCAAGACAGGAAAAAAAATCTTCAATTTATAGTTTAACAATTATCACACTTGCAATGTTCATGTTCAAGCAAAAAAAAAATAAAATATTATTTAACTATTGAATAACTAAATGAAAAATTGTTATAAAAAAATTTTCAAGAAGATTATTAAAACTACGTTTTAACGGTTTTAAGCGCGGTAATTTATTTTATTTAGGTTTATCCGACGTTTCGGCCGCTTTTCAGTTGCCGTGGTCACGGAAGACAAAGATGACATTTGTCAAACGTGTATTGTCAAAGTTTTTATTCAGCCTACCGCCAACTTGTTCATTTTAATTATTTAGTTTTAATTTGTTTATGGATATTATTTACTTTATGGGAGCCTAATCTAATTTACCACCGCTTCACAACATGTTGTGGCTTGAAGAGAAGAAGCTGCGCAAGAAACTCTTCAGCAAACATGCCTAGTTCTAAAAATTTTTTTATTTAATATTAAAATGAGTGGAAGGAAAACATAAAAAAATTTATCAGACAATTTGGTTTGTTTCGTTGCACGCAGAAAGAGCTCACAGTGTCTTGAGGTCTGGCAGTTGGTTTTTGCTGGGTTTGGGTCTTAATAGTTTTGATGATTGGATCCCAAACAGGTGGTACCTGCCAACCATCTTCTCTATTGAAATTCCTCGGAAAAACTAAAACGTCGGATAAACCTAAATAAAATAAATTACCGCGCTTAAAACCGTTAAAACGTAGTTTTATTATGTGTACAAGTCGCGAAAACTTAAGAAAATATTAAGAAGATTATTGTTCATTCATCTATTCAATTAGTGCCTGAATTTTTTCAATTTTTTATTTTCATATTTAGTATGTTTAAATAATATTTATTCATTAAAGGGCCGATGTGGGTCTGGCTTGTGTAAGCCAGAGTACCTACCCGTTTTCGTTTTCTGCCGAATTTCCATCACTCTGGGAAAATTATAAATATTGATCTTACAGTTTTGGGAGTTAAGACTTTTTTTAGGAGATTTCCTCCTCTTTTTGTATCTTCTCTCTCTTCAAATTTGAAAAATCTTTATTAAGTTTTGAGATATTTGCAAAAAACTAAAATCCCCTTTTTTTAGTTAATTGTTAATAACTTTTACAATTTTTGCAAGCGGAACTTCATTTTTTCAAAAATCATCTAGATGCCATTCCGAATCGAATGACACCTTATTTATAATTTTCGGAGACTGCTGAAAAAAGTTGGTCCAAAAGGCACTTGTTTACCAGTCTATAAAGCGCTTGATGAAAACAACAGACTTATTTCATGAGACGTACTCTAAAACTCATTTTTCAACTCTTGTCTCTACATCCATCAGTGCAGGACCGGAGAAAGAGTACTATTTCCTGTGACAGGGCGGCTTGTCGTAAGAGGCGACGTAACAACCCATAGCCAGATAGTATTTCTCCGACTGGATGACTACCACCCTGGCATCCAAGTTCCGTTCTCCCTTTAAAGAGCGGCATCACATTAGTAGCACCTTTAATATTAAAAGTGCCCATAGGCGATTGTACCTGCTTTCCATAAGGTGGGCCGTCTGCGTGTCTGCTGAACTCATTCAATAAACAAAATACCCTTTCAATCCATTATTGATTATTTATTTAGTCTTTTTTACATACTAAATTAGATCCCGCGTTCAAGATGTACGTGCGGCTTTGTAGAATTAAACAATACCGTAATAGACGAAGCTCATTCAAGGCTTCGAGAACATCATCTGCCCACTCAAGAACCGTCTTTTGCAAATATTACATAAGGGCAATTTCTATGAAGTTTTGATAACAAAAGATACAGCCTCGTGGTTGTTTGTTCTAGAACTTCGTAAACTTGTGACGCAACAGTGTTTGTTCGCGATACATTTGGAGCAGCGGGCCGCGTGTTCTATGATAGCTGTGCCACGTTTTTCAGTTGTGTATTTGCGTCCTTATAAATGTCGACCGTGTACCGCTATTTTATCGTAAGTGTCATTTGGATCTAAGTATATTTTTGTTGCGAAAGGTATTCTAAACTATTATATTGTTTTAAGACTATCAGTTTTTGATTCGAGTCTAATTTAACTAAAAGTGAAAGGTTTAAAATAATTCTTAATACTCTTTGTAACAAAAAATATAATTAGGTCCAAATGTCGCTTACGATTAAATGGCCGTAAAGGCTCGAACTGTAGAGCGTTTCCCGCCAGTTTATCGTAACCGGCATCTGTACATACTCCTTATACAACTAGCTGTGCCCGCGACGTCGTCCACGTGGAATTTGTTTTTAAAACCTCCGATTTTGAAACATTCTTCATTGATGCTCCGCTCCTATTGGTTTTTTGCGTGATGATATATAGCCTATATCGTCATGTATACCATACCATATAGCCTATAGTCATCCTCGATAAATGGGCTATATAACATTGAAATAAGTTTTCAAATCAGACTAGAAGTTCCTGAGATTAGCACGTTCAATCAAACAAACAAACTCATCTCATCAACTCATCAGCTTTGTATATTAGTATGAGGTAGGACCTGCTTGATCCGGATTCCCGCTTATTCCGGTGATCGCGATGGGTAAATCGGATGGGTCAGGAACTTAAACACTGCCGTGAAATAGGCGGGAAAAACGAATTTGACTGTTTTTGGCTGGTTGCCAGCTTCGGAATAAAAAAGCTCATTCACATAACTGTTTTCCGTTCTTGGTTGCTTAGGGTTGCCAATAATCAAAATTATTAACATTTAGAGCTATAGAGCCAAAAGCACCTAAAATCGCGATAATTAATAGCAAATTTCAACAAAAAAGAGGAATCATTAATGTTTTGTAATAATCTCTATTTATAATCATTATATTAATATGTGATGCAAAAACTTTGTACCCTTTTTACGAAAATGGCGCGGACGGAGGAGTATGAAATTTCACAACATAGTTTATAAAGTAGAGTAAGAGAGCAGAGTGCTAATATTTTTTCTTAAATTATGACTAAAAGATACATTAAATCAATGTAAAAAACAATACACACTACCATGTATTTGACACACACATGTAATATACTCTTTTGTTTATTGTTAAAGTTAAATTAAGAGTGCATCCTTGGCGAAGTCCGTGATTACAAGAATGTTCAAACTTATTCTTCTTCATCTTCTTCTTCTTAAAGGAGAATAAGACTAAGTTTGAACATTCATAGAAATGTTCAAACTTAAAATTTAAATTAATTATGGTCGAATTTCGACCACTGGGCGAGCACTAGTCTGTATAACATTATGGTAGGTGATGTTAATTTTTAGAATTTGGTAACCCTGCGCTGTAAGTTATAATAAACCCGTTTACATGAAAAATATATTTAATTGTGTTACTATTGTTACAACCTAGGCACCGACAAAGATAATTTCCACGTACAAATTTGTAGAAGCACATTTATTACCCGTCGGCATTTGAACTAATTGTGATTCTTTTTTGGTCGTCTTCTTTTGATTACTCATTTATTGGCAAACGTTTTTGGAGAATTGAAAATTCATTGTTTTATTGTACTCGTTTATGGTCGCTTGGGACCGGCTCATTAGCCAGGTGTTTCGGATTGCGTCGAATACGACACAGATACATTGCATTTGTGCAGTATAAAACGATGGCCTGTTTGGGAGAGGGAAGCAGTTCAGCGACAACGTTCAAGGCGTGACGTATGTACAATCGGGAAACTAATTGGGACGGACTTTGCGCGTTTTATTGAATTACGACCTTCTGCATTAAGTTTGGATATGTTGTGTTCAGTTATATTTGTACCTGTGTTATACGTGTTTGTATAGTTCTAATACACTCTATAATAACACTATTTAATAATAATCTTAAACTCAAAATCAAGATGTTCATTTCTCTATTTACCTAATTTCTCCCATACCTTCTTATTTGAAAGACCGTAATGAACATTAATTTTAGCTCATCATGTAAATTCATTTTAATAAATAACCTCGCAAATGAGTTTTGTTTCATTAGTGCTTTAAAGCGCTTCAGACAATGGTCATTTAGAAATAAATATTTCAATGTTAAATCTCAAAAACTAAATCCAGGGTACGTCATTAGAGCTGTAATTGCTTTAAGGATAATGAACTACTCTTTGGAATGGAAGAAGAATATTGTGTTACTGTGTTCATTAAAAGTCTTCAGGGATTTTGTTTATATATGAAATGGTGCTGTTTTTGTTTTGTTCTGGATATGACATATATGTTTTACTCAAAAGTCGATATGCAGTATCTTCCTGGAATGAATGGTTTATCCCAGGTTTGACCAAAGTTGACTAAAGATTTTTTTAGTAGTGTTTGATGAAAGTCGTGGTAGCGTAATGGTTAGAGCACGCACCTCAAAATCGAAGGGCGCGTGTTCGACCTGACCGGGACGCATGCACCTCTTAGTCAGTTTTCTGACCTAATGTGCATATTGTTACAATTACCACGTGCTAAAAACGGCGAAGGAAAACATCGTGATGCAACCTGCACAGCGAGATAACCGATGTGTCAAACCTGCCAAGCCGCCTTGAACAAGCGTGGCGGGTATATCTACTGTCCGTTCCCCTATAATGGGAGGCTCAAGTCCAGCAGTGGGACATTTATGGGCTGACATTATATAAACATGGAACAAGTGCAATACGAATCGACGTTTGACCAAGTCTCCCTTAGTCTCTTCTAGGACCGACTAAGAAAATCCCAATACAGATTATTAGGTATATGTTCCATGTTTGACTAGAAAGTTAGGTACCGAAAAAGGCGTTAGTCAAAGGCAGAGAAACGTCATTTATTTGAACTTTGACCTAAGACTTTATATCAGATCTGAGGTTTGACTAGCCAAACCTGGGAGCACCTTGACTATAACATATACGAGTACACAACAAGGCGGTAATGCTGACATTAGACGGACCAAGTAAATTGATTCCATGTGGTTGACATTGAATAAATTAAGCAGTTTATATGCATCATTTTGGTAGATTCACCGTTTTTTTTTATTTTTTTTATTGCAGGTGTTCAGCAGACAGGCAGATGGCCCACTTGTTGGAAAGCGGTTACCGTCGCCTATGGACATTTGCAACACCAAAGGTGCTACAAATGCGCTGCTGCTCTCTCAAGGGAGACCGCAACCTGGTCACTAATGCCGAAACACAACTCAAGGTTGTTATGGCGACGTACTTTAGACCAGGGGTGGTAGCCATTCAGGCGGGCAAATGCCCTACCACCTGGCTGTGGGTTGTTTTGTCGCCTATTACGACAGGCCGCCCGGCCGCAGGAAATTGTATTCTTTCTCCGTTCCTGCACGGATACACGGAAATTGATAAACATGAACGATCCGTTATAAGATCATTTAACCAGGCCTTTTTGTCACTTCTTTTTTGGAGGCACGCTAATTCTCGAAAGTTGTACGTAATTTATCATACGTAAATTACGTAAAATCTTAAGTATTTTACGTAAAATCACACATTGTCCTAAATTGAATTTGGAATTGTCTTCTTTAAAATTAAAACTTTAATGATACCAAAACCAGCCAGATACAAACGGTACAG
This sequence comes from Dendrolimus punctatus, assembly GCA_012273795.1. Lineage (NCBI taxonomy): Eukaryota > Metazoa > Arthropoda > Insecta > Lepidoptera > Lasiocampidae > Dendrolimus > Dendrolimus punctatus. The sequence continues at coordinate 14,948,157 of CM022542.1, read as the reverse complement.
CTAAAGAGATTTTATTATAAGTTCATACATACTATATGCGAAAAGACTTTTTCCCCAACGTTTTACATCTTACTTGATATATTTTTATTACTAACATAATTAATATTAATTTATATTAATGTCGATTTGGTTATGAACCCTAAAACGTGATTAAAATTAGATCATAAACAATAATCACAGTAAAATGTACATCCAAAATCTTGCTTAAAAATTATGTCGATTCGTGTTTTTTCCGATCCTAATTAGCATTCTCGATGGAGGTTCTTCGAGTACGGTAATTATTCGCGATTTCCACTTAAACAGTCCTCATTCCTGACTTAAAATGGGCTATTATTTCAAGTGGTGCTGCCAACAATCTGAATTGAGACTTGCGATGACTCCAATTAATATGCTTTAGAGTGTTTAGAGTCGTTACTTGATAGCAGATTTATTAACGTTTAAGACATTTCAGTTCACCATAACAATAAAGAAAATTTAATTATTTGTCATCGACTATAAAAACAGACAAACGAAAAGTCGGCAGTTTCCCTGTACATGTTCTCAAATCAAATCAAATACAGTTTCTTCAAAGAGATTTGCAAGAAACTCTTTGATACCACCCGTGATCAGAAGGCTGACTCATAGTTCGCCCAACAAATAAGCATCGCCATACAGCGCCGCAACCCAGCCAGCCTTCTGGGCACGCTCCCATCTGGCAGCGGTTTGTTACACATTCTATAATAGCTTGTAATATTTATAACTTAGTTTTTTATTGTATTCAATGATTACATTTAATAAATAATAAAATTCTTTTATAACATTCTATGCAATCAAATCAAATAATTTATTGTAAAAAAAACATGATATAGACATATAGATACAGATATAAAAATAGATGTTGTGGTTTTTGTAAGAATCATACGTTTATACTTCATTTAACCTTTTACACTGGCTTGATATTAAGATTATTATCTACTGTTGAGAGCCGATATTTATTACAACGACGCACTTTGCGCGATTTGTGTGATTAGAATTTTCCACATTACAGTTTGGTTATGTTGTCGGTTTTACTTGTAACAACTTGTAACGGCATTTTGAATTTACACCCCACAAATTCGTAACATTATTATTATATCGATGTTCACAGCTCGGTTAATTAATGCCCACATATTACGTGAGGCAATGTCAGAACAAACAACAATGTCCATAATAAATGTATGGATTTTATAGAGCAGCTAGTTTTTTAGACCTATATTACAACCACGCCATGCGATGCAACGTTATGTACGGGAAGACAATCTAGAAATCTCAGATTTCCATCGAATGATGGAGGCGTATGACGACGACGCCACCCCAACGCGAGCGTCAACTCAATTTGAGTTAATGGCGAGAAAAAATTGTTACAACATTGTTTGGGAATTCCGCGGGAACTTCAAGTCAAGCGTGGAAGAAGTCACAGGCATTTCCTAGTACTATACTAGTCCATACTAACAAGTGTGATAATAAGAATAGGAAGGTTTTTTTGTGAAGTGAATACTCAGGTGAGTAGCGGCACCTCGGACACGAATCCAGAGGCAGGTCCCCACCTGCGTGCCTGCCTTCACCGCTCCGCACGGAGGGTAGATCGCTTAAGCTAAGACTCAAGCTCCAGAGGTGTAAGTGATACATGGAAATTGTCAGAAGTATTTCGGTGAACCTGCAGCCCATCTCTCCATACCCCTTATCAACTTACACCCATGTTGCCCCTCGCCTATCTTGTACGGCATTTTAAGGGGGCCATGAAGCGACTGGCGGTTCACCGTCTGCCCATTTCATCTATGTTCCATGAATAATGGGAAGGGCAGACGTCATAGTCCCAGGTTTGTAGTTCTCTTAGCAGTTCATCCCAATAGTCCGATACCTTTTTTTCTCATTTCTCACAATAGTCCTACACTGACTGGGCTTGTCCTTTGGTGTATTTTTATATGGTGTAGACTGAGATCATTTGTGAAGGAGTCTCTGAGTGTTGGCTTAACCATGGACCCACATAAGCCCTCCTAATGTCCGAGCCATTTTTATGCCCTGTGGTCTATAAAGACATACATATGTGTAGAGGATACTGGTAGTATTTAAATAAAACACCGAAAAATATGGCTGCCAGGCTTCTGGGGTAGGAATATTATAAATAGACGGCGTAGGAATTATATGTACGGCGGTAGCGCTCGCTTCGAATGGGGGCTCGCGTGACACTGATTTTCAAAAATGAGCCAATAGCACTGTGTGGCCGCATCCGTGTTGCCCTTATTTTAATTAAAAAATAACAAATCTTTCCGGGAAATAGCGCGACTAGTATATATAGTAATAAGCCGCGCTTAAAAAACGTTTTAACATAGTTTTATTAATGTCAATAAAATACATATAAAGTGTGCGTCTTCTACAATATGTAACAGATGAGTACATAACCACATAACGCACACACACACGCAGAGAGAGACGTATCAACAAATAATACATATTACGCAGTTTTTGTCAAGAATTCATGAAAAAGGAAATATATTCGTGCGAATAACCCGTTAACCTTTTCCGTCTGTCTGTCACTCGCTTCATACAATATTTAACAAAATTATCGAGCAGGAAGTCGTAAAAAAGCTGACTGAAACAGTGAAAATATTTTCCAAAGGTGAAAATGCCCTGTTTTCCTTATTTTTAGACGTCAAAGAACAAAAGGAGTATCTGGTAAACATTATGAAGGAAACGGAAAGTTTATTATTTCATTGTGTTTCAAGTCTTATTTATTTACGAGTATATTTTCCAGATTATTGTCTGCCTATAGACATGGGTTAATGAATAAATGCATGAAAAAACTTTGGGCCTTACTTATAATCATTTCTTAAATTTAAAGAAACTGCTCAGCAACTGAGTAGTGAAAATCTTACCCATAAACTCCTTTTAAGTCGAATATTTTTGTTACAACCTACGTTAATCATTCAAATTTCATTTATTTGTGCTCCTCTTGGGTAAACAACGGGTAATACACGTTTATAAGTGAAAAAAAAGATATTCATTGATTAGGGTCTGATTCGGATTCTTTTACTTAAGAGTTGCCTAATCGTTTCTTAACAAGATTGTTATAATTAAGGCCGTTTATTTTTAACTAAAAATTAAAACTTCGTTCTTGATTTTTTTTAATGAGTCAGCAGACAGGTAGACGGTACACCTACCTGATCGGAAGCGGTTACCGTCTCCTATGGACATTTGTAACACCAAAGATTATAAAAATGTGCTGCCGCTCTCTAAAGGTAGATTGAAACCTGACCACTAATGCTGGAACACAAGTCAAGGTTGTTATGGCGGCATAATCTAGTCAGGGGCAGGTAGCAATCCAGACGGGCCGATACCCTAAAACCTGGCTGTGGGTTGTTTTGTTGCCTCTTACAACAAGCTGTCCGGTCGTAGGAAATTGTATTCTTTCTCCTTTCCGGCATAAATGAGATGTTGAAACATCGGTTCTCATACTTTGTAATTATGTAATATACATTTATATCGACGTAGTGGTAAAATCTTACGCCATTTATTAATTTTTTTAGAAATAAATGAATTAAATACATTAAACTAATTTATATTAAATCCTTACTAAACTTTTGTTAATTAAAAGTATAAGATAAATTAAGTCTTAAGATGGGATCACTCGTAAGCTCGTAATTAAGTTGTTTATTTAGAAGTCTATATAACCTTATTAATTATTTCTTACAATTCATTAGTATACTTTCGGTGTACTAAAATTAATAAGGTTTAGTTTAGGTTTTCTTATTTATATTATATAATATATGCCCATAAACATCCTACTGCTGGACTCAAACCTTGCCCCCCATTTTTAGGTTACCAAAATGTCAGTGCTGGAGCAAGAACTCAATTTCATATGGGCAACATTCATGTTGCGAGGCGCGATTTGAAAAACAATTGAAACTGACTGGCACTGGCCAGCGGTGGTTCCCCGTAATAGCAATATAATACCGCGAATGTCACTAGCCCTAACCCCTTGTAAGAAACATATGCTAGTCTGTACCTAGGACTGCAATAATACGGGAGGTGCGCAAATGTCACTTATTTGCCTTGGGTAATTGTCGTACTAATGCTAGATTACGCGCACCTCTTCGTCGAATGGTAGATTCATACAATAAACACTTTAATGAAATTGATATATTTTCTATGGCTATTGGAAAATTCAAACATAATGTACGAAACAAACTTTTAAATACGTCGTCTCCACCTTAATCCTGTATTTGTCTTATATTTTATCATTATTTTTGTTACTACATGTAAGTTGCGTGGTTAGCGGTATAAACAATTGTTATTATGTCCTAAAATAAAATGTGAAAAGTGCTGTTGGATACCATATTATTAACATATAGAATATCACATTAGTTATAAAATATATATTGTATCTGTTTGCTTTTCTGATAAATAAAAAAAAGTAATCCAAGTATAAATTTGAAAGGCAAGTCAATAGAGGTATACAGTTAGATTGGACAGCACTCGAAAAGCTCCGTTGAGTTTTCACGTCGACTATTCCTCTATGCTGCTGAAGACTAAAGTCTTAATAATACGTCCTACCCATTATGACGTCTGGTGCTGAGTCGTGAACATTGACACTGGGCTTGGCTCGCAAATCTAAGGTCACTCAGCGGGATATGGAGTGAGCTATATTGCGACTATCTCTTATGGATAATATCAGAAATAAGAATATTCGTAAGAGTAGTTTTCCGACATAGTTGCAAAATTAGTAAGCTGAAGTACCAGTGGGCCGGCTACATTTACCGCAGGGCCAGTGGCCGATGGAGTAGACGAGTCCTGGAGTGGAGACCGCGTCTCGACAAACGTAGTGATGGACGCCCTCCAGCCCGATGGACCGACGATTTGCGCAAGATTGCCAGTAAGGGCTGGCTGAGAACGGAGGACCGGGATTCCGGCCTACGTCCAGCTGTGGATAAAAGGCTTGGCTGATGACGAAGGATTATTGTTTAACAAGGAATAAAACTTTTCAGCATTTTATACGTGACAAAAAATTTACTCGTTCTGCCAGGTGCGAGACCCCTACCACTGCAAGGTCGTAAACACGTCCACGTCGCCCACGCTTTACGGCCCCTCTGCGAACTGTACTCTAATCATGCTTGAACAAAGCGGATTTCTGAACATAGTACAGCATTGTACATCAGGTATCTCTATGTATAGGTTTTTATAATAAATCGATTGTGTCACAGATGTTCTTCGGGATCTATGTAGTTTTATTAGAACAGTCATTATCCTTGTTATTAATAGTCATGCTTGTATTCATGAAATATCTATATTACTATCCGTCCAGGAACAGAGGAAGAATACAATTCCCTGCGGCCGGGCGGCCTGTCGTAAGAGGCGACAAAACAACCCCCAGCAGTAGGGCATTCGCCCGACTGGATGGCTACCACCCCTTGTCTAAAGTATGTCGCCATAGCAACCTTGAGTTGTTTTTCGGAATTAGTGATCAGGTACCAGTCTCCCTTAAGAGTGCAGTAGCGCATTTGTAGCACCTTTGGTATTGCAAAAGTTCATAGGCGATGGTAACCGCTTTTCATCAAGTGGGCCATCTGCCTATCTGCTGAACTCCTGCAATAAAAAAAATACGTTTTGTGTTTTTGTTTTTCTGTTCATAATGACGTTTTTCTTTAACATTAGCACGTGGTTATTGTTTTAATATGCATATTAGTTGAGAAATCTGATTAAGCAGTGCACGATTCCCAACCAATATTGGCATCTACGTCATTTGGATCGCGAGTTAGGCACTAAGCAACCATGGCTTTTTTGTATTAGTTTATAACAGTAACTTCTAGATACTTCCAAATATAATGTAACCCAAAAACGTCTAAAACTACTATTACAACTCCTGTTACAGAATATAAGATGAAGCGTAGTAATCTGGTATCAAGCACTCGAGTCAAACCCGAGGGGACGGAATGAATGACATGTCCTGAATATTACAAACGTTCTTCTTAGATTTAAGTTTCCGTCAGCTTCCGTTATATCTTTGACAGGTCTATGGGGAATCGACACGAGGTTATACACCAACTGTTTCTTTCCGGCTTCAGAATTCAGGTTCATATTTGAATTGCGAAAATTTTATTAGTTCCGGAATGGAGAAATAATACAATTGCCTGCGGCTGTGCGGCCTCTTGTAAAAACAAACCACAGCCAGCTGGTAGGGTATTTATCCGACTGAATGGTATGATGGTACACCGCCATAACAATCTTAATTTGTGTTCCAGCATTAGTGAACAGTTTCCAAAAGAAGAAAAAAAAGAAAATATGACCACGTTTCCGAATATTGTAAGACTCAAGTGGTTTCCTACTCATTTTTACCGTAATACTCACATTCTCAGTCTTCTTTATAACATATTATTTAGTCCCCATTACCTAATGGAACGTTTTAATTTTTTTCCCCTATCCACTGCCCGCAATTTGCGCTTTGTTACATTTTGAAAATTTATGACACCTAATAAAACTACGTTTTAACGGTTTTAAGTGGCCATGGTCACTGAAAAGCGGCCGAAACGTCGGATAAACCAAAATCAAATTATATACTAATAATAATATTACCGCGCTTAAAACCGTTAAAACGTAGTTTAATTATGTGTACAAGTCGCGAAAACTTAGAAAATATTATTTTATGACACCTGCTTTCTATTCTGTTATGATATTTTTTTACAGACTGAGAAGACTGTCAAACTTTGAAATATGCTACTTCTCACTGTGAAAGAAGCCAAATTTATGCCAAAATTCAGATTTACTCAGAAAGCATTATTGGTCCACAAATAACACAATATAATCATGCTAATACATTTATTATTTTGAAATATATTATTATACATGTGTAAATTTATGACTATGTATATTAAAGTCTTAAGTATTTGTGTATCTATTGCCCTTTTCCGGCACCACCAACATCGGTAGATTAGCTAACAAATTTCTTTAATTCAGGTTGCCTGTGATAGATCGCTTTGAGTGACAAGGCCGCCTATTGTATTGCGTAGAAAATATTGTAAATATGGTTTGTTTTGTTATTTTGTTTACTGGTGTGCCATAAAATGTTATCTCTCTTTCGTAGAGACAGAAAGCGCTTATAAATTCTCTGAAGCGTCTGTTTGTCTGTCAATCCGCGCTTGTAATTTATTCCTCCTTCTAGGAACTATACGACAAAGAAAGCTGTACAGCCATTTTTTTTCTGCGGAGGCACTTATGTATATATTGTTACGAGCTACAGAACTAGAATTAAAATGCCATTGGAATTACTATAGAGTTTATTAGAACTATACAAACACATATAACACAGCTACAAATATAACTGGATGCAACCAGTACAAACTGCACGATTCAATAAGACGCGCTAAATTCGTCACTATATTGCTTATTGAATGTACGTCTTGCTGTTATCGTAATCCTCGCTTGACTGCCCCTCTCCACATTGGACCATTGCTTTATAATGCACTGTAGTGTACGTAGCAAGCTTCAACGCAATTTCCCAGAAAACATAATGCGCACACCTGCGCAATTATGCCTGCGGTACGGCCATAAAAGAGTACAATAACAATAGGCTATTGTCTAATTGCAAATTTAAACACAAAGTAAACAAAAGAAGTCCAAATGCGGGAAAGGTAATAACCAGGTGTGCATTTACTTTGTCGGCATGTAACAATATTTTCAATAACAAATATTAATATAGATTATATACTTTTCCTTCCCGCAAATGATACTTACAAATAATTCCATATAAAGTTAAAAATTACATACTGATTATGAAATAATTTCTCTCTGATATGATCACAAGTTTATAGAGAAGCAGTTACACCCCAATTTCTTAATGGATTTTAATGATACTGTAAATGAAAGTTGGAATCTATGAAAGACAATCAACACATGTGTCACTTTGTTTGCTTCATTCGAATTGAGAGACATGAGTGTAATTGAAGGACGGGGGAGGAGAATATACGCGTTAGCTACTTAGCCAATATTTTATTCATAAAATCTGGGCCGCATTTGTGCCCCAAAGCTTTCACATGAGAACACACGTAATGTACTTTTCAAACATTTATACGCAAGCATTTTGTATAAGGTGACTATTTCGAACTGTTGATAAGTTGTTTTGTTTATATATTTGTTGATCTTTATACTTATTATATTGCGAGAATGAACTTGTCGGTGTTAGAGATAATATTCTTTATTACATTTTTTTCTGAGCTCTCTCATTCCGTGCTCTCTATAGGATGTATGGACTAAGTCCTTTGCTTGCCTTGTGAAAAACAACAACAACCGTGCTCTCTGAAAACGAAAATTGTGCTTTGTGTTCATGTTTTTGTAAAGTGTAATAGATCAAGTTAAATCAAGACTTTCTTGATCAAGATTTTTGCTCATAACACTTCAGTCGGTCTGTCTGTGGAAAACTAGTGTGCCGATGTTGCTGAAATCTAGAAAATGTAGTATTTTTGAAAATAAATCAAACAATGAAGTCGTAAAGATTAATATTTATTTCATTAAAACATTCAATCAAGAGATCTAAAATATGTTTACAGCTAAAACATTAAGAAAAAATATATAGTTTAAAAAGTTTTCCCCTCGAAGGGAGTACGCAGGACGCCATTTTTGTTATAGGCTTAGTATTCACTATAAACTGTCATTAATTCCCAAGTTAACATTAGACTTGATTATTTTAATAACAAATTTAAGTAATAATATTATGAATTTAAACATATGAAACAGATATAAAGTAATTATAGACTCACCAAATTTTACGTCACATTAGCGATGAACGATTTCAAGATGTTTATAGAATTAAGAGGATCGTGATGGACCCAACATTATAATTGAGTCAAAAATGTAATCTCATCTTTACTGAAAAATTGCGACCTTTTCGATCGCTCCAAGTCAACTTATTTCACTCGATGGTTAGAGGAATATACCATCCGTGACAAGTAAACGTAAGTTACGTCGATTCATCAATACATCTGTTGATGATGCCCGAGTAATTAAAACTTTTGATTAATAGTGGAAAGACTTCGAGAGTCATCATGATGTTTGAACAATCAAAACAATTGATTTAAATCTCTTCATCATCATCTCTTCATCACGCATTGCTATGTGGCACTTTCATGGTCCGCGGATGATGATGCATGATAAGGGATATGAAAAAAATATGAGAGCCACATGTGGGTAAAATTGACTCTTCCCTTATTCTCGCATACCTATTTTCATCTCCATTTTCTTGAATCATAAAAGTGTCGGTAAAAACTTTTTGACCGACAATAGAAAGTAGAAAATTATTTGGTGAATTCAAAACTATTTAATACCTATATAAATATTGATCGAACACTCATCTTTGATACACCAATTTATGACAAAGAGAAACACATCACATTTAACCACATAATATTCGTTGAATTTATTCTGTCTTTTAAATTATACAGTCATTTATTTTGACAGTATACTTAAGAATTTATTGTCGTAATGTAATATTTAATATTCAAAATAATTATAATATTAGAAATACCTTTCAAATATCTATATATAATGTTTAGTAGCAATTTTACGAATTATGAATTCATCGCAGACAATCCAAACCCGTATTATAAAAACAGCAATCACGTGGAACGGGATGATTGATCATATTAAAAAATTCGTCTAAAATAAAAATGATCGTGCAATGAATGAAACACGAACTTGCGACATCAAATTTTACAGATTCTGCTTTAGAGTTTCTATTCTAGTGCAGTTACAGTTCCAGAATATGGGTAATGGATTATAAACTTTCTTGTTTATTCATCATCATCATGTTCTACTTTAAATGTCTTAAGCAGTTTTCCATCAACTTTAAAATATAACCCTCATTATTGGGCAACACGTAACAGAGTTGAAAAACTTTAATATCCATTAGTTTGTTATTCTAATCCTCGCTTTGATCTTTTTAATGCAAAATTGCCGGGTTGTCCATACTCCAAACACTTTTTGTATTTAAATTTTATAATGACAAATTTCGAGTAAATTTCAGTTATTAAATTTAAGACTAATTGACATTTTTCAATTTACTTTAAATATAAAATAGTTATTTACTTTTTAACCTAGAATTGATTAAAAACCATGTTTTTCATCATTGTATAATTAGTTTAATGGAGAGTAGAATAAGATACATAGACAGAAATGTGGTTTCTAACATCAATGAACATCAAGATAAAATTATACATTGATAGTTATTATATATATTATAACAATTAAGCTTAAAATATTAATTAAGTTTGGTTGAAATACAGTATACCTCAAGTTTTACGACAACGCTTAGTAAGCGACCATTCAAAATCAGGAATTATGTAGCCTAATGCAATTAGTGTAGAAAAGACATACATTTTGGCGTGAACTAAATAGATATCAAACTTATTCTTATCGCCCGAAACATTGTTGAACATTTAAAGATTATCAAATTCTAAACATTTCTAGACACTACCTCTTCATCAAAAATGTAACCCATTTTTGTACCCGGCAAATTTTTTCTTAAAACTTAATATCTATAAATATTATAGGCAAACTTACACTTATAAAAATTAATTTTATGACAATTGAAAATTTTAATTTATTCATTTAAAAATATGATTAAATTACGTTCCTACCTTCCCAAAAATAAATATCTTATTATACCTTGGCACTCTTGTCTATATCACAGATCTTTGACTAAAACTGTCATTTACGACTTACGTAGATTCCGTCGGACAGCACCGTGTAACCTCAGCTTTACTTTGTTAGGAATTTGACATAATATTTTATCAGGTTAGTGTAACGACACACCCGCCGAAGTTACGGTGTCGACGCTTCGGCGACTGAATGTTCGGTCTTAGTATGGTATAAAACTTTCCCCAAACATCTTAATGTTTTATATGAGCCTGTCTATTTATTCCTTTAAAGTATTAATTTTATCAGTGTCAGCAATACGAAGAAGTTGTTTCTTTTTTTCAATGTTTGCTATTATTCAAACTGGCAAACGGACGACCTGGTGATAGGTGGCTACCGTCGCCCATGTACATCTGAAACACTAAAGGAGCCGATGAGTTGCCTACTTCGTTTAGACTTTAGGTATCTGTTCCCGCCCTTTTTGAAGAAACCATATTGTAGAGGTCTGGGTCTTGATTGCATGCACGGGCACAGTCGCTAGAAGAAATTTTCGCTATTATGCCGAAAAAACATTACAGCGTATTTAGCGCCGTACTTTCGGCAAGTGTGTCGCTAGCTTTATGATAACATTTCAGACTAATAAACTGGACCGCCGCATTTATGGCGATGTAATAAGCAACTAATCTAAAGAAGAGTAATGTTTAAGTCGTGCGAAGATGGTTTGTAGAAGATTGCCCCTCCCGCTTCCTACGACTGGGACCGGGCCTTGTCTTAAGAATGCGGTTGTGGGACGCGAGGGGTTGTCATCGGCAAACTTTCTGCGCACGACTTATAATTGCAAATTTTACTATCAACCATAATATTTCATTAACATCTTGATATACTTAATATTGTTATAAGTTGTGTAATACTTTATAATTATTCTTTTAAATTTTTAAGTTTAATTCTTTAAGATTAAGTGCGTCTGTAAATATTTATGTCATAATCTTTATATACAACATTAGAGAAAATTATATAGCATAAACGATTTTAAATGATTGTGTTTAACTTAAATATTGTATCGGAGTCAATTTAACTCCTTAAAATACCAAGAAGATTAAGACATTACAAACTACTGTGTATTTATATTTATTAGCACGTACAAAAGTATGTCGCATGGTAAAAAAATATGTAACACGACTTTATATATTCCCACTTATTTCTTAATTATAAGACTTCTAAATTACTAAATTAAAGTACATTTTAATTAAAGAAAAGATTTGGGCGTCAGCTATCTTGAATTTCATTTGTAATCGTAATCGAGGGTGTTGGTTTAATTAAAATATGTGTAATTGCTCGTACTGGCTGGATAATCTCTTTTTTAAATACAAAATATTGTATGAAATTTTAAATATTGGCAGACCAACCTATGATGGACAAGATCATATCCTAAACAAAACATCACTATATAATATAAATGTAATATCAGCCCATAAATGTCCCACTGCTGGGCTCGGGCCTCCCATTATAGGGGGAGCGGACAGTATACCCGCCATGCTTGTCCATGGCGGCTTGGCAGGTTTGACACATCGGTTACCTCGATGTGCAGGTTGCATCACGATGTTTTCCTGCACCGTTGTTAGCACGTGGTAATTGTAACAATATGCACATTAGATCAGAAAACTGACTAAGAGGTGCATGCGTTCCGGTCAGGATCGAACCCGCGCCCTTCGATTTAGGGGCGCGTGCGCTAACCATTACGCTACCACGACTCTAAACATCACTTAGTGAGTCACATTATGTTGCATCCATCATGTAAAATCCAGTCAATAAGCTTTAACTTTTGCATCATTCTAAGTATTGAAATTGTTCCCGAATATTATATTATACGAATAAAAAACTACAAATCGTCAATCCCCGTGTCGCTTTTCTCGTCAGTGCAAAGATAACTTTTAAAATTGTCCTGACGTTGTTTACCGTCCTGGTCAAATAATTTACTTATAGTCTCTTTAATCTGCATAAGACTTTCTAATTTTGTCTCTACTGATAATTTTCTCTTTTTATTTTCGGAGGATATCTTTGAAAAGTCTAACGAATAGCTCTGTCGCATCATACTTCGCTTTTTTGCATTTTGACCCTCATTCTCAATCTTACAACTAACTTCTTTCTCATCTGTCACCTCGTATGCCTCATTGCCGTATACATTTCTACTAATATCTCTAGCATCTTCAACTTTTTTTATTTTACTAAATAGTAGTCTTTCTGAATCCATGAATGTCAATACTGGTGATCTTTCATTTAAAACTTTACAAGACTCACCGAACATGTCCATGTCTTTGTTGCTACTTGATTCATTATCAAAGGCGGACTCTCCTGATCTTTCCATGTCTGATACAGTCTTATTTTCTTGTATAGTGCACAATTCATGATTCCTTGTGTAAGATTTTTGGTACTCGTTAGTGATGATTTCGGGAATTTCTTCATTTTGCGCTGCGTTTCTTTCCTTTGAAGTTTTAGGTGCTGACGATATTTCTGAGCTGTTATATCTAGTATTTAAGCTGGAAAGTTTATGCGCTGGTGACATTACTGTATTGTAGCCTTTCTCTGTTTGTGAATTTTTACCTTTTGTGTGTATTCCGAATATCCGTTTGATTGATTGCCGGAACTGTAACAAAGAAAACAGTACTAACTTTGCCTTCTTTAAAATTTACAAATTAAAATACAACGATATAAGATATATTATAAGTAGAGGACGATCCTCTAGATATATCCCTCTAGATAGATCTTATAAATACTCTGTGTTCAGGCAGAGAGGGGAGAGTCTTCAATCAGTCTACAGCTAGTATGCAAACGATATTCAGCTAGTCTACAACTACAGTCTACGGTCATCGGTTGAACAGAGCGAAAGCTCTGTTGGGCAAGAGGCCCATAGTATATTGTGGACGATAATTACTATTCGATAATGGCAGTATCCTTTAAGGGCAAATTGATGCTCGACACCTGACAAGCGTGGAGACAACTCTTGGAGTTGTCTTAATATTTCTGTGTATTATTGTGCTGTATTAATATTGTAATAATTCTAGTGTAATAAACTATTGATTATAATGTTTCAGATATTATTATTTTTTCTGCTAACACACGCACACACACACACACACACACATTTTATGTCCTCAAGATAAGTATTTACGCTATATACAACGAACTACGTTCGGACCGATCTTAGCAATGCAGATGGTAACCATAGTAAATAACGGAAAGTTTGTCTACGAAATTTACCACACGGAGAATCGAATAGTCCACTCAATGACAGAGGCCTTTAAGTACGAGTATGCATTTTCTGTCAGCAAAATTGCTTAAGCGGTGGCTGGTTCCGGGCAAAGATTCGAAACTATGTAATTGAAATAAGTCGCTGATGTGGTAGTCATTAAACTACCACAACTTTAACAATACACTTGTCTATTCTATCAATGAATGAAAAACCTTCAGTCACTCATGAAGCGTAAAATATAATATTGAATTTAAAGACTTACAAATATATACCGCTAAAGCTTAAAATAAAATCTATATGGGTCCCTATTGTGTTCTTCCATGCCTCTGGGCGTTAGATAGCGTGGAGTGGGCACTTGTGGCGGCCTCTCAATGAATCTTACACTAAGTCAAGTTTTGAGGTCAAAGAAGAAAGTTTCAAGTTTCAAACACTTTCATAGGGTTCTTGTTGTGTAACATCCCGCGCGTGGCATAATCCAGTTATAAGTGGTCTTTGAAACGTACGCATTCTGAGGCGTAATGCGCCCTAGCGTCATCTCTGGTACTGTTAGCACTCACACAAATTCAAAGCTGAGTTTACATGGCGAGGGATGTATAGTGTGTATAATATAAAGCATTATCTATTTATATTAATGAATAAAGTTTACATAGATTAAATATTCTTTCATCATCATTAGACTTGTTGTATAACATTTGACCTGATGTGTTTATTACATATTATGTTTATATATACATCAAGTTTCTATTATAATATTTTTATAACTGTGGGACAATAACGGATCTGAATTTTTCCCAAACTTAGCAAAGTACAGAACTTTGTTCGTCGTTTCTCTACCAACGCTGAAAATAGGCCAATATTATTAATATACAAGAATCTGTTGTCTTGTTACCTAAAATTCACATAGAATTTAAGAGAAATCTGTATATATTAGTATAATATGATATTTTGTTAGTTGTTCAAAAAGTGGCGGTGATTCAGTGGTTGTGTCTATCAGTTAGGTGCCGACTTTGAAGAAAAACGGGCATTACAATATATTAGATTGATTGAATTAAAGAAAGAAGAATAAAAGAACTATATGAGAAAATTGTTGATCGCGTAAACTAATGCTATGTGTTAATATTTATTTATTTATTATCATACAAACATCGCTATCATTACAGTTGCCACCAATACGATAGCAATATGTCCATATAAACCCAGTGCTTTCTGAGAACAATCCCTATTTAATATTAATATTATAAATGCGAAAGTATCTCTGTCTGTCTGTCTGTTTAGTTGTCACGGAAAAACTACTGGACCGATTTGGCTGGACCTCGGTATGTATATATTTTCGATGCAAGGATGAACATAGGATACTTTTATCCCGAAAAATGGGATAGTTTCCAGGTTAAAAATATATTTGTCTCTCTGTTTGTTAAGCGAATTTCTGCCAAACCGGACGGAAAAACTATCCGAACGATTTGGCAGAAATTCGGTGCATATGTAATTTTAATACCGAGGATGGACGAGGGATACTGTTCGTCCCGGATAATGGGATAAGTTTTGGGATGAATTTCTGTAAACGTTACCCCAGAAAGTAGGATAGCTATTTTGTGATTTTCCATTTGGTTGATGGGGCCGATTAGGTCAATTGGGTCTATTGGGTCGATTTGGTTGACTTGATCATTTTGGTGTTTATAATATGTAGTTTTAATAACGAAAATTGGCCTAGATACTTTTTATCCGGGATATGGGATAATTTGAGATATAAAATGAAGTGAATCTCTCGGAGCAAATAACACTAACATACAAACTTTATACAGTGTAACCTGTATTGCCTGTATATATAACCCCTTTAAACAAGATGCACGCAGTAGAGGCTGACCCGCGCCCCAAACGCGGATTTATAAAGACGACGATTATTTAAGAATTCCATTTATGCCAAAATTGACATGGAAGAGCTTCCATTGAGGAATAAGGAACAAATCGTAACATCTATACATATAATGAAATTGTAGAGGTCAAATTTCTCTACAATGAATAAAAGTACTAAAAACCGAGTCAGGGAGATATAGGAAGTGAAATAGAACTACAGTAGTTTTTTTTCTCCGTGCAGATTGGGTCATAAATAATCAGAGCGGTGAAGCGAGTATTTCGCTGTCTCTTCCACTCACGGGCCTTATGGGCAGGCATAGTGATACGCATTATTGTTGTCGATACGCGTTTTTGATAGTATATTTAGTTTTGTCATTTTGTGGGTTAGTGATATAAATGAAAGAAAAAAAAGATAAAACAACGCATTTATTAAAATAAGAATTATAATGATTTGAAATAAATTATTATTACAATAATTATCTATGTATTAAAAAACTATAAGTACAAAAGTTTAGAATATAACAAGTTATATTAAAAATAAATATAAATACTTATATCTAAGTTTAAAATCAACAGCAAAAAAGATAATAATGATTTTTTTAAGAATAATCTTTCTTTGATAAGAACGAGTTTTTATGTATAATGCGCCCGCGCAATATGCTCACCGCCCTAGCCGGACTGAGGCCAAGTTTGATTTATGACCCAAACTGCACGGAGAAAATAATTCTACTAAAAATTTAGATTTTTTTCAAATTTTTTGTTTCTCTGCTTGTACGGGCTTATCTCCGAAACGAATGGACCGATTTAAATGAAATTTTGTATGGTGGTAGCTTATATCTCTGGTCAACATATAGGCTAATTTTGATCCCAAAATATTAAGGAGTTCCCGTGGTTGGTTTGTTGACGAGTTACTTTTGTTTAACTATTCCACGTGTATAAAGTCGCGGCCAGAAGCTAGTGAACTAAAAAAAAACATAATATAAAATGTACCTGCGTGTTCATCCCAACGTAAATAAGAGGATCGTAGCAAATGGAACTTTTCGCCACCAAAGCCGGGATAACGCCTGCGCCCGGGGATACCTGCAATAATTCAAACATTTTGTACCCAAACGTTTTAGATTAATTAATTGTGTTGAACTCCGCCAAACAAAGTCCGCTTTGAGCTTTATAAATTATAAATACAGTTGTGGAAGTCGCAAGCAGGCGAATTTTAAGTATGTCATCCCCGTCATGGAGGAATGACTAACAAATTTAAAATATGCAGAATGACCTGAATTTGTATTTTGTTTTTAAATATATGACGAGAATTTTTTTAATTGTGTACAAATTTAATGTACGTAGTTTTTATTTCTCATAAGTTATTTTTTATAGTTTCTTTGATGCCATAGAGAGCACAAATATTAAAATTCCAAGTAGTTATACCAAAGGAAGGTACACACCGGTTCCGCCGGGAATGAACCAGTATATCATAAATTGCTTATGACAAACGCTCATTATCTACGGCCAACTGCAAATATTAAAAAAATTACTTCGGAACGACGACGAAGTACGTACTTCTTGTACGCGTAACAAAGTTTATTGTAAAATTGAAAAATATTATTATAAAATATACGCAATATAAGGGCAAAAGGTGCTTCACCGAAGACTTCCTACGCTTCAATGCTGATGATATGAAATCTATGCTAATATTATAAAGAGGACCAATTGGTCATCATTATCCGAGCGTTAAATCCCGATAGCGTTCGGACCGTTCACTCCGACGCCCAGGGTCCCCTTTCCTACTTTTTCTACTCCACTTCGCGCGGTCTTCAGCATCCCCCGTTTTGAGACAATTGGCACGTATGTCATCCTTCACGAGGACAAAGAGGACAAATTGGTATCTTTATATATTTGTAACGAATAAAATAAAGAACTACTGGACCGATTCCAAAAATTCTTTCAACATTAGAATGCTACACAATCTCAAATTAATATAGGCTATATTTGTTAGTAGAAAAAAAATAGGGATCTCTACTAAAATGCTTGAGTGGATCCGGGGATGGTTTTGATTCATAATTAGACCCTAAGGTTCTAGATTTTTATTTATTCAGGGCAGGACAACGTCTGCCGAAACCATTAGTATTAATATAAATTATAATAAAAGTATGTGTTATATTTTTTAATTTGGAAATTTCACAGTAACAGTTGTAGTATTATTGATAATAATATATCAATATAATATGAAGGAGAGAGAGAGAGAGAGAGATATAACACTTTATTTCACACCAAAGTACACAATTACAAAAACAGACCATAATAACAATATTTTCTAGGAAATACAATAGGCGGCCTTATCACTCAAAGCGATCTCTTCGAAGCAACCCAAATAAAAAACAAATTTGAATCAGACGATGTAGGTGGTGCAGGAAAAAGGCAATAGATACATAAATACTGAAACTAAACAAAAAATATACAAATACAAACATATATATACCTACACGTATACAATAATATATATACGTATACATTTATATAAAGTAGAAAGAATATTTGTAAAATTTTGCTGATATTTTCCTTTAGGAATATTGATCCTGGTAGCAGATGGTTTAATAATTGCCGGACAGAAAAGGCACCAATAACGGTTAGCGTGTTTGAAATTGTAATTTCCTGTATTTTATTGGACGTACGTGCACACTTGAGTGTTTTATGTTGAGCAATACATTGTCTATATTAACAGGTTGATTAAAATCTAATAATTTATACGGTGTTCGACAACTTGTATTTTTTACAATAATTGTGTACTAACTCGTACATCCCCTTGTCTCAGGGTTACCAACGCCAAATTTAAAAAGTCGGGAAAAAGCTCTACCACTTGGCTGTAGGTTGTTTCGTCGCCTCTTACGACAGGCTACCCCAACGCAGGAATTAGTATTTCGTTTCTGCACGGAGAAATTATGTGATTAAGGCTATTAGGTCAAATTAATAGTATTCTGGCAGACCCATCTTCGGATGAGGCCAGAATTCTGTATAAACTGGTAGATGTAAGAAATCAGTGATAAGTGAATTAAGATAAGTGAATAAGATTAGTGTATTTATGTTTTGCTATCATGGTCGCTTCAGCGACAAAGCCCTTTAATTTTGAATATAAGAAAAATATATAAAAAATGATGTGATGATGTGAGCAAAGCCTAGTAGCATTAAATGATATGGTAAACTCACAATTCCTTGCGTAGCAAACTGTTCAATCAACGCGAAAAGGGAGTAGGGTGTCCAGGCCACTGTGAAGGAGATTATCATGATGAACACCATGGCAGTCGCTCTCGCTTCCGCTCGGCTGACGCGACCCAGCCTTTGTGAGTTCTGCAAGAATCATCAATATTAAGCCTAAGTACGTTTCAGCATATTCTAGTTGATTAGAATTAATATAAAATTTCAAAATCATAATTGGCAGACAAAGACACAAATCACATATTCCCAAATTAAGCAAATTACGCTCGCATGGGTTATGGGTAATATACAACGGACTACTCTGGTCTAGACACCCAGACCATAGTAAATAACGAAGAAAAATTATTTCCGAAATTTACCAAGCCAGGAATTGAACCCGGAATCTCTGCGTTGCAGTGAGGAAGACTGGCAAAGGCTTAGCCCGCTCAACCATAGAGGCCGTCTACACAAAAATATATAGTAAAATTTTAATGTCGATGGGTGCTATAAATAGGCTATGTCATCGATCACTAATTAACTATTAGTAATCGCTGGTCTATGTACAATTTTAGTGATTTTGAGATTCTAAAACTTAATAAATATTTTTATTATTTTCCTCTTTATTTTTTTGGGACTGGGTGAAATTGGTATGTCATGAAGAGGCCAAGAAATAATGAATATTTTATTTTATGTATGTTGTCCCATTGTGCTAATTTTTATACATTTCTGATGTTCCATTTTTATGATATACCACTTTTTTATCTTTGTAGGCCCCTTACTATAAAGTTAATAATTTGCATAAATTAGTAACTTGTATTTATATTGTATTGCATTATATATTTGTTTTATTACCATGTCTTTATTATATTTATACTTGCCATTTCAAAATCTTATATAATTATATACTTTTCATCCGTGCAGGAACGGAGAAAGAATACAATTTCCTGCGGCCCGGCGGCCTGTCGTAAGAGGCGACAAAACAACCCACAGCCAGGTGGTAGGGCATTTGCCCGACTGGATGGCTACCACCCCTGGTCTAGAGTATGTCGCCATAACAACCTTGTGTTGTGTTCCGGCATTAGTGACCAGGTTCCAGGCTCCCTATAGAGAGCAGCAGCGCATTTGTAGCACCTTTGGTGTTGCAAATGTCCATAGGCGATGGTAGCCGCTGTCCATCAAGTGGGCCGTCTGCCTGTCTGCTGATCTCCTGCAATTAAAAAAAAAAAAACTTTTTTTATTCAATTTATATTGCGAAACCCATATGTTACCTACACAATTTTTCAATAAACCATCCTAAGGTTGTCTCGAAGAAATTAATTTCAGTGATAAGACCGCCTATTGTGTTATGTACTTAAGCTTCTTGAATTGTATGTTAATGTTATGCAATAATGTATATTCTATTCTATTCTAATTTGTTTTTTGGTCTATATTCATAAGACCTATAGATATTTATTTACTTGCGATATGTACGTAAGTAAATACTTGTGGTATTTACGATATTTATTTAGTGGAATATTTACAAGTCAATGAATGGCACTGTGCTATAATTGAGGTCGCAAACGATTCCCCGTACAAAGAATATAATATACAAATTTCCAATAATAATAGATGGGCTACGCCTGTCAGTTATATAGCAATAGCTTCGCTGAAAGATCTTCCTTTGAAACGGAGGAGCTTTCCATCTCACTCCTTCGCCTAGTCGGGACATGCCCTAAGGGCAAGTTTGTTAACGGGGGATTTGGATTGTATATTCATATATGTTTTAAATTCTGTCGGACATCTAAATTAAACATACATCTAATAATATTTCTGAATGTGGTGGAGATAGTGGTCTAGGTAATATTTGAGATTAGCTAATTTTGTGTATTGAAGCGTTGGAATAACACCCCTTGATGGATTTTGTCCATCGAATTTTAGTAAACACGTTTAGGGCCGCTTGCATAACGATCGCCTTTAAATAAAATTAGTTAATCATATTAATCTGCCTAAGTACGTTTTATACAAAACGTACTGGCAGTTCTTTAAACATATTTAGCGGCAAATTTTGCGCTGTGTCAGACGCTAATTCTATTTAAGGGTGTTAAATACGTTTGCGTTTCTTAAATAAATTTAAGCAACCTTATGCAAGCTGCTTAGAACACAAACCATTTGACTTGAGTCGTAAAAGTTAATTAGTTTCATTGTTTAAACTCGGACCTTAAGTTAAGTGTTCTCACGAAGTTGCGATATTTCGAAAAGTTGGGATTGAGAAACTTTCTGAATTTCATCTTGAACTTAGATTTTTCTCAAAAGTTTCGATCGCTGGTTTTTAAGTGGGAAATAAATTGTTTTATTATTAATTCTGTATTGTTAAATAAGGAAGTTATTAAATGATAAGCAAAGATTTTCCGGCAGTTCAGCGGTGCAAATTTAAAACCTAGCAAGTGCTTACAAACAAATCTTACAACACATACATACATACATACATACATAACTTCATGCCAGGTCCCTTGCGGGGTAGGCACGAACAACAGAGCGCCATTTAGGCTTATTTTTACACACCTCACTTGCTTCTTTGACATTCATAGTTCTTGTCATGCACGCTCGTCTGTTCTTAAGGCTCCTGACATCACCTTCTGCTAGTACACGATCAATTTGATCATGGAAGGTGTGTCGTGGACTTCCGCGACTTCTGCATCCATCCACTTTTGCATTGTATATCTGTCTAGTCACTCTTTCATCATACATTCTTTCCACATGCCCGAACCACCGGAGCATTTCTTTCCTTACCTTCACGCCGACACTCTCTTTCAGACCAACTCTCTTTCTTACTTCGGTATTGCGAACGCGGTCCGTGAGCGTCACTCCGCAGATTTTGCGCAGTGCTCGCATCTCGAACGCGTTTACTCTACTTTCGTGCTCTCTATTCCATACCCAACTCTCGCTTCCATACGTGAGCGTAGGTACCAGCACCGCGTTGTGTATGGCGAGCTGGGCCTTCTGGCTGAGGTTCTTAGCGCCTAGAAGTTTACCTAACGCTCCATTCACACTATTCCCCAAATTCACTCTTCTTTATAGAAAGATGATATAGATCAGCGGTATAACACAGCACAGAAAAATGTCATGAAATTCAACTATATGACATTGCAAAACTTTTCATTGAGCTTGTTGGGAGCAGTACCATATTTTGATGTAATCTAAACATATTTTGACAAATAAGATACATTATTAAATGTCAAACTAGACAATAAATTTACAGATTTTCATTCAATAAACAGTCAGTTGCTAAGTCTTGAAATTGCACAGCTATATTGATGTATAAAAAAAACACAAGAGTACCTTTCTCAGGAGCAGTAATGAATAAATTCTAGCAAAATAATTCGACTTCAAGAGTAAGGGCCTTACTTATAATCGTTTCTTAAATTTAAAGAAACTGCTCAGCAACTGATTAGTGAAAATCTTAATCATAAACTCCTCTTTAGTCGAATATTTTGGGTACAACCTACGATTTCGTTTATCTGTGCTCCTCTTCGGTAAACAACAGATAATACACTTTTATAAGTGAAGAAAAAGATCATTGATTAGGGTCTGATTCTGATTCTCCTGCTTAACAGCGTTATAAGAGACATAATGCGTTTTTAGATCGATTTCTCAATCATTTTTACAGTATTTATACACACTTTATTGCGGTGAAAAAAATATATGTCAATCTTGATCATATTTCTGACGTAAACTTTGTACTCGGAACGCATTTGCGATAAATTTTCTCGATAGAAAATAATTGCAAAGTAACCTCTAAACGAGTTATTCAATCTTCGTTTTTGTTATTACTGTTAATCTTACATCGATAAAATAAATAACAGTAACATATCATATTATAACAAATACAATTATAGAGTTTTATTCGGTTACTTAACTTAATTTGGAAGTAATTAATTATTTTATTAAAAATGACTGCAAAAATCCCGCCTGCCGGTCCCAATGTATGGAATTTGTTAGATCGCTTTAGAGCGTCGGCTAATACGGACGCGCTGCTCTTCTCCACGACCGCCATTAAAAAATAATTTTAAATAAACGAAGGAGCAATAATAACAAGAATTTTGAAGCGGTCGCGCTATACTTATTTGGCTTATACGGTAGAGGTTTGGTCTAAATCACTAGCTGTGTGGGTTCGAACCCTACTAGTTTCACTTGATCCAGAAGATTTTTTTTATAAGAAAGTTGATAAAATGCTCTTTTTCTCTTCCTAAATAATTTTATAAAATGCCATAAAAATACTTTTCAAAATTTTTGTATTTCATTTCATTTGGACTTTTATGCTATTGACAATAAAATTTTTACCTTATCGGTAACATTAAAATTCTAAAGCGCCATCTATGTTTATCAATAGAAATGACGTAGACACATGGATAGTTAGAAATATGAAGTTTCGTTGTTCAAGTTGAGTGCTCGCTCCATTTTCCTTTTCTAACAATTTTTTTTATTTAGCCCTATTATGTTTTTAACACGCTTTTATTAGCTTCACCTGTATGTATGTATGTATGTTTGTAACCTTCCCTTTTGAGCTCGATTTTGTCCTACTTTTAATGATCAGATTTAATTCAAAGTTTGAACACCTGTCAAAGGTCGATGACAATGCAATAATATGGTACCATGGAGCTGATCTGATGATGGAGTCGGAAGGTGGCCATAAGAACTCCTGTACTAAACAAGATAGACCTGTCGTGTTTGGGCTCGTATGTTTATATCACGAGACAATGCAATAATATGGTACCATGGAGCTGATCTGATGATGGAGTCGGAAGGTGGCCATAGGAACTCCTGTACTAAACAAGATAGACCCGTCGTGTTTGGGCTCGTATGTTTATATCGCGTGACAATGCAATAATATGGTACCATGGAGCTGATCTGATGATGGAGTCGGAAGGTGGCTATAGGAACTCCTTTACTAAACAAGATAAACGCGTCGTGTTTGGGCTTGTTTTACTTGTCTTAGTTAGCACTCTGCTGCTACATGATATGCAGAATCTCAAAAGCTTATATTTAAAAATTTAATTTAAAAAAACATTAACATTTAAAAAATAACAACTAAAAATGAAAAATAAATAATAGTTTAAAAAAAGGCGCTCTTTAAGATTTTAAAGAAGAAAAAGCGCATTGAATACACCCCACGCTTTTTTTAAGACCCCATTCATCAGAAACCAAATTTAGTAAATTTTATTTTCTGTTTTTAGTTGGATTTCTTATGAAAGCGTGTTTTTTTTAAAACTATTATATATATCTATTATTATTTATTTTATAGTTCTTATCTATACAGATAAATAAAAGTGAAGTGCCCGTTTGAAATCTCAAAATAAAATCTAATAAAATCGGACCAGGAGTTTCCGAAAATGCTATTTATAGAATTTTTGTCTGTCTGTCTGTGTGTCTGGATGTTCCGGCTAATCTCTGACACATGGATCGATTTTGACGTAATTTTCATTGGCAGATAGCTGATGTTATAAGAAGTAACTTAGGCTACGTTTTTAGGGTTCCACGAAAAAAAATCCACAAGTATATTTGTCTCACTGTTTGTTATCCTTTTATGGAAAGACTATTGAGCCGATTTGGCTGAAACTGAGTACATATGTTATGTTAATACCGAGGGTGGCCAAGAACTACTTTTTATCCCGAAAAATGAGATTTCCGAGATGAAAATATATTTAGCCGAACGGGTCTAAATGATCAAACGGCTGAATGGCCCAAATGGTCGAATTGACCGAAATTACTGAAATGGCTGGAATGGCCCAATTGACCGCAATCGCTAAAATGGCCGAAATAGCTGAAATGGCCGAAATGGATGAAGTGGCCCAAATGACCGAAATGGCCCAAATGGCCGAAATGACTAATATGACTCAAATGGCCGAAACAGCTGAATTCACTGAAAAGGCCGAAATGTGTGAAATGGCTGAAATGGCCCAAATGACCGCAATGTCTGAAATGGCCCAAATAACCGCAATGGCTGAAATGGCCCAAATTACCGAAATGGCTGAAATGGGCGAAATGACTGAAATGGCCCAAATGGCCGAAATAGCTGAATTGACTGTAAAGGCCGAAATGTGTGAAATGGCTGAAATGGCCCAAATGACCGAAATGGCAGAAATGGGCGAAATGTCCGAAATGTCCGAAATTACCTAAATGGCCGAAATGGCCCAAATTGCCGAAATGACCAAAATGGCCTAAATGACCGAAATGGCTGAAATGGCCCAAATTGGCGAAATGACTGAAATGGCTGAAATGGCCCAAATGGTTGAAATGACTGAAATGGCCCAAATGACCGAAATGACCCAAATGACCGAAATGGCCGAAATGACTAAAATGACTCAAATGGCCGAAACAGCTGAATTGACTGAAAAGGCCGAAATGTGTGAAATGGCTGAAATGGCCCAAATGACCGAAATGTCTGGAATGGCCCAAATAACCGCAATGGCTGAAATGGCCCAAATTATCGAAATGGCCGTAATGTGTGAAATGGCCCAAATGACCGAAATGACCAAAATGGCCTAAATGACCGAAATAGCTGAAATGGCCCAAATGGCCGAAATGGCTGAATTGACTGAAGTGGCTGAAATGGCCCTAATGTTTGAAATTACTGAAACTGCCGAAATGGCCGAAAAAGCCAAACTGACTGAAATGACCCAAATGGCTGAAATGGCCCAAATGACCGAAATGACCAAAATGACCCAAATGACCAAAATGGCCCAAATGACCGAAATGGCTGAAATGGCCCAAATTGGCGAAATGACTGAAATGGCTGAAATGGCCCAAATGGTTGAAATGACTGACATGGCCCAAATGATCGAAATGACCCAAATGACCGAAATGGCCCAAATGGCCGAAATAGCCAAACTGACTGAAATGACCCAAATGGCTGGAATGGCCCAAATGACCGAAATTACCAAAATGACCCAAATGACCGAAATGGCCCAAATGGCTGAAATGGCCGAAATGGCCCAAATGGCTGAAATGGTTGAAATGACTGAAATGGCCGTAATGACCGAAATGGCCTAGATGGCCAAAATTACTGAAATGGCCCAAATGGCTGAAATGACCGAAGTGGCTGAAATAGCCAAAATGGCCGAAATGACCAAAATGACCGAAATTACCAAAATGACCCAAATGACCGAAATGGCCCAAATGGCTGAAATGGCCGAAATGGCCCAAATGGCTGAAATGGTTGAAATGACTGAAATGGCCGTAATGACCGAAATGGCCTAGATGGCCAAAATTACTGAAATGGCCCAAATGGCTGAAATGACCGAAGTGGCTGAAATAGCCAAAATGGCCGAAATGACCAAAATGGCCAAAATAGCCGAAATGGCCGAAATGGCCAAAATGGCCTAAAAGGCCCAAATAGCCGAAATGACCGAAATGGCCTAAATTCCCAAAATGACCCAAATGGCTGAACTGACCGAAATGGCTCAAATGGCTGAAATGACCGAAATGGCTGAAATGCCCGAAATGACCGAAATGGCCTAAATGACTGAAATGGCTCAAATGGCTGAAATGACCGAAATGGCTGAAATAGCCAAAATGGCCGAAATGGCCCAAATTGCTGAATTGACCGAAATGGCCGAAATAACCGTAACGGTCTAAATGGCCAAAATGACAGAAATGGCCCAAATCGCTCAAATGACCGAAATGGCTGAAACGGCTGAAATGGCCCAAATGACCGAAATAGCTGAAATTGCCTAAATCGCCAATATAGCTGAATTGACTGAAATGGCTGAAATGGCCGAAATGGCCTAAATTACTGAAATGTCCCAAATGGCTGAAATGACCGAAATGGCCCAAATGCCCTAAATGAACGAAAAGGCTTAAATGGATGAAATGACCGAAATGGCTAAAATGGCTGAAATGACTGAAATGGCTGATATGGCTAATATGGCCCAAATGGTCGAAATGGCTGAAATGGCCCAAATGGCTGAAATGACTGCAATGGCCCAAATGACCGAAATGGCTGAAATGGCCCAAATGGCTGAAATGGCTGGAATGAATGAAATGGCTGTAATAGCTCAAATCGCCGAAATGACCGAAATGGCTGAAATGGCTGAATTGACTGAAATGGTAAATCATAAAAACCTGTTCTCCTTTCTGAGATAACCTTTATATAAATCTATCCCACTATCCGGGTTGAAAAGTATCCCTTGTCCACTGTCATTATTAAAATTACATATATACCGAATTTTAGCCAAATCAGTGTATTAGTTTTTCTGTAAAAGCATAACAAATAGAGAGACAAATACATTTTTATCCGGGAAACTATCCCATTTTTCGAGATAAAAATCATCATAATATATATTCATCCTCGGCATCAAAAATATATAGTTTATTATTATTATTATAAAGTTTTTTTTTATAAATTTTTTTTAGTATTATTATTATCTGTATATCTTTCAAGACCACGGGCCATAAAAATGGCCCGGACTTTTGGAGGGCTTGCGTGGGGCCACGGGGAGGCCGACACGTAAAGGCCTCTTGACAAATTTAATCTAAATGTGGCGTGACACTGACCGGCGATTATCCCTCTCTACACCATACAATAATTCACCCATGGACAAGCCCCGGCCAGTGTAGGACTATTGTGGGAAATGAGAAGAGAAAGTACCGGGCTATTGGGGTGAACTGTTAGCGGTACTAGGGCTCTGGGAATATGGGCAAAATCCCCATCCGGTAGTTTTTCCATAAATGCATAACCAATAAAAAGACAAATATATTTTTATCCCGGAAACTATTCCATTTTTCAGGATAAAAAGCATCCTATGTTCAGTTTCGGCACCGAATCAAATCAAATCAAATTTATTTGTTTAAAACATGGTCAAACAGTTGGTATATATGTCACAATGTACACATGTTTTGCTCCCATAGGAGCATACAAATGTTTCTAATAAATTTAATTAAATTATATAATATTAAATGGATCATAATTATGAAATAAAATACTGATAAATGTCAAACAATAATACTAATAATAATAATAGTAGTAATAATAATAATAACATTCATAAGTCAAGGGAATTATTTATGTACAATTGAGGAATTCGTCCACCGAGTAAAACATTCTATTTAAAAGCCATTCCTTTAGTTGATTTTTAAATTTATTAATCCTGAACTCTTTTATGTGCATTGGAATTTTATTATAGACTTTAATGCACATGTTATAGCAGTTTCTGGTAAAGAGGGTTGTTTTTGGTGCCACATTTAAAACCAGTCGTTCACTATTTCTAGTATTGTTTGGATAGAGGTCTTTAGCCGTCGTAAAAATTGTTAAATTGTTTCTGACAAATAAACATATTTCATAAATATACAAACATGGCAGTGGTAAAATTTGTAGATTTTTAAAATGAGGCTTACAAGAATCATAAAATCGGATACCTACAATAGCTCGGATGCATTTTTTTTGAGCTACAAATGCTCTATTTATGTCTGTAAAATATATATATGTATATATATAATGAATTTCAGCCAAATCGGTATAGTAGTTTTTCCATGAAAACGGAACAAACGGAGAGACAGTTACTTTCGCATTTTAAATATTAATAGGGATAATAGGGAAGGAATAATATGAAAAAAATTTAATAATGAAATTATTTAATAAAATTTACCTATCTAAAAAGTTGCTGGAAAAATAAAAATACGTACAGCTTGATGAGGATTCGAACCCTGCACTTCCTAGTTACTATTGAGCATGGTAAGCCGTTGGGCTAAAGACGCTTAGGAAGGTGTGACAAAATATCAATACCGATTACGCATACAAACAGTCTATCTCACTTTAGGACAGTTTGTCTCGCTCTCGTGAGCCTTAAAATGAAATAAATTGAATCAAGTCAATCAAGCGGTGCGCGTCGGTATGATCAATTGCAATATTTCGCCACGCTCGAAGTTTTATTTGGCGCTGTTCCATCGAAGTAAATGTTAGCCGTGCGGGGTTGATTTCATGAAATGCCGATTTGAATTAGGCGTACATAGCCTCTTAAGAGATGCCTAATTGTTTCGTAACGAGATTATTATAAGTAAGGCCGTAAGTAAATAGCGAAAAAATAAACTTTCCTGTAACATATTCAAGTTGGTGTGAAGTAAAACATAAAAATTACTACACTCTTTAAATCTGTTATTTTTTATGTTTTACATGGCACCAACTTCAAGATCTTGTAGAAATATATTTTAAAATTTTAAAATTATATTATTTTGAGTACTCTTGAAGTCAGTTTTTTAACCGACTTCATTGCTAGAAAATTTGTAATATTACGTTTAAGTTACGTTTGTACTTATGTGGTATTCAATGAAATTTATATGAGACGCCCATTTTGAAGTTTTATTGAATTCAACACAAAAAAAACCGTG
Organism: Dendrolimus punctatus; assembly: GCA_012273795.1. Lineage (NCBI taxonomy): Eukaryota > Metazoa > Arthropoda > Insecta > Lepidoptera > Lasiocampidae > Dendrolimus > Dendrolimus punctatus. The sequence continues at coordinate 14,918,864 of CM022542.1, read as the reverse complement.
AAAATCGGTTCAGAAACAAAAAGTTACCTGTGAAGAAATAAAAAAAGCGTGTGTATGCTTTTTTCACAGTTCACGTGCGGCACAGGTGAAACAAAATGTAACAAGGGGTGGAAGGAAAATGGAAACTTCAAACATTTCCAATTCTATCTGTGAGTGAGAGAGATAGTGAATGAGCATTGTGTTTAAATGATTAAATATAATGTATTCTGTCTCATTCTCTCGTAGGCTTAGTCCAATAGTTTTATGTGTGTATTTCTATTTTTAGTATCGCTTTTTCCTTTCATTTAGTTTCAAATCACAACGATTCTAAAGAAGTTCTTTTCTTTCTTTTTTGTTGTTGGTTGAAATATGGATTCATTCTCTACAATACCATCAATTCAAATCACGTTTCAAATACGTGGCATTCGTATACGCCGAAGGCTGTGCCGCAACCAATTACACCGATACCTACGCTCGCCCCCGCTGTCATTTGGGCTCACGCTTGATGTACGAAAAAATTTCGTGACAGCGTTCACAAGAGAATGTTTATTATTTCTCATCTCAACAGAACACAACATTTGTTACGTCTGTACAAATTTCACGGAACGATATTTCTTCGTATAATGAACGCTGTAGGATGAAAAATATATACTTGTGGAATTCGTTTTAATTTCTGACTTAAGGAATTATGGTAGTGTATTTGTTATTTGTATGACACACTACAAAAATTCATGCTATTATTTCTAAAATAATAATAGCATGAAAAAAAATAATATAAAACTTGTCGTAGAAATTGTTGATACAAGTCCTAAAATCCTGATTTCAAAGAGATATATGAAAAAAACCATTTTAAATTTTCAGAAAAAAATCGGGGATTTCGATGATATAATGTAGCGCAGAATTTATGAAATACTGTAAACTATTGTCCTAGTAGACATGTTATCCGAATTAGCAAATTTTTATATGTCTTAATAATTTTAAATCACGACTGGGATAAATCCCGCGAGAGTTTCAGTACGTACTACGCAGAAAGAATACAATTTCTTGCGGCCGGGCGGCCTGTCGTAAGAGGCGACCAAACAACCCATGGCCAGGTGGTAGGGCATTTGCCCGTCTGGATGACTACCACCCCTAGTGTAAAGTATGCCGCCATAACAGTCTTGTGTTGTGTTTCGGCGTTAGTGGCCAGGTTCAAGTCTCAGACACCGGCAGCACATTGGTAGCACCTTTGGTGTCACAAATATCCATTGCCATGCTAACCGCTTTCCATCAGGTACATCGTCGGCCTGTCTGCTGACTTTATGCAATAAATATAATGTGTTAATGGACACTTGCTTGACGATTGTACTACGTATACTTTATTGTATTATTTTATAATAAAATAATATAGACGAAACTTTAGTAAAAGATTCTTGTTTTAATCCCTAAAATATTTGGGATCCATTGAGTTGCTTTGGAGTGGAAAATATTCTTAAACAAGCGTTTAAGAAATTTGTCCTTTATAAAGGCATAATTTACGACTTAGGGAATTTGGAAACTAATAACTCGCTACGCATTGACTTGATTTAAATATAATTATTGTTGATGTGTTAATTGTGCGTCTCGGGACTCCCTACAGAAGTGATAACTTAAACTAATTTAAGTTGAATTATTTAATAACTAAAACGTTTAATTTGAGAAGCCTGCCTACCGCTGCCGTATGCGTCTGAGAAAAGGAAGCCAGACAGACTGGCGCCGTAACGCTTTACGTAACGAAGCGATTTACCCTCCCATAAGAAGTTATCATTTCAAAATAACTTGATGGGTGCATTCCTTTAGTATCTCATAACGCCCAGAATGCTCAGTCTGCCGTTCCACATGGCGACCACGGTCATTATGGTCGTGGTGAAAACGTCACTAGTTACGTCATTATTTTCGATCATACAGCGCCCATGTCAATAGGTGGGTCGAAGCGGGCATTGACCGCAAAGCATTAATTGTCTATCGATTGACATTAAAAAAGGCGCGATTTTCAATTAAACCAATGACATTTGTGTATTTTGTCAATGGCATCAACGTTCCATAATCCGTTTAATTAGATTTTTTTATGATTACAGCGTACGATATCAAGTGGAACGGGAAAATTGCGGTCGTGAAAGTGGTTGTTGTGAGTCTCTTGCGAAACGAAGCCGTTATCATCAAACTTTTAGAATAACACGATAGAAATAATTTCTATATATAGCGTAACTTATCTAATATATAAAATTCTCGTGTCACAGTTTTCGTTGCCATACTACTCCAAAACGGCTTGACCGATTCTCACGAAATTTTGTGTGCATATTGGGTAGGTCTGAGAATCGGCCAACATCTATTTTTCATCCCCCTAAATGTTAGGGGTAGTCCACCCCTAAATTTTTTATTTATTTTTTAGACAAAATTTTTAATTTCTATTTTTTTATGATACAACATACAAAAATACATACAACCCTAAATTATTAACCCTCTGCGACAAACCCCTATTTTTACCGGGCAGGACGACGTCTGCTGGGACAGCTAGTATCTTATAAAATAATGTTTATTTATCTTATAAGATATAAGTTACGCTTTGTGAGTGTTGTATCGCTTCAATCTTTAGTCTTGATATCAAATTAATATTGTAACATGCCAAAGTGAATGCATATCTTCTTTATTACCATTCCCGCATTTGGACTTCTTTTGTATACTTTGTGTTTAAAGTTTGCAATTAGAAAATAGCCTATCGTTAATGTACTTGTTGATGGCCGCAGGTGTGCAGATTACGGTTTCTCGGAAACATCAGTCCACGCGGTCGATTGTTATATTGCACAATTTAGTATAAAACGATCGGAACCCGAACGGAGGGGTGGGGGGAGGCAGACAAGCGAGGATTACGATACGAGCAAGATGTGTGTAGTACATTCGATAAGCGGTATAGTTACGGACTTTGCGCATGTTATTGGATCGTACAATTTGTACTGTTTGTGTCCAGTGATATATGTACCCGTGTTATACGTGTTTGTATAATAGTTCTAATAAATTATATAGTAATTCCAACGGTATTTTAATTTGAGTCCTGTAACTCATAACAATATTTCCTCTAAATAATTCTATCCAAAATAACCAACTACAAATAAATATCCAACTGTACATTACAAGATTTGTTTATTATATTAATTTCACAAAAAATGATTACAAATTATATTTTTTCTAATACGACTACGGATTTTTGAAAACCGATTTAATTTTTATTGAGAATATTTTAAGCTGTCTACACACCGAAGCCGCCAGCCCGGCACGAACCCGGCGGGCAAGGCCGGCGGCCTGATTTTAACGATCTTGCCGGCTTGCGTCCGCGCAATCTACACTGCGGCACGCGTCTCTCCGCTCTTCAGTTATAATAACTGCACAAGTAGCTAATATTAGATCACTTTTATCGTCCTCGCTCATATCTAATACTAAAACGTCGTAATAATTCGGAAGACACACGCGCAATCACTAATTGTGAATACTGCATGCCGCGACTGTCGTGCCGCCGGCACTAACCCGCCGGGTTCGTGCCGGCGGGCCGGCGGGTGCGGTGTGTAGACAGCTTAGAAATAAATAAAGTAAGCAATAAAGTTTGGAAAACGAAAAACTAGTCGCTGAATACGTTTCAGGACATTCTGTAACTCAACATGACAATGAATTTTCGGTGTTTGGAGATACGTACGAAATTGATTTTTCATGGAACAACGCTTTAGTACTCACTATTGCGCTGAAACTTAGTTTGGTCTGGACCTTGATATGATTGGGGATATCTTTATGTTAGGTTAAGTAGTTTAGGTACTCGGCAACATGGTAGCCTGTGCTACGGCCTCAAATTTGCCGGGGTATGGCTCTGATTAAGCTGTTTCGTCTACACCGTAAATTAGAGTCGTTGGAGATTCTAATTTAGGGTGTAGACGGAACACTATAGTAGTTTTGCCGGGTATTGGGCTGTAGCTACTACTTCTTTGCCTTTCCATGAGTTGTAAGATCCGCATAACTCATTTTCACTGGCCAACGAAAGGCGAAGCTTACTGTGGAGGTTTATCACCTTCGGTAATATGGAAGAGGCTTGTCTTTGGGGTCAGATTTGCCGGGGATATGGCTCTGATTAAGCTGTTTTCCAACGGCTCTAATTAAGGGTATAGAAGGAACACACAAATATATAATGGGCGTTCTAGATTATTTCACTACTTTATCTTCGGTACTTTCAAGTAATTTATAGTATTGAAGCGGTACGTGCGGCCAAGCAAATACAGTTGTTCTAACATTCACCAAGCTGAGTAAATGAGTTGATGTTTATTTATGGCAATACTCTTGTGAGATTTGATATTTATGTATAACTAGCAAACCCGGCGAACTCCGTTTCGCCACCAGATGGCTTCGTGTTATGTAACATTTCGTTTGGTGATTAAAAGATGAAGAAATTTTTTTGTTTGTTTTATATTTGAAAAGGAAAATTTTTATTTCATTTCACAACAGTAATTAATTCATTTCGATTACAAAAATGAAGTGTTATTTAGTTAAACTTCTCTAAGTAAATGAAAGTGAATCCAAAGTAAATACTGAATCGACGCGTTATACGTGTCCGCAAATTATCCGATTCATTGAAGTGCTCTTTGGTAAACCACATTTTTTGTTTTTTGGTCTGACGTTAACACAAACAAAGCGGATGGTTTCCCAACTCGTGAACACGCAACGTATAACTGCCCATGTGAAAAACAATGATTTTCTAAATTTATCGCTATATCATAATAACTGTACCAACTTTGAGTTGCAAGTTATGTGGTGGAAATCCTGGTAACTCCAGAGAGTTCAAAAACTCCGTTGGATAATTTACTACATCATCGGGATTTGTTATGGAATAAACGGATTTGTATGTCACCAAATCGCCAGCCATTTTTGATTGAATGGTGAAATTCAGTGCGTGTACATCATTATTCTTTGCGGCAAGAATTGCTCGTTGACTTAACCAAGCATAATTCTGATAATTCTCACTAATGTTTGGGAAAACATTTTCAAAAAGAGCTAATTGAGAGTCTACAAATCGGCAAAAGTCGTTGGTAAGATTAATTAATCCAGATGTCGCATCAACTTGGACTTTTCCATTTCCAACAGCTAACAATTGTTTGGAAATTGTGCAGCACTTTGATCATTTTGAAGTTGAACTCTCATATTAGTGGTTAGCGATGTTTTTACGTTATTCCATGAAGGTGATGCCTTCAGGCAAGCATTTAATTCATATGCAGGCGTTACTCGGGGAATTACTGGCAACATCTGCCTGAAATCGCCTGCCAACAATATCATCAAGCCGCCAAAGATGTTGTTATTTCGCCGAAGATCCTTCAGTGTGAAGTTAAGTGCTTCAAGTGATTTCTTTATGTGCCATTGTGCACTCATCCCAAACAATGAGCTTGCATTGCATCAAAAATTTTCCCATTGCACTGGTTCGGGAAATATTGCATGCAAATGTTCCATAACTGAATTGGTTGTGAAGGAAAACATGAATAATTGCGAACAGCGTTCGTATTTGGTACGCATTTGATGAAACAACTGAATCCGCAAGTGTTAAATCCCATTGAGAATCGTTCTCCAGCAAACCCAATAGTTGACATGCTTCTCGATATGTTTGGCATTGGTGGCCATTCACAGTTTTCAAATGCGCAAATGATTTTGGTCCACGTACATTTACCAACAGCAGTCGCAAATAAAAACATTCATCATTTCTAGGATGTATCAGAGATGGCGCTGTATGTGAGAAAACATTTTCCCGCTTTTCTGTTGAAATTTTTCCTGAATTTTCTTTGTTATAAACCTCACGGAGCCCGAGACCTTTCCAACGAATGCAAAACCGTGGAAATCGGTTCGTGCGTTTTGGAGTTATAGCGTCAGGAAGGAAAACCCGACTTATTTTTATATAGTAGATTTGCAGATGATATAAAGACTGAAATAGTGCCAGGTCACCGGGCTAGGTTGGGCCCATTTTGTCTGTCATCTTAGTTATATATCCAAATGTATTACTATGAAATGATTAAATAGTTATTGTTTCTGTAATTACGTATATGTATGTAATTACAGAAACAAAGGTACAAAGGGTGGCTTAAAAACTATCTGTTCCAAACACTCCCATACTTATACTATCCCATACGTATACTAAGGAAAATAAGCTGTTGGGAGTTCCACATACTCTTTGGTGCCTACCCCCGGAGACCAAAGGGATGCGTAGTAATTACCTCAGTGATACTAAAAATGTAGGGTAGGTAATATGACGTATGAATATTTATGGATGGTAACCAGGTAAAGGGAAACGCTTCGCTCATTTACGTAAAGATTCTTAATTATATAATTTCTTTTTAGCACCTGAGGGGTTTCAAATTGGGTTCTGTGACACAATTTAATATTATATTCAGTAAGGCTATAACCTCACAACCTGAAGAACGTTGGTGATACTACTATAGCAGAATTATTTTGTCCGTGTAGTTTGGTTCATAAACCAAGCTCGGCCTTAGCCCGGCTAAGGTGGTGAGCGTGTTGCGCGGGCGCAACGCCATTATCGATAAAAACTCATTCTTAGAAAGATTATCAATCTTATAAAAATCATTATTATCTTTTTGGCCGTTAATTTTAAACTTAGGTACAAGTATTTATATTTAACTTTTGTACTTATAGTTTTTTCAACATAGACCTAATTTATAATTTATTATAAGTCATTATTATTCTTATTTTATTAAATAAGTTGTTGTATCAATTTTTTTTTCATTTTTATAACTAACCCACAAAATGACAAAACTATATACACTATCGATAACGCTTATCGACAACAATAATGCGCATCACTATGCCCACCCATAAGGTCCGTGAGTGGAAGAGGGAGCGAAATACTCGCTTTATTTTATGACCCAAACTGCATGGACAAAATTATTCTACTATAGTGTTGCATACGCACGGGTAATCGTTTTCCATCAGATCGGCTTTCAACTAATCTGGTATACTGCAGCACAGAAAATTAAAAAAACACAAATCTTTTTTATCGTCCTTATTAGAATTTTATTGTGGGCTTTGTATATTTAATGAAGTAGTTAAAAATAATAATAAACCCAAATTTTTTATCTGTCTTTTATAAAAATTTGGATATATTTGTTATTCTATTTTCATGAAAATTGAAGGAGGTAAATGGTTTCGTGTCCATAATTAAGAGATGATTTGGCGAATCTTGTCTTAACTTAAATTTTAACTATAAAAAATTACGAAACCATGTTGCGTCTTATATCGTAAATATTTACGTTTTTTTATTATATTATTGATAAGTAAAACTAACGTTCTCTACTGCCTCGTTCGCACGTTATCTGTTACACGAATTTTATCAATAAAGTTACGAACGTTATAAAAAATAAATTTGATTCAGATAAGTTTAAATTTATTTTAATTTTTTTACAATAATTAATTTATATATACAGAGGTGTTTATAAAGGTGTATAATTTGTTTATGATTATTAATAAACAAATTTCTGTAAATCATTCGCAATGTTATTTATTAAGAATTTTGTGACATATGGATTTAGTAAATCTAGCGAGATATAAGAACTCTACTCAATTATGGCCCGTCTATATAAATGTGAAATATACTTTGTTTAAATAATTGTACGTACATTCCTTCTTTCTTTACATCTTTTGAAATATTGCGACTATTATGGCATTTAAGCAGTTTTTCAAAAATAACACTTTATACTTGTATATGCATATTAGAGATGCCACGAATATTGGCTTCTATCGATATTTGGCCACTTTTATAACTATTTAGTATTTGGCCACTTTTATAACTATTTAGTATTTGGCCACTTTTATAACTATTTGCTATTCGGCCAGTTTTGTAACTATTTGGTATTCGGCCACTTTTATAACTATACGGTATTCGGCCACTTTTGTAACTATTTGGTATTCGGCCACTTTTGTAACTATTTGGTGTTCGGCCACTTTTACAATTATTTGGTATTAAAATTTAGTTTAACTATTAATCATTTGTGACTGAAATATATACATTAAGAGTAATACCTGCGTTTCATTTTTCACTATTTTGTATGCGTTATTCGGCCGAATACGATGTAGTATATTGCGAATAGTTCTAAAAGTAACCAAATACCGAATAGAAGAGGAATATTCACGACATTTGTAATGGGTAAGGTTACCTGTTTCAACGTCCTGATGATATTGACATAACTGAAGGTGATGATAGCGAGGGGGAAGATTTGCCCCATTGCGAATAAGAACATTATGTAGGTCAACGTATTCATCGACTGCTCGTGCCAGTTCACCGAACAACTGTAACAAAATTTATAAAATTTACATATTTTTCATCTAATAAACAGGCACAGTTAAACCTCTGTAAGTCGAATTTTAAGGAAGACGCCAAAAAAAAGTTATAGAGTTTTCGACTTATGGAGGATTTCGAATCAACAGAATTTTGTAAGGAAACATTCGACTTGTAGAACTTTAGATTTATATTATATTTATATTTAAAGAGGTTGTAAAATCAAATATTGCTCTGTTCGAGATAAAGAGGTAAAATTAATTTTTTCGAGTTATCGAGGTAATTGAGTACATGTACCGGATTTGCTTAAGGGGACTCATCAATTATTTCGACTTATAGGTGGTTCAGATTTCGAGTAACGGAATTTTGGGGGGTTGAAGGGAAGGGAACGTATTTTCGAGTTCGGGAATTTTTCGGCTTTACGAGGTTCGACTTAAAGAGGTTCTTTATTGTATCTTATTGTTTACGTAAACTTAAACAGGAAACTTTTATCTATCTATACTATAGTAATCTGTAGGGGAAAGCAGGTAGGATTCGTACACAGGGAGCATTCGTACAGTGTAGATATCTCCGCCATTATGCAACATTGAAATGTTTGCATTTATGTGCGTGATGGCCGTTTGTAGGATACGGGTACCTGCGGGATGGGGCCACAATACGGCCATTGGCTTCGATGATGTAAGTCGATACGTGAATTCGCTCTGCGTAAGTATTATTCGTTGTCATCTTTTAATTCGCTTGGCTGGTATAAGTAATGCTCAAATTATAAAAGTGATTTATTATAGTTTATGCCTTAAAATATTACTTTAATATTTAAATAGATATTTTAGCTCAACTATAACGGTTATGTTTATTTCAAATTAATTTGTTGAATTATCTGGATGGGGTACCTTCGTGCAGTTACATGTGGGGTAGATTCGTACTGTAAGAATCCTCCTCTAGTATAATAGGTACCGGTAGATATTGTACCTATGGGCAATTTTGTTCTAATTTCACGATAAATACAACTCGAATTTATGTTTTAAGTCTCTGCAAAAAAAAAAATTTAGTTGTTAGCACTTTGCTTTATGCGGATGATGCCCTGCTTTTAGCCTAATCGCCATCAGAACTGCAAACACTAGTTACAATGATGAAAGATGACTGTCATGCGAGAGGCTTATATTTGAATGCGAAGAAAACAATGGTTATGGTGTTTGAAAGAGAAGAAACCAGAACGAATGCAAGGATAATGGTCGATGATGTTATGCTGGAACAAGTGAATGAGTTTGTATATCTTGGATGTGCTTTTAGCAGGGATGGAAGGTACAGCGCTGACATAGAAAGAAGAGTAAATTTGAGGAATAGTATGAATGGAGCTTTATATAAACTTCTAGGCACTAAGAAACTCAGCCAGAAAGCCCAGCTTGCCATACACAACGCAGTGCTGGTATCATGTATGACAAGAGCTATGAATGCCAAAGAAGCAAATGAGGTGTGTAGGAATAAGCCTAAATGGCGCTCTGTTGTTCGTGCCTACCCCGCAAGGAAACTGGCGTGAAGTTATGTATTTATGTATGTTGAGACATGTGAGAAAATTTATAATGTTGATTTTTAGTTCTTTTATTAATGGAAAAAATATTATGTTATATAAATATTTTCAGGACTTGTTTTTTAAGTATTAAAGTACTTAAAACAATATTTTTTGATCATTACTAAATGAAGATCATTAGTTTCATAATTATTAGAGAAGAAAAAATACATTTGTGTTCTTTTCGTTACATAGGTACTCTGAATACAATAATTACTAGTTTACTATATGACGGCTGACGCTGTTTTAACTTTGACCTCATTAAAGGACTTTACTACATTGAATAAATGGCATTTTCTTTGATTGTACGGAGGTTCCCCACTATGTACGAATGTGCCCCACGCTATGCACGAAGCTACCCCATGCATGGGGTGCTTTCGTGCGTTTTCCATTTTTTAGGAAAACGGTCGTAACTTCTCCGTGTTGCTTTATATGAAAACTGCACTTCCATAATATTAAAGCCAGATAAATGGGTAATATACCGCTATTAAAATAATTTTGTAATAGCTAGTAGTTTCTTTTTTATAAGGCTCAGAACAAAAAACGTACGAATCCTACCTGCTTTCCCCTAAATGGTTCGAGTTTGTGCAATGCATTAAAAAAAAGTGAAAAAATTCGAACTGGCAATTTTAAAAAATACATTTTTTGTCTATTTTTCCTTCCGTTTAAATTCGAGTTAGAGTTAGGATACTTTTGTCCCGATAAATAACGTCGTTTCTATAGAATCGACGGATTAGCCAAATAGATGGCGCTGCAATTGCGTTTTTTTCAATTCCTAACAAATATCTACGTTGTCATAAACAACACGCCATTCAAATCAGGTTGGCTTAGACTAATTTGTATGCTTTGCTGGGCATTGTCTAGACTATGGACATAGTTTCTTTGTTAGGGTTTGACATGCGGCAAAGCCATGGGGTAAAATGTCTAGTACTTTTAAAATAACAAAAGCTTGTAAAATGAAATCGTAATCTTACATTTTAAAATACATAAAAGGAAAGTTTGTAAAACCAATAACGTTTCTTTTATAATAAAAGCATCTACGTAACGCCACAAACATTGTAGATTGGGTATTAAGTTAATATAATTACTAACTAAAACTAATGCCGTTATTGGACCGGTTAACAAACTTGAATCAATTTAGTTGAAAGACACAATACTAAACGAATGCGACGGCATTCAATATCATTAAATGATCCAAGTGTATGTTTAATGATCGATTCAGCCAAATTTAAAGACAGAAATGCACGCTTAATATAGAATTTACACTAACGGTTTTATTCATGGAGAGTCAGAGTAAATTTAAACGCTTCTTTATGATTCTTGAAGAGGCGTTCAAATTTACTCAACTCTAATTAAATAAGGCCGTAAGTACCTAATGTTGTGCATAGTAGACTCATTTTCAGAAACATAATATAAAGGTTTTTAAATTTATCAATAATTGTCAAGGTGGTGTCAGGTACGAATGTGACGCGATGTATTGCGTCACGTTTCATCCATCATTATAGTGATGTATAATTTAGCACAATTAAAGACTATGGCAGGGCTTCTCTAGCTGTGCATCGCGACGTCCTGGGGCGCCGCGGTATTGTCCCAGGGACGTCGTGAGGCGATCTAAATAGGTTGGCTCTCTTTTTTCTTTATTGCATGAGTTCAGAAGACAGGCAGACGGCCCACTTGATGGAAAGAGGTTACCATCGCCTATGGATATTTGCAACACCAAAGGTGCTACAAATGCGCTGCTGCTCTCTTAAGAAAGACTGGAACCTGGTAATTAATGCCGGAACACAATACAAGGTTGTTATGGCGACATATTTTAGAGCAGGGGTGGTAGCCATCCAGTTGGGCAGAAGCCCTACCACCTGGCTGTAGGTTGTTTTGTCGCCTCTTACGCCAGACCGCCCGGCCGCAGGAAATTGTATTCTTTATCTGTTCCTGCACAGATACTATCTGCGTCAAAGCGAGCGAGTCGAGTGAGCGCCATACGCATTGTGATGCGTATGGCGGGGTTTACAGGTTAAGAGTGTGCTTGCTTTTTATCTTTTTTGTTTGCTTTCATTTTTGTTTTGTTCTTTATTTTCTAATAAAAAATGTACATGCTATTTGGTGTTTTTCTGACAAATTGTTACTAGGCTAGAACTACAACTAGTAGGTAAATGGACGGCAAAAAGGCCAGGGCGTGGCAAAAATATGTCAACTTCCCAAAAGCGTATCAGTTAAAATAAGTTTGAGAAGCCCTGGACTACATTTAATATGTATTAACTATAACATAATATGTGTAAATGTGATATAGCATCATGTCCACGTGGACGTGATGCTATGTCAATACAGATAGATGATATCGCTTTTAGAGCTGCCGATAAGATTGCATTTGTTTAAATCATCAAAAATGTCCAATCTTATAAACGTGTAAATTGTTACGCGATGTCCACCACAGCAGTCGTGAGAGCCATAGACTATATTAATATCACATAAACAATCGTGATAGATAATAATATTTTTAGTCGATTTATCAGATAGTTCGATTTATAATGAAATTACTATTACTACCGGCTAATTAATTTTATAAGCCCACTAAATTATCGTCTAGATAATTTAGTGCATCAGTCTAATTATTATAATTGTTTTTATGATGCAATATTATTGTTTGTAGGGTAGCATTTTCGTATAAAAGGCGGAGTGGCATGTAGATGGTGTGCATTGGGAAGTTTCATTCGCCGTTTCTTCTCTCCCAGCAATAACAAACGGCAGTAAAATAGCGTAGGCCGCCGCGAACCGCCTATCCCGGTCCGCTGGGATCCTTCTTCTCGGGCTTTATATTACCCGTCGCCCATTCTCAATTAGTTCATTGTGTCGCCCATTGGCGGGCATCATCATATTCATCCCCCTCTCATGGCAACAGTCCAGCCGAGGTAAAACTCCCTAGGGAGGTCCCTCAAGCAAGTTGCCCCCGGGCTCTGGCAAGGCGCTCGCTCCAAGAACCCGGGTAAAATTGTGAGGTCTTCGGACCAACAACATAAAGTCAAGTCAAATAAAAAAACGGTGTTCATTGCTTACTGTGCGGTGTGAATAATTACACCAGAGGCTGAACAATGAAGGGGAAACCCTGCCCAAATAGTTAATATTTGGTATAAGTATATGGTACTTTCATACCCAAATCTCTGCAAGGCTGTTACAAAATATAATATTCAATATCGATTACAATACTGGCGTGTACATCACATGAACGATAAGGTTTCCATATATAATCTAAGTTAAATTAGGAACAATTAAGAAAATAACATACGGTAAGAAGTTGTTGAAGATTATATAAAACTTGAATATTCATAAAACTTTATAGTAGAATTTGATATTCATAAATTGTACAAAGGTTACAAAAATTAAAAATACTACAAAAATTCGAATAGAAGCATAAAATACTTTTGGGGCAAAAATATGTAAAATCATCGTTTAGTTTAGATAGCTTAAGAATAACAAATTGGCAAACTTTAATTAATCTATTAGTCCCTTATACGGATTGTTATGTAGTAACTTGTATCGAGGTCAATGGATTTGGGTAAGAATTTAACCCAGTAACCTCAACTGTTATCAAGTTAAATCACTGTTAGAGACAGTAAATAATCCACAGTGATTAAGGGACTCGACATAGTTGATACACTGTAGATTACGACTCTGTTGTTTGTATTTTTGCGTGGGGGAGCCATTCTGGAAACGATATCTTGATTATAGCTTTTAGCACCGGGTCGGAGAGTATATAGATACCACGCTCTCACAGAATATCGGCGTTTTCCGTACGATGAGTGAGAGTTCCTCTGGCCCACTTCTCTCTCCTATCCTATTTCTTATCTTGCTATCTCATCCGCTTTACGATTCCATTAATCCCATCCTTTCTGTGCGTGCGGATTCCGCAGGTAGGTTTATCCGTGCAGGAACGGAGAAATACAATTTCCTGCGGCCAGGCGGCCTGTCGTAAGAGGCGACAAAACAACCCACAACCAGGTGGTAGGGCATTTGGCCGACTGGATGGGTGGTAGCCCTGGTCTAAAGCATGTCGCCATAATAACCTTGAGTTGTGTTCCGGCATTAGTGACCAGGTTCCGGTCTTCCTTAAGAGAGCAACAGCGCTTTTGTAGCACCTTTGGTGATGCAAATGTCTATAGGCGATGGTAACCGCATTCCATGAAGTGGGCCGTCTGCCTGTCTGCTGAACTCCAGCAATAAAAAAAGGTAAATAAAATCCGCATATTCCGTAAATATAAAACCGCTGAATATAGTATTATAATTTTGTCGCCTTAAGCTGTCGTGTAAATGTTTGTCGAATAACAATAAATTAATAGAACAGACTACAGATTCTATTATAGACTAAGAACATATACTTTGGCTACAGAAGTAGATATCATACTTAAATAATAACAACCAATCTTCACGGCATTTAGTTAGCTTCAACATAGATAGATAGACAACACTTTATTGCACACCATTACAGAAAAACTTACGAACTAGTATTATTCTAGTGGGGTACAAAGGGCGGTCTTATTAACTAAGGCCAAATTGGGGGGGGGGGGACAGAGATAGATATACATACATACTATTGTACAAAAAAAGAAGGAATGTGTACTGTGGCTTGAACAAGAGATGGCGTTATCTCATGGGTTAAATAAACCATAGTTCGACAACTGCAATTGGACAGTGGCTACAAACCCTCCCAACTTTTAAGAATAAACACGAAACAGCAATTATCTATCTATCTATATAATAAATTAATATTAATTAAGTTAATGAAGTTAGTTGTTAACAAAGGTATCATACGTGACTTTTTATCTGCTTAAGTATTGGTTATTTAATAGCTTTTCTTAGATCATGGAGTATTTTCACAGAGAAATTTGTTTTAAAGTATAATTAATACATATATACAAAACATTGTAGTTTAAAAATGCAGTTAAAAAACGTCACTAACGAAATCTTTACTACCAATTGATATAGCATAATAAAACTACATTTTTAACGCGGCAATTGATTTGTTTTTTATTATTCCGACGTTTCAGCCACTTTTCAGTAGCCGAGATCACGGGAGACGCAAAATGTCAAGTCTCAATGAATATTGTTAAAGTTTTATTGAGCCCGTCGGAATAATAAAAATCAAATAAATTATACAGCGCTTGTTAAAACGTAGTTGATAGACAAAGGAAAGAATTTGGGCCAACTGCATCCACATTTATTACCCGCCGGCATCGTTTGAGCTTATAACATTGAAGCGCTTTTATGACCGTGCTTTTTTGTGTACTCTATGTTCAAATTTTATGATTGGAAAAATAGCCCATTGTCTATTGTAATTGTTATGGTAGTCATTAGCCAGGTGTTATTCTTAGAAATTCAGTCTACAAACATATTGAATTTATACAGTGTAAGGCAATGTCCCAACGGAGGGGTGGGGCAGTCAAGCGATAACCACAAACGTGGAAAGATACGTGTACATTCGATAATCTATATAGTGACGGACTTTGCACGTGTTATTGAATCGTGCATTACGTTTGTACTGGTTGTGTTCAGTTATATTTGTACTTGTGTTATACGTGTTTGCATAGTTCTAATAAATCGAGTTAATTCGAGTTCCGTAACTTGTAACAATTTTAAGATCTTACCTAATATTAGCAGCTTCATTGACGTAATTCCCCCACCCGATTAACGGTGGTGTAGTCAGGGCTAACGAATAAGTCCATATGAATACTATGGACATAACAGCGCCTTTTGAGCTGAGGTGTCTTGAGCTGAGCGGTCTGGTCACCATCAGGTATCGCTCAAAAGATATCACAGTGAGGGTAGTTATTGAGGTTATACCTGCAACAAAAAACATAATTATGATCGTTTTATTTTAGAGAAATAACAGCACAGACGTAGCCTACGTGAATTTTGTTCATGTATGGTTGCGTCAAATGAAGTAAAGCATTTAATTTGTGTGCAAAAAATTGTAGAAAATTGTAAGTCTGCTGTCTTGTCGCTTGACTGTTGATCTCCCCATTGGGCCATTGCTGCACCCATCATACAATATCGCTGCCAGCCCACATAGATCGGATTTCTTAGAATCAGTTCGACACACCTGCGTAATGAGTGCCACAAAAGATGACAATACACAATGCACTGTTCAAATTACGAATTTTACAAATAAACAAAGAAGTCCAAATGCGGGAAGGTAATAAACTGCGCTTTATGGCAGACAGGTGTGCATTCACATTTTGTCGGCATGTAACAATATATATAAGTACCGCACAAGTGATACGGTGTGCACGCTAGTTATTTATGTTCAAGTCAGTTTAATTCAAACTACTTTTAGATATTTTCCTGAAACCATCCCACTATTGACATAAAGGTTCTCAAAAGGAAAAATATTCTATTCTATTAATATAGTCCGTGAGGAAAATGTATAACAATAGACAGCGGGTTTTCACAAAAAAGTTATAATATTTCTATATTTAGAATCTTCCGTTGCTCCTTCAACGGAGCATGAAAGGGTCTTGAGGGAGTTGAATTAATATGTAATTTCTGTCTTGTGCCCACATTGTTGAACAACTCTGAGCCTTATGACGTCTGAGTGTTGCCTATGGAGAAATGGAGGTGACAGACCTAATCACCGTCTGAAATGTGTTTATAAATGGTTTATAAACTGTACTTTGAAGTGGCTGTGGGTGTTTCGGCGGCAATTAGTATTAATAGAAACTTGGTGCTGGGGTAAATGTAATGACCAACCTTTTTGGTTGTTCATAAAATTTAGTTTAAAAAACAAAAAAATCTCCAATGCTAGTGCCTCATCTGGAATAATGTTATGCATTGTAAATGTGACGGATAACGTAAGTATATAAAGTAATGTAGCTATTCTTTCAGGGCGTTATTTTTAATACTATATATGGGGACTGTTATCCGTGAAGGAACGGAGAAAGAATACAATTTCTGCGGCCAGGCGGCCTGTGCGCGGCGACCACGCAACTATTTCTAATACATACATTTTTAAACTCGTGATATCTTTCGAATGGAATGTCCGAATTGAATAATTCAAAAAGTTATATAAAGGTATTCAAGCAGTCTTGAATATGAAGTTACTTATTTTGATAAGGATAAATACCAAGACACAAATAAAGAGCCTTTTCTAGCGGCATTAGTTTAAATTTTAAAAATAAAAGAACACTTATTGTGGCATAACTATAATTGTCAGACATGCTATGCTGTCTCGGCACTTTTTGCAAATAATATGTTCTGCAAAGACGTACTACATTATTTTATTATATCATCAATAGTTTTCGCAGCGCGCGCGATTTCAGGCGTTTTTTTACAACCCGGGTTAAACTATTGGAGTTTCAGTAAGGACCCTGGAGATAGTGTAGCTTGCCAACAGTGAAGGAATTTTTAAATAGGTTCAATAGTTTCGGAGATTGCTTCCTAAAGATCACAAACTCACAAACCTTACCTTTTTATAATATTAGTATTATAGATTATAGCTGAGATGAAATATCGCTCACGTGCCAAGTCCGACAAACATGCTATTTATGGAATTGTTATTAAACAGTGCGGTTTGTAAGATATCCCTGTTCAAACAACGCCAACAGAAAACGACGTAGGCCTGTGGAGACGCGATCAGGCAATCTCCGCGGGTGGTGTGTCGTGGCCTTCCGCGACTTCTGCATCTATCCACTTTTGCGTTGTATATCTGTTTAGTCATTCTTTCATCATACATTCTTTCCACATGCCCGAACCACCGGAGTATTCCTTTCCTTACCTTCACCCCGACACTCTCTTTCAGACCAACTCTATTTCTTACTTCGGTATTTATATATATATTTATTAATATATTTATACATAAATATATACTTATTCGGTCCACACGTCTGCATAAACAATTCGACATGTAATTCCTAACACTAACATCATCCCAGGTGCATAAGGATATTAATATGCCTTCTTCGTGACATACATATCCTATTTTATAACGCTGGGGGAACATATATAGGCACTGTTTCCGGGTCCGAGAGGACTAACCGGAGAACATGTGATGTAAGCGCGTAGCCAGCCGCAGAAGCTAGTTAAATTACAATCTGACTATAACAAAAGTAATTTTTTATTATTACAAGCCAGTAGGAGTTGGATAAAGGGAACAAGACAGGAGGAATTGGAAAGAGGAGATAGAGAGGATGGAATGGAGCGAGGAGGGAGTATTCCACCGACTCACTCACAACGAACTCTGACTCACACGACTAACTCAAAGCTAACCATTTTACGCCAATATTTTGTGAGAAGCGTGGTATCACACCGATTGAACCGGACCTGACCGGAGCTGTAATCAGGTAAAGACTCCAACATGACTCTACCACGTGACAATAATTCGACTATTATTAAACATACGACTGTTTTTATTGCATGAGATCAACAGATAGGCAGACGGCCCGCCTGATGGAATGCGGTTACCATCGCCTATGAACATTTGCAACACCAAAAGTATTGCCAATGTGCTGCCGCTCCCTAAACGGAGACTGGACAGGGAGGACACTCTAGATCAGGGGTGGTAGCCTTATAGTCGGGCAAAGACCCTACCATCTAGGTATGGATTATTTTGTCGCCTCTTACAATATTGTATTCTTGCTTCCATTTAATAATTATTAAGTCATTAAATAATGTAGTTGGATTCTAATTGTATAGGGTAGTCTGGAGGATATCGCCTTTGGCGACAAGACTGCCCATTGTACTGTAATTTTATGTGCAATTAAATTATTCATTCATTCTCCCTTCCTGCACTGGTATGTATTTGCTATTGAAAAATCGGCATTTTAATAAACTGTTCAAGAGAAGGACACTTCATTATTACGTGGCGTTCTCAAATATAATAAAAATTCTGAACATGAAGTACTGCAGTGCCGTCGAGCAATAAATAATTACAACTTATCGCAAGCCGACCCTGGTTTGATATCCAAGTTTAAGTTCGCAGCACGACAAGAAATCATAATTTTTGGTTTCAAAACGTAACTCTATTATTACTAAAAGCTTGTGCACACTACTATGTTAAGTTGTAAAATAGTTATAATGTATTAAAAACTAATTCTAATATTATAGACTATTTAATATATATGTATGATACGTATGTATGTATTTAATTTATAAAGTAGTTTAAGTATGTTTATTTATGATATTTAATGATTTGCACCACCTACATCGCCAGATTAGATTAAGTTATTCCTTAAGTTAGGTTGCCTGGAAGAGATTTCTTTCAGCGATAAGGCCGCCTTTTGTCTCTACCTTGACATTATTGTTATTGTATATTTTGAAATTGTATATTTGGTGAGCAATAAAGTGTTATCTATCTATCTATCTATCTAAAAACACTACTCAAAAATTGCATTTTTTTCTAAGCCTAATGTTTTTCATTTACTACTACAGCGTATAAGCGTTAATAGCGTTAAACCATTTAAAGAAATCAAATCGGCCGATTTTGATGAAATAATATAATATAATATAACATCCTGCATTGTTATACCAGTAGATAGACTGCTTTTAATGATCAATTTCTATGAAGGAATGTCAAACGACAAACCATGGGGTTTTTTTATAAATAGGTTTACATGTCAAATACTCGTACACTGCGCTTCAACGTACATATTTATAATAATTCACCTTTTATGAGCGTTATAATAAATCAATATATATATAACTAGCTTCTGGCCGCGACTTCGTCCGCGTGGAATAGTTATTTTAGGCAACGCTCATTTTAACCCGTGACTTTGTTTACGTAGAAGGTAAAACGCATGCAGCGGAAGCTCTCAAAAGGAAAAAAACCCTAATTTTGAAACATTCTTTTTTCGGTGCTCCGCTCCTATTGGTCTTAGCGTGATGATATATAGCCTATAGTCTTTCTCAATAAAAGAGCTATCTAACACTGAAAGAATTTTTTAAATCAGACCAGTTCCTGAGATTAGCGCGTTCATGCAAACCAACAAGCTCTTCGGCTTTATATATTAGTATAAGATTATCGTGTCCCTGTCAGCTAGTCCGATTTTTATGAAATTATTTGTGTATATTCTGGTGTAGATCTGATAATCGTGTGTAAACTATTTTTATACATTAAGTGATAAGGGTAGCCCACCCCAAAAACAAATGTTTTTTAAAATTTGATTTTTTATTTGGAACTAAAAATACACATAACCCTTAATTTTCAATCCTTCTAACACTAACCTTCATTTTTAATAGCGATATTAGTACTATAATAATATTTACAATTATCAGTGGTCGATAACGGATCAATTATCAATCGATCATCGCCCGCCAGGCGTCTAGCGGTGTCACTTCTCATCCAGCAAACAGCACGGAGAAGTAATGAGAAAAATAAGTTATTTAAAAAAAAATCTAATATAACTAGAAATAATTTATATGGCACAACAGCGTTTGCCGGGTTAGCTAGTATTGCATAAAAAGCAGATTTAAATGACTTTAGTAAGTTGTAAGTTCGACAGCCTAGTTCAGTGCTGTCGTACATTTAATATGAAAAGGCTATGTCTGGAAACTAAATGGCAAACTCTGAATAAACGTTTCACAGGAACGTGACTACAACTCATTTCCCCTGCGTGCGCTTCGAACGTAAAACAATTTTAACGATTCTGTCGGTCGATGGTTTTATATAACTATTTACAGCAGGGATAACAAAACGTTTTTAAAGAGAACCCTTATTCAAAATGAACCGATAGCTCAGACCCCACGGCAAAATTACTTCTAAAATCTTATCTCAATTTTTATTTTCGTATTGATCCAAAATACTTACCAGTTTGAAAACTTTGTGGTTAATTTAATTTGATGTCATTTTCTCATCAAAATTCAACAAAATAAATGTACACAAAATTTAATAAATATCGATATTGGAATATAGTACGTCTTTGCGTCTATTTTTATTAGGCGTATAAGAATGTAAGAATAAAACTGATAGTAACATGTGTTATTATTTCCCGGCCCATAAACAACAACAGTTAAACGTCAACCTCAGGGGTAGGATTGGTTTTTAACAAAATTTTGTTATTTATGCTCGCATCAATTACTGTAAAGGGACTTCAAAGATCAAAGTGAAGGAAACAGTTGGTTTTAACAAATTTTTCATATCGTTTTCTTAGAAAACGCTTGGCAGCCTTAATGGCTTTGAAAACCAAAAGAAAAATGAACAAGCAGTAATTATTGAATATTAATTGTGTAATGTAATTAACTAGATTCTGCCCGCGACTTCGTCCGCGTGGAATAGTTAAAAAACCGCTGATTTTGAAACATTATCCGATTGATACTCAACTCCTATTGGTCTTAGCGTGATGATTGAGATATAGCCTATAGTTTTCCTAGATGAATGGGCTATTTAACATTGAAAGAATTTTTCAAATCAGACCAGCAGTTCCTGAAATTTGCGTGTTCAAGCAAACAGACAATCTCTTCACTTTTATATTTTAGTATATAAGATTTATTCTGAGGTCGCAGTTTTGACTTTTATTTCGTTATTGGAATTTCGGTGTAATATACGGAATTTTGATTATGAACATTTAGTTGTATGTCTCGAGGCAATATTTATGCTTATAAAAGATATGATCGCAAATTGGAAATAGTTAACATGATCGTAGAATCTGTTACGAGTTTGTTATTAATTTTACGTAATTTCACATAACTGTAATGTATAATATTATAAAACTCTAAAGATGCTGTGTCTGTACATTGAAGCAGTCAAAAAACACAACTGGAATAGACTATAAACGATGAAGAACACGATGAATATTTTTTATATTTCTTGTCTGTTTTTTATGTTGGTGTTGTGTGTATTAATTAAGTGCAAAGAATAGAGGGTAGTTCGGTACATTCTTGTTTGGTGTCACTGGCTGCGCCAGTCTAATATACGAGCTATATCTTACCGGGTGTTTCATTTTATTTAAAATATACTACAGTTTGCAGCAGGCAAACTGGCAAACGGAACACCTGGTTATAGGTGGCTACCGTCGCCCATGGACATCTGCAACACTAAGGGATCTGATGAGTTGCCTACCTCGTTGACACTTTAGGTATCTGTTCACGCTCTTTTTGAAGAGCCCCATACTGTAGCGCTCTGGAAAAACCGCAGGAGAGTTCATTCCATAACATTCCACGCCATAAGGACACAAATGGCATGAAGGAGCGTCAACCACGTACAGTGGAGAATTTCCAAGTGTATAGGAAGTGGATGAACTCCCAATCAGCGGAGAGTGATGGAATGGCGACGTAGGCACCAAATCAAGTAGCTCATCAGAGCACTCCCTGTTTGTTTGGAATTCACGTAAAAATAATAGGGCGATTTCGATGTGTGTGTGCTGATCGACAGTAAATTCATAGACTTTAGATATGCGCTACTTTTTATCCGGAGAGTCCCGCAGGAATTTTTCTGGGAATTAATTAAACTGACAAATTTTAAAAATCGAATTCCTTTACTGGTCGATAGCAAATGATATTGTGGCGAATGATGGTAGAACCATCTAGTTAGTTTTAGAACTTTTAGAAACAACCAGAACAATCTAGAAGTAAAAGACAAGGACGGATATATTTAGAAAGAGATAGACGATAAACGAAAGAAAGAGATAGATAGATGTTAGAAAGGGATAGATGTATAAACGAAAGTTCCCAAACAGAAGGTTCGGGAAGGAAGAGACAGAGATAGATAGATGGGTTCTAGAAAATTCTTCCGGGTATATAAACAGCGTAAGGCGCGCCTACCGGTTAGTTTAAAGTTGAGTTCAGTCTAAGACGGTGAAGCGATAAGTGCGATACTAGAGAGTTGGAAGAGAAGGTTAATAGAAGACAGAGACGAATTAAGTGGTGAATTTATTGACAAGTTTGGTGAACGGATACGTGAAGTAGGTGTGTAGCGTAGTTCGAGAGAGGAACCAGAGGCGAGCTACACGTGATAATATCGGAGGTGGTCTACGCAATATCGGCGACGGTATTGAGGGTGTGTTAACGTATCGTCGGGACTGTGCATCGTTGGTCGTGCGTATAGGGGCGACCCGGCTGAGAGGTACTACGTGCGGCTGTGTAAGTCAATAAAAGTTTTTAAATTAAAAACTGGTGTTTTCTTCCAATCCATAAGTGCGTAACCCCGCTCGCACGTAACAATATGTAATAAAAGTGTGTTTTTTTTTCGGTAATGCCGCGAGAATTTTCCCGAGAGCGACTTGAAGTTGTTTGAGTGCAAAAAAATTAACTTATTCCGACATAGTTTTTACTAAAATGATAAGGTTATTTTTTTACATGCTGTATTCCGGCAATCCTGTGGGTAATTCAATTCAAGCGTAGACGAAATCTCAGACATTTCGCAGTATACTTACTAGTTACTACTAGTTTACTTTAACGACAGACTTTGAGATGTTGAATTGAGATTGACTCTTCAGGCGATCAGAAGGCTGGTGCTTACCTCGGCCAATGGATCAGTATGGCGATCCAGCAAGGAAACGTAGCCAGCCTTCTGGGCACCTAACCCATAGAAGACGGTGATCTGGGCTCAGTATTCTACTTATAGTCTTGAGCGACTATGGGTAGAATACAATACAAATAAGTTAAGTCTTCTTACATTGTATTCAATAGTATGTAATTTTATAATTATTCATATGTAAATTAAATAATAATTTAGTGAAAATCAAGATGCTAGTACAAAATATATAATTCTGTTTCTAAGTTCGTAGTCTGTGGCGGTTGACATTTAAGTGTGGATAATCCCCCCCTCAAATTTCCCATTCTCCCCCCCCCCCTATCTCATAATCCCAATCTTGTCCTTTTTTTCTGATGTTGCAGGGCAAGGTCTTTTTTGGGACACCCATCTTCGGGCTTAGGGGATGCTTTTAAACCGAGGGATATATGCATTTTTTGTTTTTATTATATACTTATGCGCATTTTTCGCTGTATGTTATATGGAATTTGTTTTGAAAACCCCCGATTTTGAAACATTCTTTATTGGTGCTCCGCTCCTGTTGGTCTTAGCGTGATTATATATAGTCTTTCTCGATAAATGGGCTATCTAATACTGAACGAATTTTTCAAATCTGACCAGTAGCTCCTGAGATTAGCGCGTTTAATCAAACAAACAAACAAACAAACTCTTCAGCTTAATATATTAGCATAACATATTATTATAATGTATGTCTTTGACGACCACGGGCCATAAAAATGGCCCGGACATTTGGAGGGCTTCCACGGGGCCATGGAAAGGCCAACACATAGAGGCCCCTTAACAAATTTAATGTAAATGTGGCGTGACACTGACCGGCAATTATCCCTGTCTACACCATATAATAATGCACCCAGGGACAAGCCCCGGCCAGTGTAGGACTATTGTGGAAAATGAGGACAATAACTATCGGGTTATTAGGGTGAACTGTTAGTGGTACTAGCGGTCTGGGAATATGGGGACTATGGCGTCTGCCCGTCGCAATGTTCAGGGAACATGGAAAAATGGGCAGACGGTGACTCGCCACTCCCTGCATGGCCCCCTAAAGATGCCATAAAAGTCAGGGGCAACATGGGTGTGAGTGGCTAAGGGGTGTAGAGAGGTGGGCTGCAGGTTCACCGAAGTTACTTCCGACGTTAGGCCATTTATCACTTCCACCCCTGGAGCTTGAGTCGTAGCTCTAGCGATCTCCACTCCGTGCCTGCTGGTTAAGGCAAGCACGGAGGCGGGGGCCTCGTCTTGGCCCCCGGAGTCAGGTACGAGGTGTCGCCACTCACCTAAGGCTTCGCCACAAAGCCCCCCTGCGAGTTAATTATTATTAATATTATATTATCGTATTATTCGTGCCTACCCCGCAAGGGACCTGGCGTGAAGTTATGTATGTATGTATTATATTATCATTATATTGTTATCTCTTTTTGCTGTTTCATTGACTTCTTTTGCGTCTCTTGTCTGAATTGGTTTAATTTATGCCCTCTTTTTTTAAATTAATTGTAAAACACGAGCCTTTTACTGATTTATTATTTTATAGATATATGAAAATGACTTGACCATTTACCTACATTATAATATTTCCGTTTACATTATGATCCTAAGTAAATACTTTCTTTGGTTTCTCTTTTGTTCCTACATATGAAACAGGAAAAGATTATTATTATTTTTAATTAGGATTTTGTCCATGGCTACGTTCGTAGCAACTTTTGACCCATACCTCTTTATATTTATCATTTTACAGTTATTCCGACGTTACTGCTTAATCTAGGATAGCGTTATAAGTTAAAATTTAAGACAATTTGATTTTTATTATGCATTAATTATTAAAATAAAAACATATTATGAGAATTTTGTACGCCGCTTGCCAGCAAACAAGGTTTGCACTTAGCTTATTGCTGTGTCGGATATAATTCCGGCACAGCAATAAGCTAAGTGCAAACGCTGATTTTCAGCGCTTACGCTCCCTTTTGGCGTAATATTCGAATCGAAAGTCCGAATATTTTATGAATTTAAAAACTATTTAATTTTTAATATACAGCGTGTTTCATTTCAAATGACAATAAATCGTAACTTTAGCGGTCGTACTCCATACAAATTTTTTGGTACTATTAAATCAACCTTAATGTCAAAATTAAAATTTTGAAATTTCCAAAAAGATTAATTACAATAAAAAGGGAATAAAAAACAGAACATCTTGTAAATATTGGTTCGCGAGCGAGAGCGTAAGAATGAACAACTTCAGCGTATAATGATGAAAAGACGAGCTGGCAACATGATACATTGGTCACTAACCTACCGATTTAGACACAATAACTGATACATGTTGTTGTAATATTCTGAAATGAAAAATGAGGTCCTGTGGCTAAACCAAAGAAGTTACCTTGATTCATTTTTGTATTTGGGCAGAGTACGTCATGAAGAAAACGTGGTCTGATTTATTGTCGTAAGGTCTGAAATTGCACGATCCGACAGGTCGGGTATATAGCGTATACCCGACCTGTCGGATCGTGCAATTTCTACTGGCTGTGTCCAGTCATATTTGTGCCTGTTTTGTACTTGTTTGTACAGTTCTAATAAACTCTATAGTAATTCTAACGGCATTTTAATTCGAGTTCTGTGTAGCTCGTAATAATATAATATATGCAATGAAAGATATAAAAATATTAAAAGTTCTTATATGATAGGGAAGAAGGAGCAAACCACAAACGTTCAAGTGGTTTAATCAGATGTAGATCTATACGAGTTTATTATTCATTTTGTTGAAATGACTCAATTTGTTAATATAATGCTATCATAATTGTTAGTTTAGGATTTGAAATTATATTCAAATGGTTATTTAAGTTTATTGTAATGGATACATTTTGAGTATTCCGAGAAATTATTTAATTATCATATTAACCCAACCCTTTTCGGGCCTACGCTTTTCGAAATATGAATATAATAATAAAAAAATCTATGATGTTTGATTAAGGCCCACTGGTGAGTTTTGCATACTCTCACACATGTGTAGAGTTTGTAAAAAACAAAAATAGTTTTACTACAGTATTGCACAGGGGTATATGGGGCACATGCACTTTCTCACAACACCAGCAAGCAACAGTTACACTCTATATTACTATAAGTTTAGTATTAAAATAAGGATAAATTAATATAATAAGTTATTCGTAAGGTACACCACAACACAAAAATCACTAAAATAAATATCGCACACAAGAACCAAAATAACTATTAAGTGTGTTTAAATTTTAAAAATTAAATCTAGAAATTAAGTTGTAAAAACGAAACTCGAGTCCGTAGAGTTGTTAAAAAAACAAAAAAAACAGAGTATACAATTTACTGATAGGGATGTTTTTATGAAAAACAGCCCTATTACCATTTAAAAGTTCCCTAAAGACACTTCTGAGTAATAAACGTTACTACAATAAATGAATACATACTAATATATAAAGCTGAAGAGTTTTTTTTGATTGAACGCGCTAATCTCAGGAACTACTTGGTTTGATTTGAAAATTTCTTTCAGTGTTAGCCCATTTATCGAGGAAGGCTATATAGTTGACAGTAGGCTAAATAAAACATAAACAAAACTCGTTCTCATTTGAAATCTTTGTCTTCCGTGATGACGGGCACTGAAAAGTAGCCGAAACGTCGGAATAACCAAAATTAAATGAATGAGCAGGCTTAAAACAGTTAAAATGTAGTTATATATACATGTCGCGAAAACTTTTATCCGTGCAGGAACGGAGAAAGAATACAATTTCCTGCGGCCCGGCGGCCTGTCGTAAGAGGCGACAAAACAACCCACAGCCAGGTGGTAGGGCATTTGCCCGACTGGATGGCTACCACCCCTGGTCTAGAGTATGTCGCCATAACAGCCTTGTGTTGTGTTCCGGCATTGGTGACCAGGTTCCAGGCTCCTTAAAGAGAGCAGCAGCGCATTCGTAGCACCTTTGGTGTTGCAAATGTCCATAGGCGATGGTAACCGCTGTCCATCAAGTGGGCCGTCTGCCTGTCTGCTGATCTCCTGCAATAAAAAAAAAAAAACTTAAGAAAATATTAGAATTTGTGGATGTTTGTTTGTTACTCTTTCAGGCAGAAACTACTGAATGGATTTTGATGAAACCTTACATATAGCTTACACATAATAACACTTAAGCTATAATTTATAAAGATATAGTGTGAATTATTTGAAATATAACGATAAGTGTCAAGTAACCGGGTGAAACCACGGGGCGCAGCTAGTGATTAAAATTTACTAAAAACTGTGATGCTTTGACTGAAACTGAAAATCTACGGCAAAAAATGTATCCCTGGTAATACCGGCTACCGTCACAGTTAGCAAATATCATAAGGGTAATTATTAAATAAAAATGCTTAAGTTCGTTTTGACTTGTGTAATGGCGGACAGCGAAGAAGGATTGGACCATGAGATAAGGAGGACCATCTAGTATGGGGGATCAGTTGAAAAAGTGTCCACCTGTAAACAGCATCCGGGTTGCCTGGAAGAGATCGCTAGAAGCGATAATGCCGCCCATTGTTCTAATACAAATGTATCCATATCAATTATCTAGATTTAAGTTTATGGTGAACAATAAAGAGTTTTTATTCATTCATATTATGGCTCGGAAACACTTCAAAATAGCGCTAGTGTAGCAAAAGGAAATGATATAAATTCAGCAGTTATTACCGTAATGAAGTATGCTGGATTGAAAAACGCATGCGCGGTGTCAAATAGGAAGTGTTTCTTTCCTTCTTTAATCTAGTATCCTACTCTAATTATTTGTGGCGCTATTTTTAAATAATTGCTATTTGCTACTGTGGCGCCATCTTAATTTACTGCCCTTCAGTGGACACTTTTAATATACTGAGATGGTTCTCCTTACCTCTATCCTCCATGGAATGGACTTACATGTAATATTTGTAATATAATTTAAAAGTCTCTGACATAACGTGTGGAGCAATAAATGTTGTTTCGTAATTATAAGTTTTGTAGGCGGCAACACTGTACACAGCGTTATACGACACTTACAGATTTCATTTCAACCACAGCCCTACCTTTTTAGCTTGTCACTTTTTATTTCATATAACGTTTTACGAGGGTGGCTTTTTGTCATCATCATTTGCAGTCTACCTTATTTTACTTTTATTCATCCTGTCTGTTAACATAAAACAACTTTTATAATATTTATATATATATATATATATATATATATATATATATATATATATATATATATATATATATTTATATATATATATGTATACATATACATATATATATATATATTTTGTAAAAAGTTTTTGTTTGTTTTGTTTAGTTTTCCTTTTAAATTTCATCTATATAGACTCAGTGTATAGATGACCTGGGGCTTTCGTCTTGACAAAATAGCTTTAGAACCTTAAAGTAACCTTCGGGGTAATAGACTAAGGAAAAGCTTTTATAACTAAATTTATTTTGATCTGATCTGACCCAGCAAACATCGTAGCGCCTCAGTCTCAATAAATAAAAAAGCTGAATGATAATTGGAGAATGTTTCAACTTTGGTAAAAATGTGGTCAAAACTTAACTGGAACGAACATCAAAGGTTTGACATTCAAAACCAATCAAAAAAATCTTTAAATTAAATTTGGTTTCTGAACGATTTTTAAATTTAATTGACTTCTAAACGTCGGGACGAACATCAAATGTTTGAGAGGTAGGAATAGTTTGTAAAGGAAAGCCAATTTGTTGTTTTTACTATATTTCAAGCATATTTTTCATATTTACTCACCTTTTAAACCATCCCTGGACTTCCACAAATAATTCAAAAGCAAAATTAGCCAAATCAGTCTAGCCGTTCTCGAGTTTTAGCGGGACTTACGAACAGCAATTGATTTTTATAAATAAGAAGATAAAATATTGTGAACAGTTTACTAAGATTACATTAGGGTATTTCAAATCTATTAATGGGGTTAAAGTTTAATTAGTACTATAAGTAAAGTTAAAAACGTAAACACCATGAACAAATAGCAAGGAGTGTTAATAAGAGGTCAGGTAAAAAAGATCTCAAATGCATATTTAATGCACGTATGAAGAGGTTAATGAAAGTAGATGAAGTGAAAGTTGTTTGTCAGGAGCGTCGTAAGTCGAGATCCATCGTCTCTGCCTCCCCCATGGAACACAGGAGTGATAATATTGTTACGAGCTACAGGACTTGAATTAAAATAAATACAGTTGGAATTACTATAGATTTATTTGTAAGAACTTCACAAACACGTATAAAACAAGTAAAAATAAAACTGGATGCAACCAGTGCGCGATTCAATGCAATTCAACACGCGCAAAGTCCGTCACTATATCGCTAATCGAAAGTACCACACACGTCTTACTCGTATCGTAGTCATCGCTTGCTGCCCCACCCCGCGTTTCGGGCATTGTTTTATACTAAATTGTGTAATACCGATAAAGCGGACCCGTTCACGCACATCTGGCAAGCTCCAATGCAATGCAATAAAAACAAGGATTAATTCTTTCGACACTAAATACAGCCATAAAATAAGTACGATAACAATAGATGTTTTTAAAATTCGTTCGAATTCGTTATTACAAATATGCAGGTGTGCGGTCTTAGTCGGTATGTAATAATATGTATGTAAGTTAAATAATTTTTCATCGTTTGTTTCAAGTAAATATTACGGGAAGCGAAAATTGGGACAGTAAATTGGAAGTCCTTTGTTGCGAGGCCTTGGCTTTCTTGAAGGGTCATCCTTTCAAGTAATCTTGGCTTATCCGCAGGTTGAAAGTTAAGGTATTATGTTGGTATCGTAAACTGAATTTATGACTAGTAATATTTAAGTTGCCGCAGAAGATCAAAAGTGTTGCAAATGAAACGACTTTTGTTAGTAATTTACTGATCAATAATTTACCAAAAAAAAGAAGGTATAAAAAATATTCACGCTATGAGACGTAACGTAGTTTTTTCGTATACGAGTTACGGGACTCGAATTAAAATGCCATTAGAATTACTATAGAGTTTATTAGAACTACAAACACGTATAACACAGGCATAAATATAACTGAACACAATCAGTGCAAATGTAATTTACGATTCAATACAACACAGGCAAAGTCCATCACTAACGTCTTGCCTCGCTTGTGACTATCGCTAGACTGCTCCTCTCTGCATTGGGGCATTGTCTTATACTGCACAACTACAATATATCTTGGCCGCGCAGACTGAATTTCTAAGAATCACACTTGGCTAATGACTACATAAAAGATTACAATAAAATACAATACAATGAGATGTTTTCTAACTACAAATTTTAAACACTAAGAATGACTAAACAGATATACAATGCAAAAGTGGATGGATGCAGAAGTCGCGGAAGGCCACGACACACCTTCCATGATCAAATTGATCGTGTACTAGCAGAAGGTGATGTCAGGAGCCTTAAGAACAGACGAGCGTGCATGACAAGAACTATGAATGTCAAAGAAGCAAGTGAGGTGTGTAAGAATAAGCCTGAATGGCGCTCTGTTGTTCGTGCCTACCCCGCAAGGGACCTGGCGTGAAGTTATGTATGTATGTATGTAAACACTAAGTACTCAAAAGCAGACGGTCATAAAAGCGCTTCAATGTTAGTAGCTCAAACGATGCCGGTGGGTAATAAATGTGCTTTGTTTCCAGGTGGCCCAAATTGTAATGCCAAAGTATGAATGAACGAAAACTCTTTATTGTTCACCATGACTTAAGCCTAGACATTTCCATTAGAACAATGGGCGGCCTTATCGCTTATAGCGATCTCTTCCAGGCAACCCGGTGTCTAAGGAGACATTACAAGATAGAATTTTGTTAATTAATTTTAAGTCAAGACAAAACTTGCATCTTTATAAAAGAGACATAAACAATTTGGTTTTATTATATTCAATCCTATATTCAATATTGTAATTAATAATTCTAGTGTAGTAAATTTTGATAAATGATTCAGATTATTATTCTATTATTTTCGGTCTTTGCCATTATGGGCTTACACATATAGCAGTCCAATGAATCTCCGAATATACAAGCTAGGACTATAACAAGAACAAATCTTATACTAATGTATAAAGTTGAAGAATTTATTTGTTTGCTTGTACACGCTAATCTCAGGAAGTACTGGTTTTATTTGAAAAATTCTTTCAGTGTTAGATAGCCGATTTATTGAGGAAGACTATAGGTAATATATAATCTCGCTAAGACCAATAGAAGTGGAGCACTGATGAAGAATGTTGCAAAATCGGGGGGCTTATTTTTTATTTACTTTTTTTAAGTAACCCACGAGGACGACGTATGATTATAAAAATGCAAGCGTTCCATCTTCACCATTTGGTTACGATACCTTTAAAAGTCACAATAGAACAAGAGCTATTTGTGATAAATCCAAAATCATACCATTTCAATAATCTATTTATTTTCTCA
The DNA here is from genome assembly GCA_012273795.1 of Dendrolimus punctatus. Taxonomy (NCBI): domain Eukaryota; kingdom Metazoa; phylum Arthropoda; class Insecta; order Lepidoptera; family Lasiocampidae; genus Dendrolimus; species Dendrolimus punctatus. Next base: position 14,887,086 of record CM022542.1, on the reverse strand, counting down.
TTGAATTTCTGGTGTACAAAGTGTCTCAAAGTGAAGTAGACAGTGATTTATAGAAGGATCACGTAGTATTCAAGGAAATGAATGTATATCCTTTTTTGCGGAAAATGTTTGAATAAATAATCCTTTGTACGAGTTCAATGTAGTCACGTAGTGTTACAGGGCGCAGATGGGTTAATATATGTAGGTACCTATGTCGTCATAAAACATTATATGACTGCGAATAGTCTTGAAATGATATAGAATTATTTACTCTGATGAATTTTCGTTTCTCTTGTAAACATGACGTCCCGTCATGTTTACAAGAGTACAAGAATTCTTAAGTAACAATTCGGCTAAGTGGCAAAACAAGTCGGCAATTCGGTCTATCGTGGTTATTTTTTCCGAGTCTAGGTAATTTTTATAATTCAGTCTTAATATATACTAAGGGTATAATTAAGTGTAACTTTATTGTATTGTTACGAGTTACGGGACTCGATTTAAAATGCCGTTGGAATTACAATAGATTTATTTGAAATATACAAACACGCGTAACACAGGTACAAATATAACTGAACAGAACTAGTACAAACGTACTGCACGATTCAATAACACGTGCAAAGTCCGTCACTATATAGATTATCGAATGTATACACGTCTTGCCTCGCTTGTGACTATCGCTAGGCTACCTCACCCCTCCTTTGGGGCATTGCTTTATACTGTACAAATACAATATGTCTATAGACTGAATTTCTAAGAATCGCACCTGGATCATGACTACCATAAAGATTGCAATACACAATGGGCTATTTTTCCAATCATAAAGTTTAAACACAAAGTAAACAAAAGAAGACGGTCATAAAAGCACTTCAATGTTGTTAGCTCCAACACCGACGGGTAATAAATGTGCTTTATTTACAAATATGCAGGTGGCCCAAATTATAAGAGTATATTTTAGACAAAATTTTTACAAATTAAACTATAAAATAGAGGTGATATACAACGGCGAGCTTGTGGAGCTTCATATTTTGCTTTGTTTCTTTAAGAGGCTATGTACGCCTAATTCAAATCGGCATTTCATAAAATCAACCCCGCACGTCCGATATTTACTTCGATGGAACAGCGCCAAATAAAACTTCGACCGTGGCGAAATATTGCAATTGACCATACCGACGCGCACCGCGCGCCTTTCCGACTTGATTCAATTTATTTGATTCTAAAGCCCACGAGCGCGAGACAAACTGTCCTAAAGTGAGATAGACCGTTTGTATGCGTAATTCCTATTGAAATTTTGACACAACTTCTTAAGCGTCTTTAGCCCAACGGCTTACCATGCTCAACGGTAACTAGGAGGTACAGGGTTCAAATCCTCCTCTCAGCTTTACGTTTTTTTTTCCCAAGAACTTTTTAGATTAGTAAATTTCATTAAAATTATTTCATTGTACTATGGAACACCAATGAGTTCATATTATTCCTTCCCTAGAGCCGAACTTTGCATCTGTGCAAATGTCCATGGGCGGTAGCCATCTCTTAAGAAATTAAGAGGAACTTACTATCAAATTTTTGACTGGGTAAACGGTCGTGTCACACGATCTGGATCCTTATTAAACTACATTTATTACTAAGTTTTGGTAGAGATAGATATAGCGTAATAACAGGTCACTTTAAGTATCGTTAGTCCTGTTACTGTTATACAAAAATAACAGCATTGATTATCTGCAATTACATTTACATAACATAATATTGTTATTTAGTTTTTATTCGAATGAAGTTCCTTTGCGCGGCTTGCGGTGTTGCCAAATTAGCGCTTTCAGTGTTAATTTTTTTTTCTTTACGTAAATTATTTTTCAGCGCTTAACACCTTATTTAGCGCTTTTTTAATTCTGTAACTCTTCACTGAATTATCGTCGTGTATTGCAATATTATACTTACAATATAATAATACTTCAATCTTCCAAACCAGTCATAACTAATAGGTTATTATTCAAAATTATCGTAGCACTGTCTTAGGTGAACACCCTAATTCAAATCAGTGTTTCACATCCTAAAGTGAGAGGAGTTCACATGGATAATAATTATTGAAAATTCGACATGTAACACTAAGAATGTTTAGCCTAATGGTATTCTAATACTCTGGTGGTGAGGAGGTATAAGATTCGATCCCCATAAAATTTGTTCTTTTTTCACTTTTTCTAACTAAATTTGATACAGTAAAAATATTTTAATGATATTAGTTTTTAGATAGGTAAATTTTATTAAAATTATTTCATTGTATTATGGAATAACAATGAATTCATATTAGCCCTTCCCTATTATCCCTATTAATATTATAAATACGAAAGAAACTGTCTATCTGTTTATTCCGTTTTCAGGGAACAACTACTGGAACGATTTGCTGAAATTTGGGCTATTTCAGTCATTTTAGCCATTTCAGCCATTTGGACCATTAAAGCCATTTCAGCCATTTGGGCCATTTCGGCCATTAGGGCCATTTGGGCTATATCAGTCATTTCAGAAATTTCGACCATTTCAGTCATTTCAACCATTTTAGTGTTTTTGGCCATTTCGGCCATTTGGGCCATTTCAATCATTTCAGCCATTTGGGCCATATCAGTCATTTTAGTCATTTATACCATTACAGCCATTACAGCCATTTCGGCCATTTGGGCCATTTCAGTCATTGCAGCCATTTCGGTCATTTGGGCCATTGCAGCCATTTCAGTCATTTCAGCCATTTAAGCCTTTTCGTTCATTTAGGGCATTTGGGCCATTTCGGCCATTTGGGCCATTTCAGACATTTTAATCATTTCAGCCATTTCGGCCATTTTGGCCATTTCGGTCATTTGGCCATTTTGGTCATTTCAGCCATTTCGACCATTTCAGCTATTCCGACCATTTCGGCCATTTCAGTCATTTCAGCCATTTCGGTCAATTCGACCATTTGGGCCATTCAACCGTTTGATCATTTAGACCCGTTCGGCCATTTCAGTCATTTCAGACATTTCGGCCCCGTGGGCCATTTCAACCATTTTAGTCATTGCAGCCATTTCTGCCATTTGGGCCATTTCAGCCATTTGGGCTATATCAGCCATTACAGTCATTTCAGAAATTTGGGTCTTTTTAGTGATTTCGGTCAATTCAACCATTTGGGCCATTCGGCCGTTTGATCATTTAGACCCATTCGGCCATTTCAGTAGTCATTTCAGCCATTTTGGTCATTTGGGCCATTCCAGCCATTTCAGCGATTTCGGCAATTTCGGCCATTTGGGCCATATCAGCCATTTCATTCATTTCAGCCATTTCGGCCATTTTAGCCATTTCAGTCATTGCAGCCATTTCAGCCATTTTAGCCATTTCGGTCATTTCAGCCATTTAAGCCTTTTCGTTCATTTCGGCCATTTGGGCCATTTTAGCCATTTGAGCCATTTTAGCCATTTGGGCCATTTCAGCCACTTGGACTATTTCAGCCATTTTAATCATTTCAGCCATTTCGGCCATTTGGGACATTTGGACCATTACAGCCATTCCAGTCATTTCGGCCATTTCAGTTATTTCAACCATTTTAGTGTTTTTGGCCATGTCGGCCATTTCGGTCATTTCGGCCATTTGGGCCAATTCACTCAATTAAGCTATTTCGGCTATTTAGGCCATTTCAGCCATTTCGGCCATTTGGGACATTTGGGCCATTTCGGCCATATCAGCCATTTCAGCCATTTCGGCCATTTCAGCCATTTCAGTCATTGCAGCCATTTCGGTCATTTGGGCCATTGCAGCCATTTCAGCCATTTTAGCCATTTCGGTCATTTCAGCCATTTAAGCCTTTTCGTTCATTTAGGGCATTTGGGCAATTTTAGCCATATGGGCCATTTCAGCCATTTGGGCCATTTCAGCCATTTTAATCATTTCATCCATTTCGGCCATTTGGGACATTTGGGCCATTTGAGTCATTTCAGCTATTTCCGCCATTTGGGCCATTTCAGCTATTCCGGCCATTTCAGTCATTTCAGTCAATTCAGCTATATCGGCGATTTGGGCAATTTCAGCTATTTCGGTCATTAGGGCCATTTCAGCCATTTCAGTCATTTCAGCCGTTTCAGCCATTTCGGTCATTTGAGCGATTTGGGCCATTTCAGTCATTTTGGCCATTTAGGCCGTTACGGTTATTTCGGCCATTTCGGTCAGTTCAGCAATTTGGGCCATTTCGGCCATTTTGGCTATTTCAGCCATTTGAGCCATTTCAGTCATTTAGGCCATTTTGGTCATTTCGGGCTTTTCAGCCATTTCGGTCATTTCAGCCATTTCGGTCATTTCAGCCATTTGAGCCATTTCGGCCAGTTCAGCCATTTGGGTCATTTTGGCAATTTAGGCCATTTCGGTCATTTCGGCCATTTGGGCCTTTTAGGCCATTTTGGCCATTTCAGTCATTTCAACCATTTCAGCCCTTTGGGCCATTTCGGCCATTTCAGCCATTTGGGCCATTTCAGCCATCTTGGCCATTTAGGCAACTTCGGACATTTCAGTCATTTCAACCATTTGGGCCATTTTGGTCATTTCGGACATTTCGGCAGTTTCAGTAATTTCAAACATTAGGGCCATTTCAGCCATTTCAGCCACTTCAGTGAATTCAGCCATTTCGGCTATTTGGGCCATTTCAGCCATTTCGGTCATTTAGGCCATATTGGTCATTTCGGTCATTTGGGCCATTTCAGCCATTTCACACATTTCGGCCTTTTCAGTCAATTCAGCTATTTCGGCCATTTGGGCCATTTCGGTCATTTGGGTCATTTTGGTCATTTCGGTCATTTGGGCCATTTCAGCCATTGCGGTTATTTGGGCCATTCCAGACATTTCGGTCATTTGGGCCATTTCAGCCATTTCACACATTTCGGCCTTTTCAGTCAATTCAGCTGTTTCAGCCATTTGGGCCATTTCAGTCATTTCGCCCATTTCAGCCATTTCGGTAATTTGGGCCATTTCAGCCATTGCGGTTATTTGGGCCATTCCAGACATTTCGGTCATTTGGGCCATTTCAGCCATTTCACACATTTCGGCCTTTTCAGTCAATTCAGCTGTTTCGGCCATTTGGGCCATTTCAGTCATTTCGCCCATTTCAGCCATTTCGGTAATTTGGGCCATTTCAGCCATTGCGGTTATTTGGGCCATTCCAGACATTTCGGTCATTTGGGCCATTTCAGCCATTTCACACATTTCGGCCTTTTCAGTCAATTCAGCTGTTTCGGCCATTTGAGTCATTTCAGTCATTTCGGCCATTTGGGCCATTTCGGTCATTTGGGCCACTTCATCCATTTCGGCCATTTTAGATATTTCGGCCATTTTAGCGATTGCGGTCATTTGGGCCATTCCAGCCATTTCAGTAATTTCGGTCAATTCGACCATTTGGGCTATTCAGCCGTTTGATCATTTAGATCCGTTCGGCTAAATATATTTTCATCTCGGAAATCTCATTTTTCGGGATAAAAAGTAGTTCTTGGCCACCCTCGGTATTAACATAACATATGTACTCAGTTTCAGCCAAATCGGCTCAATAGTCTTTCCATAAAAGGATAACAAACAGTGAGACAAACATACTTGTGGATTTTTTTACGTGGAACCCTAAAAACGTAGCCTAAGTTACTTCTTATAACATCAGCTATCTGCCAATGAAAATTACGTCAAAATCGATCCAGCTGTGTCAGAGATTAGCCGGAACATCCAGACACACAGACAGACAGACAAAAATTCTATAAATAGCATTTTCGGAAACTCATGGTCCGATTATATTAGACTTTATTTTGAGATTTCAAACAGGCACTTCACTTTTATTTATCTGTATAGATAAGAACTATAAAATAAATAATAATAGATATATATATAATAGTTTAAAAAAAAAACACGCTTTCATAAAAAATCCAACTAAAAAACAGAAAATAAAATTTAATAAATTTGGTTTCTGATTAATGGGGTCTTAAAAAAAGCGTGAGGTGTATTCAATGCGCTTTTTCTTCTTCTTTAAAATCTTAAAGAGCGCCTTTTTTTAAACTATTATTTATTTTTCATTTTTAGTTGTTATTTTTTAAATGTTAATGTTTTTTTAAATTAAATTTTAAATATAAGCTTTTGAGATTCTGCATATCATGTAGCAGCAGAGTGCTAACTAAGACAAGTAAAACAAGCCCAAACACGACGCGTTTATCTTGTTTAGTAAAGGAGTTCCTATAGCCACCTTCCGACTCCATCATCAGATCAGCTCCATGATACCATATTATTGCATTGTCACGCGATATAAACATACGAGCCCAAACACGACGGGTCTATCTTGTTTAGTACAGGAGTTCCTATGGCCACCTTCCGACTCCATCATCAGATCAGCTCCATGGTACCATATTATTGCATTGTCACGCGATATAAACATACGAGCCCAAACACGACGGGTCTATCTTGTTTAGTACAGGAGTTCCTATGGCCACCTTCCGACTCCATCATCAGATCAGCTCCATGGTACCATATTATTGCATTGGCACGCGATATAAACATACGAGCCTAAACACGACGCGTTTATCTTGTTTAGTACAGGAGTTCTTATGGCCACCTTCCGACTCCATCATCAGATCAGCTCCATGGTACCATATTATTGCATTGTCATCGACCTTTGACAGGTGTTCAAACTTTGAATTAAATCTGATCGTTAAAAGTAGGACAAAATCGAGCTCAAAAGGGAAGGTTACAAACATACATACATACATACAGGTGAAGCTAATAAAAGCGTGTTAAAAACAACAAAAAAATAAAAAAAATTGTTAGAAAAGGAAAATGGAGCGAGCACTCAACTTGAACAACGAAACTTCATATTTCTAACTATCCATGTGTCTACGTCATTTCTATTGAGAAACATAGATGGCGGTTTAGAATTTTAATTTTACCGGTAAGGTAAAAATTTTATTGTCAATAGCATAAAAGTCCAAATGAAATGAAATATAAAAATTTTGAAAAATATTTTTATGGCATTTTATAAAATTATTTAGGAAGAGAAAAAGAGCATTTTATCAACTTTCTTATAAAAAAAAATCTTCTGGATCAAGTGAAACTAGTAGGGTTCGAACCCACACAGCTAGTGATTTAGACCAGACCTCTACCGTATAAGCCAAATAAGTATAGCGCGACCGTTTCAAAATTCTTGTTATTATTGCTCCTTCGTTTATTTAAAATTATTTTTCAATGGCGGTCGTGGAGAAGAGCAGCGCGTCCGTATTAGCCGACGCTCTAAAGCGATCTAACAAATTCCATACATTGGGACCGGCAGGCGGGATTTTTGCTGTCATTTTTAATAAAATAATTAATTACTTCCAAATTAAGTTACGTAACCGAACAAAACTCTATAATTGTATTTGTTATAATATGATATGTTGCTGTTATTTATTTTATCGATGTACGATTAACAGTAATAACAATAACGAAGATTGAATAACTCGTTTAGAGGTTACTTTGCAATTATTTTCTATCGAGAAAATTTATCGCAAATGCGTTCCGAGTACAAAGTTTACGTCAGAAATATGATCAAGATTGACATATATTTTTTTCACCGCAATAAAGTGTGTATAACTACTGTAAAAATAATTGAGAAATCGATCTAAAAACGCATTCTGTCTCTTATAACGCTGCATCTTCAATCAATATATATCTTCGTAAATGACTAATATAGCGAACCTGATGTTCGCAATATCAGTCATTGCCGGACTTTACTTATAACCAATCTCATTAATAATATTACGGAAGGCCATATCTTCGGTTGTATAAAACAAAATCGCTTTAATGTAGCAAATTTGAATGAAAGTTTCATTACGCTTTCTCAAATGCCGGAATATAAAAGGAAAGTCGAAATATTTAAGTCTCTGTGAGAAAGTGGCTCGACAAAGTAATGAATTTACTTTAAGTGATAGCAATGATTAGTTAGCAAACGGTATAGTTATGTATTTACCAGTACGGGTCCGAGCCTTCGGCCGGCGAGACGTTGACCTATCTTATCCAAATTGAGTTAGTTTAAGTATGAAAGGTTCTTTATGGGTTTTAAAGAAGCTTTCATACTTGTTCTAGCTCAAGAGTGAATAAGACCGTAAGACCGGGCTTAAAACGCACTAAAATTAATCGCAAGCGGTTTAGGAATAGCTGAAAACGCACTGCAGTCGACGTGTTTCCTTAATTTTAAATCGTCAATTGCCACAATGGTTTCCTGGTGACCAGCATGTATTATAAGCTTTAGTTTAATAAATTCAAAACGCAAACGACGCGGCTGCCATAGACAAAGAGTACATTCACTAACAAATGAAAGCATCAGAGAGGATACTTTTGCAAAGTGTACAACAATGTGAGACAGCAACGCGATAAGTTATTTAATTACTAGACAATATCTATTTTCAAATCGCTATTCAAATGTAACCAGTTACGTTTTCATAATCATTCACTGAAAAATATTCGCTAATGCATGCATACATTAGCCTAGCGAAACACCTGCGAAACATTTCGCGAAGAAAGTTCGCTGACGGAAGAATTGTCGCTAATGTATACGTAGTGAATCGCGGTGGGAATTTCGTAGGTGTGTCGTGAGGTTTATATAGATAGAAGAAGAAGAAAAAAGAAATTAATTATTTTCATTGTGAGTCATTATCAAAGGCGCCTTGACGTGGGATTACGTACTCTTACAGTGTTTACAAGACCGTAACTCGCCCTAGGGTGCCTCGAGTAGCCATTAGTTGGGCAAATATGCTTTTACTACTAATTGGGTACTTTACAGTGCTTGTTGGTAACTGCGTACCTAATTAAGTTACGATCCAGTGTAATGTTTAATTATATCTCTAACCAAACACTCTATAATACATTATATCGTGTTTAGTATTATACATTTTTAATTGCATGAGTTCAGTAGGCAGGAAGACCCACCTGATGGAAAGCGGTTACCATCGCCTATGGACATTTGCAACACCAAAGGAGCTACGTATGCGCCGCTGCCTTTAAAGGGAGACTGAGACTGGGGCACTAATGCCGGAACAGAACTCAAGGTTTTTATGGCGGCATACTCTAGATAGATGGTAGCTATCCAGGCGGGTACTTGCCCTACTCGGCTTTGGGTTGTTTTATTGCCTTTTACGACAGGACGCAGGAAATTGTATTCTTTCTCTGTACCTGTACCGGTAAATTTTACACAATTTGCAAATAAAAATGCAGACTGGTTTCCGACATGTAAACAGTCCATATTGAATTTTATTAGCAAGCGAAAATGGCAGAATGTTGCTTGCTTTGTTCCTTTCGTACTCTGCTACTAAAATTGGTATGTGTGCAATTACGTTGGAATTATTACATTGGAAGAGTAATACAATACCTAATGAATCGGGAGGAATTATAATTATCAATAGTATAAAAGTCATAACTTCTTACGCTCGAAGAAAATCAGGTGGATGAATGTCAGCTGATTTCACTGTTAAGTATAGTTGTTGCAATATAATTATATGTAATTTTATGTAATTAGTATATATTGAGCGCTGAACTCTTTTATAAACAGACAGAAAGTGTCTGTAAAGGCACGTCTGGCTGTCCATCAAGGGGTATTAGTACCAACGCTAATGTACAGCAGTTGAGAGTTGGGTGTGGCAGAAGAAGCATGAAAGTAGGATAAATGCAGTTGAAATGAGAGCTTTGAGAAGTATATGTAAGGTTAATGTAAGTGATATGATAAGAAACAGTGTGATAAGGGAGCGTTGTGAATTGAAAGAAGATGTAGTGACAAGAGTTGAAAAGGAAATGTTAAGGTGGTTTGGCCATGTAGAGAGAATGAATGATAGCAGAATCACAAAACAAGTATATGATAGCAATGTGACTGGAAGAGTCAGTGCCGGTAGACCAAGACGTACTCACCATGATCAAATTGAAGATATTTTGAAGAAAGTTCAGATAAAAAGTAGTTTAAATAAGCGTGTATGTGTGAGAAGATTAATGAAAGTTGATGAAGCGAAAAGTGTTTGTCAAGATCGTAACAAGTGGAGATCCATTGTCTCTGCGTACCCCAGTGGGAAACAGGCGTGACAATATGTATGTATGTATTATATTGCATATAGCTATATGTTTATTATGTTTAAATAGTTGCATATTATCGCCATATATTATATATGTATATAACTTATGTGTATATTTGTATATATAGTATAGTTATATATTTATTAATAACATTGAAGTAATCGTACAATAATTATGTATACCACCATCGCCACTTCTAATCGAAATATTCTTGCCACGGGTTGTCTGGAAGAGATGGCTTTTTAGTGATAAGACCGCCCTTTAATACTATAATAATCTAGTTCGTAAGTTTTTCTGTAATGGTGTACAATAAAGTGTTATCTATCTTGCAATTTACAAAGGTGATCGATCTTTACTCGTGGTTAAACGTGTACAGTCTATTTATACATGTGTTATCTTAATGAGAATTATTACAGTCACAGACGCACGCACGCACTCACACCCACTCAAACGTTTGCTTGTAATTAGTATGTAGTTTGTTTTTCGCTATAGAGTAGACGACTGGTCGCCTGTAATATAGATCTCCACAGATCTACAACGGGCACCAATCTCACACAACAAGTCCTATATCACTAGTAAATTGTTTTGTGAGAAAATGAAATAAAGTTTTTAAAAAAAAAACGTGTACAATGTACATGTATATTACTATAATACGGACGGAACCATCAGTTGAGAGGATGCCATTGAATCATACCCCTCCCTGGTCTTACACAAACACAGATACAGTTTTACACAGCCAATAACTATGTGCCTGCGCAGCAAACCAATTCGAATCAATTCAATCGAAGTGTACGAATCGTGTAAGCGGAACAGAGCTAACAATGTACAGTAAGCACACGCTCTGCCATTTCCGCTTGTTAATAAAGTTCAATAGAGATTATTTACATTACATAAATTTAAAAATGTCGATCGGAATTATAGGTTGTGTAAAACTGTAGGCAATTACTGTAAGTAAAACCCTCTAATCTTTGTAAACTGCCCCTTTTATAAAAATAAAATTCAAATTCAAAAGTATTTATTCAAAATAAGTTCCACTGAAGAAGACTTCTTGAAGGTCATAGATATAAGTTAAAATTTAAATTTATTTCCTATTCTGCGTACACCGTTAAGCAGAAGAAGCGGCAAGAAACTCGGCAACTCGGAAAGCGGCAACACGTCAAACAAAAAAATATGGTTTACTTTATATTTCTTATTCTAGTTATATCTCAATAAATTAAATAAAATTAAATAATCAATTAATTAAATAAGGACTTGAAATATAACTAGAAGTACTAAGTATTGTTACGACCTGAATTCCGACAAAAGACAAATTCAGATCTCCATACCTGTAGACATTTTATTACCTTTTCAGAATTTTGATTTCTTTTGTTTACTTTGTGTTTAAAATTAGAAAATCAGCCCATTGTGTATTGTAATCTTTTATGGTAGTCATTAGCCAGGTGTGATTCTAAGGAATTCAGTCCACACGGCCGAGACACATATTGTATTTGTGCAGTATAAAGCAATGGCCTAATGGAGAGATCGGCAGTCGAGCGATAATTACAAGCGAGGCAAGACGTGTCTACATTCGGAAGTCTGTTTAGTGACGGACTTTGCGCGTGTTATTGAATTGTGCATTATTGTTTGCAGTTTGAACTGGTTGAGTTGTTATATTTGTACCTGTGCTATACGTGTTTGTGTAGTTCTAATAAACTCTATAATAATTCCAACGGCATTTTAATTCGAGTCCTGTAACTCGTAACGTATTATACAGAATTATGTTACAGAATTACTTTTCGAAGAATTAATGGAATTCTAGTAAACAATACATATTCAGTAAGACAAAGACATAACAAAAGTAAAGAAGAATAATATTATCATTATAATAATGGCGAGACGTACTACTGCAGAGATATATTAGTTTAATGTTTATATTTTATTATGATAAAAGTTCAGATATTGATATTGTCAAGGAAATAACTACATAATTTAGAAGATTCGCTACAAATATTACGACAATATTATTCATGAAAGTTTCCTACTTCATGAATTTAATGTATATGTTTTTGGCAGTTGTGCGGTGGTATTCAATTTATTAAACATGTTTATGGATTTAATATCGAGAGGCGGAAAGCTATTTGGTTCAAGCCATATTTTATCAGATTCTGAACATAATAGGTTTTCTTATATATTTTTTTTTTTTTTTTTTATTGCAGGAGGTCAGCAGACAGGCAGACGGCCCACTTGATGGAGAGCGGTTACCATCGCCTATGGACATTTGCAACACCAAAGATGCTACAAATGCGCTGCTGCCCTCTTAAAGGAGACTGGAACCTGGTCCACTAATGCCGGAACACAACTCAAGGTTGTTATGGCGACATACTTTAGACCAGGGGTGGTAGCCATCCAGTCGGGCAAATGCCCTACCACCTGGCTGTGGGTTGTTTTGTCGCCTCTTACGACAGGCCGCCCGGCCGCAGGAAATTGTATTCTTTCTCCGTTCCTGCACGGAGGAATACTAATCTGTCAAGCATTTTTTTATTGTTATGAATCTGACATATAGGCAGGCGATCCATCGATTTTTATTGCAAAGCTGGCAAATTGACAGATGGAATTAACAATGATAATTAAAATAAATTATTAAGATTAATAGAATACATATGTGTAGTAAATAAATTCTATTAATTAATTTATACCTACCTACCTATTATTAAAAGTATGGTGATGCGCAAGCAAGATAATGACTTCATCTAAGTAGACCCTTTATTAACTGTAAATTTTATGGGTTATTTAAGTTTAGAATAGTATAGAATATACTTTATTGTATGTACAAAAATGGTACATAAACTCAAGAACATTAATATAAAAGTAATCGGCGGGCCCATGGCGATTTCTTCCAGACAACCAAGGGATGATATATATATATAACACAACATTATCACATATTAACTAAAGTGATAATAGGTGATAGTCTTAAAGACAATAAGTAGATCTAATTTTATATATGTATTAATTTCTGCATTGGTGTACAGTAAAGAGTTATCTAAAGTTTATTTGATTCATTACTTTTTGTATATAAATAACATATATAAATAGAAATACCACCTAAACTGATTTAACGAGCCTAAAGCAGCTCTTTTTGCAGATTCGTATAATCTAAATTATAGGTATCAAGATGAAGACTAAGTGAAAATGTATCTTACGTTATACAACTAACAGCATATTTAGAAACGTGTTAATTTCATTAGATGATTCTACAAAACCGTCTGCTTTTCGCCCCCTGTTCAACGAACGTTATTTCCTTTCATCCTTGGAACTGTAACATTTGAGGGGATTGTGTGTTCGCATATGACTTAATCGCGTCATAGGTCGATGAAACTTGGAATCGAAACCGTAGCAATTTTCCACCAGAGATGTTTAACAATAACCCCGGGAAATGTTAGTTAACACGTGGGACAGTTGTATGACAATGCTAATTGATTGGTAATGTTGCCGATATGATTTATATCGTATCCATGTATAGCATCTTTCAAAAAGGAATGAGCAACCCTCCGACAACTCAAAACGTCATGACAATAATTGATAATTATGATGAATATTTTATCATTAAGCTTTAGAGGAAAAGAAAAATGTAGCACGTCATGTCTTTATTATAACTATAGTAATATTTTTTTTTACTTTTCTTGTGTCTCTCTCTTATTGAATATGCACTTTTGCTACAACTAAATTAATTCTTCAAAGTCATTCTGTTACATACTTCTTACTTAACTGCAACTTAACTTTCTTCTACTTAACTGCAACAACACGTTGCGAAGCGGTGTACATACTAGAAATTAAAAATATATTTCAACCTATATGTATTTTTTCAAAAAGTCTTCTCCAGTGGAACTTATTTTGAATAAAGACTTTTGAATTTTGAATTTTTTAGTTACGAATCTCAAGACCACAATATTAAAATGTGTCCCACTATCACTGTCCAACAGCATTATTTTCTCTTTTTGGAGGCTGTCAGGTTTAAAATCGCTTCATAGTCAAGACAAGTACAGTAATACGTATTATTTAAAGTATTAAAAGTTCTCAAAAGAAGAGTTAGCATTTACTTACCCAGCAACGCCATGAAGAATCCATACAGCACGCACATGGTTCGACCGAAGACCCATCGATGGAACAGTGCTGAGATCAGGGTGAATGGATTCCCGAGAACGGAGACCGAGAAGTCCGAGCAGACCAGATTGAACAGGATTATGTTGAGCGGAGTCCATAACTGAAAAATATGATACATAAAATATATAACAAAATTGTTTATGAAAGGTAAAATGAAAATTATAAATAGTCGAATACAATAAAAAAATGTTATAATGCTGGGGCCGCATCTACGAAAATGTTAAAGTTATTGTTTAATTAAAAATAACGTCGTGAAAGAATAGCCATATTAATATTTTATATTACACAACATAACATACGTCATCGCCTTAAATCTTAGCGCATTGATAATACAGTGTTACCATAATTCTTATTTAATTATGGTCATAAAATTACAAGATTCATTTACGTCATGCATGAAGTTAAGTTTTAAATTTGGAAATACTTTTACAATGTGGTTGGTACTCTTAGCTTAACTTGCACAGATATATTCGATATAGAAATAAATATCAGGTCACCACTCTTGGGATAAACCCAATAATGGAATATGATAAAATATGCATCCCTAGAGAACTTAGCTAGCCAAGATATTGCAAGGCCCAACTTGAATGCTACATGATACGACATCGAAATTTTAATAATGTACTAGACAAGAGATTCTTTGGGGACAATATCGTTTTATAATTAGTATTATAGTAATTACGATATTGTTTTACAGTATTGTATGTATATTGTATTACAGTAATATACTGTAATAGTACATAGATAAATGATAATTGTGCACAAGTACAGGAAATGTACACGCTAGTAAGTACTGTTCCAAATAAAGATTTTCAAAATCCTAATTATTAAAAAAAAATCTAGATGATCGACAAAATTTAACTTACTTCTCTTTCTGTCGTCACAGAATTGTTTATATGAGATCATGTAAAAAGAATAGAAGTTACTTCATATTAATATATGAGTGATGATAGGTTACTTTTTTTATTTTATTGCAGGAGTTCAGCAGACAGGCAGACGGCCCACTTGATAGACAGCAGCTACCATCGCCTATAGACGTTTGCAACACCAAAGGTGCTACAAATGTGCTGCTGCTCTCTTAAGGGAGTCTGGAACCAGGTCACAAATGCCGGAACACAAAACAAGGTTGTTATGGCGACATACTTTAGACCAGGGGAGGTAGCCATCCAGTCGGGCAAATGCCCTACCACCTGGCTGTGGGTTGTTTTGTCGCCTCTTACAACAGGCCGCCCGGCCGGAAGAAATTGTATTGTTTCTCCGTTCCTGCACGGATATATTATTACTGAATATGTCACATATGTATCTCATCGCTTTCCATCCAGTGGGCCGCCTGCCTGTCTGCTGAACTCCTGCTATAAAAAAAATGTAGCTGAGATATGACAAATGAGTTCTTGTGGCAGCTTAGATAGGCACGTTTCACTAAACAGTATTTTTTTTAACACAGTACCGTGCCATGCGTGATCTTGTCATGTCAGGGCGGATTTTTCCCTCCAGTGCATAGTTGGGAGCACAAACGCGTAGGATTTCCGCATTTTATTACAGTTGTTCCATTTAATTGCTTCAGATTGATCAATTATTGTTGCCAAGCAATTATTGCTCAAAAAATTGTCCTTGTGAGAGTAGAACAGACCGTATTTCCGGATATAAAATAAAATGACTAAATTGTTTTGATTTAATTCTGCCAATGAAAAACAACACGAACGATGTTGCAGTTAAGGTTTGATTTGGTTTATTTGTAATGTCAAAGAGCATTTGATTTCAATACAAAGAGTAGCAAATTGCATTGCTCAGCAAAGCTTTGTTGTACACATCGCGAGAAATGATTGTGTACAATCCACGTGGTTATTCGACCGTTATTTTTAATCTCTTCTCTTTTTCTTTGAACAAAGTAATAAAGGAGTCCTGGTAGCGTAATGGCTTGCGCTCGCGTCCCAGACTCAAAGGACGTGGGTTCAAATCCTGGCCGGAACGTATGTACCACTTTGGCAGTTTTCTCACCCAATGTGCATATTGTGGTAATTACCATGTGCTTTCCATGAGGAAGGAAAAGATCTTGATGAAAGCTGCACATCGAGATAACAGATATGTCAAACCTGCCGAGTAGTCTTGGACAAGGGTGGCGAGTATATTGGCCTTTTCCCAATATTTGGTGGCCCGAGCCCAGCAGTGGGATATTTATGAGCTGTTATTATAAATAAAAAATATTTAACTATGTATTATAAAATAAATGTGTTTCAGGGTCTTCATATTGGGGAGTTTTTTACTCAAAAAGTCTTGTTTAAGATTTTAAAAAATTGGCTGCAAAATTTAGTTTCTGGGATGAATAAATTGGATTTAAGCATTATAATTATCTAATTAATGTTGAAGATCTGACGTCATAATATGACCTTGGAGTTATGATATAATGAATTCATTGAAAATTTTGAAAAAAACAAAGTTCAGTCAAGTAATTGCTGAGTTTCGATAATTAAGTAATGTATCAAAAATTTTGCAGTAAGGGACACTTTTTGTGCATATGCCAAATTTTCCCGAGTAAAAGAGACAACACTACTATTTATTGTATAATAATATAATAAAAACAATACAAGATATCATTTATAATTTAAAAATTATTGTTTGGGAAAAATATTTCAACTAGCAAGAATGTAATAAATTAATTTCATAGAAAAGTATTTCGGTTGCTAAAAAGATAGTCTATACGAAGAATAGTAACTTCAATATTGAGAAATATTAGAAGCCTACTCTCTCAGTTGATTGCTCAACTGTGCTACTGTTGAACAAGAGTCGCAATATTCCCCGAAATGGGACGAAATGCCCCATTCAACGCAGAGAGTGTGAATTATCGTCCTAAATACCAAAAGCCTATTTCAAACAGTATGGTCCTTTTACTAGATCCTTTTGTGAGTTATGATCACCTCTCAATAGGAATTACAGCTTTGAAGTCCAATATTGCTAGTCTAATGACTAAGGTTTTGTCATTTTGAGCCTTCTCGTTATATTCGTGCAGTCTAAGAGCTGGATTGCCTCGAAATTCACATGATGATGAAGCCGATGCTCATGAGCTTCCGCATGTTTCCTAGCAAGGCATTTCTTGGAACTTGATACAAATTATTCATTAACATAAAGCGCTTTAAACTAATTTGGCGTTACATCCGAAGTCGCACCAGTCAAATTATCTTCTTCTAAAAGTATTCTTTAAATTCAGGAGACATGAGTGTTACGTGGTAATAACTAAAAGTCGTTAAAACCGAGGTCATTATTAATAAAAATCGACCGTAAAATGTACATTTAATAAACTTGACCCTCTCTACAGATTCCTATATAGGCTAAGATCCCGCTATACAACGACCTTCACCGAGTGTTTATTTGATGAAACCTATTTTATATTTAATTAAAGGTGTCAATATATATATTGCATATGGGTTGCCTAAAAAAATTCAGTCCAGTATATGATTAATTAACAATTTAAAAAAAAACTTTCACCGATTTGTTTATTAAACAAATTCTACACCAATCGAAAGTATGAAGCCCATAGAACATGCAAATGTTAGGTTGCCTATTCTTTTCCGGTCACAACTCTCGCTATTTGATCTTGAACATGAAAAGGATTATACCTGGCTACACAAGAGTTGTGACTGGAAAAGAATAGGGAACCTAAAATTTGCATATTCTATGGGCTACATGCTTTCGATTGGTATAGAATTTGTTTAATAAACAAACCGGTGAAATATTAAAAAAATTTTTTTTTTAAATTATTAATTAATCATATACTGGACTGAATTTTTTTAGGCAACCCATGTGCAATATATTTATTGACACATTAAATTAAATATAAAATAGGTTTCATCAAATAAGCATCTCGGTGAAGGTCGTTGTATAGCGGGATCCTATACTATAACAGTATTGTAACATTCTTAACAGGTCGTGTCTATATATTGAAGCTTAAAAAAAACTGAAATACACTATAAACGATGGAGAACACGATACTTTTTTTAAAAGATTTATTGTCTTTTTGTTCGGGATTCACGTAATAGTACAGCGCCGATTTGGATGCAGTTTTCGCGAACCGACAGAAGAGTCGACTTTAAATCAGCGCTACTTTTTATGCTGAGTATCCCGTGGGACTTTTTCTGGGAATGGTTAAAAATGCCAGATCATTTTTCATTGATCGATGGCAGATTTTATGTAATAAAATACAGACGGCTTAGAACCTTTAAGTCGCAGAAGAGACGTAGGCGCTCTGAGCGTGTTCTACCGTATGTACAATGGGAAGTGTTCTGAGGACCTGTTTGGTTTGGTACCTACATCGCCATTTTAATTTTAACACCTGGAAGTCATCCACTGTACGTGGCGCTCGCTCTTTTATGCCATATGTGAGCAAGCTGTGGAATGAGCTCCCCTCCCGCGGTTTTCCCAGAGCGCTACAATATGGGGCTCTTCAAAAAGGTAGGCAACGCATCGGCTCCCTTAGTGTTGCAGATATCCATGAGCGACGGTAGCCACTTGCCATCAAGTAGACCCGCCTGCCAGTTTGCCTATACGCAAACATAAAAAAATGTGTGATATTATTATCCCGCGAGAATTTTACCGGGGGCGATTTGTAGTCGTTCGGAAGCATAAAAATTAGCTTATTTCGACACCGTTTTCACTTAGAACGATAGCCTACACACTGTTTGTAAGTCCTGCAGCACTTTGTGGCCTGGGAAATACCTGGGAATTTCAAGTTAAGCGTGGAAGAAGTCATAAGTATATCCTAGTATAATAATATTTCTTTTTAATGTAACTGTTGCGGCGGCGCTGGATTTAGCGGGAAGCGAACTATGTCAAACTTGCGTGAAAATAAGTGTGGGACAATTTAGATGGGAATTAGAGAACGAGCACGCACTTACCTGGTTAATGGGAATGAAATGCGGCTCCTCTTCTCCACTATCCACTATCACGCACACCTTATTGTACTTGGTATATTTATTTTATAGTAGTATTATATATGTATTTATTTTATGTATTTTAGTATTAATTTATTATATATTATAATGGCGGCGCGGAGCGGGTTATTTATAATATATTTATGTATGCGGGGAGATTTATTTTATAGTATTTTATGATATTTTATTTATTTACAGAGCGGAGCGATGTATTTAATTTTATGATAAAACAATGAGTGACTGAAGTGACGTGCGAAAGGGAAACGCGCCGTCACATTTTGAGAAGAATTTAAATATTCGAAGAAAAGTATGAATAGGTCGAAAGGAGGTTCATATGGTGGTACTAGTAACATAAAACGTGTAACGTAAATACATGTAAGCAATAGCATAACAATTCAGAAATCATATAAAGATTATGTTCTACATACTCATACATATTGGTTAACAACAAATTGCTCTTTGAACTACGGCATATGTTAAGATACAATACGTATTTCTTCGGATTGAATTTCAATGGATATCGTTACGTGACTAGAAATCGAATACTCACTAGTACCACAAGAAATCAGAGGGAATTTCTTTAATACAATTTCGTTGGTTGTAGGATAGTTTTTTATTTATGAGCTACTTGATCTGGATTAGAGGAAATCTTCTTATAATTATTGCAAGGTTTTCGTAGCGAAATAAATGGAAGAAATGCTAAATGTTTTATGATTTATTTGATTTCGATTACAGGTTTATTATCTTATCAAAATTATTCTAGTTTTCGTAGCCAAAAAATGGTAAAGTGCTAAATGTTGTCATATCCACTTGTTCATTTGAATTATATTTTCGAGATTTTTTTAAACGTGCAAGATGGCGGAACTCAAAAATAGTTTTACTAAAAGTTGATTTTTAAAAGAGACGTTGTGTAGATTTTGAGATACGGGGTATTATGATTTTTATATGGAAAATTAGTATAATTTTATTTCGTAATTAGTTTAAGAACATATAATGTTGTCATAATGACACCTGCTGAAGCTGGCGTGCTTAAATTATTTCTTGCAAGTCCTTTATACACTGTAATTTAATACATAAAAAATGGTTGCAGTCAAGAAGTCAACAAGAATAACAATGTAATGCAAAAATATATAACGTGACGTACCTATATATATGTATATTACCTAGGATTTTTTTTCTAACTTAGTCTACACGTATACTTATATAGTCTGCTCAACCATTTTCCGTCCTGGTGTGAAAACATCCAGAGATAATCATGACAACTTCCCATAAAGTGAACGCTTAAAATTAGTAAGCCTGTAAGCTTTGTTTCTTTATAATAAAGAAACAAACACTTTCGCAATTAGTATCTACATATTACAATTTAAGTAAAATATAAGTAAATATACATGTAACTTAAAGATAAATATACACACCTGTCGATCCTTAAACATAAGCAGTATCACCATGAGGTTGAGAAAGAATCCAAAGAATCCGATCAGGAAAAGAACAAACGCCGAGGCCACGTACCCCCACCTAGGCATAAGGAGTGGGAATCCCTCATCATATGCCTTTATGACCGTGTCATTAAAATTATCAGGAAATGACGTCATTTTAAACTTTGGTTTTACAAGTCACTTTACGAGACTTGATGGTTGCACATCACTAGTCTATATATTTTATTCAGGTCGATTGTTATATTTCATTACATCATTGACTTGTATTTAATTGATCACTGTATTTTATTTATGTAATTTTTTTACACTATTTAAAATTATTTTACACTTTGGTACCATAATAACACTTTCTTCTATGTAATATTGAACTCGCATTGAAGCACTAATCATTTAGAATTTTTATAATCACTGATTTTGATATTTTATTAGATATCAATAAATTTAAATTACAATCACTATCATGTTCAAAGTAATTTAATTAATTCACTATAACATATTGGTTAACTGTAATAATACTCTTCGAAAGCATGATTTTAAACTGATTTTATTCCGATCTTAACTATTATTTTCCCTTACTAGTGTTTCATGAAGACCGTTGTATTGCGTCACCTGCAAGGAAAAAGTAACGTTAGTACCTGACATTGTTTAGTGGTTAGGGCGCGGGTTTGAATCTTGACCGGAAAGCATTACGCCACTTAGGCAGTTTTCAGAACTAATGTGCATAATAAAACTACGTTCTAACAGTTTGAAGCGCGGTAATTTATTTGATTTTTATTATCCTGACGTTTCGTCAATTTTTCAGTAGCCGTGATTACGGAAGAAAAAGATATTCAAAAAGATAGTCAACGAGTATTGTAAAAGTTTTATATACTCTACCGCCAACTTGTTAATTTAATTTTGTTTATGGTTATTATTTACTGTATGGGAGAGTAATATAATTTACCATTGCTTGGCAGCACATTGGGGCTTGAAGAACAGAAGCGACGCAAGAAACTCTTCACCAAACATGCCTAACTCTAATAACTTTATATAATATTAAAATGAATGTGAGGTATAATAAAAAGAAATTGTCATTCAAGTTGGTTTGTGCTCCGGTCTACGCAGAAAGAGCTCTCAGTGTCTTGAGGTCCGGCAGTTCGTTATTACTGGGTCTTGTTGTAGTTGTAATTTTGATGATAGGATCCCAAACAGGTGGTACTTGCCAACCTCCTTCTCTATTGGTAAGTACCACTTGTTTGGGATCCAGTTGGAATAATAAAACGCGCTTAACACCGTTAAAACTTAGTTGTATAATGTGCATATTGTTATAATTACGATTAACTAACGCAGAAGAAAAAAATTGCGATGAAACCTGCACATAGAGATAGCCCATGTGTCATACGTTTACGTGAGACGTTTATGAGTTGTTATTAATTAATTGCTTTGAGATCATTATTATACCTGTCACATACTAGTTTCTGCTATTTAGCGGATACATTAAGTCGAAATTATTGTTTCTAACTCGGCTGAAAAAGAGCCTTTGACACTCATTTATAAAGAAACATCTATAAAACATGATTGTATTTCCTTTTTATACATTTTACTGTGTTATATGATATGGAATGGAATGGGTGACGACGTAATATAAAGATTACACCTAATTTAACATGTTTCGGCGCGTAATTTGCACCGAGAAAGGGTATATAATTATTTAATAAAAACAAATTTATTAAAAAGAAATGTTGGTTGCTTCATATTACAATATGTTTTACCCCCTGTGTGAGGAACAAAATTAACCCAAAACATAGCGGTTATATATTCCACACTTATCTTTGCTTTATATCCGTGCAGGAACGGAGAGAGAATACAATTTTATGTGGTAGGGCATTCGCCCAACTGGATGGCTATCACCCGTTGTCTACAGTATGAACCCTGAGTTGTGTTCCGGCATTAGTGACCAGGTGCCAGTGATCCTTAACAGAACAGCATCCGCAAACAAACCGATATTTTTTTTTTAATTATTAATTAATCATATAATGGACTGAAATTTTTTAGGCAACCCATACGCAATATATTAATGGATACATTAAATTAAATAGAAAATAGGTTTCATCAAATAAGCATCTCGGTGAAGGTCGTTGTATAGCGGGATCCTATACTAATATATTCATATAAATTTTCTTTATTCGAAAAATCAATAATCAATATACAAAGTGAATTTATAATTTATTATACCGAAGAAAATTATAAACAGTCGAATACAATAAAAGAAAACTTGATTTATTTGTATTGTTGTCCATAGTCCTTCAAGACTATAAGTGGAATACTGAGCCTAGATCAGCGTTTTCTATGGGTAGGGCGCCTAGAAGGCTGGCTAAGTTTCCTCGACTGGAACGCCATACTGATGGCGCTTCGTACATATTTATATAAATAATTATTTTCGGAAATTTATGTACACGTGTCACTTACATACAAAGAGCAAGAGAATTGCGACCATAAATCCCTTTATTACTAAGATATCGAAATTAACGAAATAGACATTTGGTACAGACAGCTATATGATAAGGGTAGAAATTTTATTTGAATGAACAGAATTCTGATACATTGACAGACTGTCCCTATCAGAATATGTACGTAATTAACTTGTCATGTAACAAGTATATTTTGATTACATTAATGTTCAAGCCATGTATTTATCGAGAAACATTTGTTTAAAATTACTATATCATATTATTCATGCAGGAACGGAGAAAGAACACAAATTCCAGCGGTCAGGCGGCCTGTTGTAAGAGACGACAAAACAACCCACAGCCAGGTGGTAGGGCATTTGTTCGACTAGATAGCTACCGCTCCTGTATAAAGTATGTTGCCATAACAACATTGACTTGTGTTCCGGCATTGGTAACTAAGTTCCAGTCTCCCTTAAGACAGCAGCGCATTTGTAGGACCTTTGGTGTTGCAAATGCCCATATATCATGGTAACCGCTCTCCGTCTGGTGTACCGTCTGCCTATCTGTTAAACTCAAACTATATAAAAAAAACCCGGAAACAAAAGCTACGGTTTTATGTAATAAGAATTTAATTTTATTTATTCATCACTTTTATGGGCCACTTTACTCTGCCTGGAATGACTTAAACTGGCCAATTTTTAATTTATTATATTTGCACAGCATCCGATTGAAATTCCTTTAACGAAGATCGAGTGTTTGTATGGGATAGGAATTAATTACCTATTAATGTAAAATTGGAATGATAATTAATGTCATCCCGTTTTAATTAAATCAAATGTATATTGCGGTCGACGTAATTTTAAGTACATTTCCTGTGTTTATTTCTTACTGAGTGGCTATTCTACCGCCTGACCTATGGGGACGTGGAAATTGACGACAGGATTGGTCCACAAGTTCCAAGTCGCTCAACGGGCTATGGAGCGAGCTATGTAAGGTGTGTCTCTTATAGATGAAATTAGAAATGAGGATATCCGTAAGAGAACCAAGGTAACCATAGCTCACAAAATTAGCAAGTTGAAGTGGCGGTGGGCTGGTCACGTCTGCCACAAGACCGATGGCCGACGCAGACGAGCCCTGGAGTGGAGACTGCGTCTCGGTAAACGTAAGCCGACGGCCTGTGCAAACTCGCCGGTAGGGGCTGGATGGAGTCAGGGACAGGGATGACTGGTGCCGATTTGGGGAGGCCTACATCCAGCAGTGGACTGCGAATGGCTGACGACGATGACGAATAGGTATATCCTCGACATCGTTCGAGGTCAATTTATTCATATTCATACCTTAACACCTTTACAGTATGGACTCATTCTATGGGGTAATTCAACTGAAGTTGACAGGGCTTTTATTGCTCAAAAAAAGTGTTTGAGAGCTATATACGGAGTGAGTCCAATTACTTCTTGCAGGCAATTATTCAAACAACACAAATTATTAACTCTAGCTGGTTTATACATATTACAAATCGGTATATTTGTAAAGGAACATTCAGAATATTTTTCAGCATATACAGACCAAATATATTCGAAAATCAAGAACAGAGACCCAACTAGATTAATAATCCCTATGCGTATGAGTGTATTAAGTCATAAAAATATACCCGTAATAACAATAAAATCTGTAATTGAATACCTGAATCAATAAGAGAATTACCTCTCAAACAATTTAAAAGAAAATTATTCTCATGGCTCGGTGAGAAATGTTTTTATCGGGTATCAGAATTATTTAATTAGATCAAATGACATTTATTTATTTTATTATTATTATATTACCAACATGCGATGATTATTCAATATTTATTTGACATTTCGTTGTTATTAATAAAGTGACATTCATTAAATGTATGTTTGTATTTAAATTTGAAACAAAGGTGAAAATTGTGCAACAAAATGATATAGGACAATTAAATAAAAATTAAATGTTTAAAAACCTTACTAGGATATAAGAAAATTTGTATGACAGTAAATGGCGAAACATGTTCTCACTAGCATAAGATCTTGATTTTCATGTTTCACACAAATAAAAAATTCATTTCAGATTTCATTTCATTAATTTTATAAGGTATAATAATCGATTTGTCTGGACGTGGACGCTAACAACTGCAACATAGTATTACACTACAGGAGTTGTTTGCGATGTCATATTGTTCTCTATACACTTAAGTTAATTATTTTTAATATATTCTATAATATTAACACCTAAATATAGCATGAGAATACTGTTTAATACCTATAATTATCATCGAAAATCAATATTCGCTACCAATAACTAAAACGAAGATCACAAAATATTACCAGTCCTGGGAATATTATGATATTTAAATTTATGTACATATATATTAGTTACATATATATTATTATCTATAAACATTTGTATAGTTTTGTATGTATTTGTAAGACAACAACTGTGTATCGCTATAAGCGATAAGGCCGCCCATTGTTCTAATATAAATGTATCCATATCAATTGTCTAGATTTAAGATTATGGTGAACAATAAAGAGTTTTCATTCATTCATTCATTCATTCATTCATTCAACTGTGTTAGCAAAAATTCCTAAAATGTTATCCACAGTCTTTTATAGATTAACAATATTTTTGAGAATAACCGCTGCGTTAACAAGAACGGAACAAACATCCAAGCAGTTAAGTTAAATAAAACAATAAATCTTGTGCGTGAATGGAAGTAGTTTTATTGAAGTTAAACAAGTTCGTACATAAGGGCTTTGGAAGTGTCTCCGAGTAGTTGCCTAAATAAGCAATGAATTTTAAATTAATTTGGGTATAGTTAAGTGTTTATTTAGATTCTATACAGACCTAAAAGTAACATTCAGAAGAAATGTTAAGTGTTTTTGATATTTGTGATAGTAAATATCAGTTTCTCTAAATTTCCGATCTTGTTGACGAAGCGGTTATTCTCTAAAATATTGTTAATCTATAAAAGATTGTGTATACTATTTTAGGATTAGAAATTTTTGCTAACACAGTTTTGGGGAGCCTGTAGCCTGAGGGCCCTGTATGATTGATACGGCTGACACGACAGTAGCCACGCCCCTGGAATGGAGAAAGAATATAATTTATAAGGACCGGGCAGCCTGCCGTAAGATGTGATGAAACGACTCACAATCAAGTGGTAGGGCATTTGTCCGTCTCTATGACTACTATCCCTAGTATGCCGCCGTAACAGCCTTGAGTTGTGTTTGCATTAGTAGCCAGGTTCCAGTCTCCCATTAGAGAGACAGCACATCGTCAGCACCTCCTATGCTACAAATTTCTAAAAGCGATTGTAACCATTTTCCATCAGGTGGGCCAAAAAGAAAAATAAATCCACATAGAGTACATAAGCGTGTGGGGTATCGTTGGACAAGTTTTGAACAATCATGCCTGTGCTCATTTATAAATTCTCTACGTTATAAAATATGCATGTCGCTATATGTATAATGATGCAGATTGTTATTTGGGTAAGAACCTTGTGTCTTGGGTTAACTGTCAAATTTCTTAATTTATTCTTTATAATCACAGTAGCCAACTTGGAATATAAAACGGAAACTCTTAAGGTCTCTGCCCACTACACCATATCATACAATGACCGTGTTAGGAACGTATTCGGCAAAAAATATTCTTTATATTGAAAAGTATTAGATGACTATGCCCACTAGACCGTTCTGTCAACGACCAACACCGTTGCGTGCCAGGCATGATGTTATCAAACAAACCCCTTAGCGCAGACGGCAAAAAGAGCATACGGGTTTCAACCGCTGATACGCTATTAAAACGTTCTAGTGAGCATAGTAGACAGTATCGTATTTTTTACCGTGCCTGATACGTTCATTGCACGGTCATGGTATGATCCGGTGTAGTGAGCAGAGACCTTAAGAGTTCAGAGAGTAGAGAATTCTAAGCCAATCTCCTTACGCTTGGCTGAGTCGGAATCGATTCGACTAGACAAATTCCATTATAAATTTTCATTGAGATATTTCCCAAGAATCTAACTAATTTAAAAGTTATAAAAGTTCCAAGCGACTATATCCCTTGTGATAGTCACCATAGTAAACTTGCAAAATAAAACGGGTACTCTTAAGCCAAACTTCTTACGCTTGATTGAGTGGGAGTCAACTAGACTGGACAGCATCCGTCATACATTTTTAATTGAGATATTTTCCAAGATTCAAACTAATTTAAGATTTATGAAAGTTTCGAGTGACTAACCGTATTGTGAATTTATAAAATGTCCGATCTCTTCGCGAACTTTTTTAAGAGGTTATTGTTTTGCAGCATATTTATATGGTTTCTTAAGCGATTTGGTGGTTAGAGATTAAAATAGAAGTCTAATTTCACTCTTAGAATTGGATAATGGTTCGTTAAATTTATAAAACGAAGACTGTAGTGCCGGTTCTATTTAATGCGAAGCTGATAAACAGGGAGAGGGCCCAGTTCATGGGACGCGGTTACCGTTGCCTATACGGACAATATAGATGTTTGCAACACTAATGGCGAAGCCGACACCTTGCCAGCCTTTAGGATGTGATAGAAGGGTGAGACAAAATTAATGGGAAAGAGGGCATGGGATATGGGATAGGGAAGATTGAATGAATGAGGGGGAGGTTGTGGACCAAAGAAACTCTAACTCATCGCACGCAACACGATTGTTTGAGGCCGAAGCTAATTATTTCAGGCCGATATTTTATGAAAGAGTATCACTGATCGAGCAGACCCTAAGTGTAAGTCCTGAGTGCCTGCTCTATTCGAGCGCGCAGCATTCGTGTTAAATACAAAGATACGCTAGTGGGTGTCCCTAGTGGCGGCCGGCTGCCACGGCGGCTCAAGCGGAAATGTTTGCGTTGAGCGACGCGTCGTGTATAGGAACGCTACACGCTCCGCTCCAGTGCACTGAGACGGTAGATAAACTATTTTATAGAAACTCTAAAGAAGTGTGCCAGTTGGGAGTTGCGTCGAGCGGGGCGTTGCATCCATTGCGAACGATGAACGCCAAGCGTGCACTCAGGTCACATAGTTAGTCGCTCTAATGCCCACAGCCCGCCCAGCCGGTCGCTCCGCCGAACGCATTGCCACTCAGGCCGTACTCTAAGAGCTGTTGTATTCAAAATAACGATTCAAGCATCGCTTTACCATGTAGGTACTGATGATATCGATGAAATAAATATGTATAACGTACAAAGTTGATTATACTACGGCCTCGTGCGGTTAGCATTGCGGTTATTCTATTCTATATCAAATGATGTGCTTGAGTAACATTCCTTACCTATTTAATAACAAATACATAACATATAAGTACGTTAATAACTGTGAAAATGAGGTTGTTTAACTTGCCACTTGAGATGTCAAGTTATTTTAAAAAGTTAGACAGTAATTTTCTTATAATATTTTATCCACTGCTGTTTGTATTATTATTATAATATTAAGTATGTTAAACGGTTATCTATCCTACATTTGTCTGTTTGAAGACATCATTTTGAGACTCTACTCGATAGGTTTAGTTAATTTTTTACTAACGTATTACTATTTCACGCCCTTAAAATCCGCCATTTTGTTTTTTTCTCAAAAATCTAAGGATACTTGTGGTTTTAAGACATGATACCTTAACTGTCGAAATCATCAAGCCGTTCGGAAGATACGAACTAATAAAGAAATTTACAAACATACAAGATACGCGTGAAAAACCTAACATTCCTTGATGGTCGGGTAAAAGGCATAAAAAACAATAAAAATAATCAATTAATAATATCATGATTAAGCAGAATATGTTCATCCGGACTGAGTTCGAAAAAAAAATAAACATCATGATCATCTACAAAAAACGCATCTATAATATTGTTACGAACTACACAGGAAAAATTTAAAAACTTCGTTTAAAAAAACCGACTTCAAAAACTAAAAAACTAAAATGTATAAAATAACTTATTTCTAAAGCTATTATTATTAATATATATTATCTAAAACATCTTAAAGTCGGTGCTTAGTAATTTTCAAAATATAGTAATTTTTATGTTTTACTTTGCACCGACTTCAAGATGTTTTAGATAATATATATTAATAATAATAGCTTTAGAAATAAGTTATTTTATACATTTTAGTTTTTTAGTTTTAGAAGTCGGTTTTTTTAAACGAACTTTTTAATTTTTATTTGTTACTTTTTAGTGTCTAGCTATGTATGGGTGGACCAACGAATGGTGCCGCGCTTCTTAAAAAATTTAGGTCCCAAGAACCGGGAACAAAAAAAATGTTCGTAAAATGAAAACTACTGGGCCAAACTATGTCAAATTTTTAGGGGACTACATGGCAGCTATTCCGCGTCGAACAAAAAAAGAATCACGTAAATCGAATCATAAATCTCAGAGTAATCGGTGTACATATGGAACGGAATGAAAATTATTTCCATGAAAAATGTTCATAAAATGAAAACTACCAAATCAAACTGTGTAAAATTTTTAAGGGACCAATTGGAAGTTATTCCGCGTCGAATAAAAAAAGAATTACGTAAATCGGATCATAAATCACAGAGTAATCGGCGAACATACATAAAAAAAAGCAAAAAAAAAAATAGATTCCGACGAATCTCAATTATTTTTTTATTTGTTTCTCAAACCTCCTCCTTTTTTCGAAGTCGGTTAATAAAAAGCCGTTGGAATTATTATAGAGTTTATTAGAACTGTACAAACATATATAAAACAGGGACAAATATGACTGGACACAGCCGGTATAAACTGCACCATTCAATAACACGCGCAAAGTCCGTCACTATATCGCTCACCGAATGTACGTCTCACTCGTATCGTTGTCTTCGTTTGACTGCCCCACCCCTTCGTTCGGGCATTGTTTTATACTAAACTGTACAATATATCAAAGGATCGCGTTCACTGACTTAATCCGCACACCTGGCAAGCTTTGACGCAATGCAATAATAACAAAGATTAGTTCGACTCTAATGACGGCCGTAAAACAAGTACGATAACAATAGGATGTTTTTCTTAATTGCAAATTTTAAACACGAAGTAAACAAAAATAACTCCGAATGCAAGAAAGGTAGTAAACTGCGTTTTAAGACAGGCAGGTACGCACATTTATTTTGACGGCATGTAACATTATTAATCATTATTAATCATTTCAAACATCAGAGTCCGTTTTAGTTTAGTAACAAACTAAAGCTATAGATTATGACATTTGAACCTGTTCCGTGTTAGTGATGTGTCCGTTCCGTAGTGTTGTGACATTATCGATTTGATGAATCGATAATACTCACCATATCTATTCTTGCAACACCACACATCCATCTCAATTAGACTTATAACCCTTTTTTGATATTTATAAAATTGTTGTATCTATGATTTCTAAATAAACAGCAAATTTTTATGTGAAAACTGATATAATACGAAAAACTTATCGCTGATGGACAGAGTATAACTAAATTTATTTATGAAAGAAAGAAAGCGTAGATCGCCCTTAAACAACAAAATGAGAAGAAAATCCTTCAACAAAAAAAGAAAATGATTGTTAAAAAAGCAACGAAACTTCGGTTAAAGTTTCCTTGTCATTAATATTAATGTAATTCAATAAAAATCTTATAAAATATTCGGAATTTCGCATATTGGAGAATTTGGTGAAGTAAATAAAATTCGAAATAAAATACAAGAAGTTCATTTCTATCGAGAAATAAGCAGCATTATTAAAATATGGTAATACTTCAATACTAACTTTTGTGGGTAGCCTTATTATTGACGACGAACATTTTTTCCATATTATTTAATTAAAGATTATTATTTTTAAATTTATTTAGAATACTAAACAGATATACACTAAAGTTACATAAGTTACATAATAAAAAAAAGTATATAGTATAAAGTCAGTGCTTATCCAACTACTTTATCCACGAACAAAAAGATGGTAGTGTACAATAATTTGAAAGAATACGAGACAAATATTTAAACTTAATCGCATCTAGACACTCACACAAACACACGTTTAAAATGCAGTTCTTTAGTTTCCCGCCAGGTCTCTTAACTCTTCCGGAATAACAAAAAAAATTCAATAGGAGTCCCGGTATCAACTAAAAAGTATTCTTGCAAAAAAAAACGTCTATTGGGGTCTTGTAACATTTTTAATTAAGTTATTTTCTTTAAAAAGTAGAGAGATTTAATTTATCAAGTACTTACTACATTTACAGATAATACAGTATTAATCCAAGAATCAAAATATATCCTACATTTTCCACTGTGAAAAACACAAATATGAATAAATTCATAATACCACGAAATATTTCGGCAGGTAATATAAGACAGGTAGTGGTGAACAATAAAATACTGATCCTGTAAGACACATAGAAACATAAAATACAGATGGGAAATAATATAAATAAGAAAAATATTCTATGACGCAGCATTGGTATAGCTGCAAAATCTGATGGTACTAAATGTGTTATGTGTTCAGCTCTTAAGCCCACATAATGGCCTACATTTTTCATAAGACCAACCTATCACGAACATATATCAGATATCATAAATAATGCATAAACTTCCATCATGTTGTGATTGACATTAATCTAAGATTTAAAATATTCAGTACATTTGTACCGAACCAACAGAAACGATTAATTATTAATATTAAATTTTCTGCTTCTAAACACTCATAAATATAAGTCTTCTTATGTTTGCAGTCAAACGAGCAGACGTTGCACTTGATGGTAAGTGCTTATCTAAATCTGATACTGTGCCATGCAGTAGTGTTACTAGTCTGGATAGCTACCACCTCTGGCTTGGAGCATGCCGCCTCAAACAACCTTAAGTTGTGTTACGGCATAATCTAGACCCAGGGATGGGAACTTTCGATTAAAATATATTTTTTAAAACCGGTTCACATTTGACGGAGATATCGAGTAACGAATATACAGACGAATTGAGTACCTCCTCCTTTTCAAAGTCGGTTAAAAAATATTTAAAACGTATAAGTAACTAGAATGTTTATATACAAGATAAACAGAATAATTTTGAAAAAAGTAATGACAATGAAATATGTATGTTATTCGTACACGTATCTTAAGATTAAAGTCTAAGTCAGTGTTTTTCAACCTGTGGGTCGCGACCCCTACGGGGTCGCAGAGCCTTCCTCAGGGGGTCGCCGACAAAAGGGAAAAAGCAATTTAATACTTAGGTACTTTCTAAGAGCTTTAAGCAGAGTATAGGCCGTAATAATGAATATAAGTAACGAAATAGGGAAAGACAAAAACTTAGTCATTTATTATTATGTATGTATATATCATTTATTATTATAAATTACTAAATTTTTGTCTGTCTATGGCTCATGGTGGTCGCCAAAGTTTTTAACCAGTAAAGGGGTCGCGTATCCAAAAAGTTTGAAAAGCACTGGTCTAAGTGAACCTTCTGTAAAGTTTTATGGCAAAAGTACCCTGACCTTGAATACCGACTAGTATGTCAGACGCCGATAAGAGCTTTGAAATAAACCTATTTCAATGTGAATTTAAACGTGTACTTAAGACTTGCGGTTTTATCGCACAGGAAGTTTCACCCTAATTGCTGCCCATTTATCTTTTACACTTGTACACAAGAAAATCGTAGGTAACTTAAAAGAACTTTTGTAGCTTATGTGGTGTGCAGTACTTTAAAAATGAAATCAAAACCCATTAGGAACAAAAAAAAAGTTAGGTATTTATCTATTTATTTGTACAACATAACAGATAACAATCGATTGTAATTAATTTACATAATATCTATAATAAATAAAACTGTAGTGGTAAAATTTCTGTACAATGAAAATATGCTAATAACAGTGTCAGGGGGATGTAAGAAGGGAAATAGAAGTAATTTAGTTTTTTTTTTCAATTTTTTTGTTTCTCTGTTTCTTCGGGCTAATATTCGAACCGACTGGACCGATTTAAATGAAATTTTGTATGGTGGTAGTTTATATTGCTGGTCAACATATAGCATACTTTTGATCTTGAAAAATTAAAGATTTTTCGTGGGAGAGTTAAAAATCCGCACCACGCCGACGAAGTCGCTTGCATCTAAATGATATTGGCATTGGAACGCAAGCTCGTGTGTCAGCAACATGAGTGTTAAAATTATATTTTCGTGAACAAAATTATATTAATAATGTGCGTAATAATGATTCAATAAAAACTCGAATCTAAGAAATAAATTATTAGTTATACAATCAATTAGTGATTCATTTTTAGTATATGTAATTAATGAGGATAAGGAAATATTAAACAAATTACTAAACAAGGGAAGAAATGTGAAACCTCACAATAGAATTTTCCGATCTTTTAAAAGTTAACAGTTTTATTCATATTGAGCTAGAGTAGCTTTGGAGGCTTCTTTAAGAAACATTAAGAATCCTTCAAACAAACTCGATATTAAATTTTGCATTAAATGTATCGAATTTTTAACCGACTAAAAATAAAAAAAATTCTAACAAAAAAGAAACCGACTTCAATATTTTTTTCTACAACATCTTGAAGTCGGTTCCAGGTAAAACTTCGTTGCCTATTGATGCAGTTTTGTTTCATGGAAACCTCTATTTTGACATTGGAAAAGATATTGCGTAATTTTATCTTCATCGTATAGAATTAAGTTGTTTTTCACGTTTGTCTGTCTGTATATCGTATTTTTTTATTGGAGGAGTTCAGCAGACAGGCAGACGGCCCACTTCACGGAAAGCGGTTACCGTTGCCTATGGACATTTGCAACACCAAAGGTGCTTCAAATTCACTGCTGCTCTCTTAAGAGAGACTGAAACCTGGTGTTTAATATCGGGACACAACTCTAAGTGGTTATGGCGGCATACTCTAGACTAGGGGTGGTCGCCATCCAGTCGAGCAAATACCCAACCACCTGCACGGGTATATCGAATATTTTCTCCTTGCAGGAACGTAGAAAAAATACAATTACCTGCAGCCGGATGGCCTGTCGTTTGAGGCAACCGAACAACCCATGGTCAGTTTGCCACCCCTGGTTTAGAGTATGCTGCCATATCAATCTTGAGTTATGTTCCGGTATTAGTAGCCAGGTTCCAGTCTCCCCTAGGAGAGCAGCAGCGCGTTTCTAGCACCTTTCGTGAGGCAAATGTCCATAGGCGATGGTAACCGCTTTCTGATATCAGGTGGGCCGTCTGTCTGTCTGCTGAACTCACGAAACAAAAATTAATAAAACAAAATCATAAATAATTCACAACTCATTTAATTATATTTTGGAAGTTAATAAATAAAAAAAATAAATATTTCACAATTATACCAATGAACAGAATCCATAGCGTTTTCTAATTAAGGCCAAATACTGTATACATTTTTCAGCTGCAAAAATTGGAATTCCAAGCATGAAATCTCATTACTTGGTAACATTCAAGGTTTAATTATTTCTTGTTATAAAAGACGTTTAACATTTTAAAGTAATAATAAATTTCGTAGTAAATACGAAATATTGATATACACCTGCTAATACCAAATTTTATTTGTGGGGCCAACAGCTAAAATAATATAATAGTAAGTAGATTACAAACTAGACAAGGAAAGATACTGATAAGGCTTCACAGATAACAGAAAAATAATAAAAAAAAGTAACAGATAAACAAGGAAACAGTAACAAAAAGAAATATACTGTATTATAAATACTATATATTATATTTATATGCAACTTCAGGTTTGCAGAAAACATATAAATTACTGGCCGTTTTGTTAGATTAATATACGAATAAATATTTTAATTGGGCCTTCAGGGCTAAAAACTATAAACTATAGGAAATAGTGAAAAACACTTAAAGGAGTATCGAGGTCTATTTTGATGAAAACTACAGTGGTGTTATTAGATTTTTGAAAAATCACTTGACTTTTTATGTTTTGCTGTGCAGTGGTCTACACTATAGTGCTATTACGCAGGAAACTCAGTCAATTTGACTGAGTTTCCCTAGTAATAGCTATGTGGTTTCTTTGTAATTTTAATGAATTGAACAAGAAACGTGTTCAAGGTATATACAACATGTAATGAAATTTTTACAAGGGATTTTCATATGGCGTAGCCGCGGAGAAAACTCGACGGGGAAATATTAGGGTGTTTTTATTCGACTATTTTTTTGGGCCCCACCCAAAGTTTTGTTGTGTATGTCGGGAAAAAATCCCTGAATGGCATATGCCCTTTAAATTAATTTTGTGTATTTTCCCTGAGCGTGAAAGGATTTTGCATATAACATACATACATACATAACTTCACGCCAGGTCGCTTGCGGGGTAAGCACGAACAACAGAGCGCCATTCAGGCTTATTTTTACACACCTCACTGCGTATGAAACACATGTAAACATTTTTTTATATTATTATAATTAATCTGTTCACTGTGGCGTAAGTACAACTTATACTGATGAGTTTGTGGAAGCACTGAAGTTCATTTTCTCCTAAAATTCTAGTATTTTTGCTTTTATCTCAGAAGCAATGAACTTTACAAAAAAAATGTGAATAGCAAGTTAGTTGGAAATTTAATTCCCTACAAAAAAAATCATTGCCTAATTCCTTTAGATCAATATTTTCTGAGATACTGAACTTTAACTCATTAGTGGTATATTTTTTGTGTTTGTACAACGGGGAGTGTTGCGACGAAATTTTTGATTTGGGGCTTACGTCGCCATTCTATCATCGCAACACTCGCCGGTGATCGGAAGTTCATCCACACTTCCTAGATACTTGGAAGTCCTCCACTGTACGTGGCGGACGCTCCTTCATGCCATATGTGTCCATGTGACATGGAATGATATTGAATGAACCCCTCCCGCGACTTTCCCAAAGCGCTACAATATGGGACTCATAAAAAGGGGCGTAAACAGACACATAGGCCCTTACTTAATCGTTTCTTAAATTTAAACACACTGCTCAGAAACTGATTCGTGAAAATCTTACTCATAAACTCCTCTTTAGTCGAATATTTTGGGTACAACCTACGTTAATCATTGAAATTTCTTTTATCTGTGCTCCTCTTAGGTAAATAACAGGTAATACACATTTATAAGTGCAAAAAAATCATTGATTGGGGTCTGATTCTGATTATCTTACTTAAGAGATGCCTAATCGTTTCTTAAAGAGATATTATAAGTAACGCCGTTAAAGTCTCAATGAGGTAGGCAACGCATCGATTTCCTTAGTGTTGAAGATGTCCTTGGGTGACGGTAGCCACCTACCACCAGGTGGTCCGTGTGCCAGTTTGCCTAAAACATAAAAAAGGCTAATTTAGGTTAGTAAGAGGATTCTAATATAAATCCCGGGAGGCAATTTTGTGGACACAATCTTAAGTGAACCTTTTGTATCTCTTCAGTTAATTAAAGTACCCGATCTTGTGCACGTCGTAATTAAGACCAAGATTGAGCTTGTATTCGTTTTATGATTATAATGTTAGGCTTTTGAGTTTTCTTTTCTTATTCTCATATTAATGTGCCTCAGCCATTTCGACAAGAACTCTTACGTTATGTCAGTCTGTCTGTACAACCAACGATTAGGTGGTAGGCCTTTTTCTGTCTAGATAGCCTCTTCCCCTAGCTTACAGTATGCTGCCAAAACATTGTTTCATGTCCTGTATTAGTGGCTAGGTTTTAGTCCCCGCTTCAAGTGAATATTGCAAATGTATGAAAGTACACATTTTCCATGAAGTGAACCAGTAAAGCAATAAAAAATAATTTCCGACCAATAGACAGTTTTTCTGCTTGTTTTATTCAAGCAGAAAAATAATGTACCTATCTTACTTAATTTGAGTTTCATTATTAAATGTTGAAAAAAAAATATTATTTCAGGCTTTTTTCAGACAAGTGCCTCATTTATCAAAGAATATTAATTGCTCTCAGGATTCGTTATCTTACTTTTCATCAGAGCGTTACAAATGTCCTAACTAACGCAGTATTGATTCTAAGAAGCTGCTAATAAAGAAGAACAGAAGACCTATGACAGACTATCATTATGGTTTTAATATAATATACTATTTAATTATGGTTTGCTTTACAACTGAAGATAAGACATGTTAAATGTAGACGTTGAAAAAATGCGCAACCATTTTTTTGTTATGATTTCGTCTTCGTTCATAACTTCGACCGTTGTTATTTCTAGAGTCAAACTTCAATAGAAATTTTAAGGTCTCGGATGATTTTTATAAACATTATACCAAACATTATACAAAGTTCAAAAATATTACACAATTCCTTCATCCGCTCAAGTTTTCATTGCTATCTATGTTGCGGATAGAGAGTACACCCCTGACCCGCCCGCCGGAGCGTACCTAATCTCCGCGCCCCGCATACCGCCGACGCCCATAGCTGGTACAATTAGCAACTAGGCGTCGGACGGGATGCGGGATATAGGAGCAGCCTTGGAGGCAAAAATTGTTCTTCTTCATTCACAATTCACCATTCTCAACAACGACTCTCTCGCATAATCTGTACTTATTCTATGTATATTTCGATTCATGTAAGTAGTTCAATAATAATAATAATGCAGTCCATTACATCGAGTTTAATTTCCAAACAAGAAGCAACTGCCATCAATAATCTATATATTTTATCTTGTAATCTAAGTCCACTTTTCTAAATAACCTTTTTCTATTTTGTTATTGTTTTAAATTTCTTAAGGGAGGGAATAGCATGAACGGAATCCTTGTACATAATTTCCCCCTTTTTGTTTGTGTATCACAAGCTTTAAAGGACTCAGAATTTTTTCTTAACAAAAAGAGTTCCACCTTATCAAACTGTTATAGTAGTCCGTCCTTTTGTCCGTCCCTCCGTTTGTCTTACTGCGTCGCATCTATTTTTCTCTTAAATTATTAGATCTACATAGATGAAATTTAACAGGAAGGTGCAGTCTGTAAGGCCCTATAAAATTATATAGTGAAATTCTGGTACGAATCAACGTTAGTGGTGGCCGCCGTAGAAACAATTGAGAGTGTTTTTTTTTCAACGTGACACAGGGGTTTAGTGATAAACTTGATAAACATAGTAATATCAATCTGGAATTGATTTTTAAATAAATGGTGATATTAGATACCAGCACGTCAAAATACCCCCCCCCCACATCCTTCTTCTAATTTTGGTATTTTTGATTTTATTCTTTCTTAGAATTGGCATCACCATCCGGCGTGGTAACGTGGTCGGCCTTCTGGGCAGGCTTTCCTCTGGCAGTGATGTGGTACTACACACACACGACACAGTCTTTAATTAGCTTATAACTTTAATTTTTACTAAATATAGTTTAATTTATAAATTTATAAACATATGAATTCGAGTAGAATCGGTTATTAAAATGTTTTAGTTCTTTAAAAAAAATGGGTTCCGTTGATCAATATCAATATAATTGTCTAGCAAAAAAACGACATCAAAAGTTAATAAAAAGCAAAAATTGATATTCTCTACAACATATTAATGTTTTTTTTTGCTTTTTAATACATTAAAAATAGTATCTTTTACTTTGTTGTTGTAATACGTTACTTGGCACTAATACACACACACACACACACACACGTTTCAAGATAGTTTAAAAAATGTTTACATTTTTGTTTAGTAACCTAAAAGTAAGTACCTCTTGAAGTAAGTTACTTTTTGGCAACCAATTTTTTATCTTACCACTATTGTTACATCTAATAAAAATAATAATATTTTTTTCTGTGAAACTGTCCTGAAGCTGTATTGAATCCAACGCAAAAAAAATATCGGTTCAGAAATAAAACAAATATGATATTATCTTAAGTTTTCGCGACTTGTATAAATAAATAAAACTACATTTTAACGGTTTTATGCAAGGTAATTTATTTAATTTTTATTATTCCGACGTTTCGGTCACTTTTCAGTAGTCGTGATCACGGAAGATCACGTGGATCATGTGTCAATGAGTATTGTTAAAGTTTTATTTAGCCTACCACCAACTTATTCATTTTAATTATTTAGTTTTGGTTTTATTTATGGTTATTATTTACTCTATGGGAGCCTAATCTAATTTACTAGCGCTTTGCAACATGTTGTTGCTCGAAGAGAAGAAGCGGCGCAAGCAACTCTCTCTAAAACGGATAAAACGTAGTTATATTAAAACAAATAAAGCTGAACAAACGTTTAAAAAAAATACATATTTACATGACGAATTGAGAACCTCCTTCTTTTTTGAAGTTAGTTAAAACAGGGAGACGTTTGTCATTTAGCGGAACGTTTTGTTGTGCGCAGACTACTAAACTCATACCTACTTACCTAAATTTTAAGTCGGAGACTGCTTTAAAAAATTTCATCCAATAAAAACTTTAATAAAAAAGAGCATCACTATAATTTTTCAAAATTTAACTAACGATATCCCACAAAAAAACCTGTCGATACTTAATTTGATTTCTTTCGCGGTTTATTATAGCGTTAAATATTATCTATTTTACTGCAAAATTTCACCTACATAGCATTTTTTTTAAGGTAATAAATATTAAAAAGACAAATGGACGGTCATGTTGAAACTTAAGAGTTCAGTTTGTCCCAAAATGTCTCCCAAAAAAAAACTGGAAAACCACCAATACAGCATTGAAACTGCACAGATCATCTAAATAAATTCCTAATATGCTACAAGCCAAAATTACGTGTGAAAATTAAATTAATTAAAATTTAATCTACTTACATTATTCACGTTCACAAAAAGTCAAATAATTAGCTCAATGACTTCGTAACAGTACAACTTTTTTATAGTTTCTCAGATCGTAAATATTTTATATAAACGCGTCAGACATCCGTCCGGGTCCGCGCACTTCACAAGACTGGTTTCGAAGGGGTAGAATTTTCCCTTATATATAGGTTGGGCAAAGTTTGTTGCAACCACCTGTTCGGGAACTCAGGGTTTCGCAATTAAAATGAGCGCTTAGTTTATCTGTTGTTAAATGTTAAAAGTTATGAAACTGTTTATATGTATAAAATAATATATAATAAATCAGTACAGGGTTTGAGTTTGTACAATGTAATTAAATTAAACGATCAAGGTATTAATTCGGGTCAGCGGATTTCGAAAATATATTTATTGACTGTCTGCCTGTTAGAGTAAAACGCGAAAACTACTGAACGTAGTAAAATGACACTTGATAAAGCTAGCTTACATTTCGGGTCAATTAAGGATATTTTTATCCCAATACATGTCATCATTCCCGTAG
Organism: Dendrolimus punctatus; assembly: GCA_012273795.1. NCBI lineage: Eukaryota > Metazoa > Arthropoda > Insecta > Lepidoptera > Lasiocampidae > Dendrolimus > Dendrolimus punctatus. Next base: position 14,846,902 of record CM022542.1, on the reverse strand, counting down.
GATAAACCAATATAGCGATAAATTGGCTATGGTCACTAAGAAATACTTGATCGTTGTGGAAACGCGAAGTACCGCTCGAAGATGCTAATTATAATATAAAATCATGAATGTCTTACTGTCGAGCTACATCAGTATGGGAATATGTATGTGGTATAAATAATAAAAGTATAAATGTAGCATGGCTATAGTGGAGACAGGTACCGTGTGACATACGACAAACTAATGCCTAATGTTGCGATGGATGTGTGGTGTTACGAGAATGTGAGAAAGTGTAAGGTGAGAAATGAGTACATAAGGGGATCTTTGAAAGTTGCACCCGTGACTGAAAAATTGAGAGGAAGAACACTAAGTTGGTATGGCATATAATGAGGAGGGATTAAAGTCACGTGACAAAAAGAATGTTAAACTACAAGATGGATGGGTACAGATGTAAAGGTAGACCAAAAAAAGATGGATGGACTGCGTGAAGGATGATATGGTGATTTATGGTGTGACAGAAGATGTATAACAGAATAGAAGAGTGTGGAAGGAAAAGACATTGTGCCCACCCCAATTAATTGAGATATGGTGAAAGAAAAGAAAAAGTATACCTACATTCTTCTTCTTTCTAGCTACATTAATTCGTCCAAGAGAAAATATATAACTTATGTATCTACTTTAAAAGACAAACAAGATAGACAAATATGAAGTAAAACAATTTTTAGCCAGAACATGTTACTGGAGACATTCTTTCCACTTCTTCTTCTTAAGCAACGATAACACATTATGAAGCAGTACATAGAGAAGGAAGTAAAATTAATTTTTAATTTACGAATTTTTCTTAATTACAGGAGTTCAGCAGACAGGAAGACGGCCAACTTGATGGAAAGCAGTTACCATCTCCTATGGACATTTGCAACACCAAAGGTGCTACAAATGCGCTGCTGCTATATAAAAGAAATCTGGAACCTTGGTCATTAATGCCGGAACACAACTCAAGGTTGTCATGGCGACATACTTTAGACCAGGGGTGGTAGCCATCTAGTCGGGCAAATGCCCTAAGACCTGGCTGGGGGTTGTTTTGTCGCCTCTTATGACAGGCCGCCCGGCTGCAGGAAATTAAATTCTTTCTCCGTTCCTGCAGGGATAAAAATCGTATTTTAACAAATTATTACATGGAAAACAAAATTAGATTATTTTGTGACGGATCCGAGTAACGCCCACACCAGAGTGAATAACGAAAAGTTTTATCAAATTTATGTGATGAGTTTTATATAATAGTCGGTGGACTGTAATTTGTTAAATTAGTGTTATAGAATAAAGATGCGTTCACAATAGGTCTGCTAACTTTCCTGTGGAATAGTTATTGACCCCGGGTTGGGGGTTGATCCCGGTGACCTATACCACAGCTCTCTTTTTAACCTAATTCAGGCCCCAGCCTCTTAGTTAATGTTGTTACTAGTTTGAAGTTTAACTATGTACTTAAAGAGGAAGTAAAAAATTATGTCACGTTAACTCTTTGCCAACTAATATTATAAACGTACCTTCAAAAAAATCATTGTAGTCCTAAACATGTGGCTGATCAAGGAGTGTTTCTATACTGTAGATGAATTTCTTAAAAAAAGTGTTGTCGTTATTATCTATATGAAAAATCTAGTTGTATTTTTTTTACATTAATTGTCATTTTTTAAAATTGTAAACTTAACTTTAATTTTTAATTCATTTTGTACATCACTATGTGGTATGTACTGTGCATCTACAATTGTATGACACCTGTATAAACTACATTCTTGCAAATCAAGATATTGATTGATAGCAAGCATAAAGATATTGTCAAGCGTGGAAGAAGTCACTGGCACATTCTAGTTATTTACATAATACTAGCTGTCCCGGCAGACGTCGTCCTGCCCGGTAAAAAATAGGGGTTGATCGTAGAAGGTTGAAAATTTAGGGTTGTATGTATCTTTTAATGCTGTATCATAAAAAAATAGAAATTAAAAATTTTGTCTAAAAAATAAATAAAAAAATTTAGGGGTGGACTACCCCTAACATTTAGGGGGATGAAAAACAGATGTTGGCCGATTCTCAGACCTACCCAATATGCATACAAAATTTCATGAGAATTGGTCAAGCCGTTTCGGAGAAGTATGGCAACGAAAACTGTGACACGAGAATTTTATATATTAGATTGTTCTCTCGTAAGGAATATATATTAGCTTCAGCAATATGTAAAAATACTTTGAACATTTTTCATACAATTTCAAGTCTCATCTTTTAGGAACTTTTCCGAACCGTTCAAGGATAAAATCAGGAGGTCGTGGAGTACGTGATCAAACATTTAATCTTCAACCACGTTACACGTGTGGTGACCATGTATAAATATTATCAGTATTCAATATTCAAAAATATTTTTTAAGTTATATTATTTACACCTATGTTTACGCTGAGTTGCCAATCTCACTTTTTTATTACTTGAGTTTAGAACACAAACAGACGGCCGAGCTGATGGCAAGCGGATACCATCGCCTATGAACATTTGTAAGGGGACTTTGCGCCATCATTTACCACAGTGAAATCTTGGGCAGCTGAATTTAAACGTGGCTGTAAGAGCTTGGAGACGATGAACGTTCGGGAAGTCCAATAACTGTAAGTATCGACGAAAACATCGCCAAAGTTCACGAATGGTGCCAGACGACCACGGAATTAAAGTGATAAAGATAGCAGAGGTTATGAACATGTCAACATTTAGAAAGACAAAACGTGTTCGATTGAACTTTCACTGCAAATTCATGAGTGTCAATGAAATCGACATTTTAACATGGTCTACGAGTGGCGCCACTGTCCACACGATACTGCATTTCAAATTCTTCAAATCAAAATCTGCAACGAGCTATCGGTGAGTCACATTCAGTCAAACACTATCTAATGATAGACATTAAGCTCTACCAAACTCACTTAAACATTATTTTTTGACTTACAATATATTAAAATATTTTTGTACACGAAATTATTCTCTAAGATTATTCCATAATTTATTTAATTGTAAGCAACAAAGAATGCTCTCTGTTCATTCTCGCTATCGGAAGTACGTAAATAATGATATTCTACGGAAGTTACTTCGTGCTTAGTCCTGCAAATAAAATATAGACGTATACATATAACGAACAGTCATACATCAATTTAATATGTGTCGGAATAGTATTTGTTATTATAAAGTTACCATATGACAGTAGTAATCAAATGTAGTAATCGGAAGTCGTATAACCGGATGTCAACGTTTATACGACTTCCGACGCATTTATTATCAAGCTAACGGATATCGGTAATGAAGTAACCGGAAGTTGGAAATTATACAGATGGCGAAAGTTAGTGTTATGAAGGAAGTGAAACTGAAGTGGCGCCAAAGCATTATCGGATGGTGTCAAGTGCGGCGCGCTACGAGGACCGCTTAAATACGCAGTGTTCGGGCAGAGCAGGGGCAGTCTTAAACGGACAGTTTAAGAGTCTACAACCAACGGTCTACAGCCGTCATTCTACGTTCGTCGGTTTAACACAGAGTAAGCTCTGTTGGACAAGAGACGCATAGTATATTGTGGTCGATAATTAGTGTTCGATAATCGCAGTATTCTTTGAGGGCGTACAGCTGCTCGACACCTGAGAAGCGTGGAGGCAACTATTGGAGTTGTCCTAATATTTCTGTCTATTATGCTTTATTTAATATTGTAATTGTAATAATTCTTGTGTAATAAACTTTAATGATCACATTTCAGATTATTATTACATTATACTCAGAGTGTCATTCGCTCCCGGCGGGAGTGAATCCGACAAATGTATGTTACTATCGATTAAAATTCAAATATGCAATTTTTTTTTATTGCAATCAACGACTATTTTTGCCTTTTAAACAACCTTTTTTAATAATAAGCTTTTTTGAAAAAGGTTTTTTAAATATAAGCTTTTGATATTCTGAATATCACGTAGCAGCAGAGTGCTAGCCAAGACAATTAAAACGAGCCCAAATACAACGGGTCTATCTTGTTTAGTAACAGGAGTTCCTATGGCCACCTGCCGACTCCATTATCAGATCAGCTCCATGGTACCATATTATTGCATTGTCACGCGATATACATAACGAGTGCAAAATTTCAGCTCAACCGGAAACCGGGAAGTTGGTCAAATTTAACTTGCAAGATTCCACCCGAACTTACTCACATCCATTGCAAGTTAAATAAAAGCTTGTAAAGTAAAGTTGCTTTGTTTTAATAAAAACGTTAACATTCCCAGAATCGCTTATATCCATATTCTGTAGGTTTAATTTCTCAAAACTCCCTTGAACATTAGAATTACCAAAAAAATAACTTTTATGAAGCAAAACATTTTATTATTATTTTTTGAGAGGTTTTCTCAGATCTCGGAAAAACGGGAAATCTCCGACAGAACATTATTGTTAGGGATGATTTGTTTTTTTTTTTTAAATTAGGCGAATAATGGTTCAAAATGTTTTCCGTAAAATTTTTAATATCCGCATTGTACCTACTGAATAATTAATTAAAATATTCTTTGAAAAGGATTTTGACATGGCTACTCTTGCATATTATTTTTGTTAAGATAAATAGTTAGTCCTATATCTAATTCTAGTCTAGTACCTAAATTTAGCAAGTGTTTTTAATGGTGGGAAGAAATAATAAGCGAAGATCCTAATAAACTTTCACAGCCGAACATTATTATGAAATATTTAGTGGTTATACAGTCCACACCATGATTGTATGACTACCGAATAAATAAGACTTTTAATATTCAAATCCAGAAGTTAGTACATACATATTTTATTGCCTAAAGCAATCTTTGCTAAGTATATCTAGGCCTGTAGACAAGTGGTATTGGTCCTTTTCGTGCTAATGCCACTTGTCTATAGGGACTAATCATAAAGATTGATGTACTGTTATGATGTAACGCATTTATTCAATCACTTCTAACGCCGCAAAGCTAATGCTCAGTTCCTTTCCGCTCTTAATGCTCAAGGAGAGGTCCACCCCGGAGTTAGTTTTCGTGTTAAATAAAATAAAACCTCTAGAAACTTAATTTATGGTTACCCTACCTACAACTGCGCAGTCATATTTCGTGTTGTTTAGGAAACATAAAATTGCTATTCCTAGAAATCTATGGCTTTTACACATAGAATATGAGAGTCTGACAATGCTTTGTAATAACGTTAATAACATTCCAATTTTATAAGGTTTAATACTTATTTGAGTTATAAAATCCAAGGTCTCAATTTAAACGTTACCAAAATGTGTTTTATAAGTTTTAGTTATTTTAGATTATAAAGGCTTGAAACTTTCAGGGGTTAGTAAGTTAACCTTTGCAGTTACACGAAAATAGTCTTAAGAGACTATCCGTAATCCTTTACAGATTTCCAAAGAAAATACATTTAACAAGAAAATGGGCATTTTAGTGTCAATCGATCTACACATCGACGCGTATATTGACAGCGAACAATCAAATCCGGCTCGAAGGACCAAACTATGTAGAGGGTTTTCGTACATAGGATGTTAACGATACGATATTTTAAGATGTTAATTGTTTACTGCTTAAATAATGGGAAAGAAAATGATGGTGATGATTACTCTCTAAGATCATGGCTGTTTTGCCGACTGACCGAGTACGGTGCTAAACGAGTTCTGATGCAAATAATATTTATGGGCGTGTGGGCGCAGGGGTCGCCCTAAATGAAACACCCCTTAGCAAATTTATTTATAGGCGCTACTACAGCAACAGTTGCGATCAGCACAACTGTATGAAACGGCACGTTCGAGGTTAATCAACACAACTTAGCACTAGCCCCTGACGTTACACTGAACGTAGATAGCACTAATTGTATCGATTACACCGATCAATACGAGTGGCACTAATCACAATACACTGGTGGTTCACAAGATCCGCTGAGAGTCAGTTGGCTGTAGAGTCTTCCGAATGCTTCTTGATCTTCCTGGTCTTCTTAGTCTTCCTTGGGTCTATATGCTTCACTATTTTTCATGTGTGTTTATATTAACCGTGAGTGATGCCAGAGGCTCGCCCCGTGCTCACTAAGGTAGTACAAAAATGAAAACACTTAGCAGCTAACGGAGCGAGCTAATATCCGCGGTAAGTGGAGCATGGGGATTTCTGTCCGCAACAAATGTGTTAAAATGCACGTGTCAGCGTAAATACACCCTGACACGGCTATGTACGGTTGCTAGCTACACTGTTTCGAATACCGATCAATGGTACCAACCTACGTCGGAGTATTTAAAGTCAGAAATCGCAATAATCTTGCCCCATTCATCTTTTAAGAAGTCCAACTTATCTATTTTATTTATCAAACCTTTTTGTTGGCAATAAAATATAAGATTGAAGAATGTTAGGGAAAATTTTGGTAAAAATCTACCCTTTTCCGTAGATTGTCGTTTGAGATTTTTTCATAGAAATTGATCTTTATAAGCTACTCTGCTTACTGTTGTATAAAAATAGATGTTATTTTTTAAATCAGAGGTTTTGGTTCCCGACTGGGGTAGTTAATTTTTCAATCTTATATTACTATTTAAGGTTACACCAAAATCGGCCTCAAGGGTATTTTTTTGCTGCTTCATATTGTTACGAGTTACGCAGGACTCTAATTAAAATGCCGTTGGAATTACTATAGAATTTATTAGAACTATACAGACACATATAACATAGGTACAAATATAACTAACTACAGTACAAACTGCACGAGTCAATAATACGCGCAAAGTCCGTCACTCTATCGAATCTACGTCTTCCTCGTATCGTAATCCTCGTTTTACTACCCCACCCCTCCGTTCTGGTCTTGTTTTATAGCGAACTAATCTTATAGTATTATAGTATAATACAACAATCGACTGCGTGTACTGAGTTTTCCAGAAAAACGTAATCTGCACACCTAGTTAATTATTCCGGCGAACGGCCAAAAGAGTCAAAACAACAACAATAGGCTATTATCTAATTGCAAATTTTAAACACAATCGAAAGAATTCCAAATGCAACAAAGGTAATAAACTGCGTTTTATGACAGGCAGGTACGCATTTCTTTGTCGGTATGTAACAATATACTTTATGGTTTGGCCCTGAAGGTCCACTTGAAAAGTTCATCTGTACTTGTAAGCTATCTTGTTTCGTATAATATTAAACTTAATCAGCCTCGTTTCACGGCTTATTTCTTTTATGTTGAAAATATTAGGCAATTATTACATATTCTTTCATTTCTTACTTGACTTATTTTTGCCAGAGGCACATTGTATCATATTCTTTGACGGCTTTGAAGTCGGTCTTTATCACAAAAACCTAAGCGGATACATCCACCATTGTTGGCGGCGGGGCTTAACTAGAACACAGATGGTAAGAAGCAATATGCTTACTGCTTTTGCTTATATTAAGGATTATTACGCAATATAATAAAAGTATATTGTAATTCAAGCTGTTTTACATTAAAATGATATTTGAAGGATTTTGCGTTAAAATGACATTTTGCTGTTGTATAATATAATTCGTAAACGATAGCTATTTTTTAACTGATTTGATTATTCTTTTTGCATTGGATTCAGTCTAGCTTCAGAATAGTTTCATAATTATTCTGAACTTAAAAGTATTTAAATAAACTACGTTTTAATGGTTTTAAGCCCGGTAATTTATTTCATTTTGGTTATTTCGACGTTTCGGCCCCTTTTCACTATCTCCGGGTGACAGGCTATATTATATTTACAAAAAATTAGGGACCCTTACTAAAATTCCAATAATGTAACCCAAGGTGTAAAAAAATACCTGTCGTCGCGTGCGCTGCGAAGACTATTGATGATAGAATAAAATAATGTACTAAGACTTTGCAGAACACATCATAATTTAAAAAGTGTCGCGACAGCATTATGTCCAACTATTATAGTTATGCACAATGTGTTCTTTTATATTAAAAATTTAATTAAAATGCCGCCGCTAGAAAAGGCTCTTCATTTGTATCTTGGTATTCATCCTTATCAAATTAAATTACTTTATATTCAAGACTTCAATACCTTTATATAACTTTTTGAATTATTCAATTCGGACATGCCGTTCAAAAGATATCACGAGTTTAAAAATGTTAGTATTAGAACACGTGGTCGTGACGCTTTTTCGTGAGCGAAAAATTATAAGACCCCGTCTAAATAGTAGTTTCACTTCAAAGACAAGTCCTGAAATAGACAGCTATAATGTAAATATTTTTTTAGCTAGACGTGTTGATGGGGAGCTTCTGATAATTGAATAAATGAATGAATGCAAACAATTTATTGTTCACTATAAATTCAAACTATATTCTTAAAAACTAGGTACAATAAATGTTGAACAAATGTCCTTCTCCTTTAAGAGGGGTGGTATGTTACGAAGTGGCGCACATAGGATACAAAGCAGAATTAAAAAAATAACATATATGTGATTTTCAAAATAATGTGTTCTGTATTACAACCCAGTTTGAATAATACCCTTTTGTATTTGAATTATTTTTAATTTCTCTAATTCAATAAATTTTAAACAGAATACTACTTAATACCAATACAATATTCTAATAACTTTTAAATAGTAATTCACATGAATAGATCTGATTTAGTATATAAACCATCAAATTTCTATGGGTATTGTGTGATAAATTACTTCTGCTCTGTAAATAATTAGAAAGGTAAATCATAGATTAAACAAATACATAGAGTACAGAACATTAGCTTTGTAATTGTATTATTCACATACTATATTTATTTTTTATTGTATCAGTTCAGCAGACAGGCAGATGATCCACCTGATGCAAAGGAGTTACCATTGACTATGGATATTTGTAGCACCAAAGCGCTACTAATGTTTTGCCGCTCTCTAAGGGGAGACTGGATCCTCGTCGCAAATGTAGGAACACAACCCAAAGTTATCGCGGCATACTCTAAACTAGAGGTGGTAGCCATCCAGGCAAGAAAACATCCTACCACCTTACCAATCTTATGAATAGCCTCCGGGCCGTAGGAAATGGTATTTTTTCTCCGTTCCTGCACGGATAAAATATATTGTTGTTACGAGTTACGCAGGACTCAAATTAAAATGCCGTCGGAATTACTATAGAACTTATGAGAACTATACAAACACGTTTAACAAAGGTAAAAATATAATTAAACACTACTAGTGCAAACTGCACGATTCAATAGCACACGCAAAGTCCGTCACTATATCGCTCATCGAATCTACGTCTTGCTCGTATCGTAATACTCGCTTGACTACCCCATCCCTCCGTTAGGGCAATGTTTATTAGTAACTATACAATAAAAAAATCACCCCCGTCGACTGGGGTTTCGGTGATGTAGTTTGCACACCCGGTTAATTGTTCCTGCGAACGGCCCGCAAAGTCAAAATCAATAACATAGGCTATCTATTTGGTATAATTGCAAATTTTAAGCATGAAGTAAACAAAAGAGCTCCGAATTCGGGAAGGTTAATAGACTAGGTACGTGTTTCTTTGTCGGCATGTAACAATATAAACTCTCTGGTACATTAATCTCGATTTTATACTCTGTGACAGATAAATGAATACTTTGAAAGGAAACGAGTATGCCCATAGCAGGTACCGTATTAATGAGTAACGACAGACAATGATAGAACGGTTTTCAATACACAATGAAAGCTATTACGTCAGTATTTTCCATTGTTATTTCTCTCCATTTGATTTTCTATTAAAAAAAAAACAATTGTGTGCAGTTCACACGCAGTAGAAGTGACACTTTAGATAATCTAAGTTAATAATAATTCTTCTCTTACTTTTATATGATGTATGCATAATATTATATAATGTATACATTTCTGTGTTTATATCTTTTTAGTGTTGGTTTTTCGTTTCAAATGACGACGATTTTATAGAAATTTCACTTCAAATAATATATTAATTTATTATCTATGGCAGGTAGACAGGCACACGGCCTATGTGATAAAAACTCAGCTACGAGCTCCTTCTAAGTCCACACTGCGCGTAAGAGAAACGTTCCAGAGAACCGATGCGTACAAGAGCGAAGCAGCTCCAGGGACTGGAGGAACAAGGAACTCTTACATTGAGTCAGGTGGATCTTGTACATGATACTAGTGCCATATGATTTTAGTTTCATGTTCAGTATTTGCTTGATCTACTTTAATTTTACTGCTTCTTTGACCTGTTTATCTCTGATCATTTTCAGATTAAATGATTCCTATTTGGAGCGTATTTGACACAAATTAACAGACTGATAGATAAAATATAAAAATTGATATTGTTATAGCTTTTTTTTTGTTTATTTAGCTTTGTCTATCCGTGAGTCACTGTAACGACCCTAGCGGAAGACCAGAGCTAGTTGAGTTAACCAGCCTCATGCTAAGTTACGACCGATTTAGAACTTAATTTCACAGTTGTTTTGTCTTATTTATAAGTATGTTTTGGTATGTATGCAGTTTTTTAAGTAGGTTCTTTTTCTTTCTAACTGGGAATGTCCATCGTTGATGGACAATCCCGCGGGATAGTCCACGCACATATTTTTAGGCATCTGACCGTAAAAGTAGTCCTTTTAGACATTTCCACAGTATAACGTATATTATAATTAACAGTATAGTTAGTAAATAGTCTTCAAAGCAATACCTAGTTTTTTTTGTTGCACAATTTCAATATACCCTAGAAACTTCGCTAGAGATTAATTACTTTTCACTCCGTTTTAATTAAAACACTGTGTAAATAAAAATGATAGAAGCTCGGAAAGTCAAGTTCTGGAGTCAACTGTAAGTTTCTTTTGACTAAAGCACCCTGCTTCAGGATATTGCATAGTGTGTTTGTTTTTATTCTTCTTTTATTCCTGTTCTTTAATTCTACGTTTAGTTCTGTCTCACATCGACGCGCAATACCACCGTATTGCATTACACGCACACTTTACAAACAAACAAACAACACAAAGAGACTAAAATTTAATAACCCAGACACAGAAACGAAAAGACAAGATACATGGCACTAGTTAGGATAAAATATGTAGGTACAGAGACATAAGGCACATACTGCACATGCACTTCCTCACAACACCAGCATGTAACAGATACACCCTACATTACTATTGAAATTTGAATAAATTAATAAGTTATTCATAGGATACACTACAACATCATAGAATAAATGTAACACACAATAACCAAAATACCCAATAACCGTGTATGAATTCTAAAAACTTTCTTCGAAATTAAGTTGTAGAAAAGGGTATGGAACTCGAGGCCGTAGATCTGTTCAAAAAATAATTATTAGAAGAAATTATTATTAAATTTTTAATAATTATTATTAAATTATTATTTAATAATTATTAGAAAAACTCTTCTACGATTTCAAAAAATTAAGAAATGTTGCAGACCTACATATTATAAGAAGGACTTATTTTGCCCTATGCGAATCTTTACTAACCTGCCTTCCTGGGGTGGAGCCTGCAAAGCTCATCTTTTAAAAATACAATGAGCCCAAAGACCTGTGTTCTAAAAGTTTTACATAAAAAACCTATCCGCTACTCCAGCTGAATCAGGATGCAAATCACACACAAACACACACACATATACACACAATCATACACATATTAAGAAATTTCTCTTTATGTAACAAATTAGCCTTGAACTACAAATAATTTGTGGCAGTCGGACGGCTGCCTATGCCAACTGTAAAGTGCCCCGAAGACAGTCATTCGCAATTGTCATTTTATACGTCATTGACCGTTTAAATTGAAGGTGCGAATGATGGAGTTTCATACGATGTGTCAATTGCTCGCTCACATTTTCTTTCTGTCCGCCATGTTTCTCGTCTAGCGAGCGAATGACCGAAATCTGTCTATTGCACAACAAGACGTTCAATTGATACGTCATTCGCGATTGTCAATGGGCTTCAATCAAAACTTCCATCATTCGCCTTCAATCACGTAACCGCGAATGACAATGGCTTCAATTGCCTCTATAGACGATCATTTGGTAGTTCAATTACGTAAAAATTTACAATTGCGAATGACCGTCTCCGGGGCACTTACAGGTTTGATCTAGTGCGGAATCCTGGCAACCACCAGACTTCACAGCATTTATTTTTGACAATTCTGTCTTTTTTGTACCCTTTACTTTTGTCACAATTTGTTGTAATTTTTTTAAATGTATGCAATGCTTTAGCCTTTCTGACAGCGCATTGTAATATATAATACTGAGCGTAATGATAAGTTATTCCTATACATTTTCAGTCTATGGTTCGTTTAACTCTAATGCCACTTGTCTACAGCGCCAAACCAAAATATGCATACCTACCCTCCACCTGCTGTTGCTGAAAAGTATAAAAGAATAATGGTAAACATTTCTTTTTACAAAACAAACCTTGTTTATAAAAACCAAACCTTATTTGTATGGCTTGAAGTAAGGGTAAAATTTTAAACACATTTCGAAATACCGAGAAATATTTCGAACGGTAAGAACTTTTAAAAGGAAACTTAAAAACAATTAACAGAAGCCAATAAATTTAATTTAGTTCGGAAAGCTGTTGCCTAAACCAGCACGTACAACAAACTCAGTTTCTCAATAAGACCCCAAAGTTTTTTAAGAAATAGACGCATTTCTTCCAAAAGTTATTTAAGTTTTTGGGGCTTCCACGAAAAAATTAAGCTGTATTTTGCTTTGTGTATTTCCAGTTCTTAGACTTGAAACAGAGATGTATTCAAGGCTAATAAAAATTACATTTTTCAGACTTTTGTTGCGTCTTTTGTCTATTATGCTATCTATTATATTACATCTATATATTATATTGTATGTATTTAAAGATCATGAGCCAAAAAATGCCCCGGACTTTTGGAGGGCTTGCGTGGGGCCATGGAGATACCAACATGTAGAGGCCCCCTGACAAATTAAATCTAAATGTGGCGCGACACTAACCATCGATTATCGCTATCTATGTCATATAATAATGCACCCAAGGACAAACACCGGCCAGTATAGGACAATTGTGGGAAATAAGAAAATACCGGACTTTTGGGGGTGAACAGATAGTGGTACAAGGGGTCTGGGACTATGTCGTCTACCCGTCGCAATGTTCGGGGAACATGGAAAATGGGCAGACGGTAACTTATCAGTACCTGCACGGGCCCTAAAAAATGCCATAGAAGACAGAGGCAACATGGGTTTAAGTGGCTAAGGGATGTAGAGAGGTGGGCTGCAGGTTAAGTGAAGCTACTTCTGACGTGATACGATTTATCATTTCCACCCTTAAAGTCTTAGCTCTAGCGATCACCACTTCGCCGGCTGTCTAAGGCAAACACTGAGGAGGGTGGGCTTGCCGTTGAATAATCCCAGCTCAGTGCCTATCAATTCAATTGGTTCAATTTGATTTATCCGTCTAATATTACCATTACAAGCATTTTCTAGAAATTGTGAAAGCCTTGGATCATATAATCTCATATTTCTAAACCTAAATCAAATTGTAGATCTTTTATGAGTGATAAGCAACAAAATTCTCATAGCAATAAGAAAAGTTTCACGAAACTATTGGCCTTTTCTAAACAGATACAGACTTTTCGACCTATATAAATCAGTAAAACACCATAATCATCTTTTTAGCTTTAGATGTCGGAACTCCAATAATCTACGATGTCTATCTAAGGTTTCTTTTTATCCGTGCAGGAACTGAGAAAGAATACAATTTTCTGCGGCCAGGGGGGCCTGTCGTAAGACGCGAAAAAACAACCCCGAGTAGGTGGTAGGGTATTATATATATGCTCGACTGGATGGCGACCACCTCTGGTCTAGAGTATGCCGCCATAACAACCTTGTGTTGTGTTCCGGCATTAGTGATCAAGTTCCAGTCTCCTTTAAGAGAGCAGCAGCGCATTTGTAGCACCTTTGGTGTTGCAAATGTCCATAGGCGATGATAACCGCTTTCCATCAAGCGTGCTGTCTGCATGTCTGCTGAACTCCTGCAATAAAAAAATCTATAAGTAAGTATAACATCATAGTCACAAGTCATATACCAAATACAGCCCTATTTAGTACCAATATGCCTTAGTAAACATTCCTGTAATTAGCGTTGGTACATGTATTGTTGTTTCCCGAAGGATTTAAAACGAAACAATATTATGTAACGTAGCGTACAAGGAACAAATTTTGTTTAATTAGAGAATAATTAAAATAACAAACAACGGTAAAAGTTAGTGATATGATTATTAGTAAGTATTATGTTATGAAGAATTAATTGTAGTCGATTCCAATGAAATCGTTGTTTTTTTTCTGATCAGTGTTCCCTAGCACTAATCACAGGTAATGAATTATCCAATAACTATTACGCCACACCATGTATATGTAATGCTATTTAGAAGTGCAGTGAGACCATGAAGCAACCAAACATTAAGTGCCCCGGAGACAGTCATTCGCAATTGTCAATTTTTACGTCATTGACCGTTTCAATTGAAGGTGCGAATGCTTCATACGATGCGTCAATTGCTACCTCACATTTGCTTTCTGTCCGCCATGTTTCTCGACTAGGGAACGAATGACCGAAATCTGTCTATCGTACAACAAGACGTTCAATTGATAGGTGATTCGCGATTGTCAATGGGCTTCAATCAAAACTTCCATCATGCGCCTTCAATCACGTAACTGAGAATGACAATGGCTTTAATTGCCTCTATAGACGATCATTTGGTACTTCAATGACGTAAAAATTGACAATTGCGAATGACCGTCTCCGGGGCACTTTAAGGGTGGCTTTTTTTTTAAGGCGGGGAAATGCTATTTACGCACATACTGGGTCCTTTGCAAGGGATCATACCGTTATCAACTATGGAGGCATTCCATTAAAGGCAATCCAAACATTAATTGATCAGCGCTTGCGTGGAGACTCGAACCATTGGACGTACAATGGCTAATGACCCACTAAAACCACCCTCCTCCGATGCCCCACGCTTAAGACAGGAAAGGTATGAGACTTAGAACGTAGTTATGCCCAAACCAATCCTAGCGCAAAAGTGCATGAGAAAGCCCCTGGAAGAGCTTACTCACTTTGACGACAGGGGTGAAGACTCCTCTGCTCCCTTGATCCGGGAAGGCCCCTGAAGCGGTATTATTCAGGGAGGGGAATGATGCGCATATCTGCGCCTCCGAGCTCTCGAGGCGTATGAATACGCGCAATTCTATTTCTCTCCCTAATCCTTAAGGGTGGCTGCTGTTACACTCGTTAACACTGCAGAGAAGAATCACGTACGGCTGTGTAAATCAATAAAAAAATATGTAATTATAAATAAACTGGTGTTTACCTCCAATCCTAAGTGCGGACCACGTACATCGTTATTATCAAAAAAAAATCATAGTAATATCCCACAATATCATAACTTTGAGAAAACATCGTCATGATTCTTGATGAAAAAATTACGGTAAAATTTTGTTAAAATTCAATATTTTGGTTGCGGATTGCTCTATGTTTTGGCGGCTGATCACTAGCCAAAATTACTTTCGTTGATTACGAAACAGCATGCTGAGAATGAATAATCATATAAAACCACATTCAAAAGAGTAAAAACATCGTTTTTATCGTAAGTCCATTTAAAATAGATATTTTATTTTAGAACAGAAGCGTTATTTAATAAAAGCTAAATCCATCAGAACTCTTAATGCCGAAAAACCTTTACGTAATATATGTATGGACTTCCCTAACGAAGCAACTGGTCATGGAAAATCCTATTACAACCATTTTTCTAACGAACATAATAGCCATTAAAATTTTAATTTGCACGTGAGATTTCATTGTGTGTTTTTTCTATTTCGGGCTGACATAAATTCGGCTACAGCGAACTTAGTTGTCTTTTAATATAAGATACGAATAGGAGATTATTACAATTTTATAGTAATAATTAATTTACTCTCTATAAATAAAACATTTATACAAGCAATTGTTACTACTAGCAATTAGGTAAACGTTTTAAAATAATTTAGAAAAATCGTGGTGTTTGTATTTGGTCAAAAATGAAATTGGAAAAAATAAGATAAGACAGAAACACTAGAGAGGGACTTTTATGATGAAAGATATATTCTTATATAAAAAATTCTCGTGTCGCGGTGTTTGTAGTTAAACTCCTCCAAAACGGCTTGACCGATTCTTATGAAACATAGAACATAGATAAATACAAAATAGTGGATTTATAAGGATAAACCGCGAATATATTTATTTTTGTGATATAGCAGAAAATCTAAAAAGAGTTGCCTACCCTGATACAGCTGCATTTTACGGAAACCAGCTAGTTATGTGGGTAATTAGTGCCTGGCTGTAGCACATCTACTGCACCTGTATAAGAGGATTATATAGTGTAAATTATTATACGTGACAATGGTCTAGCAATTAGGTATACCGAAACCCATACCCGGGATCGGGTGACAGACGTTTAATAGCAGTTTTAAATTCAAAAGTAGAAATTAAAGTACAGAGTTCTTAAGTTGTTCGTTGAACCTCCATATTGATACGTTGTACAATGTAGGCATCTGTCTTCTGATCGTCTGTGTAGATGATAACTCATTGTTTAATTTGGACAAAACTATGCATGCTGAGCTAAAATATACTACAAAGAACGTTTTTCTTACTTTTTTATATTTAAAATAGCTATATTAAAAATAAATTATCATAAAATTCTTTTAAATCCATCAGTACACTCCTCATAATTTAAAAGCTTATAAGCAACGTTTACAAAATATCATCAAGTGAGTCTTTAGTCTTACCTATTGTATTTTTTAAATTGAGTTTATTTTACGCATTAATATTCACACATACTTTTAAAAAAAATATTAAGCTATGCATTTTGTGTATCTGTTTATTCTGGAGAAATTAAAAGTGTTATTTTTTAGTTCAATAGTTATAAAGCCAAACACGATGTTTGACGAAATGTGAAAATACTTTAGGGTGTTAATGCTAACCTTATTTATGTAGAAACCCTAAGGCTAATTGGATTAAGCCGAGCTTCAAAAGACTTCTAGTTGTGTTACAGCCCTTTTAAAATCCTCTTTGATGTTATATTTTACATATCACAGTATTAACGAAATGTTATTCACTGTCAGTGTTTAAATTCGAAAGCAAGATAAGAAGTCGTGTGTGAGTTGGATTAGCACGAGGAAGGTTGCTCTCTCCCTTTTTATTCGGTTTCTCTCAATCAATTGTGTTCGGCACAGTATGTCCTTCCAGATTTTATATATGTGTTCTATTAAAGTATGTACCTAATTCACTATACTACCGGAAACATAAATCTGATAACTATATTATTAGTTAAACCTTTATAAATGAAAACATTTACACGGAGGATAATATCAGAATGTTTTGGAAAATCAGTGTGGGTAGGGAATGTGATAAGGCCGGCTTACATTTGCTATGATTATACTATTATTTTATAATAGACAAATGTGGGAGAATTCTGTTTAAGAAAGATTGTATATTATTTATCATCATTATACGAGCGTTACATTCTGGTTGCGTTTGGAACGTTCGCTCCAACGCTCAAGTTCCGCTTTGTCGTTTTCTTCTCCAGTTCGCGCGGTCTTCGGTATCCCTCACTATGAGACCAGTACGCGTGACACCCTTCACAGCGTCAAGCCAGTATTTGTTAGACCTTCCTCTTAGACGGGGACCTGGAGGAGGCGGCATGGCTAAACATTTAATTTTGTTCTCCACATAATTAGCCGGTCTCAATAAAACGTGATCATACCAAGATAAGCAACTCTCTTGCAGTTAATCTGTTATGAAAACTGCCACGAATACGGATTTTCCTGTCTTTCTGCGTGACTTCATATATCCATCGTAAAATAGTCATAACGCCTTATTTTTCACCTCCATTTCCTGGAGCTCCCAAGTCCAACTACGCAACGGTTCTCTAGAAAGTTTATTCCGCGTAAGATAATGATTTGGAGGGAACTTTCTGATGAGGTTTCCCTCTGCGCTACAATATGGGGCTGTTTAAGAGAGTCATCATAAAATTTCTTAGAGGCCGCCAACGCGTTGACAACGCCTCTGGTGTCGCAAATGTCCATATGCGACGTAAATCACCTCCCATCAAGTGAACCATCTGCCTGTTTGCATGTTTAAGGCAGTAAAAAATATATCTCCATGAAACACAGCTCTTGTTTGTGTTGCTCAAGTAGAGGTCACGCTTCACAGTCATAAAAAGGAAAATTTGTCCTGCATACGTCTGTATATATTAATAATAATACTTCCATATTTTTATTATAATTGAATATGAATTGTAGAGGTTAAACTTCTGTACAATGAAAAAAAATGCTAAAAACCGAGTCAGGAGGAAGTAAGAAGTGAAATAGAAATAATTTAGATTTTTTTCAAATTTTTTTTGTTTCACTGTTTGTCTGTTTATTTGTACCGGCTAATCTTCGAAACGACTGTACCGATTTACATGAAATTTTGTATGGCGGTAGCTTACATCCCTGGTCCTATTTTGGATTAGGTCTCCGTTCTGGATAATAGAAGCGGAGATTATGACAAGGTGTG
Source organism: Dendrolimus punctatus (assembly GCA_012273795.1). NCBI lineage: Eukaryota > Metazoa > Arthropoda > Insecta > Lepidoptera > Lasiocampidae > Dendrolimus > Dendrolimus punctatus. Next base: position 14,828,370 of record CM022542.1, on the reverse strand, counting down.
GTGTCGGAGAGAGAGTTTTATCATATTTATATAATATATAAAGTTGATAAGTTTGTTTGCTTGAACACGCTAATCTCAGAAACTACTGGTCTGATTTGAAAAAAAATGTCAGATGTCATGTCATGTGTTAGATAACCCATTTATCGAGGATGGTGGTAGGCTATATACCATCACGCTAAGACTAAAAGGAGCGGAGCACTAATGAAGAATGTTTCAAAATCGCGGGGTATTTTTAACTTACTTTTTTGTAAACTATTCCACGCGAACGAAGTCGCGGGCAGAAGCTAGTGTACAATAAACATCTTCGACTGGTAACAAAGGCAGAAGATCTTGTGGTATCTCAATATTTTTTGCCTAAACACAGAAAGTATTCTACAACTATTATTTTTAAACAAATATATAATTTGTTGTATAATAAAACTGCACAACAATCTCTCTCTCACTCTCTTCACAGTATCAAAAAATAAATGGGCTCTTAGATTTATACCCTCCATCTGTTTTATCCTACATGTCAACACAACAACAAGACACAACGAGATTCTCTTTACATATTGATTAATATTTCATAAGCTTGTATTTGCCTTTGCAGCCTTTCTAGTTTAATAACGTATTCATAAAGTTCTCTCTGTTGTAGTGTTAAGAAGCAACAATAGAACATTGTTTTCATAAATCCTTATTTCCGTATTAATATTATAAATGCGAATGTAACTATATTTGTCTATGTGTTCCGTATTCATGGAAAAACATACTGGACCGATTTGTCTGAAACTTAGTACATATATATTTTCGAAGCCAAAGATAAACATAGGGTACTTTTAAGACCTATATGAGCAGAGCAACAATGAAGAATGTTTGAAAAAACGGGGGATTTTGAAAATAAATTTAACGCGAACGACGTAGCGGGCACAACTAGTGACGTCATACTCATGCACTATTCAAATGTATGTCAAACAGTACATCAGTCATTGTTTGACAAGTGATTAAAATTATTCCTTTCATAATATTTTAAAGATTAGATAATAGGATGTTATATTATGTGGGGAATATATGTCTAGCCATGCCGTCTGCACCAGGTCCCGGTCGAAGGGGAAAGTCCAAGAAATGTTGGCTTGAAGTTCTGAAGCGTACCAATGGTCTCAAAACGGGGGATGCTGAAGACCGCGCGAAGTGGAGTAGAAAAAGTAAGAAAGCGGACCCACGGCGTCGGAATCAACGCTCCGAACGCAACTGGGATCTAACGCTCGGATGATGATGAATAGGATGTTATTTTAACTTTATACGAAAAATTATTTTTTAAAATATGTCCACACTCCTATTGTACAACAGTCTTCATACAAATGAACACTCAATGTGAATTGTCTGAACACAGAAACACTCTCCTACCGCGTTTCCGATAGGCAGTATATTGACAGGAACTTATTTGGAAAAAGAGTAAAAAATATATGGATATAAAGGCGAAATCCCATGAAATAAGTAGTGGTCAGAGCTAATATAAAATAAGTAAAACACTATAATGTAATTAATCTAATTAATTAAAAATAACAATTTTGCAGATTCGAGATTTCGCGTAGGAGTTATTCAAACCATTGACTAAAAAAACTGTTCAAACCCTTTAAAATCCCAAATCCATTGTTAAGTTAAAATTAATTAATGAGATAATTAACCTAAAACAATATTATACATTGTTTGAATTTTAATCACGGAACAAGTTTGCTTTGTTAATATAATAAAATGAAAAATAATAAGGTAGCAACAATATAATTCAAAAATTCATAATGTTCAGCAAGTAGAGAAATTGGACAAAAAAATGTGTCTATATATTTTTTTTTTTTTTAATTATATATTGTATATTATATTTGGTCCTATATACAAGTAAAACTTTAAGGTTTTTGGATTACCATGGGTCATGGATCTTGTTAGTTTATACTCTTGGTGTCTTGTGGGTTAGCTACTTTGTGATAAACACGTTTTATTATGGAAATGTTGTCAGATCAATATGATTCTTATGGAGTCGACAGAAGGTGCATTTTGAAAGTCTTCTGCATCCTTAACCCAATTCTGGCATGTTTGTGGATTTGTTCTGTTTCGCATAAGTAGGTCTAATTCAGATATTTAGGAAGTCTTATCATACAGATTCCCCTATGCATACATAATTACTCGAACTAGTGGTCACCCCTGTACTCCATTGAAATCTTACAATTTAAGGGCCGAGTATTGCATTTGTTAGAGGACGCAATTTTATTTTTGGGACATGTGTGGGGGGTCAATAGAAGCTTAACCTCAAGTTTTTGGGGTCGCCACCCTTGTCCCCCGGCCGCCATCTTGGAAAACACTTTTTTCGCGATATCTCGGAAACTATCCGTCTTACAAGAAATTTGTAAAATCATAATTTGTAGCAAATTGTTTAGTCTACAAATATGTCATACAACTTTTTCCCCTTAATCAAAAATTAAAGAAGTTATAAGAAAAAAAGTGAGATTTTTTTATTCAGGAATGAAGGCGGGGAAAACGGGGGTCTTTTCTACCTGCTTAACATTCGATAACACACATTTTATATCCCCAAATTAAGCAAGTTACTATTATTTTTATTATTGTCGGATTTCGAGCAGGGGTGACTACTAGTTGATTTTGATAGGTCTAAAGCACTTTTGGATCCATTTTTTCTCGGGATTTAATCGGCCTGTACATCCCATCGCTCGGGTAAAGCTAATCGTATTTATTATTCGACTCCTGGTAGCATACTTGAACCTATCAACTAAACCACCGCGGTGTTTCATCGCATCGCCTTAAGGTTCCTATTGACGCAAAAGGTCGAAATTGGGATTCAAACCAAACCACTTTTCGTTGATAATCACTGATCAATAATTTACCTTTTTTTATTAATCTTCACGATATGAGACGTTATGTGGTTGTTTTTGTAATTCTGCCATGGTTAAGAATTTTTTTACCAAATCTCCTCCAAATTATTGACATAAAACCATTTTATTTCTTTAACTTTATCAAAACAGGATCAACAAAATATCTACATGTTTGTAAAAAAGGTATGAATAATTTGGTTTTTCTGTCTAGATTAGGCGGTTTGGCGGTGGAAATAGCTAAATCTCTCAAGGGGCGCAAATATGCAACCCTCAGTGACAGTTATACGTTTGTGCCCTTTACTGGGGAGACGCTTGGACCGTGGCGTCCGGAGGCCATCAGCTTCTACCAATATTTATCAAAACGACTCATTGATTTTTCAGAACTCTTCTTACACAACACAAATAAGTTGAAGTTTTCTTTTATTGTATTAGATTATTTATAAATTTCTTCATCATACTATCATCTATCTGTCTTTTGTCCACCCTTTATTTTTTTACGTTTTGCCTTAGTTTATTCACAATAAAATAAAAATGAATTAATAAAAACATTCATGTCTATGGAATCCCCGATATCATATCTTAAATTTGATCCAAAAAACTTATTAAGAATATTGGCATTGTTACAAGCCTTAACACTCGAGTCCTGGGAATGAAAGATATTTACGATGACCTTGATGGTATCGGCTCATTGAACCCATTTCCTGAATGCCTTTTGTTCTCTTTCTAGTATTCGACTGGAACACATAAGTTCAGATTCAACATTAAGCAGCACACTAAACTATGGGTTGAAAAAATCAAGAACGTAAATCCAAGAAAAAAATGGATTTTATATTCGAAATACAATAAGTGATAAAATTTCATAAAAGAGCCCCTTAAAAGGTAACAATATACTCCTGTTTTCTTTAATATAGTCTGAAACGAAAACTAAATATTCTGATTCCTGTTGCTAGGTTTGGGCAACTGGGATGAGTCAAATTTCTAAGGTTTGCTGTCTCTCCACGCTGTCTCTGACGCCTTCTTGGAAAAACAGAACTAAGAAATTAAAGACAAGTTTTCCGAGTGTAAAATTTTTAGTGTACCTAATGTTCGAAAGGTCGTGAAGGTGACTTTGTTTATTCCCTCTGCAGCGTACCAACAGATTTTAATGAAATTTTGTTTAAGTGTATTAAACTGACATTTAGACTCCCCTTAATAATTAGGAGGCTTGAGCTCCATAGTGGGACGTGTATGCCCTGATAATTTTGGTATTTTTTTAAAATTATTTGTTTTCTAATTGCTGCGAATAATAATTGCCTACATGTGAAAACGTGAAAAATGTATGTATGTAATGTATGTATTTTAAAAAATGATCAGGAAGTAAGCACCTCTAATAAATGTGTATATTATGAAGAGATTGATGAAACAAAAGATGTGTATCAATATCAAAGCAAGTGCAAACCCATGGGCCCTGTCTACCTCTATGGGAAACAGGTGCGATACAATTGTTTCACGAAAACCTAACTCTTATGGAAAACGAAATAATAGAAGTCACAGTCATAACATGCTTATCGCAATTTTCATATAATTTTACTAAAGCTGACATTTCCGAGAAAAATGGAATCTAAGAACCCTAAGGAGCAGCAATTTTGTTACGTGAGCATATAATACGAATACTTTTACTAACATTGTTATACTATTACGTAAATTCTATCAAAGATAAAAGACATTTATGATTCTAGAAAATTGCATGCAATATACCTATTTTATTCATTATTTTTATCTCATGTGTCTTTATTTTGCGTACCACCCAATTCCCCACTTTTAATGTATCGAGGAAATTCGCTAGACATTAATTTATAAAAAAATAGAAATTTATTTATTTTTTATTGCAGGAGTTCAGCAGACAGCAGACGGCCCACTTAATGGAAAGCGGTTACCATCGCCTATGGACATTTGCAACACCAAATGTGCTACAAATGCGCCGCTGTTCTCTTAAGGGAGACTGGAACCTGGTCACTAATGCTGGATCACAACACAAGTTTGTTACGACGACATAACAAACGACGATCTAGACCAGAGGTAGCCTTCCAGTCGGGCAGATGCCCTACCACCTGGCTGTGGCTTGTTTTGTCGCCTCTTACGACAGGCCGCCCGGCCGCAGGAATTAATATTCTATCTCCTTTCTTGCATGGATAATAATATCAAGTAAAGATTAAAGGCCGCTTTACAGCGGGTTGAGAAAATGGCGTATATAGAAAAGAAGAGAAGAGAAGAAGAGTTTCGACATAAGTTTTTTTTTCAGTTGGTGAGGTTATGAGTGTAGAAGCGATTAAGTTGAATAATAAAATAATTAATTAATTAAAAAGAGATGCAGACATTAAAATGACTATTACACTTGAAATATTTCTCTATAATTTTTAAAGTTGCATTCCTTTTTACTATGGTCAACATTGTTCTTCTTCTCGTTCCAGTTTATTTATTCCATACACCTCCAATATCACATTTGGAATGTCTTTCTCGATCTATCTTTGTCAACGTCAATGCTTCAGATCTATACAAAGCGATGGTAATAGGTATTTTTTGCTATTAAAGTCCTTTTTGGGATTGTTATCTATATACGAGTATTAATACGTGAAGCAAAAACCTTGCACCACTTTTTACGAAAATTGCGCGATCGGAAAAGTATGTATGACATTTCGCACATTTATAGTTTATATAGTGAAGAAGCGACGAATGCTAATATTTTTTAAACTTATGCATAAAAAATACATTAAATCAATAAAAAAAACATTACACACACTACCATGTATTTGACACATACACGCATATATACTCTTTTGTGTATTGTTCAAGTCAAATCAACAGTGTAGCCTTGGCGAAATCTATGATTACAGAAGTAGTCTTTGACATTAATTATTATAGTTGAATTTCGAGCAGTACTCCATTGAAATCTTACATGAGCTTTGCATTTGTTAGAGGACGCAATTTTATTTTTGGGACATGTGTGGGGGGGTCAACAGAAGCTTAACCTCAAGTTTGTAGGGACCCTTGTCCCCCGGCCGCCATCTTGGAAAACACTTTTTTCGCGATATCTCGGAAACTATCCGTCTTACAAGAAATTTGTAAAATCATAATTTGTAGCAAATTGTTTAGTCTACAAATATGTCATACAACTTTTTCCCCTAAATTAAAAATTAAAGAAGTTATAAGCAAAAAAGTGAGAATTTTTTTATTCATTCCTAACTCTTTTCTTTACCATAGAACTTACCAAATTTAACTTATCGAATGTTAAGCAGGTAGAAAAGACCCCCGTTTTCCCCGCCTTCATTCCTGAATAAAAAAATCTCACTTTTTTGCTTATAACTTCTTTAATTTTTGATTAAGGGGAAAAAGTTGTATGACATATTTGTAGACTAAACAATTTGCTACAAATTATGATTTTACAAATTTCTTGTAAGACGGATAGTTTCCGAGATATCGCGAAAAAAGTGTTTTCCAAGATGGCGGCCGGGGGACAAGGGTCCCTACAAACTTGAGGTTAAGCTTCTGTTGACCCCCCCACACATGTCCCAAAAATAAAATTGCGTCCTCTAACAAATGCAAAGCTCATGTAAGATTTCAATGGAGTACTGCTCGAAATTCAACTATAATAATTAATGTCAAAGACTACTTCTGTAATCATAGATTTCGCCAAGGCTACACTGTTGATTTGACTTGAACAATACACAAAAGAGTATATATGCGTGTATGTGTCAAATACATGGTAGTGTGTGTAATGTTTTTTTTATTGATTTAATGTATTTTTTATGCATAAGTTTAAAAAATATTAGCATTCGTCGCTTCTTCACTATATAAACTATAAATGTGCGAAATGTCATACATACTTTTCCGATCGCGCAATTTTCGTAAAAAGTGGTGCAAGGTTTTTGCTTCACGTATTAATACTCGTATATAGATAACAATCCCAAAAAGGACTTTAATAGCAAAAAATACCTATTACCATCGCTTTGTATAGATCTGAAGCATTGACGTTGACAAAGATAGATCGAGAAAGACATTCCAAATGTGATATTGGAGGTGTATGGAATAAATAAACTGGAACGAGAAGAAGAACAATGTTGACCATAGTAAAAAGGAATGCAACTTTAAAAATTATAGAGAAATATTTCAAGTGTAATAGTCATTTTAATGTCTGCATCTCTTTTTAATTAATTAATTATTTTATTATTCAACTTAATCGCTTCTACACTCATAACCTCACCAACTGAAAAAAAAACTTATGTCGAAACTCTTCTTCTCTTCTCTTCTTTTCTATATACGCCATTTTCTCAACCCGCTGTAAAGCGGCCTTTAATCTTTACTTGATATTATTATCCATGCAAGAAAGGAGATAGAATATTAATTCCTGCGGCCGGGCGGCCTGTCGTAAGAGGCGACAAAACAAGCCACAGCCAGGTGGTAGGGCATCTGCCCGACTGGAAGGCTACCTCTGGTCTAGATCGTCGTTTGTTATGTCGTCGTAACAAACTTGTGTTGTGATCCAGCATTAGTGACCAGGTTCCAGTCTCCCTTAAGAGAACAGCGGCGCATTTGTAGCACATTTGGTGTTGCAAATGTCCATAGGCGATGGTAACCGCTTTCCATTAAGTGGGCCGTCTGCTGTCTGCTGAACTCCTGCAATAAAAAATAAATAAATTTCTATTTTTTTATAAATTAATGTCTAGCGAATTTCCTCGATACATTAAAAGTGGGGAATTGGGTGGTACGCAAAATAAAGACACATGAGATAAAAATAATGAATAAAATAGGTATATTGCATGCAATTTTCTAGAATCATAAATGTCTTTTATCTTTGATAGAATTTACGTAATAGTATAACAATGTTAGTAAAAGTATTCGTATTATATGCTCACGTAACAAAATTGCTGCTCCTTAGGGTTCTTAGATTCCATTTTTCTCGGAAATGTCAGCTTTAGTAAAATTATATGAAAATTGCGATAAGCATGTTATGACTGTGACTTCTATTATTTCGTTTTCCATAAGAGTTAGGTTTTCGTGAAACAATTGTATCGCACCTGTTTCCCATAGAGGTAGACAGGGCCCATGGGTTTGCACTTGCTTTGATATTGATACACATCTTTTGTTTCATCAATCTCTTCATAATATACACATTTATTAGAGGTGCTTACTTCCTGATCATTTTTTAAAATACATACATTACATACATACATTTTTCACGTTTTCACATGTAGGCAATTATTATTCGCAGCAATTAGAAAACAAATAATTTTAAAAAAATACCAAAATTATCAGGGCATACACGTCCCACTATGGAGCTCAAGCCTCCTAATTATTAGAATAGAATAGAATAGAATAGAATATATATTTATTGCGTAATGCATGTACAAAGTTGTTACAGATTTTATGGTATCAATGCATTCGGCCCATCATTGGGCGTGCAAAATTAATATTACAATATTAAACAGGATTTTATATACCAATTATTACAATATTAAATTATGTACAAAAAATGAATGAATGAAATCAATGAATACAATTAAAATTAAACATTAATAATAATTATCTGGTATACAATATAATAATAATCTAAATAATAAAATGTCTAATATTACAGAATGTCAAATATATTTATGTCACTTCATAATGATTTGTCCTCCATAAACGTATTTATGTTATAATAACATTTAGTGGTCAGTAACAAATTTAATTTTTTTTTAAATATTGTAAGTGGCAGTTCTCTAAGCGACTTCGGGAGCTTATTGTAAACAAAGGGCCCCATGCAATAGACACTTTTGCGCATTAATGTCGTAATTGAGTTGATGGTGCAAACTTTAAATTCATCGCGTCTGTTACGAGGAAAGACCTCCGAACGCTGACTAAATAGGTGTGGATTTGTTTTGACAAATATTGATATTTCAAATATATATAGACAGGGTACAGTCAAAATTTTATATTTTTTAAAATAAGATTCGCAACTATCTGTCTGTTTGAGTTTGAACATAGTTCTTAAGCAACGCTTTTGATGTTTAAAAACTGTACCAGCTTCAGTGGAATTTCCCCAGAATATTATGCCATATCTAATATTAGACGATATGAGACCATGGTATGCAGCAAGGAGAGCGTCAACATTTACAATTGATGAAATTTTGTACAGTATATATATCATACTATTAAGTTTTTTACATAGAACACATATTTGATCTTTCCAGTTAAGTTTTTTGTCAATAACAAGTCCAAGAAATTTCATACTATTAACTTCTTCAATTTTATTATTATTATATTTGATGTCAAGTTTATTAGATAAATTAGCAGTAGAGTCACGTTGTCTGTAATGTATTAATTTAGTTTTATTGAGATTAATTCGTAAATTATTATTGTCCAGCCAAGAGATTATTGAATTTAATGTATCATTGATGTTAATTACGTATGTGTCAGCTTTTTCATATGATATAGTTACAGCACTATCGTCTGCGAACAGAGACATGGGTTGTACAGTAGCATATGGTAAGTCATTTATGTATATTATGAAGAGCAGTGGTCCTAATACACTGCCTTGTGGAACACCATATTTTACTATGCGCTTATTAGACATGAAGTTCATTTCAGTTTTAGTCTTATTATTTATATTTGTAATAATTGTGTATTGTTTTCTTTTTTCCAAATACGACTGAATTAAATTTAAAGTATTCCCTCTAACCCCGTAACATTCAAGCTTTGTTAAAAGTATTTTGTGACAGACATAATCGAAAGCTTGGGTCATATCACAAAATATAGAGCATACGGGGATTGTTTTATCTACTTTAGTAATAACATTATATAGAAAGTCATATATGGCCATGTTGATAGTTTTATGTTCACGAAATCCTTTTTGTTCTCTACCTAATAAATTCTTTGCTTCAAAATAATCAGAGAGTCGCCTATAGATATATTTTTCAAATACTTTTGATATTACAGGAATAAGAGATATGGGTCTGTAGTTTACCATGACTTCTTCGTTAAGCTTTTTGTGGACTGGTTTGACTATTGAAGTCTTTAGAGCTTCAGGAAATATGCCTGTGCTTATGCTCAGATTAATTATATGGCAAAGAGGTTCACATATTAAATGTGCAACTGACTTTAAGACTTTAGTGCATATACCATCATAACCAACACTGTTCGTATTTTTTAGAGTTAATATTATATTAAAGATGTCCTTTGGTATGCAAGGTTTAATAAATAGTGAGTCCTTTTGAGTAGATATTAGTGAATTTACGCGATGTCCAGAGTTAGGTATTGGTAAGATTTTGTCAATAAAAAAGTTATTAAAAGCATTTGCTATGTCAAGTGGGTCGGTGATTACTTTGTCTTCTATTTTTATTTTATTTATATATTTCCTACTTGTCTTACTTTTCGTACTATTGATAATTCCCCAAGTTGCTTTTGCTTTATTTTGTGAGTTCTTTATTTTATTACTATTTTGTGATTTTTGTGTTAATATTATTATTTTTTTGAAAGTTTTTGAATAGTTTATATATTTAATTTTATTTAATTCTGATGGATTTTTCCTAAATTGCCACAAAAGTTTTCTCTTTGTTTTACTATTAAGGGGAGTCTAAATGTCAGTTTAATACACTTAAACAAAATTTCATTAAAATCTGTTGGTACGCTGCAGAGGGAATAAACAAAGTCACCTTCACGACCTTTCGAACATTAGGTACACTAAAAATTTTACACTCGGAAAACTTGTCTTTAATTTCTTAGTTCTGTTTTTCCAAGAAGGCGTCAGAGACAGCGTGGAGAGACAGCAAACCTTAGAAATTTGACTCATCCCAGTTGCCCAAACCTAGCAACAGGAATCAGAATATTTAGTTTTCGTTTCAGACTATATTAAAGAAAACAGGAGTATATTGTTACCTTTTAAGGGGCTCTTTTATGAAATTTTATCACTTATTGTATTTCGAATATAAAATCCATTTTTTTCTTGGATTTACGTTCTTGATTTTTTCAACCCATAGTTTAGTGTGCTGCTTAATGTTGAATCTGAACTTATGTGTTCCAGTCGAATACTAGAAAGAGAACAAAAGGCATTCAGGAAATGGGTTCAATGAGCCGATACCATCAAGGTCATCGTAAATATCTTTCATTCCCAGGACTCGAGTGTTAAGGCTTGTAACAATGCCAATATTCTTAATAAGTTTTTTGGATCAAATTTAAGATATGATATCGGGGATTCCATAGACATGGATGTTTTTATTAATTCATTTTTATTTTATTGTGAATAAACTAAAGCAAAACGCAAAAAAATAAAGGGTGGACAAAAGACAGATAGATGATAGTATGATGAAGAAATTTATAAATAATCTAATACAATAAAAGAAAACTTCAACTTATTTGTGTTGTGTAAGAAGAGTTCTGAAAAATCAATGAGTCGTTTTGATAAATATTGGTAGAAGCTGATGGCCTCCGGACGCCACGGTCCAAGCGTCTCCCCAGCAAAGGGCACAAACGTATAACTGTCACTGAGGGTTGCATATTTGCGCCCCTTGAGAGATTTAGCTATTTCCACCGCCAAACCGCCTAATCTAGACAGAAAAACCAAATTATTCATACCTTTTTTACAAACATGTAGATATTTTGTTGATCCTGTTTTGATAAAGTTAAAGAAATAAAATGGTTTTATGTCAATAATTTGGAGGAGATTTGGTAAAAAAATTCTTAACCATGGCAGAATTACAAAAACAACCACATAACGTCTCTAATCGTGAAGATTAATAAAAAAGGGTAAATTATTGATCAGTGATTATCAACGAAAAGTGGTTTGGTTTGAATCCCAATTTCGACCTTTTGCGTCAATAGGAACCTTAAGGCGATGCGATGAAACACCGCGGTGGTTTAGTTGATAGGTTCAAGTATGCTACCAGGAGTCGAATAATAAATACGATTAGCTTTACCCGAGCGATGGGATGTACAGGCCGATTAAATCCCGAGAAAAAATGGATCCAAAAGTGCTTTAGACCTATCAAAATCAACTAGTAGTCACCCCTGCTCGAAATCCGACAATAATAAAAATAATAGTAACTTGCTTAATTTGGGGATATAAAATGTGTGTATTTGTCTGCCGGTTATTATTATTATTATCTGTATGTCTTTCAAGACCACGGGCTAAAAAAATGACCCGGGCTTTTGGAGGGCTTGCGTGGAGCCATGGGGAGGCCAACACGTAGAGGCCCCTTGACAAATTTAATCTAAATGTGGCGTGACACTGACCGGTGATTATCCCTGTGTACACCATATAATAATGCACCCAAAGACAAGCCCCGGCCAGTGTACGACTATTGTGGGAAATGAGAAGAGAAAGTACCGGGCTATTGGGGTGAACTGTTAATGGTACTAGGACTCTGGGAATATGGGGACTATGGCGTCTGTCCGTCGCAATGTTCAGGGAACATGGAAAACTCCCTGAATGGGCCCCAAAAAATTTCATAAAAGACAGGGGCAACATGGGTTATTATTATTAATAATTAATGTCAAAGACTATACTTCTATAATCATTGACTTCACCAAGGAAACAATAAACAAAAGAGTATATATGTGTGCGTGTGTAAAATACACGGTAGTGTGTGTAATGTTTTTTACGGATTTTATGTATTTTTTATGAATAATTAAAAAGAAATTGACATTCATCGCTTCTTCTCTATACAGGGTGTCCCAGAACTCAACGTCAAGCCGAAACGGGGTGACAGGATTGATTGTAAACATCATGAGAAAAATCAGAAAAAAAATCTATCTCATGCAGGTTGCAAATTATGAGGATTTAAGAAAAACCTAGAAATTTGGTCAAACTGTAACCATTTTTCTGTTATTGTGGTTAACTTTTACTAATTTTGTTCATTTAAACTTTGGAACCGTAACCCTAAATAACATTTCTAGAACCACAGTCAAAAATAATGACACAATTGCCCCAAGTTTTCCAGAATTAAGACTATTTGGTAAACTATGAATTTAAAATTTTCAAAACTTGTGGACTTTGAAAGGCCCTCCTTTAAAAAAAACGTACTAAAGTACCTTGGCAAGTATCATTACAAATTTGCGCATTTAAACAGGATTGTAAAATGGTACAATACTTGTTAGTTTCATACTAAAAACCTGAAGTTACCCGATTTTTGCTAACCCATTTTACTCAGTTCAAATGTTTTTTATTCGCACAAGCTCTTGGTAGGTTCTTAATTTTACGGCAAAATGGTGAGAGAGATGGATAGTGGACATGTTTTCCATAAGCGAGCGAGACAGATAGTGACGCCACTTTTACCAAAGTCAACAAAAGTAAGTAAAATTAATAAAATAATGAAAAATCTTGACCTAGTTTAGTTTAGGTTTATTGGAATAAAAGTTAGATACTTTAGCGCTCTTATACATTACTAACTGTCCCGGCAGACGTCGTCCTGCCCGGTAAAAAATAGGGGTTGATCGTAGGGGTTGAAAATTTAGGGTTGTATGTATTTTTGTATGTTGTTTCATAAAAAAATAGAAATAAAAATTTTGTCTAAAAAATAAATAAAAAATTTAGGGGTGGACTACCCCTAACATTTAGGGGGATGAAAAATAGATGTTGGCCGATTCTCATAGATACCGGATGTCAAGGCCATAAACTTTAAAAATAAAAATAAGGTATTGTGTGACATTACAACTGTCACTTCAAATGACTTTTTATATGTCATTGTTTGTAAGTGTCACTTTGCATCTTCTTCAATAAATGGTTAACTGGACACCGAGAAGTTTTTATTTCAAATCCGAAATTATCAAGTATAATCAGCGAAAATCAAATCAAGAGATCTCATTTATCAAATTACCAAACATTAATGGTCCATCGAGTCGGAGATATTTTCAAGAATATCAAAGAAACGAAAAAGTTCGCACGTCACATACACCACGGCACGGCGGACATTATCACCACGAGTTTGACCAAAAAGTACGAAGTCTATACAAATTACAAAAGAAAAATCAAATTCTACAATCGAAAATCGACGCACAGCGAGACAATTTCCGCGGTAAGGAATCCTTGCCTAGCGCTGCGAGGTACGACGAGCGACGGCAACGAGGCATCGTCGAGGTCATCGGCCGCCATCAGCTACAGCTGTACGAGACAACCGAAGCCCGAGTCTGCCGAGACTACTGCACCGCCACGTGTCGCGCCCGGCTTCAGATGTGAAATTAATTATACTTAAAATAAAAGGTATTCAAAGGTTATATATAAAAGTGCGTGTTCGTTGTAAAATTAATAATTTAAATAGACACTTCAAAAATAAGTATCATATTTTTACGAACTAAGATTATAGATTTACTGCTTATATATACTAAAAATGTCTGCATTGATAAAAAATCAATTAGGATCATGGGCGACGATATCAAAATCCTTTGAAAACTTTAAAAAGTCTCCTAAGGAGCGTTTATCAAAGGATTCATATTTAGTAACAAGATTAGAAGCACTGGAAGACCAGTGGAAGTTGGTAACAGAGACTCACCGACGTATAACGGCCGATGCTTCTGAAGCGTTGGCGGAACATAAATATTTTAAGGACAGTGTTTATGATGACATCTGTGAATTGGTTATAAGTTATAAATCAGAAATAAAAGAACATTTAACAAAATTACAAGTAGGGTCAAGCCCAAATGTCAAATATATTTCACCAAAGGATAGTGTTAATGTTAAATTGCCTAAAATTTCAATACCAATCTTTTCGGGTTCGTACAAAGAATGGTCTACATTTAGAGATTTATACATGTCACTCATTCATAACAATGCTTCTTTGGATGCAGTACAAAAAATGCATTATTTAAAAGGGTATCTATCTGGAGAAGCAGAACAACTGCTTAGGCATGTACCAATCACTAAATCAAACTATGCTGAGGCTTGGGCAACTTTAAACAATAGATATAACAATAAAAAATATTTAGCAAATTGTTTACTAAAGCGTTTTATGGGTCAACCCAATATAGGAAATGAATCTTGTGTAGCTATAAGAGACATGTTAGATATAACAAATGAAACATTAAATGGTTTAAAAAATTTAGGCATAAGAACCGATGAGTGGGACACTATTGTCATTTACATAATTTGTTCAAAATTAGATCCAGAATCCCGTAAGGGCTGGGAAGCTAAGATTAGCAATGGGGATGAGTTGCCCTCATTGCAACAATTCTTGGAATTTCTCGAATCTCGTTTCCGTTCATTAGAATTTTTGGATACTAATAAAATAAAAAATAAACCTCATTTTTCAAACCAAAAACCAAAGGTTCTACATGCAGTTTCAAATAATGTAAACAATTTGAGTAACCAGGGTTGCCAATTTTGTAAAAAACATAATCACAAAATCTTTAATTGTAAAGAATTTTCTAGAATAAGCATTGACACTCGACGTGATTTTGTTCAAAAGAATGGTCTCTGTTTCAATTGTTTAGGTAAAAATCACTCTTCTAATACTTGTTTGTCTTCAACTAAATGCCGCATCTGCCAACACAAACATCACTCTTTACTTCACCCCAGATCAATTGACCCAAAGTCGGTAGGGTCATATCAACCTAGTGGACCAAGTGAAGTTAAAGCAGTTACATCAGATATAAATAACACATTAAATAATCAAGAATTTAATGCAAATATTCAAACTCATTTCTCAAAACAAGCAGTTCCTAGTCAGGTCCTGTTAGCAACTGCTATTATCAAGGTGGTAGCAAAAAATGGAATGATTTATTTATTCAGAGCCCTGTTAGACCAAGGCTCTCAAGCGTCATTCATTACTGAGTCAGCTGTGCAGTTGCTTAGACTTAACAAAATACCAACTAAGAGTATTATATCTGGTGTAGGGGACACCGGGGGTTCTGTGGCCTCCAGGTATGTGGTCATGTTAACCATTCAATCAAGACATGAGAAGGACTTTGAAGTTCAAGCACATGCTCATGTTTTAAGTACCATCACAAGCCTTCTTCCAGCAAGGAATGTTACACCTACCAGCTGGCCAGGGTTGAGGGATATTAATTTAGCAGATCCTGATTATCACATCCCCAACAAAATAGACATCTTGTTGGGAGCAGACATTTATGGTCAGGTTATCAAAGAAGGAATTATCAAGGGCCCTAATGGAACACCAATGGCCCAGTGTACTTCATTGGGATGGATCATATCAGGTCCGGTACAAATTCCGGATAATAATCAACTTCCCTCGTCACAGTGTCAACATAACATCATCACCAGCATGCATTGTCAAGTAGATGACAATGAACAACTCAAGCGCTTCTGGCAGCTTGAGTCTGATGTTGTTGCTACCAAGATACCAACTGATGAAGAGAAGCGTTGCGAAGAGATTTATCAACAGACCACTCGGAGAGACACCTCGGGTCGGTATATTGTCAGGCTGCCTTTTCGCGAGGAGGATCCACCATGCAAGTATGGCAATTCAAGAGCAATTGCTATCAAACGATTTGAGAAACTGGAAAATCGATTCAAGATCAACCCAGAGTTCAGGGCAAAATATTCTAAGGTCATTCAAGAATACCTGGATCTTGGGCATATGGAGCGTGTAAGTTCAACGGGCTGTAACACCAATCATCAATCTGAATCAGTATACTTATCACACCATGCAGTCACCCGAGAGGATAGTAGCACCACAAAGGTTCGAATTGTGTTTGATGCTTCCTGTAAAGGGGACAATGGGGCATCACTTAATGATTCGTTATTAGTGGGCCCAAAGCTTCAAAAAGACTTACGTCATATTATCATGAGGTGGCGTCTGCATCCTATCTGTATCAGTGCAGATATAGTAAAAATGTACAGACAAGTTCTGGTAACAAATCAAGATGCAGATTATCAACGCTTAGTATGGAGACAAAACCCACAGTCTGATTTAGAAGAATACAGATTGTTAAGGGTTACATTTGGCACAGCATCAGCTCCATACTTAGCAATCAAAACACTACAGCAAACTGCTATAGATGAAGGGAAGGATCACCCAGAAATAGCCACACGCATCATATCAGACTTTTATGTTGACGACATGATGACGGGCTGTGAGACAGTAGAAGAAGGAATCCACATATATAAATGCATGAAAGAAATATTAATCAAGGGAGGTTTTGAATTACAAAAGTGGATAACAAACAACACCCAGTTAGCAGAAAAAATAGTGGATGGGCAAGTAAAACAAAGTATTGTTTTTAACCATAACATGGATGAACCTGTGAAGGTTCTGGGGCTTCACTGGAATAAAGAAACTGATTCTTTCTGCTATTCTCTGCAACCTAGTATGTTGAACTCTCCCTACACTAAAAGAAAGGTGATTTCAGAAATCTCACGTTTGTTTGATCCGTTAGGATGGCTAGCACCATGCATCATCATAGCCAAGGTCATGATCCAGAAGATATGGCTAGCTGGGATAGACTGGGATCAAGAGTTACCTGAAGAATTGCTGAAGGAATGGATGTGGTACAAATCACAACTAAACGAAGTCAGCAAATGTAGCATACCACGGTGGGTTAACACTAAATCATCAGATAAAATAAAAGAATTGCATGGGTTTAGTGATGCTTCCAGAACAGCATATGCTGCCGTGATTTATCTTAGAGTTATCAGCGAAGATGGAAGAGTTCATGTGAAGCTAATTACAGCAAAAACTAAGGTGGCTCCAGTCCTGCAAGTTTCCATTCCGCGGCTGGAGTTGTTGGGAGCAGTTTTACTATCCAATTTGATAACAGAAGTGGCTGAAATATTAAACATAAACAGTGCTGACCTGCACTGCTGGACAGACTCCACAATCGTGTTAGCGTGGCTTAGCAGTCATCCAAGCAGATGGTCAACATTTGTGGCGAATAGGACTTCTCACATCTTGTCAACATTGGACAACCATCAATGGTGCCATGTGGACTCGTCTAACAATCCTGCAGATGTAGCATCGAGAGGCTGTACACCATCAGAGCTTGCAGACAACAAGTCATGGCTGCAGGGTCCAGATTGGTTAGGTGCTTTTCACATTGACTATCATCAGCCTAAATCACTAACAACCAATTTAGAAGAAAGAAAAATTAAAGTCCATTTAAGCATTGAACAACCAAGTAATAATTTTCCTCTTTGGACAACATTTTCATCCTTACAAAAACTGATCAGGGTTGTGGCATACTGCAGAAGATTTATTAATTATAAAAGAAACCCAAGATGTGAACCTTATATCACTAGTGTTGAACTCAATGAAGCGTTAAATGTTTGTATAAGGAATTGCCAGAAAACTTTTCTCACTGAAAAGAATTTAAAACCATTATGTCCTTTCACGGATGGCCAGGGCATTCTTAGAGTTGGGGGTCGATTACAAAACGCAAATATATCAGAAGGCATGAAACATCCAATCATCCTTCCACATAAGAGTCACTTTACCAATTTAGTCATCGCAGAAGCTCATAAGAAGACAATGCATGGCGGTCCGGCCTTGATGATGAGCCACTTGCGTACAAGGTACTGGATTATATCAGTGAAAAGTGCTGTCAAAACCTTTGTACACAAATGTGTCACTTGTGCTCGGTATGCTGCAGTAACCAAAACCCAATTAATGGGGCAGCTGCCATCCAGCAGGGTCACACCAGCCAGACCATTTCTTCGCAGCGGATTGGATTTTTCGGGCCCAATCAACATACGAATGAGTAAAGGACGAGGACATGCATCTTACAAGGGTTATATCTGTCTGTTTGTATGTATGGTCACAAAGGCCATACATATTGAAGTCATAAGTGACCTTTCTACTGAAAGTTTCCTTTCTGGGTTCAAAAGATTTGTAGCACGGAGGGGCCATGTTAGTGATATATGGAGTGATAATGGCACAAATTTTGTAGGGGCATCCAAGGAATTAATCAAACTGGTTGCCGCTGAAAACTCTACCATTGCAGCTGAAATCCGAGATAGTTTAAGCAATCAAGGAGTTTCTTGGCACTTCATCCCCCCCCACTCCCCTAATTTTGGGGGCCTATGGGAGGCTGGGGTAAAATCAACTAAATACCATTTAAAACGTGTAATAGGAGAGTCCACCCTTACTTATGAGGAGCTGGCCACTGTCTTAACACAAGTGGAGGCATGCTTAAACTCCAGACCGTTAACTGCATTACCTGGAGACCACAGTGAGCCTGCAGCTCTTACTCCGGGACATTTTTTAGTTGGTGAACCTCTAGTAACTATACCAGAATATAACTATGAACAAAGCAAAGTTCAAGGCCTGAGGCGCTGGCAGCTGACTCAACAAATGGTCCAAGAATTTTGGAGACGATGGTCTAATGAATATCTTGTACATTGTCTGCAACGATATAAATGGTCCAAGATAATACCGGAACCGAGTGTGGGTGATATTGTTCTGATAAAAGAAGACAACCTTCCTCCTGCGAGGTGGCTATTAGGTAGGATCATAACAAAGCATCCAGGTTTGGACAAAATCACAAGAGTAGTTTCTATAAAATGTAAGGGCTCAGTCATTAAGAGACCTGTATCAAAATTGTGTTGTTTACCAATAACTCAATAACAAGCTGTTAGTTTAACCAAGTTACTGATCTTCTTTTCAGAGTTAAGATATGCATTATGCATATTATTTAGTTCATAGTTCTTAGTAACAATTATGTATAAATCATGTATTGCTCTTGTTCTTTAGTCATAATGTTTTGTTAATCATAGGGTTTGTTTTCTCATTTATATTGTTTGTGTTCCTAGTTATAACTTAGAGATAGAGATAAGAACTTTGAATAAAGTTCTTGGCCGGCGGTATGTCAAGGCCATAAACTTTAAAAATAAAAATAAGGTATTGTGTGACATTACAACTGTCACTTCAAATGACTTTTTATATGTCATTGTTTGTAAGTGTCACTTTGCATCTTCTTCAATAAATGGTTAACTGGACACCGAGAAGTTTTTATTTCAAATCCGAAATTATCAAGTATAATCAGCGAAAATCAAATCAAGAGATCTCATTTATCAAATTACCAAACACCGGATAAGCACAAAAAATTTCATCAAAATCGGTCAAGCCGTTTCGGAGGAGTATGGCAACGAAAACTGTGACACGAGAATTTTATATATTAGAAGATGTACGTCATCCGGCTAGCTATAGGTAAGAAAATATATGTAGAACTAATTTCTAAACACACTACCCGGTAGCTGCTAGCAAAACTCATTGCTATATTTGTCTTCCGTGATGACGGCTACTGAAAAGTGTTAAAACCGTTAAAACGTTGTTTTATTCTACTCTAGTCGCGAAAATATTATATTTTTCTTTTATCAAAAGAAAGTTGATAGAAACTATTTTTTCAAAGAAGTCAATCTGACATCTGAAGCATCTGAAAGGTAACTAGTCAAACTTGTTATAATCTCGTTTAAAATAACATTTAAATAATGAATTAACATTTCATTATGATAATTTTAGTGCTGTTGATTGGTTTATAATTGAATACTTAATTCAAGTAAAATCTTAAAAATGACTGCGTTAGACGACTTGCCGGATGTCGGGTCCTTTCTTGGAATCGATCTCAAAACGGGATCGATGATCATCTCAGCTATTGGAATTGTAAGTATCATCATACTTATTTTTTTCTACATCATTTGTATGTGTACCTTTCCTCAAGTAATCGCAAATATCTTAGTTTAACATTCAAACTTCATCTGTGTTTTAAGTTTATGTTTACATGGATCACTTTGGTTGGTTCATCATCAACATGACAAAACTACGTTTACACGGTTTTGAGCCCGGTAATTTATTTGTTTTTTTTTTAATCCGACATCTGAAAATGAGGGAAAAGAGGAAAAAAAATTCATTACAGAAAATCATCAAAAGTTTTAAGACCCAAACCCAGCAAAAACCAACTGCCCAGCCTCAATACACTATGAGTTCCTTCTGCGTGCACCGGAGCACAAACCAGCTTGATTGACAATTTCTTTTTATTTCTTCCACCCATTTTAATATTACATAAAATTATTAAAACTAGGCATGTATGCTAAAGAGTTTCTTACGCGGCTTCTTCTCTTCAAGTCACACTAAATTGGATTAGGCTTCCATAGAGTAAATAATAACCATAAACAAAATTAAAACGAAATTATTAGAATGAACAAATTGGCGGTAGGCTAAACATAACATTAACAATACTCATTGACACTTAACATCTTTGTCTTCCATGATCACAGCTACTGAAAAGTGGCTGAAACGTCACAGTAATAAATATCAAAACGTAGTTTAATATCAGCTTCACTTACATAGTACTTTTGTGCATGTATTATTAATTTATTATAGCAAGCGTACAGATGCTATTGTCGTGTAATTATGCACTATCTAATATTACGCATGAAATCCTGCCACTGTACAACACAGTAAGTTAGACTCTCTGCTACTTAAAACATCTAACCGGGTGACCTGGTTTGACTTTTACGCCACAGTATATATAATACGGCCGGCGTAACTTGGCAAATGTGAACATAGGCTCTGCGAACTTTAGAGCATGTACACTCGTGTGATGAGTGGGCATACGACTCGTCAGTGAATACAATTGGTCGCCCTTCATCCCTGTATTTTTTCATTGCTTTGTACTAGTTGGTCACTGTATTTTCTTCACGAGTTTACATGCGCTAAAGTTCGCAGAGCCTATGTTCACATTCACCAAGATACGCCGGCCGTATAATATTTGTATATGAACAATAAATTAAATATTCAGTAAAGTCGTATAATAAGATGATTCTGCTAAATACGTTTAAATTTAGTAATAGCAATAATAGTTTTTGGGGGGAAGTGGAAGAAGATGTTGTGCTGTGCAGTTTTATTTTATAAATATGTGTAAAGTTACTCTAAAATGAACAACAGTTGTAGGATATTGATAGTTTTTCAGTAGTAATAATGTGTTTTGTGAGAAATACAGTTCAGCTGTGCTACACATAGGCTTAAGAAAATGAAGAAACTATATTGTAAACTAAGATCTGCCTTAAAGGCCTAGCTGCCAAGCCATAAACCTAAATAAATAAAGTAATAGCAATATAGGAAATAAAAATATTAATAGTCGCGCCGTGTTTTCACCTTTTTGTTGAGCAATTCATTTTTTGATACTTACTGTATCGTTATTAATACTGTAGTTTAGCTAATTTTCAAGCGAATCAAGTTCAGTCATGTAGGTACGCTTTAGTTTAGGATGAAACAGTGTAACAACGTAATTAGTATACGTAGTGCATGTATAATACATGTAGTACTTACTATATTTCTATTTAACTAAAAAGACTAATTCAATCTCAAGTTGGAGACAAAGGCTGTTTGCTTTACCTATTTTTAAACTTCTTTATCGAAAGTTCTTGAAAGTTTACTGAGATACATTAATTATATATTCAAGTATATATATACAAGTATAGAAATAAAAAATGCATATTAATAATAAGTATAAAAAATAAAAAAAGTAACAAAAATAAAATAGTGGTAATAAGCCAATAGCAACAAGATTGTAAGGGATTAGTAGAATATATTGTAATAGTAATAAAGTAGCAAAGTAATAGAATAATAGATAAAATATATGTATAACTAGAAATAAGCAGTCTGTAATCATAACAGTAAAATAATTTTGTATTCGATTGTACGTTCCGTAAGAGAAAAACAGACATAAAAAAATAATAAAAGCTGGCAACAAGTTGGCTTCGCGCCTGGAATTGTGAAGATTTTGTAGGCGACGGTAACCTCGGGTATGGGACGCAGGTTTAATGGAGTAATTGGTTGCTTGCAGAGTCTTCGCACACGATGCGCGGCGCTTGCTTGAGTAGGTCATGGTCTCTACCTAATGTTGGCAGAGCCGGTATGGGGCTTCGAGTCTAGACTCTTTGCTCCGGTCTAAATTCGCGGGGGGCAACTACCCCCCGATGACGGGATATGGGAGCCGCCAGACACATCAGGGGTATGTCGGCGGCTCACGTCGGCCAATCAGCGGCTTTCGGTGGTCATCGCGGGTGTCACGCTGGCTCCGTCTGCGGCATGGTTGGCCAGTCTGCGACTTTCGATGGCCATCACGGGCTTTAGGTGGCCATCTGTGGCGTCTGGTGGCCTTTCTGTAGCATGGAGGAGATTTACGCAACATCGCCCTAATCCCGGCGGATGAGGCCACGGGGGAGTCAGTAGCCATCTTGGGGTCTCGTGATCAGGTGGTCGCGCGTGTAGGGGAGCAATCCCGTGAAGGTGTGTGTGGCGGCCGTTGTCGGCACGGTCGAACATCCGACGCGCCGAAAACGCCACGAATTCCTCAACACTGGGAATGCTCAGATCGCGGGCGATCACGTCGTTCCTTACGAACCGACGCGCGCCCATAAACATCTGCAAGGCGATGTTCTGATGTGTCTGCAGCAGCTTCTTCCTGGC
Source organism: Dendrolimus punctatus (assembly GCA_012273795.1). Classification (NCBI taxonomy): domain Eukaryota; kingdom Metazoa; phylum Arthropoda; class Insecta; order Lepidoptera; family Lasiocampidae; genus Dendrolimus; species Dendrolimus punctatus. The sequence goes on along the minus strand of CM022542.1, from coordinate 14,805,140 downwards.
AGGCGCAGCACCTATCGCCGCGGTCCGGTTCCACCCCCCAGAGGGAGGACGAGAGAGGGACTCAGTATAGTACGAAATATATTCCCCTGCGTATTAAAAAGTGCATGAGCTATTGCATGTCTGCCGGTTTTGCAATAAATAAAAATCAATCCTGCCAATCCGTCTTGAATATATCGAGCCTTTATCGCACACTATTGTACTTGCAAGTATTTTTGTTCTTGTAAACGGTATTTTATAAATAGTTATTGATTCAATAGGGGCCTAATCTAACTAAAACTGAAAATATAACATAAAAATATGCTCAGATCCAATTAGCGCTTACGATATTACAGTAAAGGCTCGATATATGCGTAATCCGTAAATCCCTTAAAAAATAAAAGTAACCAGATCCCAGTAGAGGGACGTTTGTGGGCTGATATAATAAAGAATTTGTTTTCGCAGATTCATCCAATGGCGTACGGTTGTTCCTTCTTTATGCCCATGAGTTACCTTCTGGTAACCATATGGATTTTGGTTGCGTTATTTTTCGCTGCAAGTGTCGCTTTATTCTGTGGTTTAGCAAAGGTAATTTCTAATGTTCTTATTTATAAAAGTAAAACACATTAATATCAATTTGTTTGCATGTGACATCTTATATTGTATCCGCGACATTGTCCACAATTGTCTTGAAATTCCCGTGGGATTCTTGGGACATAAAGTACCGCAGAATTCAAAAATAGTCATAGCTTAGATTTTTTTTTCAAATGCTGCGGTATTTTATGTCCCGTGTACGCGAAGCGAGTAATCAAATTCAAAATCTTTTATTCAAACTAAACATAGTATGAATGGGTGATGACCTTTAGAAAATGCTCTCTCGTGGAACTCCACTCATTCTTTTACAGCATTAAAGGCTATAACAGATATAAGTTAGAAATTAAGTTTACTTTCTACTCTATTTACACTGTTTGATAGCGTCTTATCGTTGTTTAAGGAGAAGGAGTGGAAAGAATCTGTCCAGCAAAATGTCTAGCTAAAATTTTTTTTACATCATATTTGTTTATTTTCTCTTTCTTTTTAAATACCGAAGTTGTATAATTACTCTTTATTAGGACGTTTATGGTCCCGCAGGATTCCCGGAATAAAATGTGGCGTAGATATTAAGCATAAGAATTTACTGTCGATCAGCGAAATACGGTTTTCGAAATCTGACCAAGAGGTTTTTACCCGAATGGCGAACAAACAGACCAACCGACAAACAAACAAGACATCTAAAAAAAATGCATCGTGTTCTCTAATGTCAACATAGTCTATTCCAGTTGTTTTTTTAATAGCTTCAATGTAACAGACACGGCACGCTTAGGACTTTAACAGTGTTATAGATTAAAGGCCATTTGCATAACGATCGCCTTTAAATAAAATTAGTTAATCATATAAACTGCCTAGTACATACGTTTTACACAAACCATATTGACAATTCTTTAAACATATTTAGCGAAAAATTTTGCGTTGCTTTTTAAAGATTTTTTTAGAGATTTAGATATTGGTTTCTTCAACCAATCTCTGTCCACTGCTGGACGTAGACCTCCCCAAGTACACGCCACATGTCCTTTTCTCCCGTCTTGCTCATCCAGCCCCTGTCGGCGATCTTGCGCAGGTCGTCAGTCTACCGGGCTGGCGGCGTCCTACGCTACGTTTGCCAAGATGTGGTTGCCACTCCAGGACTCTTTGCTGTGCCAAGTTGAAGGGGCAGTGGGACGTGACGTGACACTGCCACCTAACTTGCTAATTTTACCAGCTATGTCAGTTTGCGAGCTATGTCCGTTTGCGAGCTATTTTGGATTGCGAGCTATGTCTGTTAAATGTTCGACGTTAAATTATAAATTAAAAAAGTAATCGTGGTACATATTGTTTAATGCTATGTTTATATTAAAAAAGGCCAAATCTATAAAGAAAATAAAAGGAGAGAAAAAATATCTTTATTTATTTATCTTTATCTGCAAATTAACAAAAACTCATTAATCATAAAATTAATATGTTGCAAGGGTGATGCCTTACTCTGTGCAATTTGGATCTGGTATACCCTCATCTTCGTTGTTGTGATGCTGATGATGATGATCATGTTGGCTTTGGTGTTCACAAGCAGACGGCAGAGGAATAGAGTGTTTATTGTCATACTGGGAATGCTTTGGTATATATGTAAGTACTGTTAGTTACGCAGGACTCGAATTAAAATGCCGCTGGAATTACCATAGAATTTATTAGAACTATACAACAAAGACGTATATGTTATAACATAAGTACAAATATAACTAAACACTACTTTTAGTACAAACTGCTCGATTCATTAACACGCCCAAGTCCGTCACTATATCGCTCATCGAATGTACGTCTTGCTCATATCGTAATCCTCGCTTGACTGACCCACCCCTCCGTTCGGGAATAGTTTTATAGTAAACGGTATAACAGAACAATCGACTGCGTGGATTGAGTTTTTTTCCAATAAAACGTAATCTGCACACCTGGTTAATTATTCCTGCGAACGGCCATAAACTCAAACGATAAGAATAGGTTATGGTCTAATTACAAATTTTCAACACAAGTAAACAAAAGAAGTCCAAATGCGGGAAGGGTAATAAACCAGGTGCGTATTTCTTTGTCGGTGTGTAACAGTATCTACACTAGCGGCGAGTTATGATGGTCGTTTTGCTCTTTGCCCGCTTGTGAAAATTATTTTAAAATGTTTTTTTAAAATTTAATTAAATTAATTATTAGGTTTCAAATTACTGTTCTTTATCGTCTATAGTGATGTGCAACAAGTCATAAATAATCAACTTATCGAATTTGTAATTTCTGGACACTATAGGAAAGTTGTGGTAGTGTAATGGCAAGCGCACGCTGGCTGGAACTTACGCAGCAGCACTTAGGCAGTTTTCTGACCTAATGTGTATATTTTTACAAAATTACCACGTGCTAATAACTATGAAGGAAAACATCGTGATGCAATCAGCATATCGATTGGCAGGTTTGAACCGATGTTTCAAACCTGCCAAGCCGCCTTGGACTAATATGTCGGGCATACTATCCGTTCTCCTATAATAGGAGGCCCGAGTCCAGCAGTGGGACATTTATGGGCTGTTATTATATATTTATATACAGTTAAGATTACAGTTTCTCTTTTTTACGCGCTGATCTCAGGAACCACTACTCCGATTTAAAAAATCTTTCGGTGTTGGATAGTACATTTATTGAGGAAGGCTATAGACTTTATTTCACCACGATAAGACCAATAAGAGCGGAGCACCAATGAATAATGTTTTAAAATCGGGGTGTTTTGAAAACAATTTTCACGCGAACTACGTCGCGGGCACAGCTATTAATGTATATTTTTCAAAATATGTTTATTCATTTTCATTCCAATATCAATACATTAAAACAAATTAAGTAATTTAGGTAGGTCTTTATTATGGTTTTTTTTAAATTTTAAAATTAGCACTATACACAATACTACTTACTTATAATTCCAAAAACTTATAGATGCTACACGCTCTTTAATTATTTTCGATAATTAATTGACATATTCCACCTACCTATTGATATGTATTACAACAGCCTTCATAGCGCGCCGCTAGTAGGTATATATTATACTAATATATAAAGCTAAAGAGTTTGTTTGATTGAACGCGCTAATCTCAGGAACTACTGGTCTGATTCGAAAAGTTATTTCACTGTTAGATAGCCCATTCATTGAGGAAAGCTATAGTTTATATATCATTACGCTAAGACCAATAGGAGGGGAGCACTAGTGAAGAATGTTTCAAAATCGGGGGGGTTTTTCAAAACAATCCACGCGGACGACGTCGCGGGCACAGCTAGTCTAATATATAATTGGTAGACTAATACACATATTGTATATCCTCAAGGTAGGCAAGTTACGCTTGAGTAATTGGGTATATAATATACAACGCCTTACCCTGGGGCCGATTCCACATATGTTCAATAATATTACGCAGAATATGTTCAATAACATATTTCAATATGTTGGATTGGAACACAAATGTTTTCTCAAACGAATTGTAAACTTCAGTTTACAATTCGTTTGAGAAAACATTTGTGTTCCCGTGGGCTAAGCCATCAATCTTAGTCCACGCAACCATACAATTCGTGGAATATATACCTACTCATTACTTGAAGTGATTGGGGAGTTTCTAATTTCAAAATTGATTGCAAAAAACATATGTGATTTTTTTATAAATACAGAATGCCTAGTTATAAATTATCGATTTACTCATACCATACCGGTAAAATATAAATAATACATATTATCACGCCTTTTTTCCATTAGGACAGGCATAGATGATGGATACCTCCCTGCTACGATCCTTACAAACACTCTTCGCTTCATCAACTGTCATTATTTTTTTCATACATACACGCTTATTTTAAGTGCTTTCCTATCTGACCTTTGCTCGAAATAGCTTCAACTTGATCATGGTGAGTACGTCGTGGTCTACCAGTGCCGACTCCATCAGTCACATTGCTGTCATATACTGGTTTTGTCATTCTGCTTTCATTCATTCTCTCCACATGCTGAAACAACCTTAACATCCATTTTTCAACTCCTGTCACTACATCCTCTTTAAATCCACAATGTTCCTTTAGACTTTATCTGTTTTCTAATATTCTTCTTATATATAAAAGGAATGTTTTCTATATGTCCTTTATAGAATCGTAAACTATACATTTGATCATGTTATGATCTTTCGCAAATTTATTGTGCATGAGCCAGAGAAGGTTTTTGAGTTGGTTCACAATTGGACCCGGTAGGTGGCGCTGCGATCGTAATATTGATTCAATCTTTTCCGGGCAGGACAACGTCTGCCGGGTCAGCTAATTACTTATAAAACTCAATACTAATTTTCACATTTTCAAATTTCCATCAGCTGCATCTGCCTGTATGCTTGCTTTTGGCAATAATGGTGGCATTTTTTTGTTTCAGTGACAATATACTTTATATTGGTGGTTAACAGTCATCGGAAAGAACTTCTCAATAAGCAAAGTATAAGTGGGAAAATATCAGAAAAAAGTCAGAATAGTACAGGATTATAATAAAAATTATATCATATATTTATTATTTTTATTTCATGAGATAAGTATTTATGTATCGTTTTTCCTTAGAAGATTATTTTGATACATAACAAACTGGCAGCAATGAATTACACTATTTCATAAAGTTTAAATTCATCAACTCAAGCGACATCTAAAATGAGATATTACAGTTGAAAATGTTTTATTTTAATAATCGCAGACAAACAAACGCATTGTATATCCCCAAGCTAAGCAAGTTACGTTTGTGGTATGGTTGATATACGGACCGTTCTGGAGCCGATCCCAAACACCCAGACCATAGTAAATAACAAAAAGTTCGTTTACAAAATTTACCTGGTAATCGAACCCAGAGTCTAGGCAGCTTGGCTGCGGCAGCCAGTCGAACATATGACGGTGTATGATATGTATGTATGCCCATGCAAGAAGCAGCCATAAACTGCTCATAGTTTTGGGCCGCCGCTGCCTAATACGCGGGAGGCCTAAGACTTAGCCTGTTCAGCCACAGAGGCCGGCAATCATATTAATCTTCTAAAGACACAAATTAACTTCAATTGTATCCAAAAAAGAACTTGTAAGAAACGAGATATAGTCAAGGTGGCGAAATATGTCAATGGGGTAAATTCATACACCGCTCATTATTTAACTTTTTTAAATAGAATTTATCGCCTACTACAATTCGGAGACAGAATTCAATGGTGGCTCAGCTTCTACTAATAGCTAACGTCTTGTCGTCGTGACTATTCAAACAGAAAAAAATAGAGGTACAGGAGTTCCCCCACTGACGAACATCGCCACCTTGATTATGTAAATATATTATATAAAATTAAATACTATTTTTGTTTATAGTCACTAAATGATGAAAAGGTTAGATATTAAAGATTTATGTTGTAGCAAAATACGTCTTATTTAGAGCCTTAAAAATTACGCCGTTAACCAATAGACACATTAGTGAAGGTAAATACGTAACATACGTTATCTTTTAATATTTAAAGTCATTAACAATTATTAATGCCGTTATTTTCAACTCTATAAATAAAACGCCAAATGCCACAGTCACAGTTACATTATTCCAGATGAGGTTCCACCTTTACGGGATCTTTTATAAATTTATGGATTATAATCGCTGTATACATTTTTTTATATTAATTTCTTTCAAAGTAAGAAGCAGAAAACTTATGCTGGTCTACAGTATTAGAACGATACGTCGACAAAAGAATTGAGAAATTGTGCAATATCTTGAAAGAAGCTGAGAAAGGTTCCTTTGACACCAGACAATAAAGTGTCCAAGTTTTTATTTATGCTAGTTTTCCGCTGAGACTTGAGGTTCTGGTAATTCGATAGTATTTTTCAATTCGAGCCAATATCCGTAGCCGGCAAGTAGTCCGTAAATTGGTATCGCTGAAACAAAGGAGCGGTCAGATAATATAGAGATGGAACATATACTCTTCGATATGATAGAACGAACGAATGCAAGGATAATGGTCGATGATGTTATGCTGGAACAAGTGAATGAGTTTGTATATCTCGGATGTGCTTTTAGTAGGGATGGAAGGTACACCGCTGATATAGAAAGAAGAGTGAATTTGGGGAATAGTGTGAATGGAGCGTTAGGTAAACTTCTAGGCGCTAAGAACCTCAGCTAGAAGGCCCAGCTTGCCATACACAACGCGGTGCTGGTACCTACGCTCACGTATGGAAGCGAGAGTTGGGTATGGAATAGAGAGCACGAAAGTAGAGTAAACGCGGTCGAGATGCGAGCACTGCGCAAAATCTGCGGAGTGACGCTCGCTGACCGCGTTCGTAATACCGAAGTAAGAAAGAGAGTGTCGGGGTGAAGGTAAGGAAAGGAATGCTCCGGTGGTTCGGGCATGTGGAAAGAATGTATGATGAAAGAATGACTAAACAGATATACAATGCAAAAGTGGATGGATGCAGAAGTCGCGGAAGGCCACGACACACCTTCCATGATCAAATTGATCGTGTACTAGCAGAAGGTGATGTCAGGAGCCTTAAGAACAGACGAGCGTGCATGACAAGAACTATGAATGTCAAAGAAGCAAGTGAGGTGTGTAAGAATAAGCCTAAATGGCGCTCTGTTGTTCGTGCCTACCCCGCAAGGGACCTGGCGTGAAGTTATGTATGTATGTATGTGTAACATATACTCTTTTTGGATATCCGCTTGGATACTCGTAATTCATCGCGACAGCTTTAGTTTATTACGAGAATATTGCTACGGGCTACAGAACTCAAATTAAAATGTCATTGAAATGATTATAGAGTTTATTAGAACTATATAAAAGCGTACAACACAGTTACAAATATAACCGAACACAACAAGTCCAAACGTAATGCGGAAGGTCGTAATTCAATGAAACGCGCGACTAACTCCTCCCTTAATCGAGCCATTGTTTTATACTGCACAAATGCAATATGTCCGCCCGGAAACGTAGACCGAATTGCCTAGAACCAGTTATCACTTTAAAATCCGTACTACCTGGCTAATGATATATGAATACAACAATAGACCGTATGCCAATAAGTAAACAAAAGAACACGACCATAAAATAATTTCAATATTAATGGTTCAAATACCGACGGGTAATAAATGGGCTTGGTTTCAGATATGCAGGTGGGTTCTTGTTTTTGTCGGGACCTGAGTTGTAACAATATATTAATTGTCATATCATATGTCATCGGCTTACTGCAAAATCTCATTAACGAGCTAACCCTTTGACGGCTTACCACACTGCAACACAGAGGATCCGGGTCGATTCCTGGTATGGTAAATTTCGGAAATTCGAAAACGAATTTACTTCGTTATTTATTATGGTCTGGGTGTTTCGGATCCGTTCCAGAGTAGTCCGTTGTAAATTACTCATAACACAAGATTAACTTGCTTAATTTGGGGATATACAATATGTGTGTTTATCTGCCGATTCATCATTACAAAATACACACACGCAAATCAAATATAATATAAATAATAGCCTATGGCACTCAAAGATAATATAACTTTCTATTAGTGAAAGAATTTTCGAAATCGGTTCCGTAGTTCAAGAGATTACCTACCTACTAACAAACTCACAAACATTACCTCTTTATTATATTATAAGTCAATTGATGAGTTCTTGCAGTAAACCGACGAAATGCTCATTTTCGCTATCGTACCGTACAGTTGTAAGAAAAAATATAGAAACAAACTTTAAAATTGATAAAGTACTCAATATAATAATTGATAATATGAATTATTGTAGATATATACAGATAATCGTACATTGTCATGTAGTGTCAGTAACAGCAAAGCGGCCTCATAATATTATTTGTACAATGGAGATATATTTACACGCAGAGAGATCGGATAAGATAAATCTAGGCTCACAATATAATTTCGGCTTACTTTTTAGTTTCACAACAATCTCGGCTTCCATGAACTCAAGCTCAAAGTTGGCTATGTAAACACGATAACTACCAAAGCCTATTTGATATATGTTTAAACCTAAACATACATCAATAGTAACAACAATGAGTGTTTTGAGTGTTTCATGAAATTATATATAAGTATTAATAATCCGAAAGCATCGATGCGAATATGTCCGCTTCATCGCATCACTACCACGATATAATATCGAAATTCATATACTTTTGGGGTAGCTTTATTCAAAGCGAGGACGAACCTTGGTTTGTAACAAGTCACGAATATATAATAGTGGTTTCCCTTTATCGCGATGTCCAAAAGTATTTTATATTCGAACATAACCGATGGACAAAGGGGCATATACTCGTTCTATTTATAAGGTCATAACTGGAGTGAAATCATTTCGTTCCTTTTATCAGGAGGATGTTTTATGTTTTATACGTTGCTTTGTATTCAAAGTCACTGTGCTATAAACATTTTCAATATCGTTACGAGTTGCATGACTCGAATTAAAATGCCGTTGAAATTATTATAGACTTTATTTGAACTATACAAACACGTATAACACAGGTACAAATATAACTTAGCCCAACCAGTCCAAAAGTAATGCACGATTCAATAACACGCGCAAAGTCCGTCACTAATTAGGTAATTGAATGTACACAAGTCTTGCTTCGCTGGTGGTTATCGCTTCATTGCCGCTCTCTCCATTGGGGCATTGCTTTATTCTGCACAGGTGCAATATGTCTGCCTGACCGCGTGGACCGAATTTCTTAGAATCAGTTTGTACTTTTATATCTGAGACACTTGGCAGTGATTATAATGTAGCAATAGGCCGTAAAAGATTACATACAATACACAATAGGCTGTTTTCTTAATCACAAATTTTAAACACAAAGTAAACAAAAGAAGTACAAATGCGGAAAGGGTAATAAAATCTAAAGGGCTGCAGGTGTCCTTGTCAGAACAATAGGTATTATTATATAATAATAATTATGTCGTTATAATATTATTGCGAATTCTATTGAATTTTGAAAGTACAAATCCTCTTACAGTATTCTGAGATGGTTTTTCGTAAATGTCATATTAAAATCGTAGTGGTAAAATTAAAGCACGCCTAACAAAATAGTGTCGAATTTTTCCCACTATTTTTTTCTTTTATTTGTACTCAGACGAACAAAGGTATGAATAGAGTCTGTGTGAACAAAAGCGTCAAAAGGAGTTACGGCTTATGTGGTAACTTAGTGAATGATAGTAATGTATCCGTTTTTGAACTGAAACTTCTGTATGTAATACCCCTTTATTTGAATTTTTGTATCACGAAAAAGCATTACGATGGGGAATGGCGGCATAATTTTAGACTAAACGTGGTGAGAGGCGGCATAATGTTAGAGTAATATATCGATGTTTTTATTTGTTCCGCATCGAATTCTGTCTTTTTATTTGATAAAATCAAATGTTTAAATAAAAAATGCTTTAATTAAATTAGCCATTGGTGCATAGCCTAATCAAATCATAATTTGCACTAAAACGTCGAGTTAAATTTTTTTTGTGATTCGTTTCGCCATTTGTCCGCTGTCATTCGTTTTTCCACTTGTCCGTTGCGATTCGTTGTTCCTCTTAGCCGTTGTTATTCGTTTTACCACTTGTCCGCTGCGATTCGTTTTTACATTTGTCCGTTGAAGTTTCACTTTTACTATGTGTCCTAGCACACATTCCCTTAAGACCCTAACATAGTCATGGCTTTTTTACAGCTATTTTAATATTAGATTTTCTTGTCCTCGTCAGACCTTTCTATTATACATCGTACATAATATATTACGCAAATACACGCACACACGCCTAAATGGATTTTGATCAAATTAGTTTTTTTTAAAGTATTTTTAAAGTTCAACAATTTAATATTTTCTAGAATTTTCTATTTCACAGTTCAAAGTTAGATGGGAGACATAAATTTCACGAATTTGCAAGTTAATATCTTATCAAAAAGTCAAAAGTCATCAAAGTATCATCATGGTTTTTAAAGACCTGTCTTACGATACCATACACAGCTGGGGACAATTTGTCTGTGCGTCTGTAGTCTGTCGTCGAGTGTCGTGGTAGTTTTTCTCCGAATCAGGGCTGGATTTACTTTAAATGCCACCTTGAAAAATAACCCTATTATCTATGCACTGTAACTTATCTTCTAAACGTAAATGTCCAATGAGAACTCGATTTTGGAATATTTTTATGGTTAATGGAAGCGAGAATTGGGTATGGAAGAGAGAGTATGGAAGAGAGAGTATGGAAGAGAAAGTATGGAAGAGAGTATGAAAGTACAGTGAACGCGGTCGAGATGCGAACACTGCGCAAAATCTGCGGAGTAACGCTCGCGGACCGCGTTTGTAATACCGAAGTAAGAAAGAGAGTTGGTCTGAAAGAGAGTGTCGGGGTGAAGGTAAGGAAAGGAATGCTCCGGTGGTTCGGGCATGTGGAAAGAATGTATGATGAAAGAATGACTAAACATATATACAATGCAAAAATGGATGGATGCAGAAGTCGCGGAAGGTCACGACACACTTTTCATGATCAAATTGATCGTGTACTAGCAGAAGGTGATGTCAGGAGCCTTAAGAACAGACGAGCGTGCATGACAAGAGCTATGAATGTCAAAGAAGCAAGCGAGGTGTGTAAGAATAAGCCTAAATGGCGCTCTGTTGTTCGTGCCTACCCCGCAAGAGACCTGGCGTGAAGTTATGTATGTATGTTTATGGTTAATTGGGTATGGTTTGTTTGCCATATGACGAAAACCCTCCAACGTTCAGGAATCATCGACGACTTACCTAATATATTGTATATCGTGTTTAATTTAAGTAAGCGATAAAACATTCTGTATTTATCTACTAACCAAACGCAAACAGGCCGAATATAAGGCTGAGCAACCAAGCTATGGAACTAGTGTCCTTGCTGTAAAGAATTAGAAGCACGATGACCAGTGCGAATACTTGCAAAGTCCAAATTGCGAAGATCAGTACCCAGGATAAAACTACTGAAGATTTCTTCTGAAAATATTAATAGAAGCAATATTATTAAGTAATACTACACAATAAATCTGCAGAGGGGTCAAGTTTGTAACTCTATACAATGAATTTAATAAAGAAAATGTTTTTATATTTTTTATTGCTGAAACAAAGCAGACAGGCTGATTAGATGTTTAGTATTAAACTTTTTCTAAATTGGACCTACTTATGCAAAACAGAACCAATCCACAAACATGCCAAAGTTGGGTTAAGGATGCAGAAGGCTTTCAAACTGCACCATCTATTGACTCAATAAGAATCATAACGATCTGACAACATTTACAGAATAACACATTTTTATCACAAAGTAGCTAACCCACAAAACACCAAGATAATAAACTAACAAGATCCATCACCCATGGTAATTCAAAAACCTAAAAGGTTTACTTGAATATATAGGACAAAATATACTATACAATATTTATCATTTTTTTTAATAAAATATAGACACTTTTTGTATGCAAAATTTTAATAAAAACAGCTTTTTCTCAAAACTGTCAGTATGTGAGTTGGTTCCATTTTGCATAAGTAGGTCCAATTATTCGACCAAGAACGGAGACAAAATTCCAGTTCCTACGGTCTGGCGGCTTGTCGTAAAAGGCGACAAAACAACCCTCAGTCACCTGTTAGGGCATTTACTCGACAGGATGACTACCACCTCTGGTCTATAGTATTAGTTTCGGCATTAGTAGCCAGGTTCCTGTCTCTCCTTCAAGCCCCACAGCACAGTGATCGCATCTTTGGAATTGTAAAGGTCTATAATCAACGGTAACCGAGTTCCAACAGGTATATTAGCAGCCTATCTGCCAGTACTCAAGCAATGAAAAAATTTTGGGACTTCAAATTATTCAAATTCAAAACTATCTCTATATAAAGGATAATATATTTTTTTTATTGCACAAGTTCAGCAGATAGACAAATGGCCTGACCTGATGGAAAACGGTTGCCGTTGCCTATGGACATTAGCAACGCCAGAGGTGCTATCAATGTGCTGCCGGCTTCAAAGGGGGAACTGTAACCTGACCATTGATGCCGGAACACATCCCAAAGTTGCTATGGCGGCATACTCTAGACCAGGGTTTGTAGCCATCCAGTCGGGAAAATACCCTACTACCTGACTGTGAGTTGCTTTGTCACCGCTTACGACAGGCTTCCCATCCGCAGGAATTACTATTATTTTTACGTTCCTATAGGCATATGAGCTTATTCGGACCAGTGGAATCGGAGAGCACATTTTAGAATTTTAATTTGTTTACCTGTTACAGCATTATGTGAAAACTGTCAAACGGATTTACAATGAAATGAAACTGAACACAGAACTAGCTTATTGTTACATGCCGAAAGAAGGTGAATGAAAACCTGTCTGCCATACACCTGGTTTACCTTTCCCGCATTTGAACTTCTTTTGTTTACTTTGTGTTTAAAATTTGTAGTTAAGAAAAACATTATATTGTTATTGTACTTGTTTTATCGCAGTCAATAGACAGGTGTGTCGAACTGATTCTAAGAAATCTGATCTATACGGGCTGGCAGCCATATTGTATCGGTGCAGCAATAGCCCCATGGAGAGATCGGCAGTCAAGCGAAGATTACGATACGAGCAAGACGTACATTCGATGAGCTATATATTGACGGACTTTGCGCGTGTTATTGAATCGTGCAGTTTGTCCTGGTTGCGTTCATTTATATTTTTGTATTTGTATTATATGTTTTTGTATAGTTCTAATAAATTATAATTTTAATTCTAGTCCTATAGCTCGTGACCTTATATTCCGGGTCGATACTTAGCAAAGTTACAATTAATTTCATATTTGTCATGTTCGCCATACGACTTTGCGAACGCGGTCGCTTTTAGATCTATGGATAGTATACAAACCGGCACAGTTAGCAGAACGCTAGTTAAAACTCCAAAAAATCAAGCATATATTAACAATGTGGATATAATCATAATGTAAAGGGGCGGTTCGTGACCATAGGCACGACAGATAACTGCTTACGGCGGCAAAATTTCGGGTCGCAAAAAATGTATTTTATTCTGTAAAAGTATGGCTAACAGCAAGCCAAGGGAAAGAGTTGTTTTCACACAAAATGTTCTATTTACATCGAATCGATGTGTGAAGTTAGCTCTGCTGCTGCTATCTGCTTTAGACAAACATAATGCCCACTGCCATTCATAGAATAAAATTATTAAAAATAACTTACACGTTTGATTCCCCATATCACCCAGAGATGGACCCAAAGCATTAATATGCAGTAAATCACTGAGATGATGCTGAAGGCGTATGCTCTTCGCAGCATACCCCGGGAACACGTTTCGCAGCCCAAATAGTCCAATATTTCTAGCCCCACCCCTAGAGCGCAACAAGCCATTACGATCTGTGGAATGGAATTAAACTAGAATTTGACCCGCGGCGCAGACGTGGGGATAATGAATAGGGGAGTGAGAATATTGATAATAATTATAAATATAATATATAAGTGACTCAATATAATATAAAGTGATTACCATCACCTATGGGCATTTGTAACACCAAAGGTGCTACAAATGCGCTGCTGCCCTCTTAAGGGAGACTGGGTCACTAATACCGGAACGCAATTAAAGATTGCTATGGCGACATACTTTAGACCAGGGGTGATAGCTGCCAATTAGGTAAATGCCCTACCACCTGGCTGTGGGTCGCTTTGTCGCCTCTTAAGACAGACCGTCCGGCCGCAGGAAATTTCTCCGTTCCTGGACGGATAACCAAACAAAATATAAAATAGAATGACGTTTTGTAAAGGTCTTGGTTGTTGCTTAAAACAGAAGAAGCAGTACTAAAACGTATTGGTGATTTAAAAAGACTTACACTCATGAATATAGCGAAGCCAATGAGACCATTTCTCAATGAAAATCCACCAAGAAATTTCTTTGGCACACATTTTCTTAACCACATACTTTTGTTTGTGAAATCTATAAGAAAATTTTCCAGTTTGAAATTATTTTAGTTAGATTTTTGACGGTGACATAACCAATTAAAAAAGCAAAGCTTACTCGATAATTAATACAAAATAAAGACTATTACTTTGTAGGCTAAAATTTCATGTGTGAGTGTAATGTATAATGGCTGTTATTAGTACCTATAATAACAGGGAGGCGAGGGTCAGGAGTATCATCATAAAGGGTTTAGGTAACCTAGTCTGGGCTCATGTTCCGCTTTAATAAAGTTTCTCTAATTTTAAATTCTATTTCTTCTTCTTATCATTATATTAATACGCGAAGCAAAAGTTTGTACCCGTTTTTACGAAAATTGCGCAGACGGAGGAGTATGAAATTTCGCACACTTATAGCTTGTATAGAGAAGGCGTGCAGATCCTGTTTTTTTTTAAATTATGCATAAAATATACATTAAATCAACAACGAAAACATCACAGCTATAATATAACTATACTTCTATAATCACAGCAAGTCTGTGATAATAGAAGTATAGTCTTTGACAACAGAACCTTAATACTGTTCAAAATTTTATTTATTTATGGTCGAATCTCGACTACTGGGCGACCACTAGTAGAAAGTACGTAGATAAAAAATATGTACCGTGTTTTTGTTTACTTGTTCAAAACATACTTGTATATTTGTATAAGAATACTTTCAAAGCACATTCGTATTATGCATATTCTACCAACTGTATAATGGGGAGTGTTCCGTGGAATTGTTCAGAATGGTGTCTTCGTCTTCCTTTTACCACCGCACCGCGTCATCTACTGGGCGTTCATCCTAATTTCCTAGAGCCGCTTCTCTCTTATACGCAACGGTTCTCTAGAACATTTCCCTTGCGCACCGTGGGGATTTGGAATGAGCTTCCAGACATGGTTTTCCTACAGCGATTCAATATGAGGTTTTGAAGTGAAACTTCTATATAGAGGGGGTCTTACGATTTTTCGCTCACGAAAAGGTGTCACGGTCACACCGTCACTAATTCTTACATTTTTAAACTCGTGATATCTTTCGAATGGAATGTCCAAATTGAATAATTCAAAAAGTTATATAAAGGTATTGAAGCAGTCTGATATATGAAGTAATTTATTTTGATAAGAATTAATACCAAGATACAAATAAAGAACCTTTTCTAGCGGTGGCATTTTAATTAAAATTTTAAAATAAAAGAACACTTATTGTGGCATAACTATAATAGGTAGATACATAGTGTCGCTACACTTTTTGTAAATAATGATATGTTCTGCAAAGTCGTAGTACATTATTTTATTCTATCATCAATAGTTTTCACAGCGCACGCGATTTTAGGTATTTTTTTACACCTTGGGTTACATTATTGGAGTTTTAGTAAGGACCCCTAATTTATTTGTAAATATAATATACCCTATGTCACCCGGGAATAATGTAGCTGTAGTAGTAGTAGTAGTAGTAGTGCCAACAGTGAACGAATTTTTCAAATCGGTTCCGTAGTTTCGGAGCCTCTTCATCAAAACATGAGCAAACAAAATTTTATTGAGTTATTTTTTTGTAAATATTTTTCTGTTAACATAATTTAATGTCCGAATGAAGTTGATGACGAAGGATGCGTATTTATTAATGTTCCGTTGTATGCGTATAATTTTAGAGTAGACTATGAATGTTTTTTTGGTTCCGGATCGAATTCAGTTTTTTGTTTGATAAAATAAAATATGTTTAAATTAAAACTGCATTCATTAAAATGTACCTAACCTAACCAAATCATAATTTGCAGTAAACCTGCGAAAAGTCGAAATGTGTGCTGGGACACATATTAGAAGTGAAACTTCAACGGATAAGTTGAAAAATGAATCGCAACGGACAAGTGGAAAAACGAATAGCAACGGATAAGCGGAAAAATGTATCGCAACGGACAAGTGGAAAAACGAATCGCAACGTACAAGTGGAAAAACTTCAACTAACAAGTGACAAAATGAATAGCAACAAAATTTTAACTTGAAGTTTTACGGGCAGGTTTTTAAATTGGACAAGTACATTAACAATTTACCCGTAAAACTTCAATTTAAAATTTTGTTGCGATTCATTTTGTCACTTGTCAGTTGAAGTTTATCCACTTGTTCGTTGCTATTCGTTTTTCCACTTGTCCGTTGCGATTCGTTTTTCAACTTGTCCGTTGAAGTTTCACTTCTAATATGTGTCCCAGGACACATCGATTTTTTTTACTTTGCTTTCTATTAAGTTTGTCAAAGGAAAGAAAAAAAATGTAAACTAATGTTAAGTTTACATTTACAACCTGCTTGATGAGTTATGGTATAGTCAATAATATTGACATTATTTGTATGCTAGGGGCCATAGGAAGGCCAACACGTAGAGGCCACTTGACAAATTTAATCCCAATCCTAAATTCAAAACCAAATTAAAAAGTATCTTGCTTAAATTATAGCTTATGCTTAAAGTATATTAATATATCAAGTTGCGGTGTATGTGCGACTTCATGTTCATACCTATGCTAAGCATAGTGACGTGCATACGCACTTCACTCGGCATAGGAATGACATGAGTAATATAAAACACAAACTTGAGAAATGGGGGAGATTGACGCATGTCATGGGACAGCTAATCTAGTCGGCTTATTTAAAACACGGCTCAGAAAATGGTTAGTCGAGCACACATTCTATAATTATGAGAAGTTTATTTCCCATAATACTACATAATTTTACTTTATTTATGACTTGTGAATTAATATAGAAATTGACGTGTAACTTTGTTATGAATAAATGATTTCTGATTTCTAAAAAAACTACACTATTGAAGAATATTTAAATGGCAAAATTTCATTTACATAGCAGCTCGCTACAACCTCTTACACTGTGTTTTGTACGAGTATAACGTTTTTATCTTGCTATACTTGTAAGGAGTATATGGAGATATATTGCAAAACAAAAGTACGTTATGTCTTTATATTTATAACTATAATAATATTTTCTATCCTTTTATTGCGCTCTGTCTTATTGAATATGCACTGTTTGCTACAACTCCATTAATTCTTCAAAAGTCATTCTGTAACATAATTCTGTATAGAACTTTTAAAAAAACCTCAACGAACAAGGTTTTCAAATTGGACAAGTACATTAACAATCTGCCCGTAACACTTCAAGTTGAAATTTTGTTGCGATTCATTTTGTCACTTGTCAGTTTTAAAAAAGGGTATCATAAAATTTCTTCGAGGCCGGCAGCACGTTACTGACATATCTGGTGTTGCAAACGTCCTTAGGCGACAGTATCCGCTTTCCATCGGGTGGGCGTCTGCCTGTCTGCTGTACTTCAGCTATAAAAAGAAGTGTTTAAATGGCAGCGAATTGCAGAAACAAGAATAATTAGGCGAAAACATGATGATAAAGATATTGTTACATGCCGGCAAAGGTAGAGGCACACCTGCCTGTCATAAAACGTAGTCTATTACGTTTCCCGCTTTCGGAGTTTTGTTTACTTCGTGTTTAAAATTTGCAATTAGACAATAGCCTATTGCTATTGTACTTGTTTACCCGTCGCAGGTGTGCAGATTACGTTTTCTTGGAAAAACTCAGTCGATTCTTGTATCAAGCGAGGATTACGATACGAGCAAAACGTAGATTCGATAAGTGATATAGTGACGGACTTGGCGCGTGTTAATGAATCGTGTAGTTGTACTAGTTGTGTCTAGTTATATTTGTACCTATGTTATAAGTGTTTGTATAGTTCTAATAAATTCTGTAGCAATTCCAACGGCATTTTAAATTAAGTCCTGTGTAGCTCATAACAGTATTTTCAAAGAAGTTGTTAACATAATAAAACTACGTTTTAAGGGTTTTAAGCGCGGTAATTTATTTTATTTTGGTTCATCCGACGTTTCGGCCGCTTTTCAGTGGCCGTGGTCACGGAAGACAAAGATGACATTTGTCTAACGTGTATTGTCAAAGTTTTTATTCAGCCTACCGCCAATTTGTTCATTTTAATTATTTAGTTTTAATTTTGTTTATGGATATTATTTACTCTATGGGAGCCTAATCTAATTTTACCACCGCTTCACAACATGTTGTGGCTGAAGAGAAGAAGCGGCGCAAGAAACTCTTCAGCAAACATGCCTAGTTCTAATTTTTTTTTATATAATATTAAAATGGGTGGAAGGAAAGGAATTTAATAAATTACCGCGCTTAAAACCGTTTAAACGTAGTTTTATTATGTGTACAAGTCGCGAAAACTTAAGAAAATATTATTAGAAGTTGTTAATTTTATGTTGTGAATATTCGAGGTGAAGGACTAAAAGTGACATTCTGATATACTTGTTTTTGGTGCAAAACTGAAGGCTGACGTTTTACTATGCAGTTTTATTTATTTATAATCTTAAGTATCTATTTATAATTTCAAAATAACAGCTTTTTACAAATTTTATTCCTTGCAACTACTTACAAGAGTCCAATTAATTTTAAATTACCTTAAAATTAAAACATTCTTTCCATTATAATTACTTGTTAAAGTATACTATAGTAAACATGAAACCTTACAATCAAATTAAAATTTGTTTTCAGTAATTTTTTTTATTTTATTTATAAAGTCGTGGTAGCGTAATGGCTAGCGCACGCGCCCCTGAATCGAAGGGCGCGGGTTCGATCCTGACCGGAACATATGCACCTCTTAGTCAGTTTTCTGATCTTATGTGCATATTGTTACAATTACCACGTGCTAATAACGGTGAAGGAAAACATCGTGATGCAACCGGCACATCGAGATAACCGATGTGTCAAACCTGCCAAGCCGCCTTGGACAAGCGTGGTGGGTATACCGTCCGTTCGCCCATAATGGGAGGCCCGAGCCCAGCAGTGGGACATTTATGCGCTGATATTATTATTTTATTATTATTATAAAAATTATTTAGACGTGAACGAGGTAAGTTATTAAGCCGTCGTATTGTTTGAACCTCATTATATTTAAATTGTATTTGAGCAAGATATTATGTAGTTTTACTTAACAAGGCAGTGCTGGGAACGCTTTTCTTATTAAAATGTATTTATAATAATCGAGTTGTTTAGAAGTTGGTTCAAAAATTGCAACACTGTATTGTACCAGTTACTTGCGATACATTCTTGTCTCTTTCAATACTCATGTTAATAGTTTTGAATAAATTCTTCTTTGATTTTTCTTATATCATAGGTTGGGAAGTGTTTTGAATGATCTAGATTCTATATCACTTGTCAGTAAACTGCGGATCGCGAGCTTTATACGGCGCTCTGACTTCTTGGCTATGGCTCTTGTTTGCTATTAACGCAACTTTTTCATTTCATAAAACCGCATTACATCAAAACATTATATTATTAAAAATCGTATATGTCATTCGCCTTACATACGTCTAAACATGAACACCTAATAATTGCTATATAAACTCTAAAACCATATATAATTAACCGTGTAAAAACATAAAATCTTATATATAAAATTCTCTTGTCACAATGTTAGTTACCATACTCCTCTGAAACGGTTCGACCGATTCTCATGAAATTGTGTACATATTGGGTATGTCTGAGAATCGGACAACATTTATTTTTCATCTCCCTAAATGTTAAGGGTAGTCCACGCCTAATTTTAATTTGAAGATTTTTTGAATTTTTTTAATGATACAGCATTAAAAAATACTTACAACCATAAATTTTCAACCCTCTACGACTAACTTCTATTTTTTATTTGTTAATTATAAACTTTAATGCTGTCGGCATATCGATTGAAGCTTTTCCGGGCAGGACGACGTTTACCGGGACAGCTAGTATATATCTAAAATCTTAACAGACTTTAAATTTAATACATTAACAAAACAGCTCTCACGAAATATTTAGTGCAGGCGCGGACGATTATTTATCAATTTGCCTTGTAAGGGACCACTAAACGTCAATGAAACGCAAGCCTTTAGAAAAAAAGGCATATTTTTAGAAAGAATATCATGGACAGTCGTTCGCAAACATTACATACCGATAAAGAAATGCGCACCCCTGCCGGTCGTAAATTGCCTTCCCGGAATTAGGAATTCTTTTAGTTACTTTGTGTTTCGAATTAGTAATTAAGAAGAACATGCTCTTGTTATTCTACTTGTTTTGTGGCCGTCATTAGTGTCGAACTAATCCTTATTGGGTTTTTTTACTTTGTTGGCCGTTTGCAGGTGCGCAAATTACATTTTTTTGTAGGAACCCAGCCCACGCAATCGATTGTGTATTTACAGTTTACTATAAAACAATGCCCGAACGGAGGGGTGGGGCAGTCGAACGAGGATTACGATACGAGTAAGACGTACATTCGACAAGCGATATAGTGATGGACTTTGCGCGTGCTATTGAATCGTGCAGTTTTGTACTGGCTGTGCCCAGTTATAGTTGTACCTGTTTTATACGTGTTTGTAGTTCTAATAAATTCTATAATAGTTCCAACGGCATTTTTAATTCGAGTCCTGTGTAGCCCGTAAGAATATTGTTACGAATTTATGGTTTGTAAATTCAAAATGCCATTGGAATGATCACAAAGTTTATTACAAGTATAATACCAGTAATTCATAGTTTTTTTTTACAAGTACAACCGTATACAACAAAACAAAATCGTAAATGAGAATCGCTCCGAAAATGTCCTGGAAAAGTTTCATTCGCAGTCAGAACATGACCGACTCATTCCCCGACTAACCGGCCCTATCTATTTTTAAATTAGACATCTAGCCTCCTAGCAACATGCCACCGGTCCTTGGAATTCTTAACTTGTCGTCTTAATTTCTTGAAAATTCAAAATTCGCATGAAATACCAACAAACGAAAACCAGGGATCATGACGTCTTGCCGGGAGGCATATAATAAGAATTACCGCGGCCAATACATCAAACAAACTCGAAGAGGTAATAAAACACCTATAAAGTTTTACGTATCGGCTCGCAACAACGTTGTAATGGGTCGCGAGACTCGAATTAAAATGCCGTTAGAATTACTATAGAGTTTATTAGAACTATACAAACACATATATAGAACACAGGTACAAATATAACCGAACACAACAAGTCCAAACGTAATGCAGAGGGTCGTAATTCGATAACACGCGCAAAGTAAGTCACTAAATAGATTACCGAATGTACACAAGTCTTTCGTCGCTCGTGGTTATCGCTCGACTGCCTCATCCCTCAATTGAGGCATCGCTTTATACTGCACAGATGCAATATGTCTGCCCGGCCGCATGGACCGAATTTCCTATAATCAGTTTGTACTTTCAATCCGACACACCTGGATAATTACTGCCACACAAGATTGCAATACACAATGGGCTGTTTTCTAATCACAATTTTTAAACACAAAGTAAACAAAAGAATTCCAAATACCGAAAGGTAATAAAATGTGTCTCTACAGGTATGCAGGTGTAAATTTCTCAATTTTTAAACACAAAGTAAACAAAAGAAGTTCAAATGCCGAAAGGTAATAAGATGTGTTTCTACAGGTATGCAGGTGTAAATTTCACAACTTTCAAACACAAAGTAAACAAAAGAAGTCCAAATACCGAAAGGTAATAAAATGTGTTTCTACAGGTATGCAGGTGTAAATTTCACAATTTTTAAACAAAAAGTAAACAAAAGAAGTTTAAATGCCGAAAGGTAATAAAATGTGTTTCTACAGGTATGCAGGTGTGAATTTCACATTTTAAAACACAAAGTAAACAAAACAAGTCCAAATGCCGAAAAGTAATAAAAAGGGTTTTCTACAGGCATGCAGGTGTCAATTTGTCTTTGTTGGTGTCTAAGTCGTAGCAATGTATCATTATCTCCGCCGAATTGCTGGCCGACGGAATTTATATAAAACTAATGCTTAAAAAAACTCCTCTCTCTCCGCTCTCCGAATAAACTTCAATTTTGTATTGATTATATTCTGCTTTTTTGTATGATAGGTTTGTCGTCCTTCATTATATTATTTAACTGTATGTCGACCTCTGATGTAGATTACAGAAAGCCATAATCGTATTCACATATAGCCAGTTCCTATATTATATTATTCATTCACTAGCAATTGCCCGTGTCTTTGTCCCGTTGGACACGTAACAAAGATTAAAGTTATTTTGCTAAAATTAAAGTGAAATGTTATTTTCAGCGGGGTAATTGGATTTTTCACTACGAAAATACATTAATGTAGAAAATTCCCATAAAAACTCGAAATAAATTATGCGACTAAAGGCTATACACTACGACAACTGTTTAAATAAAGACTTTATCGATCAGTGAATATTTCGCATCGGAATCAATTGTTTTCGGCCGACTTTAAGCCTCTCCCGAGAAAATTCCTGTAGGATTCTCGGGATATTAAGAACCGCAGATTTTAAGACTGAGAATTTACTATCGATCGGCGAAAACTGCATTGAAATAAGTGCACTAATTTTTTACGTGAATTTTGAACAAACAGACAAACATAAAAAGTGGAAGAAACAAAAGTTTACACTTTTCCAATTTTATAATGTTTGCCCAACCATCGGTTGAATTTTGACATTACTCATATGGAAGCTTATATATTATATATTTTAACCTATAGGCAAATGAAAGGTCGGTAAGATATAGGAA
This sequence comes from Dendrolimus punctatus, assembly GCA_012273795.1. NCBI lineage: Eukaryota > Metazoa > Arthropoda > Insecta > Lepidoptera > Lasiocampidae > Dendrolimus > Dendrolimus punctatus. Next base: position 14,782,030 of record CM022542.1, on the reverse strand, counting down.
CCGGCCAATAATAGAGCGATTTGCTGATTCTTATGAACTATGCCATGACTATCGTGAAAGATACACAACAAAAAGCGAAAGTGCAAATGTTATAATATAAGCCTTTAAAAGTCAGTCCAGTGTGCTATCTCCTCTGGTTGAGGAACCCGGTACAGAGAGTGAGCGTTATCTAGCCGTAGAGTCCAATGATCTATTTCTTATGAAATCATCCCGAATAAGGGAAAGAATCCGAAAATCATCGTAGTACCTATAATTGAACGACTCGTCCAACTCCTCTCAATGGCATCGTGAGTACAACCTATCTTCATCTATCTCTGCCCTGCGGTGGATACCGGGCCTTATAAAGTTTTACCAGTAATATAAATCCTTTGTTATACAGCAATAAAATTGACTACAACATACAAAGTAAAATTAATTACAAGGTAATTAGTAAATTCCTGAAATGACTAAAATTGTGAATCGGGTTAAAGTTCCTTTAGCAAATTGTGTTTCGGAAATCGCTTGGGGCTGACAGAATGTGTTTGTATTTCATTTAATAAGCTTTACGTTTTTGCTTAAATATTTATTTATTTGCTTATTACATGATAATAAGGGCCTAAAAGCATCAGTATCGCACTTTCATAATGTGTGACTTTGTGTGTGTGTGACTTTCATAATGGGGCCCAAGCCTTTTTGCAGAGTTTGTTCCAATGTTTTATAAGTATGTTTAATTTTTCGGGATATTTGGTTTGCAAAACTAAGCGTTACTAAAATGAACGCATAAAAGACGAGCCTTCTTTCTTGAAATTTGTACGATTTTTATATGTTACTGTATGCTATAAAAATGCCATCTTAATTTTTTTACTTTTTATTGCATGAGTTCAGCAGACAGGCAGAAGGCCCACTTGATGAAAAGTGATTACTATCGCCTATGGACATTTGCAACACTAAAGGTGCTACAAATGCGCTGCTGCTCTCTTAGGGGAGACTGGAACTGAACTGGATTTAGGTGGGAGCAAGCCAGCGCCAATGCCCCGGATGGCGAATGCAAATTTCCTAGAGAAATATACATCAGACCGCTGAGATGTCCAGGACTTTAAGTACTTAAATTACTTCTCACGGGGCACGTAGGCATAGGTTAAAAACCACAGACACACGCATGCCCATCAGTGGGCGTCTGATGGCTGAAACGATCATGATGATTAAGGTAAAAATATAGGCACGCGGGGCGACAAGTTTCAGTTTTATCCCCCAGTCGTAAAAATTCAAGATCCTGGGCTGCCTCCGCCTTTCATTCAGGGCCCACAGGTGACATTATGCAGATCATCAGTCCATCGGACTGCAGGGAATCTAACACTACGCTTACCGAGACTCGGACTCCACTCCAGGACTAGTCTGCTTCACCAGGCATCGGTCCTGCGACAAACATGACAAGCCTATTGCTACTTCAAATTGCTAATTTTCGGGGTATATTGGTTACTTTGATTCTTTTGCGGATATCCTCATTTCTGAATTTATTCATAAGATAAATACCCAAAGTAATGATAACATTATACTTTAAATCAGATTGAATTAAACTGATTTATAAAACTTTTAAATCAAAAAGGTTACCTTAACCTGATGTTATAATTATGATGTTATATGTCTGATAATTATTTAATGAGTTAAGATTAACTTAACTCGAAACTATAAAAAAATTCGAAGTAAAATAAATAAAGTCAAAAGAAAATGTTATGAACCTCTATAAAGTAGCAACAAACAAGTCCCTTAGGATATAGTTAATTCATTAAAGTTAAGTAGGCCATTGAATGTCTAATCAATTTCTATTAAATAATCGATATTAACGATCACTCCAATCCTTGCTTCATGGATATCGACAGCGTCTATTAGCTTAATCATTCAATTGCATCAATTGTTGAATATAAAACATAATAATTTATTTATTTAGATGGAAATGTTTAAGTATAATACATCCGGCTGGAGATAATAAGCAGAATAATATGTGACTCACTACCACTGCGAGCCATCTGCTAAAAATATCCACAACTGGTGACAAGTGATCACAAAATTCAAGTCATTATTCAAACATTTCGATAATTCTCGATTGTTCATACTCGATCGGTGGTTTGAAATTCAACTCGGGTTATTTCTTCTTCTTCCAAATTTAAAGTTTCTCTCATCAATTGACGCGAAATACATGTCAGAACTGATCTTGTCCGTCAGTCAGCTATTGTACTAAATAAATTGCCTCAAAAATATTGGAAACCAACGCAACCGTTCGCTCGAACGAGTCAAATTCAAAAGTTTTTATTCAAAATTAATTCCACTGGAGAACACTTTTTGAAGGTTATATTTAGGTTTAAGTTAGAATTTATACTCCCTTTAATATGTACACCGCTTCGCAACGTGTTATTGCTGTAACAGAGAAGAAGCGGCAAGAAACTCCCCAGCAACACGTCTAGCTAGAATTTTTATTTTTTTGCTTTATATTTATCTCTTATTCTATTTATATCTCAAGTTCTTTTTTTATAAGTTTTATACATAAGTATATTACAGAAATACTTTTTGAAGAATTAATGGATTAATTAATTATTATTAAGTCGATTCTAGACTCGATTGTAGTTATGGGTTGATACTGACTCTTGATTTTTAAAACATCTAGAAATCACCCACTGATTGCCATAACGACACGTGGCGAGGTTGTGTGAAAGTGACTCCTCCTGCAATATTGGGGTATCCAGTTGAAACCTGAAAGTTTGCTCCTTGCTTGTGTAATACAATAGTTTGTACCTAGAGCTTGAAAATATAGGCAGTTTGCCAAAAAGTTAGTCCGATATAAAAGCCTCACACGAAAGTTAGGTTGTATTAGATGACAACAAATATATATGTTTAAATAATGGAAATAAAGAAGCAACAAGAAGGAAAGTTTAAAAATAATTATAATGCCATCTCTAAAATATGTTAATGATAAATGCTTTACAAAGCACAGTTTCACATTTCAGGCTATTGAAATTTTCAAAAAACTACCTGCTTACCTAAAGTTAAATATACGGTGTGACTATTTGTACGGGTACTGGACGAATAAATTATATTTATTCGTACAGTCATTCTTTTTTTTTTATTAAGAATGAATTGGATGATTAGCTTGTTTTTTAATTAGGTTAGGTTTTTTTTTAATGACATGTTTTAAAGAATTATTGAAAACATGAAAATCAAAATAAATAAATAAATAAATTCTAAAATGAGGGTGGGGTATAGATACACGGCACATTTGTTTATTATGAACAAATCGGAACATTTTTAATATAGGTTAGAAGGCTAAGGCGGGTGCGAAGCGAAGCGGAGCACTCGCCTTAGCCTTCGTGGTTATTTTTTTTATAACCACCCAAAAATAATTTTCCGACACATACACGATTAGTCCCTATGTGTACTGGCGCTGTACATTACGGAACAAGATCTGCTTATATGTTACTACAAAGTATACGCGAGTATTTGCGTACTGCTGTTGTATGGATTGGAAGAACTTCGTAAAATACTTATTTTCAATGTTTAATTAGGTTAGGTTTTTTTTTTGGCCGAGCCTTTTTAAGAACATTTTCAGTACCCGTATTAATAATTATAAATTGTTCGTACAGTACCCGTATTAATAGACTCAGCCTTAAATATATACAAAATGCAATCTTTTATGCGTAATGTTAAAGAATTACTTCTTAAACAAGCATGTTACTCAGTTGACGATTATTTTTGTGCTTAAATAATAATATCATTACCTACATAAAAGGAAGGAATTTTTAAGGCTATTGAAATATTAAAATTAATAACGTTAATTGTAAATTAAGTTTTTTTTTGTAATGATAAAATGTATGACTACGTATTTCAGACACAAATGGTTTTTGTTAATGAATTAATATAAATAAACAAAGGTGTTAATGCCTAAGCTTGAAATATTTCTGCAAATGTACTAGACCTATCTAATCGACTAAATCCGTAGAATTAATTGAAAATTTAGAAACCATAAACGGGTAACGGGCCTATTGGTAACAATTATTCTGATATTATTTTAGTAATGAAAACAAAACACCTTCAGTAACGACTTTCATAACATGTATGAAGTAATAAGGTTAAGTATACTCGTGAGTTTGGATTACATTGAGTTTACCTTAGTTATATTCGACAGCTCGTTTCATGTAATAGTGTCAGAAGTTTTGTTTCCAGAATGTGTAGAATTCTCATATTTCTAGAAAGTGTAGAATTCTCAATAGCAGCAGTCATGTCACGGATATTCACTTTGGCTCCAAAACATCTGTTACAGTTATTTAGTAGCATAGTTGTTTAAAGTTAACAATTACTTTTGTTATGTACCCTCTTATTTCTAAACGATACAATCGGCCATTGCCTTAATTGAATAATAATGTTATATTTTTATTTATTCTGTGATTAGGTTTTGTATAGAGTAGTTTTCTTTAATTAATTTATCATAATTTTATCTACGTATATGTCTCTAATATGATGAGGTAACTATGTAGATTATAATTCAAAATCTCTCAATTGTATATAGACGGTATTTATTACATTTTATTTTTATGTTAGCGATAGATTCATACTGGGTTTGGTTTATTTTATTACATGTAAAACTTTAAGTATAGTATTTTATATATGCCTTATTATTATATGATCTAAAATTTCCAAACAATAATGTATTAAATTATTGTCATTCATAGCCCTTTAATTAAAAAGCTTATCAATGACTTCAACCCGCTATCGCTTGCCAATTTGCTAAGTTAATTTTCTGTACAATTGTTGAAGGGATTACGAGGTGTTCTAAAAATGCTTGTAGAGTGTGAAGAGTTAGTGTATGCAATATGTTAAAATCGTAAGGTTCTCTGATTATAAATATGTGACCAGTTGATGTTTTTTTATTACCATAAACCTTAAACAAGAAAAGATATTAATTAATTTGACGAAGACTGACAGATGAATTTCAATATCTCATATACAGAATTCTTAACTGCTAAACTGAACTGCTGAAACTTAATTTAAGTAAAAACTTGGAAATTGCTGTCATTACTTTTGATTTATTATTTTTCTAAATAAGTAGTTTCTATACCGGTCTCAGCATAATATAGTTTCTATTAAAATATCAATGTGAGTAGGAACTAGGGCATACAAAAGTTATCTTACAGACATCTTTATCATCATAACTTTTCTTAAGGGAGTCTTTATATGTTAAGTGAAAACGCAAAAATTATACTTCATGTGAATGTTTTGTAAAGTAATACAGGCCTCTGAGCTAACTGTTTCCCTTGCGAGGAGAATTTTGTATGGTATATATTTTTTAAAATAAATATAAGGTAATTATTGTACAGCATTAAACAGTAAGAAAAGGCTTTATTTGAAGAAACAGGCAACGATTGCTGTAAAGGTATTAAATCCGACACACCGTTGATTTACAACGCAAATCTTTGTTTTACCGTGATACCAAAAAGACCCGAACCAACAAAAATATACACCCGGGTGTATATTTTTTAATTAATTTAATTAAATATATAGTCAAGGTGGCGAAGTCTAATAGGGTAAGTTCATATATCGCTCGTTTTTTAACTTTTTTAAACCGAATTTAACGCCAACAATAATTCGAACACTGAATTTAATACAGTCGTAACTTCACTGACTGATTTATCGTCGTAACTATTCAAACAAATAATGAGAGGTGTATGGAGATCCCCCGTTGACGGTCTCCGGCACCTTGACTATACAGACAACAAGATTCAAATATATATATGATTCGTTATACGAAAGAAAGTGTATAGGAGGGTTTCTAAGTAAAAACTGCCCTCGCGTCGTTTTCCACTTTTACTATGGGGATCGTTAATAAAAATAATTCACTCAAATTTCCACCTTTTTAACCGACTTCGAAAAGGAAGAGGTTCTCAATTTGGCCGGTACGTTTTTTTATCTTAAATATTTTCGAGATTTTTTGGAAAACCTATTTTCTGTTTATTTTTTCAAAAGTAAAATTACAAATTAGTAATTTTACCTTTCTAAGAACCTGGGGCATCAATGTTCCAGTGATCTAAGTAAGGAAATGCTGAAATAACTGAACTATAGACACCATAAAAAATAACCTATAGTGACTAAAAATTTTTTGTGCGAAAAAATGTCTTACCCATTATTAAATGAAACTTTCCTCGTGGGGACTGTATTTTCATGTGATAATATATATGACGATATATTTAAATATAAATACAAAGCAGTATGGAGACAGACCTTAACTGGCTGCGAGATACTCCAGATACTTCAAGAAATCTATAAATTCAAGTAAGTACGCACCTATAAGCTAACCTTTAATAAATACACCTAATTTTCCGAAAAACTGTACGTAGTTATCCTAATATCTTTGCCAGGAATGGAACCTAGGTCATTCAGCTGATACGCGCTTGTCAGTGATTAAGTTACCACTACTTTTGCGCTGGATCGGCTGGGCGTAACTCTGTTCTAAGTCTCAGCCTTTCCTACACAAAAGCGCGGAGCACATGGCAGGAGGGTGGTACCTCGCAGTCGCCACACAAGCTGAGTCGATCGCAGGTGGATTACTATTGCATGCAGTAATGCCGCCCCCGACCGATGAAGGTCTGATCCCTTGCCAGGACGCAGTATTGTGCGTAAACAGCATTTCCCCCGCCTGAAAAATAAAGACCTCTACTATTTAAATTAAAATATTACGTACCCATATTGTATTAGAGAATCGATCTTATGTAGATGAAATAATATTCACTCCCATGATGATATATCTACGCGGCCATTTAGATATATGTATTAAATAAAATGGCCAAAGCAAGCACGGCGGATGAGGGGCTTGCCTTTTCCCCCTCCCCCTGAATCGGGTACGCGGTGTCGCTATTTACCTGCGACTTCGCCATAGAGCTCTCTCCCCTGTGGCAAAAAATAAAAATACATTTTTATTATAGATTTGAACTAGTAAAGGTTTAAATCTTTCAGTAGAGTTTTAATATGAACAAGGCGTCGTATAGTCGAGCAGCACTTTGCTGTCGACAGAGGCAACTGCAGCTGTCGACGTTTGCCGTCGACTCGTGGACAGCGACCAATGGCGGTAGCTGCAGTATGAGCGCAGCGCGCGCGCTGCCTTGTCAGTCGACTTCAAATACGATGAAGGGTTTCATATTTTTTTACGTTTACGTCTACTGAGCAGAAGAAGTAACAGTGTTTCTTCCTCGACATTCATTTTGTTACTGTCTGTGTCTGCCTCCCTACTACAATAACATTCACGGTGCACTACAACAATGCTGTCGACATGGTGGGCAGCAGTCGGCGTGTGGTATACTGCAGGAGTTGCTTTTGTCGACAGTAGCGGTTGCTTCTGTCGACAGCTGAAGTTGGCTCTGTTGACAGCTGAAGTTGGTTCTGTTGACAGCAAAGTGCTGCTCGTCTGTTTGACGCCTCACACTTAATTAATTAATCATTCATTTTTAGCGTCACCTTCATTTTTGTAAATCAAGTACCAAATGTTACAACAATTACTGAAAACGGTGCCATATACCCTGAATACGACGACCACATTGACATCCATACGAGACCTATGAGCGTAAGAGTGGAATTATTGGATTTTGCATATCCAATACAAGCAGCATTTACCTGGAGGTAAGCATAATTGTGTACGTAACAGATGATATAATAAATTCTTAAACCATTTACATATTAACTAGCGGGCTGGGCAGACGTTGTCCTGCTTTGATAAAATAAAAACTGGTTCTCGATTTAAGGATAACTTACCTGTTCCAATTGTGAATCTAAACCAACCATCTAAATAACTCACTTAACCACACACAATTTTTATCAAAATTAAGGAGTTCAATGACATATACACGATAAAAAAAATAAAGTTCTTCAAAATTTTCAATACTATGATCGTTTGCCTGCCTTGTGGCGATTGTATTACAAATACTACTCTCTGTCGTGTGTAGATTCCAAATTCAAATATGGGAGTTTTTTGCGGGAACTGAAAGGAGATATAGTGCTGTGCAGTTTTATTTTCTAAAAATGTGTAAAATTACTCTAAACTGAACAATAGTTGTAGGATATTGATAGTTTTTGAGTAGTAATTATGTGTTTTGTGAGAAATGTGAACTGTATAGTTAAATGTGGCCTTTTGAGTTGTCACAAGAGCTCCGTTGAATGGCACTAGCTGATTACCTACAATTCAGCTGTGCTACACATAGGCTTAAGAAAATGATGAAACTATATTGTAAACGAAGATCGGGCTTAAAGGCCTAGCTGCCAAGCTATAAACCTAAATAACTAAAATGAATTCAAAATATGTGACAAAGTCACTTACGCCTGTAGAGCATTCTTTTGTTCCATATTCAAATAAAATAACGCTTTGTCAGATCACAGGCAGCTTTGTTTTACTTATACAAAATTTAATTCGGTTTTTACATATTATAATAAGTACCTAATAACCAAAAAATTAGAAGATTATGTGCTCTTTTTGCGTTGTCCGTTCTTTACGTATGCTATCGGTGCTCTTTTACCGGTTGTTCTATTTCAAAATATATATTTACAAATTTTCTTATATGTAGGTATATTATGTATGTATGTTTTCCTGTCTTTCTTTACGTGTCGTTTACTGTGATTTCTTGGATCGGTTTTATCGAGATATATAATCTCGCTTGATAAAAGTCTCACGTCACCAAAAGACTGGCCTGTAACACTTGGGGCAACGCATAGTCGTTGCCATCCTGTGGAAATACGGCCAGCGTTTTGGGCACGTTCCCAACTGTTTTATGATCTGTATACGATTTGTTGTTGATTTTACAGATTTGGATTCGTCCTACGTCAACCAGAATACGCTAGTTTCTACCGTACCTTTTACAGCAAACCTTTCACCAGGCCGAGTTGGAACTGTCTTTATGGCATGACATTTCTAGCAACTGTCATTTTTTGTTTGATAAAACGATGTGAGAAGGGCCTTATTAGAGGTGGTATGGAGAGCAGCATTAGTTATGAGATACTAATGGTTGTCGGGGGATATTGTCAGCATAGTGAGTTCTCAGACCATACTTACCTTTAGAATATGTATTTTAGTACATGTTGAGAGGTCGAACACCAAGACCCCAGCGCTCCCATCTTTGCCTCTTCGAAACTTCAGGTTTGATAAAATTTCTTGATTGAAGTCTAAAACCAACAGTTTAATCTTTTTTTTTTCATTCATATTTTTACTAGCTGTCCCGGCAGACGTCGTCCTGCCCGGTAAAAAATAGGGGTTGATCGTAGAGGGTTGAAAATCTAGGGCTGTATGTATTTTTGTATGTTGTATCATAAAAAAATATAAATTAAAAATTTTGTCTAAAAAATAAAATAAAAAATGTAGGGGTGGACTACCCCTAACATTTAGGGGGATGAAAAATAGATGTTGGCCGATTCTCATAGATACCGGATAAGCACAAAAAATTTCATCAAAATCGGTCAAGCCGTTTCGGAGGAGTATGGCAACGAAAACTGTGACACGAGAATTTTATATATATTTTTATGATGTACTTAGCTGACCCGGCTAATTTCATACCACCTCAGAATAAATAAATAAAAGAACATTGATTTCTAAACGAAGAGACGAACTTCAAACATTTGAGATTCAAAACAACGAAAAACCATTCCTTTTAAATTTGATTTGCTTTCTGAACGACTTTTAAATTTAATTGATTTCTAAACGACGGGACAAACATCAAATGTTTGAAAGGTAGGAATAGTTTCTAAATGAAATTGAAATTGTTGTTTTTACTATATTCCAAGGATTTTTTTCATATTTACTCACCTTTTGAATCTTCCCTGGACTTCTAAAAATAATTCAAAACCAAAATTAGCCAAGTCAGTTCAGCCGTTCTCGAGTTTTAGCGAGACTAACGACTTGCAATTGATTTTTATATAGATAAGATTTTAAATGTACAGCATTAAAATTACACAATCTAATCTACGAAATAAGACTAATTAGTAAATTAAAATGGAACTAAAAACATTAATATAAATACCTTTTGTTTTACACATTGCCAAATGACAGTAACGGTCATCATAAACGCACCTATTGCACCTGTTGAACGCAACAAACAAGTAAGAAGAAGACAAATATATTTTTTTTGCATCTGGCTTATATTTTTTATGTTACCAGGCCGTAAAATCTTTAAAAATATAAATAAAGTCTTTTTTTCAGTACCGCCAATCTACGGCACGATGTACGCACGAAGAATTGCATATTTTGTCTTCTTTATATTCAGCTTTCTCATTTACTCCTTCTATACATCGAACCTGCTCTCTCACTTAGTGAATGATAAGAACAGTGGATTTGATTTGGATTTCTTGGCTGCGAGTGATATTGAATGTGTTGTGGTTGATACTATAAAGTTGTCTATAACATCAAATGTGAGTAATTGCAAGTAAAGTTTCGGTTATGAGTTTAAGAAATCAGTTAAATACTGTTTGTACGGGAAGCTTTTTACATGACAAAAGTTTTTCGTAAAAAACTGAAATAAATTGAAACATTCCGATAGCTACTAAGCTATTTCAGAAAATGCAGATTACTTTTGTTAGACCTTGATATTAGTTCAAAATAAATATAAAAAAATATCACGAAGAGTTTGTTTGTTTGTTCCAACACGCTAATCTCAGGAACTACTCTGGTCTGATTTGAAAAAAAATTCAGTGTAAGATACCCATTTATCGAGGAAGGCTATAGGCTATATATCATCACGCTACGACCAATTGGTCTCCATGGTCCTCCTCTTCCTCACTAGTCTTATCAAATAGGAGCGGAGCACCAATGAGGAATGTTTCAAAATGGGGGGGGAGTTAACATTTTTTTTTTACTATTCTACACAGAAGAAGTCGCTGGCAAAAGCTAGTAATACATAATTCTAATATCTAAAATAAGCAAGTTCCACGATTCCTATGAATAATGAAGTCTACGCAATTACCCTGGGGGTAGGTGAACATGAGTACCTAATAATTTCGTTCCAGCAAAATGGGTTAATGTATAAACCTAATAATAACTAACGTAAAACTAATACTAGATCGTTGGAATTTATTGTTTTTTTAGTGGGAACGGCCTAGAGTGAATCAGATTTTTGCCTTTTAATTAATAAACGTAATGCCCACAGAAAGGATTATTACTACATTGCTTACAAATACAATGAGAAAAGGGTTTTGCTATTCAAAACCATTTTTATATTTTGATTACAATATGAAAACTAATCAAAATTATACATACTGTAAAATACTTGTATTGTAAACTGGTTTTAGCTTATAATTTCTTATTTATTTATCGGTGTAGGCTTCTGGGGTTTGGAAATTGCATGGAAATTAAAGTAAGCATGCGCTCGCTACTAACTGAGACTCGCATGACACTGATTTTCAAATATCAACCAACAGCACCGTGTACACCCTGTCCGTGTTGAACTAACTAACTCCGTTGCCTTAGTGAGCCAAAATGTGTTTTGGCTTCCTAAACGACAATACGCAACCTGTTCCTGTCCTGTGCGATTTCTTGCCAGTTAAGGGCTTGAAGCTCACACAGGTCAGCCTGCACTCTGTCCTTCCACCGGTACTTGGGGCGACCGATCGGACGCCGCCCATCCGATCGTCTCAAATAGGCCCTCTACACAATTCGATCCTCTCCCATCCGTTCCACGTGACCGAGCTAACAGAGGCGGTCAGATTTTGTCTCTCCTAGTATGTTAGGCTCGGCCACATAGTTTTCAATTTCAACGTTGGTTCGGATCCTCCAGCTGCCATCGTCTCTCCCAGTTAGATCCAAAATCTTACGGAGAACCTTTTGTTTCGTTCGTCCGTCCGCGTTGCCCTTATTTAAATTAAAAAATAAAAATATGTTACGTAAGTTTTCGCGACTAGTACATAACAAGCCGCGCTTAAAAAAAGTAAAAACATATATTTTTTTTAATTATAATCGGCAGAGAAACAGACATGTGTTATGGATAATCTATATTACCCATAAAACAAGAGTAACTTACGTATAACTCTAGGATCGATCCCAGGCACCCAGACCATAGTAAATATCGCAGAAAATATGTTTCCGAAATTTATTATAATTAATATAAATACTGAGGTTGGACAAGGGATACTTTTCATCGCGCATAAGGGGATATATTTTGGGATAGACTTATATAAATATTATCCTTGGCAGAAGGATAGGCTGTATTAAAGCCTGCTCTTACAATAAGAGACACGTACAAGATGTTGACACAAAGATAATGATTTTTTAGTTTCAGCATCAAAAAAATCTATCAATAGTGGAAAAAAAGCTGCTTAACATGAGATCCGTATCAGCCATCGAAGGTCTTGAAGGTGTTAAAGCAGGAACTACTGCTCTTCTCTCAGATTATATGACTCTTTTACCTTATATCGAACGAAGTAAGTATTGTTACGAGTTGTGAGACTCGAATTAAATATGCCGTTGGAATTATTATAGAGTTTATTAGAACTATACAAACACGTATAATACCAGTACAAATATAATCGAACACAACAAATCCAAACGTATGCAGAAGGTCGTTATTCAATAAAACGCGCAAAGTCCGTCACTATTCGATTCCCGATTGTAGTAAATACGTTTCGCCTTGATCGAAGTTCTCGCTCGACTGCCCCCTCTCTCAACCAGACTATCATTTTATACTGCACAAATTTAATGTGCACGTATCGTAATTCGAGACACCCAGCTAATGATTCGACCGCAAGCGTCCATAAATGAATATAATAAAACAATGGGCTTTTCTCTAGGAACGTATGCCTATGAATAAGTAAATTAAAGAAGACGATCATAAAAGAATTACAATTAGTTCAAATGCCGACAGGTAATAATTTTTTTTTTCAGATATGCAGGTGGATTTTGTTTTTGTCGGGACCTGAGTTGTTGTATTTACATTAGGAAATTATCGTTCTTTTTATGAAATCATAGCAATAACCACTCGCGAATTTAAATAAAATAAAATGTGCTATAGTAAGCATAGATTAAATAAAAACTTTTAAATTTAACCAAAGATGACTTCTTCAAATGTCTTTAAGTGAAAGTGAATAAAATAGAATTTTTAATATTTTAATTTTAATTTTAATCCGTCCAAGCCTTGCGTTATTCGAGGGACATACGCCTCCCTTAAGTTCCAAGGTGGTATATCTCAATTGCCATGTAATATTACTTTTCCGCAACGTCGGTAGTTTCACTAATATATTCGCAGTTTCTTGCACCATGAGCACCTTTATTCATAATTTTATAGCCCTTAGGGTGGATTACTTTTATCTTTATAGCTTGATTGAATCATCAGGTTTTGGTGAAATTTATGTGTATGACTTTTATTACATTGTTTTTGTACGAGTATCGAAAACTACACAAATTATATTGCGGCGAGTGATGGTGGAAAGCTCTAAATAATGATAAGATATAGAAAGAATTTTGTTTTCAGAGCAGGCCAACGTTTGCCAGAACCGCTAGTATACTGTTCGAGTGTAACGGGACTCGAATTAAATGCCGTTAGACTTATTAAAGAGTTTATTAGCGTATAACACAAGTACAAATATAACCGGACACAAGAAATCCAAACGTAATGCAGAAGGTCGTGATTAAATAAAACGCGCAACGTCCGCTACTATTAGATCTACAATTGTACACACGTCACGCCTTGATCGTAGTTGTCGCTGAACTGCCCCCTACCTCAATCAGGCCATCGGTTTCTACTGCACAAATGCAATTTGCCCATATCATAGTTGACGTAATCCGAAACATCTGGCTAATGACTCGCCATAAATGAGTACAATAAAATAATGGGCTGTTCCCTAGGAACGTATGCCAATAAATAAGTAAACATAAGACGATGATTATATAAGAATTACAATTAATACAAATGCCAACAGGTAATAAAATGTGGTTTTCTTTCAGCTATGCAGGTGGATTTTGTTTTTGTCGGGACCTGAGTTGTAACAATACTAACAATAATATAAATGTTGAGTTGTAACAATACTATATATATATATGTCGGAGGGAAGCTATAAATCTGATAATTGTTGTTGTTTGGATTTATAACGCACAATATTATTTGTTTACATTTTAACTACTTTTAAAATTCTTAATTCAATTTTATTTGATTTGTTAACTGTTTCTATAACTTGAAGATCGTTTTAACTTATAAAAGTTATGAATATTGTAATTTAATAAACGACCAATGAGAGCAAAGAATGTCTTGAGAGGGGTCAAGGACGCCCTCTATACTTGAGTAGTATCTACTTCGGCAGACGGAGGAGTTTTTGTGGCACATTCGGTTGATGGCAATAGGTCGAGTTGGACCATGGAGTATTTTAAAGAAAGTATTTAGTTGGAAGTATGTGCGGTGCCCTGAACCCGCTGCTCGGTCTAAACTATGTTAAAATGTGTTTTAGATCTAAATTAAAATTGTATAAACCGTGGCCTTGAGTTTTTATGCTCGCATTTTACCCTGATGACGCCCACTAAACCTGCAATAACTAAAAGAGATGTCGTGAGAACGAGGCCTTCTCCGACATATATATATATATATATATATATACACATGTTATTTAGCAGATAGCCACTGGACATTAGTACTATGTGGACTATATTACGACGGCACAGTTACCTGTCGCACTGCTTACATCGAAATGTTCCACAGTGGTGATGAACATTTGTTTTTTGCTATTTACTAACAAAACTTTTAAAATGTTTATTCATAATAATATTTAGTTGCTAAAGAATGACTAAACAGATATACAATGCAAAAGTGGATGGATGCAGAAGTCGCGGAAGGCCACGACACACCTTCCATGATCAAATTGATCATGTATTAGCAGAAGGTGATGTCAGGAGCCTTAAGAATAGACGAGCGTGCATGACAAGAGCTATGAATGTCAAAGAAGCAAGTGAGGTATGTAAGAATAAGCCTGTATGGCACTCTGTTGTTCGTGCCTACCCCGCAAGGGACCTGGCGTGAAGTTATGTATGTATGTATATTTAGTTGCACTCTCACGTGTTCAGCGATTTTCATTGAATGTATTTTTAAGTCCTACCACTTGGGTTATTTTCCGAAATTTTCAGTTCACAGTTCAAAAGTTATCCCTAACAAAATTTTAAATTTTATTTTATTTCGAAGTTATACTGCATATTTGAAAAAAGAAACAATTTATTCATGTTATTTTTTTCTAATTTACAGCGCTTGGTAATGAAGACCTTTGCAAAATTATACAAATTGATTTATTTTCAAATGTCAAGAAATATTTTTTCACATCCAAGAAATTTCCATACAAGAATGAATTTAAAATCGGGTAAGAATTTAAATACGTTGTTGACTATAAATCAGATTCGAATATGGTGGATGAGCTGAATTTGATGAAGTTTTATTTAGATGTAGCTTAAAAATATTTCTATGTTAGCTAGAATTTAATGAGTGGTATTTTATTTTGTTGTGTAGTTTATGTATAATTTCAAAAAACTTGTAAATTTATTTTAAAAATATTATAAATATCAGATAGAGTTTAAAATCTCAACTGCTTAATGACATTTATATACCTTTTCAAGCTACCATAAAAAAATCTCAATAAGTGTTAGTTAAATACTTGCCTAAAATTTGTTATGAGTCTAATTTAGTTTAGCTGAGTACATACTATGCGAATAGCCGCTTCGATCCGGTCAGCCGTCCGGTTGGCCACGGGAGAAAAAATGCACGTAAAATGGTTTCTGCATCTGCTACGAAGCTAATTTATTTATTTATTTAATATGGTATACAAACAGATTACAATCAGTTAAAATTACAATTAATATGTTGGTACGTCTTATTGAACTAGAATGTAACCCAAAATAGTATACACAGCAAAGTTACAATATAAATTGTTTATAGTTTAGGAAGTATTTGATTATTAGGGTAAAGGGTAAAAGTGGATTAGAAATCTGTTATTTTAAAATTGATAACACCATTTTTTTAAATTTAGAATGTGACTTTTGAAATATATCCAAATGTGGGTGCTCCGAAGACAGTGTATTATATGTACGACGACACCGTACTATGGGGTTATAGTAAGATGTGTTGTTTCTGTGTATCTGTAACATAAATGTATTGCATTTGCGAAGTTTTATATTTACATAAAATTGAAGTAACTGCAGCAAATAAGAAGAATCTAGAATAGAATGTAATATTTTATGTAACAAAAGCAGATCCATTTGTTTTCGCCTGGTACTTAATGCGATAACCTTAAAATGGGACAATCTAGCCTCGTAACATGCTAAATTTCTGCCAAGACCGGCCTTATATGATAATATTTTGAATTGCTAATACCACTATACTAATATTTTCTTAAGTTTTCGCGACTTGTACACATAATAAAACTACGTTTTAACGGTTTTAAGCGCGGTAATTTATTTTATTTAGGTTTATCCGACGAAAAAAAATATAAAAAAACACCCAAATTTCAATAGAGAAGATGGTTGGCAGGTACCACCTGTTTGGGATCCAATCATCAAAACTATTAAGAACCAAACCCAGCAAAAACTAACTGCCAGACCTCAAGACACTGTGAGCTCTTTCTGCGTGCAACGAAACAAACCAACTTCACTGATAATTTCTTTTATTTTTTCCTTCCACTCATTTTAATATTATATAAAAATTTTTAGAACTAGGCATGTTTGCTGAAGAGTTTCTTGCGCCGCTTCTTCTCTTCAAGCCACAACATGTTGTGAAGCGGTGGTAAATTAGATTAGGCTCCCATAGAGTAAATAATATCCATAAACAAAATTAAAACTAAATAATTAAAATGAACAAGTTGGCGGTAGGCTGAATTAAAATTTTGACAATACACGTTCGACAAATGTCATCTTTGTCTTCCGTGACCACGGCAACTGAAAAGCGGCCGAAACGTCGGATAAACCTAAATAAAATAAATTACCGCGCTTAAAACCGTTAAAACGTAGTTTTATTACCACTATACTAATCTAGATGAACGAAGCGCTACATCCCCATGACCAGTCAACCGGATAGTTGTTATTCAGCCATTCCTCACTTACATGTAGTTGCAGTTCAAGCTACCAAATACCACTAGCCGCAAGTACAACCATATAATGCGGGTTAGGACTAGCTGCATACTACGTGTGAGGTATTAGGCTTCTGTTATACAGGTCTGACTTTCTAGTACTAGTCCCTTTTTTGATTAAATATGGTTTTACCTCAAGTGCCACACCGGGTCATTGTGAAAAATACCGCGTAGATATAGATATTATCTATATCTACGTCTACGTCTATATCTATGTCTATCTATGTCTATATCTATTTGCGTAAACGATCGAAAAATATTATGCACTATAATTAGACTTCAAAACGAAAATATCCAATGAGAAGTCGCTTTTTTAGATTTGGTATGAAATCAATAACTTTCAAATTTTTGGGAATCATTGATTTTTATAGAAGAAAGTTGATTTTTTATACCGACTTCCAAGTTTTTTTTGCCGACCTCGAAAATTTCGCCGACGTAAGCACTAGCCCCTAGTGCCTAGTGTAAATCCATCAGAAGATTGTACCAAAAGTTGAACTATCGTGAATATTTGAGGCTGCCGAGATGTACACTGTTACATTTAAAAAACTGAGAGCAACACTGTTAAGAATTATTATTTTTACAGGATATTAAGAGCCAAAGAAGCAGGTTTACTAAGAAGAGTCGTCTTCTACGATGTTTTTACTCCTATTAACTGCGATCAATCGCATTTCCAAACACATTTGCTACAAATATTTACGCCTCTTACTATTCTTGCTTGCACCCATGTAGTTTGCGTGATTATTCTTTTAATTGAGAGATACCATTATAAACGAAATAAAGTTTTGCCATATACTGAGTGAATAGCAAGAATTATATACTAATAACCTTATTATCGCTTACTTATGTATGTTAACTTTTTAATTTTAAGATGACTAATAAAGAGTTCTGTTTTAATTACTTTATAATAAATGTATATTAACTATGGAATACAAGTTTATTTAATTCAGTAAACGAATACATGCATGATGAATTGTAATTATTATATATGAAAGCCATAAAAATATATACATAAATTATTATTATGAAAATTAATCAATTTTGTAGGCAAAAATTATCGTGTTGATTATATCTTTACGAGTTGCGGGACTCGAAATGAAATGCTGTTAGACTTATTATAGAGTTTATTAGAACTATACAAACACGTATAACACAGGTACAAATATAGCGGAACACAACAATTCCAAACGTAATACAGAAGGTCGTAATTCAATAAAACGCGCAAAGTCCGTCACTATAAGATTTCCCATAAGGTACACACGTCACGCCTTGATCGTGGTTCTCGTTCAACGGCCTTCAACTCTCCACCAGGCCGTCCTTTTTTGCTCCACCAATGCAAATGCAAATGTATGTTCACCTGGCAACTTCACCACAGTTTCCTAGAATTAGCTTGTAACACCTGGCTAATGATGCTTATGAGTGAGTACAATAGACTACTCTCCACAATAAATTAGAGACATATGCCAATAAATAAGTGAACAAAAGAAGACGGTCATAAAAGCATTACGATTAGTTCAAATGCCGACGGGTAATATATGTGCTTCTAAAAAACTGTACGTGGAATTTGTCAGCGCCTAGATTGTAACAATATATTTTTTTTTAAAATGACTTGTATAATTATTGAATTATTTTGAAGTATGAATGTATGAGTATGAATTATTTATAAGTATGTATGTATGTACAATTTGCATGCCTGACCGGCAAAAACATGTGAAGAAACCTCAGAAGCAACATATCATCTATGTAGACACCATGTTTTTGAGCAAAAAAATGCTTGATTGAATAATTCATGAAAGACTGCTATGAACGTAGATGTGACTCGATAAAATCTAGTTCTCAGACTTCTTTTCCCTTTACATACTATATAAAATAGAATATAATATACTTTATTGTGTGATGACATGTTTCATAAACAATACACAGAAATAGCTTAAAATTAAGTGCAATTGGAAGCCTTATCGCTAGCAGCGATCTCTTCTAGACAGCCTTGGGTCGGAAAGAGAAAATGGCATAAAAGGACAGGATTTATATATAAAGTTTTAAAATTATTTTTAGTCAACACTTTAGAACAATTATGCTTCTATATTTCCTTTTGCGCGACTAATACATATAATTAAAATTACGATTAAACGGTTTTAAGCGTGGTATTTTATTATTTTTATTTATTTGTTTTTTTTTATTCCGACATTTCCTTCACTTCAGTACCTGTGATCACAAACATTTTTGCTATCCGTATATAATTGCGGCTACTAAGAAGAGGTCGAAACAAAAATAAAATGTGGGGTAAAACATAATTTTATTTATAAATGTAAATTTTGCACAAACCAAAAAGGACAGAAATTAAATACAGTCTAAAATAAAACTCAAATTTAAAAGATTTGCCAAATTTCATCTTTTAAAATCTCCTTAACCAAAGTAGTCCTACATCAAAGTTGATTTCAGATTTGAAAATAACTTTTCATTTCCTTTCGGTCTTCTATTGCTATAAATGTATACCTACATTTCAATGTTTTTACTTTATCTTTGATATACTTTTTAAATGGACAGTTGAAATCGTTTTTGCCTTAAAAATTCCAGATTAAGAATGCTCTTTTAAGAGGATTTACCTAAAATAAATATATATAGTTTTCTAATTTGTTTTATTTAGAAGGCTGAAAGGGCATTTGGATTAAGAATAATAATAATAAACCCGCAGGGGGGCTTTGTGGCGAAGCCTTAGTTGAGTAGCGACACTTCGTACCTGACTCCGGGGGCCAAGACAAGGCCCCCGCTTCCGTGCTTGCCTTAGCCAGCCGGCACGGAGTGGAGATCGCTAGAGCTAAGACTCAAGCTCCAGGGGTGGAAGTGATAAATGGCATCACGTAGCTTCGGTGAACCTGCAGCTCACCTCTTTACATCCCTTGGACACTCATACCCATGTTGCCCCTATCTTTTATGGCATTTTTAGGGGCCCATGGAGGGAGTGGCGAGTCACCGTCTGCCCATTTTTCCATGTTCCCTGAACATTGCGACGGGCTGACGCCATAGTCCCCATATTTCCAGACCGCTAGTACCACAGTTCACCCCAATAGCCCGGTACTTTTATCCTCATTTCCCACAATAGTCCTACACTGGCCGGGGCTTGTCTTTGGGTACATTATTATATGGTGTAGACAGGGATAATCGCCGATCAGTGTCACGCCACATATTTACATTAAATTTGTCAAGGGGCCTCTACGTGTTGGCCTCCCCATGGCCTTACGCAAGCCCTCCAAAAGTCCGGCCCATTTTTATGGCCCGTGGTCTTGGATGACATACAATAACAGGTGACTAGGAGGATTCTAGAACCCGATCTCAACGCCATTTACCGGTTCCAATTGTAAATTTAAACCATCCCGGGACCCACTTAAATACATACACAAAATTTCGTCAAAATCGGATGTATAGTTTACAATTCTATAAAAGACATACAGACAAAAATTTGTCTATAGAAGAATAACATTTTAATATAGTAAAAAAATATCGATATGCACTAAACATATTACTTACATATATTGTTATTTTTAATATGATGTGGTGGTGTCTGTATATACATTATCTTATATACTAGCGCCATTGCGGTCGATTTTTGAATTATTATATTGATACTCATGATGTAACCCTTTTTGAATTTCAAGTCCAAATAAAATTATCGTCTTTGTCTATATATCCAACGATTATAATCATGAAATTGATAAGACTTTTGGTCAATATTTCTGACCAATTTCTAACGGAAACCAGTCCTTCATTAATTATGTGTAATTAAACAGTCCTAATTCAATATTGAATTAATTCAAGTTTTCATAGTGTAATTTGGAGCATATCGTTCCGGTTAAAGGCGGTGTGGCGAAGCATGGCTGACGTTGACCACAAACAGTGTGTTGTTGCAAATGTCCATAGGCTATATGTAACCGAATAACCGATTTCCATCAGGTGGGCTGTTTGCCTGTCTGCTGAAGTTGTGCTATAAAAAATATATTATTTTTTCATTGCTAGAGTACAGCAGATAGGCTGCCAACCCACCTGTTGGATCCCGGTTACCAACAGCTATAGACCGTTACAATTCCAAAGATGCTATCAAAAATTGCCTCAAACCTGTCTGAAGGTTGTTCCGTCGCCTTTTACGACAGGCCGCTCGACCGAAGGATATTGAATTCTTTTTCCGTTTTTGGCCGAATAATTTTGAACAAGTCTAGAACTAAAAATCGAATGTAATAAATTCTTAATTTTACTAAGACATTTTTTAACTTAATCCTTCACTGACTGCCAGCTGCACCCAAACCAAAAGGAGACGAAGATCCTGTCGTAAGAAAATATGTGCCAGGCTCTCCAGGACCAGAGTTCATTCCCATATAAGCCAAGGCATTTTTGGAACACAATCCCTCTTTGAACATTGTCCAATTCTCACATTTTCGGGCTGAAAGACAAAATATATTCACTACACACTGACTACTGTTTTACCATATTTTTTTACATAATACTTGAGTTTTCAAACCCTGGTACGTAAGGCTTGTTTACGGTTCCTCGGTACCCCGGTATGCCTTAACTCAATACTCGACCGCATAACAATAGTTTCTAAGAATCACACCTGGTTAATCACTACCATAAAATATTACAACACACAATGGACTCTTTTTCTAATTACAAATTTTAAAGACAAATTAAACAAAAGAAATTCAAATGCCGAAAAGCAGTTGATTACAAACTGCATTCAGTGAAACTATCTAAGCTAACAATTAAAACGCTTCAAAATCTTTTGCATTATTTAGGGAGAGCTAGCGGGTATATATGCGAAAAGTAACTTTGTTTTAATTCTATGTCAAAATAATAATTATAGCACCTTAATACCATTAATTGGAGATTTTATTAAACTAATTTATATGTATAATAATGCTGGATCTATTTAAGACAAAAGAATGGGTAGACGCAACGTATATAAGGCCAAATTTATATTTGCATTAGTAAAATAGTTATCTTGCGAAGCTGGCGAGGAAGGTCCTTATCATCATATGGACAGAGGTTTTCCATCTCAACTATAATAATATGCTCCTTATAATGTCACAAAAACTCCCACATTGTTATTTATTTCTACATAAATTCTAACTTCGCTTAAATAATAAAAAATGACATTAAAATTCTATCTTATCATTTTAATTTTAAAATATTATCATAAAGATATTTTTTATTTCTGTTTGAACAACAATAAAATTAATGCGAATATTAACTCCTATCATTTAAATAACGCCATAACCTTAAAATGCAGAAACAATGAGGCTGCCATGTTTTGTAATACTGATATTAGAGGGATCAACCAAATTGAATGGCATAGAACTAGGACAAGACGGCATGGAGTACTGTTCTATCTTTGGGACGGGTCATCCAAATACCAGTTAGAGGCGATGGAATCAATTGAGAAAAGAGCCAAGAAGCTGGTCGGTAAAGATCGTCTTTTTATGCTCGACTTCAGAGTCAGGAGCATAGACGCAAGGTCGCGGGGCTGACTGTTTTCTATAGGATACATGTCGGGGAGTGTTCTTTTTAGAATTGCACGAGCTGATTCCTCCATCCCCATTTTACCATCGGACAATCAGACGCACCGGTTTGCGCAACCGTTACATGGCGGAAACACCACCAATAAGAACCAAGCCTTTCGCTTCATCTTTTCTAGTATTCACTGCTGAAGAGTGTAATAATTTGCCGGAGTCTTTTTTTCCTGACAAATACAATCTTGAAGTCTTCAAGTCATGAGAGAATAGGTATCTTGTAGGTAAGCGTGCTCCATCCTAGACTACGTCATCAGTCGACATCAGATGAGACAGTGGTCAAACGCAAACTTATACTTCCATAAAAAAGACGGTGTACAATGACACCGAATGATAAGTGCATGCTTACATCCAACCCGACAAGTGTCTAATAAACTTAAATATGAACTACCTAAAGTAAATAATTATTACGGGCTTTGGATCAGAAGATAGATCTTATAGACTAATCCATAAAAGAAGGCTCGCAGACGTGACGCTGCAATCGCTGTATAGGTCAGAAAGCTGACTAAGTAACCATGCGTTCCGGCTAGGATCAATCCCGCGCACTTTGAGTTTGGGACGCGTGCAAACCATAGTAATTATCTGCTTATCCGTAACTCACTGAATATAATTGCTCTCCATATATTCAATATACTCTTTGTAATTACTGAATAATAGTCCTCCTTGACGTATCCGTCAACGGCGAACCTTGTCAAGTCCGGCTGTGCGAATGAAGGTGGCTAAAGAAACCAATAAATAATTACTGTATACTACAAACTAAATATTGCTCTGTTAATGCCGTAAATTCATTACCTGGCTACTTTACGAACGGAATTGTAACATATGACAGAACTGTCACTTTTTTCACAAGTTTAGTTCCTTCCGTTGGACTTGTTTCGTGGCGCGGACTGTAATATTTGATTTAATTTTATATTATCTCACCAGGAAACTGTTTAGGTGATGTCAGAGATTCAGCGTAATACTCCCAAGCGCGGCTATGATCACAAATTGACAGCAAACACCTAGGTTGTGAACGCCCACCATTGGGATAAAAGTCCTTATGACCTTAAAATAAAAAGGGTATATAGTAAATATTGATCTACAAAAAAATTTGGAGCGGTTTTATATATAGCTCATTTATTGCTGCGTGATAATTGAAAACGTCAGTGGATGAAGGAGTAATATATTTTTGAATATTATTACTTCACTATAATATTGTTACCAGTTACAGGACTCGAATTAAAATGCCGTTGGAAATTCTGTAGAATTTATTAGAACTATACAAACATGTACACATGCAAGTAAATAAAACTTCTACTGCGTTAGTTTTACAGATTTAGGCTTTGACCGAATGCGCCTTATTAGCGCAGACCCACATTAGTACATACTTTAGCGGCCAATATTTGACATCATTAACAATTTCGCATCTTAAATAATGTATTAATCATTAAACCCTTCGCCATATCTGCGTGAAAAGGCCGTTAGTAGCAGGCGGGACCCAATTGCAAATTCTAAACAAGAAACAATTATGGGTGTCGCTTGCTACTAAACTTAATGCGGGTATTTAACTTAAGTTTTCAAGTCATAGTCTGTTAAACCGAAGTAGAGTTTGTTTATAGTTTATTTTAATTTTGTTTTCTATTCTTAATCTTATTTCTAATTCTATTTCTAAGTGGACCTTGTAATTAACATATTCAAATTCAAAAGATTTATTCAAAATAAGTTCCACTGGAGAACACTTTTTGAAGGTCATATAGGTTAAAATTATTATTTATTTTTTTACTTCCGAGTCTATATACACCGCTTCGCATCGTGTTGCTGTTAAGCAGAAGAAGCGACAGGAAACTCCCCAGGAACACGTCTAGCTAAAAATTGATTTTCTTTATATTTCTTGTTCCATTTATATTTCAAGTTCTTTTTCTAAAGTTTTATACAGAAGTATGTTACAGAATGACTTTTGAAGAATAAAAATAATAATAAATAAATACGTAATAAAAAAAAACACTGAAGCCCATCAGCAACGGTTTCATCGCCATGCAAATGTCGCGGCCTTCCAGCTCCTTAATAATACAGATTTATTAAAAAGACTCAAAAGGACAATACCATTTTGAGTTAGTGTTATAATACTCTCATAATAATGAAGTGTAGTGCAGAGTTTTGTCCTCATTCTCCACAATAGTCCTACACTGGCCGGGGCTTGCCCTTGGGTGAATTATTATATGATGTAGACAGGGATAATCGCCGATGAGTGTCACGCCACATTTACATTAAATTTGTCAAAGGGCCTCTACTTGCTGGCCTTTCCATGGCCCCGCGCAAGCCCTCCAAAAGTCTGGGCCATTTTTGTGGCCTGTGGTCTTAAGAGACATACAAATAAAGTGTAGTGCTATGTGCTAAAAATTAGCAAAGAACACACGAACAAAGTGCCTTCTACTTAATAAATATAATAGGTAAACGTAAACGGACACATTCTTAGTTTAAGTTATATCAAGTTATTTTAGGTCAGATTTAAATGATTTATTAGTCTTATTTTATAGATTAGATTGTAATTTTAATATTGTATCACAAGATGCATCATTTATTGAAAAAAATCTTATTTCTGTCTTTATAGTGCATTATTTTTTAAAATTGTTCTTTTTTATTTTATTTATTTTTTATTACTAAGTCATGGTGACTGTTACAATAAATCCTGTCTACAGTATAATAATATAATAAATACCTATTGGATCTTGGAGTCCAAGCATCCCACCATTAGTATGTATGACATCTACATACTGAGCATCAGTCTTGTCTAATCTTCCGTCGAGGTTTGCCATAACAAAACACGGTCCAGCAGGATCTAAGCCCGTGATCCTTCCAAGCTGCTTCCCGGTTAGTTCTTGGACTTTTCTACCAGTAACTCCAGCGATATGTGACCCCAGACTGTGTCCTATTATCGATATTTTTAAAGGGTCCTTACCATCTGAAATATAAAGATAGTAATGTAATTAAGGATGAAATGGAATAGGTCAAAAGCGGGCTAAACTTTTGCAGAGTATGTCATTAGATTAACGGAAATTAAGTGTAGGGGTATACATACGTCTTATATATAGACACTAAAGTTATTTGGGCTAGGAAACACGTTTTTAGGGTCCACCAACAAGTTTCGAACGAATAATGGGAAAAACAAAAATACGTTTGATAAACAAGGTTTTGCAGAGAAACAATGATCCCTACCTCCCGTAGCAGAGGATATATAGTATCTTGCGACGTTACTCTATACGTTACTGCCACTACAGGTTGAAGGTCACTACTGTACCATCATAAACCGTTATCTAACTAACAGCTTATCTTCGCAGACAAGCTCGCATGAATATATATATATATATATATCCTCTGCTACGGGAGGTAGGGATCATTGTTTCTCTGCAAATAACAACCGTCAAATTGAATAATATTGTACACTTTGGATTGTTTTATCCTGAGTGTATGGTAATGTTGAATTATAAAAAATTCTAACCATCACCTAGCATGTGAGCGTCGTGCACCTGATGAGTCTAAACACCTAGAGACGAAACGCGTACACATGGGGGTGTTAACGTGGGGGTTATCGGGGTCCTATATGGGCCTCTCTCCATATCACATCCTCTGTATCGGTTCCTGAAAAGGGACCTTCATGCGAGCTTGTCTGCGAAGACAAGCTGTTAGTTAGATAACGGTTTATGATGGTACAGTAGTGACCTTCAACCTGTAGTGGCAGTAACGTATAGAGTAACGTCGCAAGATACTATATATCCTCTGCTACGGAAGGTAGGGATCATTGTTTCTCTGCAAATAACAACCGTCAAATTGAATAATATTGTACACTTTGGATTGTTTTATCCTGAGTGTATGGTAATATTGAAACAAGGTTTTGTCACTTTTGTTGAAAAAAAAGTTTGATTTGTGTTTAGGAATACACTTACACCTAATACATAAACATTAAAACCGTTTTTTAGTTTAGTAAACAAGTTTTGAATTAGTTATTATAATTTTAAATTTAATATTAATAAATCACAATACTGTCACTTTTTTACTTTACGAATAAATACACCTTTTTGAAATTAAAATAGTAAAGTTATTAAAAAAAAATTATCTCAAAAAGTACATGTCTCCTAGACACGGGGGTTGGAGAAGGGAAAAGTAATCCTCCTCTCTTCTCCCCACCCTCTTAGTTATGCCGCCATAACAATTGATTTGTCTTCTGGCATTAGTGACCAGGTTCTAGTCTCCCTCAAGAGATCAGCAGCGCATTTGTAGCACCTTTGGTGTTGCAAATGTCTACAGGCGATGGTAACTGTTTCCATCAAGTGGGCCGTCTGCGTATCTCCTAAACCCATGCAATAAAACACTAAAAATAAAATTTAAAATTCTCAAAAACTGTATTTTATTTTCTTGCCAAGTTATCATATAATCAATTTATGAATTTTGTATTACAGGCAGTTCATAAAAAAGAAGAAAGAAATAAAATATTTGAAGAGTATATTAAAATACAGATTCGGTGATTGCTTTAGTTGTCCTTTTTGTGTTACAGTAATTGTACTCAAGATTTTATCTAGTAAACAGTGTAAACAGACACTGAAGCGACACTACAAAAGTTCTTTCCTTTTAAACTTAAAACGAATAAAATATAGATAATTAATTAAAGAAATATTTGTTCTTTGTTTTTACTATGACAGTTACTCGATTAGAAGCTAAACAAGCAAACCTCGAGAGAGTATTCAAAACGGGAAATTACAAGTCAAAAACGTAAATAGACTGCTTTGTAGGTCGAACGAAAATGCTTTCCAAGGACTACGAATTTCTTAAACAGGATAACAATAGATTTGTTTGTTAAATCGTAGGTACATTAAATTTCTTTATAGCACGGGAAATTTCTAAAACTTAACAAGGATTTTTATGTGAAGTCGCGGAATGAAAAGATTCGTCACCTTAAAGTCGACTTTGGCTTGCATGAATACCAGAAACAGTACTGCCACGATTTTAATTAATATTACGTTTATATAATATAGACACGTGAAAAAAGAAAATTACAATGTTGACAATGGCAGGAACTGAGATTAACAATAAGAAATGAAGAGGATATAATCACTGCGCTTATCACAAATATTAAAACCAATAAAAAGGTTATATACCTCTAAACAATATGAAAGTCAAACTACCAACTACAAAAGTAATTATAAACTTTATTTTGAAACAGTTAAACATAATTTTCTGTGGAACAGTCTGTTCTGGGACTTAAGTTTGAAAAGGCAAAATGTGCTTGAAGACCGTTAAATGAATCAATTTGAAAACTGGCAAACCTTTTCATACCACGACTGTACTTACTAATTTATTTTTTCATTAATAACGGTAATTATTCTTAACTATACAAATCATAAGTCTTGGTAGCGTAATGGCTAGCGCACACCTCCTAAACTCAAAGGTCGCGGGTTCGATCCTGGCCGGAACGCATGTACCACTTAAGGTGTTTTCTGACCTAATGTGCATATTGTTACAATTACCACTTGCTAACAACGGTGAAGGAAAACATCGTGATGCAGCCCGCACATCGAGATAACCGATGTGTCAAACCTGCCAAGCCGCCTTGGACAAGCGTGGCGGGTATACCGTCCATTCCCCTACCGTGGGAGGCCCGAGCCTAGTGGGACAGTTATGGGCTGTTGTTATTATATTATTATACAAACCATATTGAATATAAGACGTATTAACGCGGTTGATACAAGTCTCACTTAATTATCAGGGGCCCTCTAGCATCTAGGGAGCAGAGGAGTCTTCACCCCTGTTGACGAAGTGAGTTTGCCTTACCCAGGGCATTCTCAAACACTGATGCGCTAGAATCATCGTGGGCGTTACTACGTTCTAAGTCTCACGCTCTTCCTGCCATAAGCGCGGAGCACATGGGAGGAGGGTGGTTTTAGTGGAGTATTGAATATTCAAGGCTCCACACAAGCCGGTGATTTGACTCTGGTGCCCATTCGTGGTGTCACCTCTCGTCACTTTGGTGTAATCCCTAGTAAAAGACGCGGTAGTGTGCGAAATGCATTTCCCCCGTCTCAAAAAAAGTCTCACTTAATTAAAAAGTTGGCTTAACTTTAAGGCTAGGCATAAACATTTTCATTCAACATAGAGATGCGTGCGGCCAGCTATATGGAACTTTCCCAAAAGCCGACGATTTAAGCGCCATATATATTATATTATTTTACATACTGGTTATCTGTATTTAATATTCATATGCAATATAATTAAGTTCATGTGGTTGCTTTATAAAAGGTACCTTGTATGATTTGACTTAGAAACTCTCCAAGTAGTTCCCCCATGAACACAGCGTAAGTCGAAGATCTGAAGTACTCCAAATTGATAATCTTTCTTCCATCTAGTGCTAATATCTTGATGCCCCTCTTATTCATTAGTTCTGGAGCTATTCCTTGCACCATTAATCCATTAGAACTTTCCATGAATCCATGTACCAAAATTACTATAGAAGAGGCATTATGCATTAATCTGCAAACATAATACAGTGTGTTTTTAGGGACAGAAACTAGGAATATCATAAGAGAATCACGGTTAAAAATATATCTATACTAGCTGTCCCGGGAGACGTCATCCAGCCCGGAAAAGCTTCAATCGATATTTAACCAATAAAAAATAGGGGTTGATCGTAGGGTTAAAAATTTAGGGTTGTATGTATTTTTTAATGCTGTATCATAAAAAAATCTAAAAATTAAAAAAAAGTAATTTAGGGGTGGACTACCCTTAAAGAAAGAAAGAAAGAAAAATATTTATTTCAAATTGCGACTTACACATTACATGCACATAAAGGAAGTGACAATAAAAGAAAGCCACAATATATGAAATGAGGTTGGCACTCAGTCTTTCGCTGTGCCGAAACATGTGTCGACACAGCACATTATATTATAACATTTAGGGGGATGAAAAATAAATGTTGTCCGATTCTCAGACCTACCCAAAATTCACACAGAATATCGAACCGTTTCAGAGGAGTATGGAAAATTGGTAACTAACATTGTGACACGAGAATTTTATATATAAGATTATTATAAAATTCTAAACATGCCGTGTTTATACATTAAAGTTATTGAAAAAACAATAACTGGAATAGGCGCCCTGACGGAATGACTCTAATTCCCTGGCAGCGTGGCAAGCCTTTGGTGTGGGATGCGAATTGCGTAGACACGTTGGCCGCATCCCATTTACCAAACACTTCTAGATCGGCCGGTTCGGCAACGGAAATATGCAACCCTCAGTGAGAGTTATATGTTTGTGCCGTTTGCTGTCGAGACGCTTGGACCGTGGGGTCCTGAGGCCATGAGCCTCTACCAAAATTTATCAAAACGACTCATCGACTCTTCAGGTGATCAGAGGGCTGGTGCCTACCTCGGCCAACGGATCAGTATGGCGATCCAGCGAGGAAACGTAGCCAGCCTTCTGGGCACCTTACCCATAGAAGACGGTGATCTGGGCTCAGTATTCTACTTATAGTCTTGAGGGACTATGGGTAGAATACAATACAAATAAGTTAAGTTTTCTTACATTGTATTCAATAGTATATAAAAAAAACATTACACATAACTGGAATAAATATATAAACACGATATTTTTTTAGTTTTTTTGTCTGTTTGTTCGGGATTCACGCCAAAACTACTGGCCCGATTTCGATGGTTTTTGCTAATTCTTAGAATTAAACTCTTTTTATCTTGTGAATACCGCGGGAATTTTTGGGGAAGGAGTAGTTTATAGTTGTTCGGGTGCCTAAAAATTTAGTACTTTGTGTCTTGGGAAACCCGCGGAAATTTCAAGTCAAGCATTAATGAATTCGCGGACATATCCTAGAATGTATAAATAAATTACAATAAATCATTAATTTAGTATTTCCGTTAATTAGTTTTCGTTTAGAAGTGAACTTGCATGATGAATTCGAGCCTGTTATGGAAAAAGGTCGTAAACGACAGAATTTGGGAATTTCACTCTTTTGTTACATTTAGCCAAAATCATTTTAACCCGTTTACAAAAATTCCTAGACTAATATCTTTTTTTTTATAGTACGAATTCCGTAGACGGGCAGACTTGATGGTAAGCGGTTACCATCACCTATGAACATTTGTGACACCAAAGGTGCTACCAATGTGCTGACGCTCTCTAAAGGGAGATTGGAACCTGGCCAAGAATGACGGGACATAACTCAAGATTGTTATCACGTCTGGATGGCTACTGGTCTAGAGTAGGCACCATCCAGACGAGCAAATATGCTACCACCTGGCGGTATCTGCATAAACGACAAAATTATGAACTTCTAAAATTTAGACATCTATGAGTATTGTACTAAAAATAATTTGTAAAGTAGATCTCTTGTAAAATTTAATATTATATGTCGCTTACAATGTTCTTCCATAACAGGCACTAATTGTTGATGCAAATCAAATCAAATAATTCATTGCATATAAAATTTGGTAGCTATACAAATACCTAGGTGTTGTTATTTAATAAAGTTTACATATTTTTTACCGATTTGGCGTATAGTTTTTTGAAAATCATATTATATAGGGGTTTACTATTCTTAATTTCATATTTATTTAGTTTTAATTATTGTTACTAATGTCTCAATATTATAATTATCCAATTTTTGTTACCTATATATTTATTATTAGATAAATTCTATATAAGATAATTATTTTCTAGTTCATGTTTGTTTATTCCAATATCGTGTGCATATTACTCTAGCAAAAGCAGCCTCAAGCTCTGGGGTTATTTGATCCACAAGTCGTCCAGCAAACTATTTGCATTTCATCTCAAAAACAAACAAAATATGAGATTGCGGTAGTTCAGCTTGGTACATGAGTTAAAGGGAATGAAAGCCAACCTTATGAGGTACTAGCTGTTTAATACATTAGTCTACTAGCATTCCCTTCGACTTTGACCCCGTTGGACAATTAAAACCTGAAATATTGGCAACACAACCATCCGTGTCGTGAATTTTTTAGCTACCCTCATTTGCGTAGTCACGGTTGGGCAATGATAAAATCCGACTTTTGCCACTGGTTAGGTTTCCCGTAAAATATAATGAAAAAATCAACTAAAAATATTTTTAATTTTTATTTAATATAATCATTTTTGTTCCGATATTCCAGGCATTTATACTATGTATAATATTATAGAGAAATATAATAAAATAGAATTTATTTACTCAAAGACAATACAATCCAATATATACAAATGCATAAAGAAAACGACACACGAAAGCAGGATTTGCTTCTATTTTTGTTGCAATACAAAGATAGAAAGTAACAAATACTCATACAAATAATTTTCCTAAACTAAGGAAAATATTATAAGAAGATTCAAAGTTACGATAAAGATATTAGGATTTAGGTGTAAATTTTTCGCTTTGGGAAAAGTTTGATATTTGTGATAGAAAAGTATTTTCTACAAGATTAAGTACTTAGTCTAAATAGCTATATGCTTAATAATTAGGTGTGTCAGCCGTTTTATTCGCATAGGACATGGAATTTATATTCGGAATCAATTTCTAAATACTTCGCGATATCGAAAAAATATAATAGAAATAAAAAATGATAAAAAACAGGGGGTTTAATTCGGAACAGGACATAACGAAAATGTATTGTTTAAATTTTGTCTTCGTTTTTCTGGATGTGTTGACCGATTTTGACGGGACATTCACCAGATAGCTGATGTTATAAGGAGATACTTATTTTTAAATTTAGGGTTCCGCGAAAAAATATCCTTGCGGACGAAGTCGGGAGCATAACTAGTTTAAGATAGAATTGATGTCTTATGCCCGGTTTTTGAGGTACATTTAACTGAAGTTTATCAGTTCGTTAGCACTATCAGTTCAATAAATAATAAAATTGCGTTTTTGAACACAACATCATGCGATAGTTAAACTAGATTCAACTTAACTGACCAATATTTGGTGTTTATCTATTCCATATCTTTTGTTAGTTTTTGACTTGAATAGATCCATCTAATGGCGAGTTTTGGTACTTATTGTAGGTTAACTGTTAACCTAAGTTTATCTATTAAATAACTTTATAGAATCAATTGTTATTGAACTCATAACTGGTAACCTCTGAACCCGGACATTAATCTTCAATATTGACATTTATCCTATTCTTGAATCTGTTTTGGACCCTTTGTAACCCAAATTTGCAACAGGTTGAGTTTGCGATCAGGTTTTAACTATTATTTATGATTAGGTAGCAATACCAATGTTTATTTAAATATTGGCATTTATTTTGAAACCTTAGTCTAATTTTACCTGTTTAGTTTTTTTACAGAACTTAAGTTGTACTTTACATTCCCATCTTTAGTGATCAAGTCTATTTCCAAAACGTCGTACACAGATGCATTTTTATTTTGCATTTGTTCATATGTTAATCCCAGGAAGCTCTTTAGTACTTCACCTGCGAATGCATTATTTTTATATAAGCAAGTGATGATATCTGGTTACCTTAGCCTTAAAATTAATTAAAGTGTTTCTGAAAAACAACTCCAACTGAGAGTGTAATTAAATCATTTGTAAAACCACAAGATACATAAAAAAATTAAAGTACTTTTATACACATGCTGCATCTTATCAATATAGGTGTCACCGACAGCCCCCTGCATGTCTGAAGGCAGAAGAAACAGCTGCCTATGTCCTGGTTTAATGCGGACAGGTGCCCTATACAAGGCGAAGTATCTAGACAGCCCAGGTAGCCTCCGAGAAGGCTTCAGCAACGTTAAGAAACTGTTCGACTTCCTGGAGGGGCTGGGCTGGATGAAGTAAACCCTCATCCACCCTCGCACGCAAAATAGGCGCTTGATCGTCGAGTTGCGGAAACCGCTCTCTCGCAGAAAAAGAAGAAGAAGATATACATGCTAGAGGTCCCGGCAGAAGTTGTCCTGCCCTAAAAAATAAAAAGTCTAGGACTCCATCCCAGCGCCACCGATTCGAATTGTGAATCTAAACCCTCCGGGTCCCACTTAAACAGACAAAAAAAGATCAAAATCGGTCCAGGTGATTAGGAGGATTCTAGAACCCGATCTCAGCGCCACCTACCGGTTCCAATTGTAAATCTAAACCATCCTGGAACCCACTCAAACACACACACAAAATTTCAGCACAATCGGGTGAATAGTTTACGATTCTATAAAGGACATACAGACAAACATGTATTTTTATATATAAGATACTGCAATTAACAAGTTTATCTTACTAATATTACAATTGCGGAAGTTCCGATGGATATTTGGAGCTCAATTACACTAGACCAGCAGAACGGATCTGAATGAAATTTGGCACAGAGATAGATCATCAGATAGACAGTCTGAAATAGCACATATGTCACGTTTTGTCTTGGAAAGTGTAAGGATCCCGTGGGACAAAGTTGTTTGTTTTTCACAAAGAGCGTATGGTACTCCCAGTAACTCCACTCAGCCTATAAAATTTACTTTTACCAGTGTGAACTCGTGAGTGAAAGTTGGTTGATAATATTCTGTATAAGACAACCAAAGAAGCTTATTCTAAAATTAACATGTTGGATAATAGATATAAAAGATGAAAATGGCTATCTGAAACCGCTATTTAGTTCAATTTTGCCGTTTGCATAACTAGGGTCAAATGTATTTTAGTCAAGTGTGGGTTCCACGAAACAGCTTTGGCTATTTCGAACAATAAATTGTTTCATTAACTTATGCATGAATTTAAGGTACAGAATCCGGAATAAGATCTAACCCTCATAAATTTCTATAAGATTATCCCTGCTCTTTATTACCGAAAAAAGGTGAAATGGCTGATGATTTGTTTGATGGGAAAAGATTACTGCCATCTATTGCCTGGGGAAGGTAATGCGTTTTGTAAGGTCCTTTTACGAGTAAAGAGTAGCAATCTCAGAAAAATAACTATATTAGACAGATCAACAAAATTGAATCACTGGTTGAAAGACACATAACTAAAGGGACGCGACGGTATTCAATAAGAGTGAATTATTCAAGTTTATATTCACATGGATCACTTTGGTTGGCACATTTGAATTGAAAGACGGAAGTGAACCGCTTACATCTAACATTGGCTTAAGCGATTATACTCATCATAATATGGGTAGTTGTAGTAAAGTTAAGCTTGATCACAAAAGGTTAATATTACCTAGAACTGTTTTCTCTATGCACTACGCTGCGATTGGCTGCATACCGCTTCGGTTATATGAAGCTCTGCAACTCTATCGCTGTTGAACCATATTAAGATCTTGCGACCGTTTTCTCTATCACGTGTAATGATTGCTATTGCGACAGATCGTCTAGATAGCTATACATTTTTTTTTCTCACTATATCAGCCAACAGGTTTCACGGTGGGGGCTTGTGAGATTCGTTACGTTGGGCTGGCACTAGCACCCCCGAAAGAATTCTAATGCCATCCTTGTCGGGGATACCCACTAAAACCACACAATGTTCCCTCATGTATAGCGTATTATCTACAGTTCAATCTCTCGCCTTTATGTCAGGCAGTACAAGGAGACGGCTCATCGACCTCATCTCTGCTGGGTGGAACCAAGTCTCCAGCATCTCCGTACACTATTTGTATTGGCCGGTTTGTACAGAACTCTACGAGAGGAAACATGACCGTACACGGAACACCAACGTATCCCCATCTCGACGGCATCAATCAACAAGGTGATTAAACTGTGGCCAACCAGATAACGCGTATGAGATCTTAAGCTTGTGTCCATAAAATAACTTACCTATGACCAGCATTACTTGTACTCATAATATGGAAAAGGATACTATCCACTTCCATGGTCATGTGAACATGTGTAATGGAATGTAGTCGTACCTGAGGCTAATAACAAAAATCCCAAATCCTACGAAACTATTTCGCTTCGTGTTAAATTGAGCTTGATATTGCATGAAAATATTCAATATTGCTTATGACTTTTGTCTTGCAAATATTTTCAATAGAATTGCTTTCCAAGTCGTTGAAATTTCGTGAGAAAAAATGAAATAACTAGAAACTGTATCGGCAACCTTCGAATTTAGATGGAAAATATTAGTGCCTTTGGGAATGACCTTCGTTCGGCCTTTAATATGCCATTGTTTGGTTCCAGCGGCTCGGTATTAAACTGATTTTAGTAATTGACAAAGTTGTCATGTGTTACGTTTCTAAAGAAATAAATTGGTTTGGTAGTTTAATTTGGTATTTAAATTATTTTTAAACTGCTACTGTTTCTTCGTCAGTATTTACATAAAACTTCAAAGAAGCTTCTTAAAGCAGCTCAATTATAGCGAGCTTTTTTAATGTTGTAGTAAGTACTTTATGGTCACATAATTTCTCAATGACAAACGACGAAATAACAAGAGTTCTCTTTCACGGAGTCTACTGAATTCAAACAACACTATTTTCCTTCTATTGCTTTAAGCCAGTGTTATGGACAACACAATTCCAGGGAGAATGGTCCGCCGTTGCATAAAAACCTTTACAGAGAAAGCCTACACCGACCACTCTTGGATAATCTCTTAGTAAAATTGACACATGGCTAGATACACTCGTAGGTATAAGAAATGACATAAGGTTTTATAATATATCTAAATTTGGCGTATTCGTAAAACGAATTTACGAGAGCATCTGCTGTAGGCCCTCTGTTCGCCCTATTCTCATCTGCCTTAGTGTGCCTGACAAATGATAGTGTAATCTTCTACACGAAATAGTAAAAACCCGGATTTTCCTCTTAGCTACACTAACAAATAATAATTATATAATTCACTACTTATTAAACATATTATTTGAATAAAAACTTCAATAAGACGACCTTGGTGGCTACAGCCTCTATGGCATAGTTACCAGGGTTTCGCATTTGCTTAACTAGTTTAT
Organism: Dendrolimus punctatus; assembly: GCA_012273795.1. Lineage (NCBI taxonomy): Eukaryota > Metazoa > Arthropoda > Insecta > Lepidoptera > Lasiocampidae > Dendrolimus > Dendrolimus punctatus. The sequence goes on along the minus strand of CM022542.1, from coordinate 14,745,504 downwards.
TAAAATCATTAATAAACTTTACTTTGGTCTAAGTTATTGTGAAATTGCCCCAATGTATGGATTTAGTAACTCATTAGAGATATTTTTTTTATTATAGAGTGTTTACGTTTTCGGTGTATTGTTTTTAATGCGTATATAAAAAACGCAAAATACATCTAAACATACTATTACAGTTATTAAGTAGCATAATAGTTGTTCTTGTTATGTTTCTTTTTAAAGTTAAAGATTAATTTTGTTATATACTCTTTTATTTCTGAACGATACAATTGGTCATTCAATCCGCTATCGGTTGTGCCAATTTGTCAAGTTTCTTATTCTGTAAAATTGTTGTAGAGATGGCGAGGTGTTTTAAAAATGCTTGTCGTGTGTGAAGCGTCAGTGTATAAAAATTGTGTATTTTTTAAAATCTACGGACTCGAGTTCCGTACCCTTTTTTATAGCTTAATTTCTAGATTTACATTTTATAATTTAACACGCTTAATAGTTATTTTGTTTCTTGTGTGTGAGTTGTGACATGAATTCAGTGATTTTTGTGTTTTATTTTATTTATTAAGGACAATAAACAGATATACACTTAAGTTACATAAGAAAAAAAGGTAAATAGTACAAAGTCAGTGTTTATCCTACTACATTATCCACGAATATCAAGATGGTAGTGTAAAATTTTTAGAGGAAAACGGAACAAATACAATTCAAACGCACCTTCACCCACACGCACACACACACAAACACACACACACTCTCACACTCACTCTCTCGCTCTCAATCAAAAGAAACAAATCAACACGCTTATATACATAATTTACATTTAATTATGTGTGGAGGATAAAAATAACAGAGATACAAATTGACAGAAAAAAAAGACAGACAATTACAGTGTTTGGTTAAAACATTTACAGTGGTTGGTTTTTTTAAAAGCACCCAAGAAAAGTACAAATATGTGTCGATGTTTCCAAAATATATATTGTAGTTGTTGACGAGCTGGTACATTGGGGCAAGAAGTCCTGCGTTTGTACGACAGGAAGTTGTAAAAAAAAGCCGCCCAAATTTAACCGCGCGTCTAAGCGCTGTCCTTGGGACACAATAAAAAATAGTGTTAATAAGAGGCAAGCAATCTATGTAATTGTGACAAAATTTATAAAGCAACATATCACCCAGTAAAAGACGTCTATTAGAGAGTGACAGTAGGTTATATGTAAGTAGTAATTCAGAGTATGGGAGTTGGCCGCTACTACACCTATAGTACATTATACGTAGAAATCTTTTTTGAACTCGTTCAATAGCATCTGTGTATTCGTTATAAAAAGGATTCCATACTTGAGTGGCGATTTCGACTTCAGGTCTGAAATGAAATGAAATCTTGAAATGAAATGAAATGAAATCTTTATTTGTATGAAACATGAAAATCAAGATCTTATGCTAGTAAGAACATGTTTCGCCATTTACTGGCATACAAATTTTCTTATATCCTAGTAAGGTTTTTAAACATTTAATTTTTATTTAATTGTCCTATATCATTTTGTTGCACAATTTTGTCACCTTTGTTTCAAATTTAAATACAAATATACATTTTATGAATGTTACTTTATTAATAATAACGAAATGTCAAATAAATACTGAATAATCATCGCATGTTGAGCTCTGTGAAGTTGGCACCTCGAGTTGCGAATTTTTAAACCAACAATATCTCATTCGTTTGCCCATCGTTAGTCCACGTTTGCCCAGGAAAAATTTTCGTTTGCCCACCCTTGGTTCAAAAGTTATTGAACAAAAACTTTTTTTGGAAAAAGAAATTTTGGTTCTTCCCATATTTTCGCGAGGTTTAATGTTTATTACACTTAAATGGACTTTATCGTTAGCTGATCCAATGAACTCGATTGTCCAGGCAAAAGTTTCGTTTGCCCACCCTTGGTTCAAAAGTTATTGAACAAAAACTTTTTTTGGAAAAAGAAATTTTGGTTCTTCCCATATTTTCGCGAGGTTTAATGTTTATTACACTTAAATGGACTTTATAGTTAGCTGATCCAATGAACTCGATTGTCCAGGCAAAAGTTTCGTTTGCCCACCCTTGGTTCAAAAGTTATTGAACAAAAACTTTTTTGAAAAAGAAATTCCGGTTCTTCCCATATTTTCGCGAGGTTTAATGTTTATTACACTTGAATGGACTTTATCGTTAGCTGATCCAATGAACTCGATTGTCCAGGCAAAAGTTTCGTTTGCCCACCCTTGGTTCAAAAGTTATTGAACAAAAACTTTTTTTGGAAAAAGAAATTTTGGTTCTTCCCATATTTTCGCGAGGTTTAATGTTTATTACACTTAAATGGACTTTATAGTTAGCTGATCCAATGAACTCGATTGTCCAGGCAAAAGTTTCGTTTGCCCACCCTTGGTTCAAAAGTTATTGAACAAAAACTTTTTTGAAAAAGAAATTCCGGTTCTTCCCATATTTTCGCGAGGTTTAATGTTTATTACACTTGAATGGACTTTATCGTTAGCTGATCCAATGAACTCGATTGTCCAGGCAAAAGTTTCGTTTGCCCACCCTAGGTTCAAAAGATATTGAACAAAAACTTTTTTGAAAAAGAAATTCTGGTTTTTCCCATATTTTCGCGAGGTTTAATGTTTATTACACTTGAATGGACTTTATCGTTAGCTAATCCAATGAACTCGATTGTCCAAGCAAAAGTTTCGTTTGCCCACCCTTGGTTCAAAAGTTATTGAACAAAAACTTTTTTGGAAAAATAAATTTTGGTTCTTCCCATATTTTCGCGAGGTTTAATGTTTATTACACTTGAATGGACTTTATCGTTAGCTGATCCAATGAACTCGATTGTCCAGGCAAAAGTTTCGTTTGCCCACCCTTGGTTCAAAAGTTATTGAACAAAAACTTTTTTTGAAAAAGAAATTCCGGTTCTTCCCATATTTTCGCGAGGTTTAATGTTCATGACACATGAATGGACTTTATCGTTAGCTGATCCAATGAACTCGATTGTCCAGGCAAAAGTTTCGTTTGCCCACCCTTGGTTCAAAAATTATTGAACAAAAACTTTTTTTGAAAAAGAAATTCCGGTTCTTCCCATATTTTCGCGAGGTTTAATGTATATTACACTTGAATGGACTTTATCGTTAGCTGATCCAATGAACTCGATTGTCCAGGCAAAAGTTTCGTTTGCCCACCCTCAGATCAAAAGTTATTATTAAACAAACCTTTTTTAAAAAAAAGTAATTTTTGTTCTTTCCATATTTTCGCGAGGTTTAATGTTCATGACACATGAATGGACTTTATCGTTAGCTGATCCAATGAACTCGATTGTCCAGGCAAAAGTTTCGTTTGCCCACCCTTGGTTCAAAAGTTATTGAACAAAAACTTTTTTGAAAAAGAAATTCCGGTTCTTCCCATATTTTCGCGAGGTTTAATGTTTATTACACTTGAATGGACTTTATCGTTAGCTGATCCAATGAACTCGATTGTCCAGGCAAAAGTTTCGTTTGCCCACCCTAGGTTCAAAAGATATTGAACAAAAACTTTTTGAAAAAGAAATTCTGGTTTTTCCCATATTTTCGCGAGGTTTAATGTTTATTACACTTGAATGGACTTTATCGTTAGCTAATCCAATGAACTCGATTGTCCAGGCAAAAGTTTCGTTTGCCCACCCTCAGATCAAAAGTTATTATTAAACAAACCTTTTTTAAAAAAAAAGTAATTTTTGTTCTTTCCATATTTTCGCGAGGTTTAATGTTCATGACACATGAATGGACTTTATCGTTAGCTGATCCGATGAACTCGATTGTCCAGGCAAAAGTTTCGTTTGCCCACCCTTGGTTCAAAAGTTATTGAACAAAAACTTTTTTTGAAAAAGAAATTCCGGTTCTTCCCATATTTTCGCGAGGTTTAATGTTTATTACACTTGAATGGACTTTATCGTTAGCTGATCCAATGAACTCGATTTTCCAGGCAAAAGTTTCGTTTGCCCACCCTCAGATCAAAAGTTATTATTAAACAAACCTTTTTAAAAAAAAAAGTAATTTTTGTTCTTTCCATATTTTCGCGAGGTTTAATGTTCATGACACATGAATGGACTTTATCGTTAGCTGATCCAATGAACTCGATTGTCCAGGCAAAAGTTTCGTTTGCCCACCCTTGGTTCAAAAGATATTGAACAAAAACTTTGTTCTGGAAAAAGTAATTTTGGTTCTTTCTTTATTTTCGCAAGGTTTAATGTTTATGACACAAGAATGGACTTTATCGTTAGCTGATCCAATGAACTCGATTGTCCAGGCAAAAGTTTCGTTTGCTCACCCTTGGTTCAAAAGATATTGAACAAAAACTTTGTTCTGGAAAAAGCAATTTTGGTTCTTTCTTTATTTTCGCAAGGTTTAATGTTTATGACACATGAATGGACTTTATCGTTAGCTGATTCATGTGTCATGAACATTAAACCTCGCGAAAATATGGGAAGAACCAAAATTTCTTTTTCCAAAAAAAGTTTTTGTTCAATAACTTTTGAACCAAGGGTGGGCAAACGAAACTTTTGCCTGGACAATCGAGTTCATTGGATCAGCTAACGATAAAGTCAATTTAAGTGTAATAAACATTAAACCTCGCGAAAATATGGGAAGAACCGGAATTTCTTTTTCAAAAAAAGTTTTTGTTCAATAACTTTTGAACCAAGGGTGGGCAAACGAAATTTTTTCCTAGACAATCGAGTTCATTGGATCAGCAAACGATAAAGTTCATTCATGTGTCATGAACATTAAACCTCGCGAAAATATGGAAAGAACAAAAATTACTTTTTTTTTAAAAAAGGTTTCTTTAATAATAACTTTTGATCTGAGGGTGGGTAAACGAAACTTTTGCCTGGACAATCGAGTTCATTGGATTAGTTAACGATAAAGTCCATTCATGTGTCATGAACATTAAACCTCGCGAAAATATGGAAAGAATAAAAATTACTTTTTTTAAAAAAAAGGTTTGTTTAATAATAACTTTTGATCTGAGGGTGGGCAAACGAAACTTTTGCCTGGACAATCGGGTTCATTGGATCAGCTAACGATAAAGTCCATTCAAGTGTAATATACATTAAACCTCGCGAAAATATGGGAAGAACCGGAATTTCTTTTTCAAAAAAAGTTTTTGTTCAATAACTTTTGAACCAAGGGTGGGCAAACGAAACTTTTCCCTGGACAATCGAGTTCATTGGATCAGCTAACGATAAAGTCCATTTAAGTGTAATAAACATTAAACCTCGCGAAAATATGGGAAGAACCAAAATTTCTTTTTCCAAAAAAGTTTTTGTTCAATAACTTTTGAACCAAGGGTGGGCAAACGAAAATTTTTCCTGGGCAAACGTGGACTAACGATGGACAAACGAATGAGATATTGTTGGTTTAAAAATTCGCAACTCGAGGTGCCAACTTCACAGAGCTCGCATGTTGGTAATATAATAATAATAATAATAAAATAAATAAATGTCATTTGATCTTATTAAATAATTCTGATACCCGATAAAAACATTTCTCAACGAGCCATGAGAATAATTTTCTTTTAAATTGTTTGAGAGGTAATTCTCTTATTGATGCAGGTATTCGATTATATACTTTTATTGTTATTACGGGTATATTTTTATGACTTTATGCAGTCCTACGCATAGGGATTATTAATCTAGTTGGGTCTCTGTTCTTGAGTTTCGAATACATTTGGTCTGTATATGCTGAAAAATATTCTAATTGTTCCTTTACAAATATACCGATTTGTAATATGTATAAACCAGCTAGAGTTAATAATTTGTGTTGTTTGAATAATTGCCTGCAAGAAGTAATTGGACTCACTCCGCATATAACTCTCAAACACTTTTTTTGAGCAATAAAAGCCCTGCCAACTTCAGTTGAATTACCCCATAGAATGAGTCCATACTGTAAAACCGATGCGACATATCCATGATACGCTGTTAGAGCTGGTTTTTGCCCAGAAGTCGTACGTAGTCTTTTTAACGCAAAAAAATATTAAGTTTTTTACATATGTGGTCAACGTGAGATTATCCAATGTTAATGTTATGTCCAATTACAATATTTGTCCAAGATTAAACCGAGAAATTTATTTTCATCCACTTTTTGTACAGTTTCATTATATGTAATATTTTCATTTATATGGTCAATAGTTTTGTAGTTTTGAAATTCCATAAAATTAGCCTTAAGATTGTTACATTTCATCCAACATATAATTTTGTCTATTTCTGAAGTAATCTTCTCTATAGAAAGTTTACTTTTGTCTTCATCTGTTACTACAATAGAAATGTCGTCGGCAAATAAGACACACTTTTGATTCGTAGCTGAAGGTAGATCATTAATGTATAGCAAAAATAATGATAATCGTGTTATAAAGATATGTCCGTGGCCTATTAAATAATTTACTTGTTCTACTAACAAAGCCCATCATTTTGTTAGCCTTTCGAATAATCTGTTGTGTGTGAATATCTAAATGTAGTTTACTATCCAACACCATCCCAAGGTCCTTGACGTTTTCAGTTTGAGAGAGGAACATGTTCATAAGCTTGTAAGTAATAATAGTAATAATTGATTTTATTAACTTTTTTTGAAAAAACTATCGAGTTGCATTTATTTATATTTAAAAGTATATGATTGTTCAGACAATATAAAGTGAGGCGATCTAAATCTTTTTGTATTTGAACACAATCATTATGTGTGTATGTTCGACGGAAAACCTTCAAGTCATCGGCATAAAGTAGGAACTTAGTATAATGGAAGCAGGACCTAATGTCATTAATAAAGATAATAAATAATAAAGGACGTAGAATTGATCCTTGGGGAAGTCCCGAGGTAGTGAAGGTGACTTCAGAAAAAATACCGAGAAGGGTCACCTTTTGAGAGCGTTTTGTGATGTATGAAACAAACCATCTTAATAAATTGCCACGTATACCATTGTATGCAAGTTTTTTCTAATAGTTTCTGGTGGTCCACATTGTCGAATGCCTTCTTGAAATCTGTGTATATTGCGTCTACTTGCACGCCTTCATCAATACTCTCAAATAAGTAGTTTGTAAACAACATGAGATTTGTACACGTAGAACGTTTTTTTACAAATCCATGTTGTTCTCCAATAATGGAGTCGTGCAATAGAGGATATATATTATTATGTACAAGTTTTTCAAAAAGTTTTGACAAGGTGGACAAGATAGAGATGGGCCGGTAGTTACTAATGTCTTGTCTAGACCCAGAGATTTAAAAACGGGTAAAATATAAGCCTCTTTCCAAATAGATGGGAAAACACCTTCGAAAAGGCATTTATTAAATAGTGTTGAGGTGTATGTATCGTATGAATAACTTATTATACTAATTTATTCTAATTTTAATACTAAACTTATACTAATGTAGAGTGCATATGTTACATGCTGGTGTTGTGAGGAAGGGCATGTGCAATATGGGCCTTATGTCTATACTTATATATATTATCCTATCTAGTGCCATGTGTGTTGGTTTTCCTTTCTGTGCCTGGGTTATTAATTTTTAGGCGCTTTGTATGTCTTTGTTTGTTTGTGAAGTGTGCGTGTAATGCAATGCGGTGGTAAATTATATGTTAAAACCGTAAGGTTCTCTGATTATAAATGTAGTAACCAGCTGCTATTATTTTATTACCCTAAACCCTTCTGAATAGTTGCAAGTATTACAATATCGTTTGCGGAATATTAAAGCCTTTCAAGTTCCTTATTGCTAATTATATCTAATTAAACTATAAAGCCACACATGATATCAAAGCCTTATTTGAGCTATTGAATCGCTTCGTTAATTATGTATTCACAGGAGGCGTATCACGTAACTAGAGTTAAATGAGTTAAAGGCAATGAAAACACCTTTGTTGAGAACTTAATATTATTCAAATTATATACGTGTGTGACATTGAATGGTAAGTAAATAAAAAAATAAAAAGCTTTTGTAGTTATTCTATTAAATTTTAACATAGAGTCTGTATGTCCGCTAACTCCTAAACTTTTTACTTAGAATATATTTCAAATGAATCATTTGGGCTCAATCGTAAAGTATACTATATAGCGGTATATACTCTAGTATTGAGGCCAATTTTGATGAAACCAAAGCGGTATCGTTAGTTTTTTTTTTCAAACCAATTACTATAGTCAGGAAACGCTAATTTGAAAAAAAAAACACCAAACCCTGTATTACCTATTATACCAAATCCTATCACAGCTCGTAAGGATCAATTTCTGTTTTTTTTCATTTTTTATTGCATGTGTTCAGGAAACAGGCAGACATTTGCAACAGGTAAGATGTTACAAATGCGCTGCTGCTTTCTTAAGGGATACTGGAACCTGGCCACTAATGCCGGTACATAACTCAAGGTTGTTATGGGGGCATACTCTAGACCAGAGGTGGTAGCCATCAAGTCGGGCAAATACCCTACCCTGACAGTGGGTTGTTTTGTCACCTCTTACGACGGGCCGCCTAGCCGCAGGAAATTGTATTCTTTCGCCGTTCCTGCACGGATAAACAACCATTCCCCTTGGTTTGCCGTTTGACATTTCTTCAAAGAAATTAACAACTGACTTATAAGCTACAGTATGATTTGGTATAATAATATAGATGTGGTTATTTTTTGCAAAATCAGCTGATTTGATTCCTGACACAGACAATTTATTTTTAGAAAATCTATTGATATTATTATAGGGTTGCGTAGATGCGAGTCAGCATAACCGCTTTTTAAAAAACTGGGTATACTCACACTACCGAGTATACTAATATATATCAAGTTGTTGTGTACGTGCGACTGAACGTTCATACCTATGCCAAGCATAATGCAAAGTAAATGCACACCTGGTTTATTACCTTTCCGCATTTGGACTCCTTTATTTACTTTGTGTTTAAAACTTGTAATAAAGAAAAACATTATATTGTTATTTTACTGGTTTAGTGTGCAGATTACGGTTTCTCTACGCGGTCGATTGTTGTATTGTATAGTCTAGCATAAAACGATGCCTGAACGGAGGGGGGGGGGGTGAAGCAGCCAAGCGAGGAGATACGAGAAAGAAGTACATTCGACATGCGAGTTTTTGTATAGTTTTTGGCATTTTATGGCATTTTAATTAGAGTCCCACACTCCTAACACTATGATTTAAGGTTATTGTACTATATTATATTCAGCACTTACATCGACTGTTATTAGCAGGTGAGATAAGAGGCTTTAAAACTGGCATCGTCGATTCTAAAACTGAGCGAACACTAAGTTTAGCTTGTTGCGGGTAAGGTAGGCTCGCTGTATATACGCCGACATAGACGGCGATAATGTAAGTACAGAGAACCTCTGTGTTTTGACCTGAAATAATGCGTTTTGTTTCAATTGTAATGAAACATAGGCGTGTTCACTTCGAAATAAAAGTCAGATAAAATGCCGCGCTTAAGCGTTAAGACATAGTGTTAATTGTCATGTCGAGAAGAGTATACTAAAGACAATAAAAAATAATTCTAATACGTATGTAACATACAAGATAGATAGATACGGCGTAATATATATTTTGATTAGGTGGTAGTACCACCAGTACACTACAATTACAAAAAACTAAGTCTATATACAGGGCATTCCATCAATAGCTCACATCGCCCAATATGCTCCGTCAGCCGTTCTACAAGGCGACCGTGGTCATTGTGGTCGTGACGAAAACTTATCATTTTCGATCACACAACGCTCACAACGACTCATGTCAAGAGGTGGGTCAAATAGCTTACACCAAGTGGAACGGGCATTGTGACGCCGGCAAGCAAGTGGAACGGGCAAAATCGTGGTCGTGAATATGGTCGTTGTGAGACCCTAATGGAACAGAACCATAGTCTACATAACTGCGCAGTGAAACATAGAAGCGAATCGCAGCCAACCTGACTTGAAGTAGGTAATACTAATTATATTTTAATTAAAAAAACCCAAGTAATAATAAGGTCTAAAAACACTCAGAAAGAGAAAAGAAAGAAAGAAAAAACATTTATTTAGAACTACAATACATATGAAAATACAATATACAAGCATAAATAAATAAATGTACAATGCAATAGAAAAAAAAACAAAGAAACTCACATTTAATCATTTCAGTTTATGTCACCGACTTTAATACAAAATCACCCATATTGTTCGACTTTGCTCTACGTGATATAAATAAAATTGTATACATGCAACAACGTCGATTTGATGCGATTACATAAACTGCGGTTCTAGATGATTTTTTATAAAACATATTGCATAAAAATACGGAAATTAAAATAAGCACTCATCAAGTAGTAGTAGTAGAATTCGCCACAGAGGCAGGCAAAGGAATCTTAGTCCATACCGCCAATTCTGATGTAATTTAAGTCTTCGTATAGTAGCGCAGTTGTATTGTTACAACCGACGCCGTTCAACGGAGTTCTTGTGAAAACTCGAAAGGCCACATTTCACTACACAGTTCACATTTCTAACAAAAATTTACTTTAATATTTATTTAATTTACTACTCAAAAACTATCAATATCCTACAACTATTGTTCATTTTAGAATATTTTTACACATGTTTAGAAAATAAAACTGCACAGCATAACGTCACCTTTCAGTTCCTGTCAAAAACTCCAAGATTTAATGTAATATTTGACTCCAAGCACTCATTGACCACTTTTTGACAACTATTGTTGTGACAACCATTGAAATCAAATGTTGTAAACGTAATTTATTACGATTCAAAATTAAAAAACAACAAGACTTTTTCCTAGTTGGTAGTTCTAATATAGAGCTTAACTTACATAAAAACTTAATTTAATGCTTCTTGTTAAATTCACAAAAATAACAAAGAAACTAAATCAATATAGTCTACATAACTGCCCGGCAATACATACAGGTGAGTCGAAGCCAACCTGATTTGAAGTAATATAACGAATGACATGTTGTTTATGATAACGTAAGTATTTATTGGTGAATTTAAAAAAGAGGCAATTGCTGCGCCATCTATAAATTTATTATATATATTATATTTATTAATCGACTTCCAAAAGGAGGAGGTTCTCAACTTGGCCCATACCGGCTTTTTTATCTATGTACACCGATTACTCTGTGATTTATGATCCGATTTACGTGATTCCTTTTTAGTTCGATGCGGAATAGTTGTCATGTAGTCCCCTAAAAATTTAACATAGTTTGGCCCAGTAGATTTCATTTTACGATCATTTTTTTGTTTGAAAGAACCTTTACACACACTATCATGTATTTGACACACACATGCATATATATTCTTTTGTTTATGGTTAAAGTCAAATTAATAGTGTAGCTTTGGCGAAATCTGTGATTATAGAAGTAAGTAAGTATAGTCAACAAGAACAGAACAACAGAACCTTAACAATGATCAAATTTATAATTTAAATTAATTATTATGGTCGAATTTCGATCACAGGGGACCACTAGTTTAGAAAAATACACAAGATCCCTGACCATGGGAAGATGGGGCCAAGAACCTCTTTAAAGAATACCTGTTCAGACTTATTTGGACACAATAAGTACTGTGGCGAATGATGGTGGAACCATCTAGTTAGTTTTAGAAATTTTAGAAAAAACTAAAACAATCTAGAAGGAAAATACAAGGACGGATATATTTAGAAAAGGATAGACGATGAACGAAAGACAGAAATAGATAGATGTTAGAAAGGGATAGATGTATAAACGAAAGTTCCCGAACAGAAGGTTCGGGAAGGAAGAGACAGAGATAGATAGATGGGTTCTAGAAAATTCTTCCGGGTATATAAACAGCGTAAGGCGCGCCTACCGGGCAGTTTGGAGTTGAGTTCAGTCAGGTAAAGCGACAAGTGCGATACTAAAGAGTTGGAAGAGAAGGTTAATAGAAGACAGTGACGAATCAAGTGGTGAATTTAGTGACAAGTTTGTTGGACAGATAGGTGAAGGAGGTGTGTAGCGTAGTTCGAAAGAGGAACCAGAAGCGAGCTACTTGCGATAATATCGGAGGTGGTCCATGCAATATCGGCGATGGTATGGAGGGTGTGACAACTTATCGTCGGGACTGTGCATCGTTGGTCGTGCGTATAGGGGCCACCCTGCAGAGAGGTACTTCGTGCGGCTGTGTAAGACAATAAAAGCTCTTAGTCAAAAACTGGTGCTTTCTTCCAATCCATAACTGCGTACCCCCGCTCGCACGTAACAGTACTTTATTATGTTATTCTTTAATTTGAGTGATTCTTTTACTTTTGTTCTTGCTTCTGTCAATATGGTATCTTAATAATAACACGTAATTTTTATATTATATTGACGACCTCTGCGGTTGAGCGGTAATTTCGGAAACGAGCTTTCTTTTGTTATTTATTATTTGGTTGTCTGGGATCCGTCCCAGATGAGTTCGTTTTATATTACCCATACTACAATCGTAACTTGCTTAATTTGTGGATATACAATATGTGTGTGTCTGTCGATTATTTATTTATTTATGTTATCATTCCTTACAATAAAAGTCTTACCTACACTGGCCAGCTTGTCTTAGGGTGCATTTTTATATGGCGTAGACAGAAATAATCGCCGATCATCAATGTTACGCCATATCATTATATTAACACATAAAGCAAAAACCTTTTTAAAATTTGGTTTTATGGCTAGTGAGCTTTTCTATACATTAAACTTTATTAACTTTAAAAAAATGTTAATTAACGTAGAATTGTTATCTATGACAATGTTATTTTAATTCTTAGGCAAATTGAAATATAATTTTATTATCTTTACCTATAGCTAGTTGTTTTATTGCATTATCCATGTCTTCGAAGATACTATACAAAATTGCTAGTTAATGTGATTAATTCTGTGTCAATTATTACTTTATCTAAATTGAGTAGACATTATAAATCATGCCTAGATAATATATATAATATCCGGATTTATTACTTTGGCTGTAACATGTATACGAATTACAACATATTACACAATAACAATTTATTTACTTTAATTTATTTAATATATAACTTCAGTTTTATACAATACCTGTGTTTATTCTATGTTGTATGATACAATAATTTTGAAATAATCTGTTTATTTCAAAATTATTTATTGTATCATATAATCATATCACTGTTCGAAATGCAGAAAAATTAAATTAATGACATCAAATTCGAAGACGCATGGGCTAGAGTATACCGCCATTGCAACCTGAGCTGTGTTCTGACAATAGTGGCTAGGTTTCAGTCTCCCTTTAGAGAGCAGTAGCATCTTTGTAGCATCTTTAGTGTTACAAGTGTCCATAAGCGATAGTAACCGCTTTTGTCCGGTAGGTCGTCGGCATGTCTGCTGAACTCGCTTGCTGAAAAAAAAATGACACTACACTATTTATACTCATATAATGTCTAATACCTAGCACCGTTATCACAAACCGTAAAACCTTATGTAATGTTACATAAAAAAACAAAGAGAAATGAGAAAATTTCATATCATATAAGCTTTTTTATTTACCATAAATACTGTAATCATTGGAATATTCTGGTAATACTTTTACTTAGCTATCTGTATTCGTGGAGCAAATGTTAAAAAATAATTTCCAACTCCCTTAAATTAAGTCGAAATTGGGTAAGTTCGAATATAATATTTCACATTAGACAAGTTGTAGAATATACACCTTTCAACGTTGGAATTGTAAATGAACATATCTTTATTGAATACATAAATATTCAATGGTTATAAAAGTTTCTGTATTTTTTATCAATATAATATGTTGAGACATTGCTTAATAAAAACTACGTAATGAATGTTATTGATAGTGACTTGAATTTGGGAACTATTATTGCGAAGGGTTATAATAAAATTAGACAAACTTTGCCAATTCGGCTACAAAAGAACGAATCGCAACGGACAAGTGGCAAAACGAATCGCAACAAAATAGGTTTTCAAATTGGAGAAGTACATTAACAATCTGTCTGTAAAACTTCAAGTTAAAATGTTGTTGCGATTCGTTTTGTCACTTGTCCGTTGCGATTAGTTTTTCCACTTGTCGGTTGAAGTTTCACTTCTACTATATTATGTCCCAGCATATATTTATATTTTTCGCAAGTTTACTGCAAATTATGATTTGGTTAGGTTAGATAAATTTTAATGAATGCATTTTTTATCTAAACGTATTTATTTTATCAAAGAAGAAAACTGAATTCGATCCGGAACCGATAAAAACATCCATAGTCTACTCTAACATTTTGCAGCCTCTCACCACGCGATATACCTTCTACTCCTCCATGCGGCCGTACCGCCTTTTTGTGACAGAAAAAATCGTAATATTCAAAGTGTCTACATAGAAGTATCACTTCAAAATCTACAAATATTTTTACATTTGAAGCAATCCGCGTTCAAGATTTCTGAGTGAGACAAATAGAACTCGCTCAGTCACATTTGGGCTTGCAAATGACTACGCAGTTTTATATACCAGTTGTTTGGAGCTACGTTGCATCCACGCCATGTAATGCGATGCACGTGAAGTCGATCTAGCGATTCCAGATTTTTGCCCGATTATGTGTACATTATGCTATTATGTTAATGTACTCTGGTGTACATAGTGGCTACGTCCCACGAGATGCTCACAACGACTGCTATTATTCCCGTTCCATTTGTTTGCGGGCGTATCAATCACCAACTCTAGTGCAACGGATTATGGAGCGTTGAAAATCGCGCCTTTTTCAATGTCAATCGAGAGATTTGTTAACGCCACAGTTCCAGGGCACTCCCCTCAAGATCTCGAACTCAATCGGGATCCTAGGCGTCGACGTTTCGAGCGAGGTGCAATTTCGGGGTCATTTGGAGAGCAAAGCGAAAATCGCTTCTAAAAAGCTTGGGGTGCTCAACAGGGCTAAGCGGTACTTCACATCGGGACATCGGCTTTTATTATATAAGGCCCAAGTCCGTCCCCATGTGGAGTACTGCTCCCATCTCTGGGTTGGGGCACCTCAGTACCAGCTGCTCCCACTTGACTCCTTGCAGCGCCGAGCGGTCCGGATTGTCGACGATCCCGAACTTACAGACGGCTTAGATCCTTTAAGTCTCAGAAGAGACGTAGGCGCTCTCAACGCGTTCTACCGTCTGCACAATGGGGAGTGTTCTGAGGAGCTGTTTGATTTGGTACCTACATCGCCATTTTACCACCGCACTGCTCGCCGACGACTGGGAGTTCATCCACACTTCCTCGACACCTGGAAGTTATTCACTGTACGAGGCGCTCGCTCTTTTATGCCATATGTGAGCAAGCTGTGGAATGAGCTCCCTCCTGCGGTTTTCCCAGAGCGCTACAATATGGGGCTTCAAAAAGGGCGTAAACAGATTTTTAAAGTCTCAACGAGGTAGACAACGCATCGACTGCCTTAGTGTTGCAGATGTTCATGGGCGACGGTAGTCACTTGCCATCAAGTGGACCCGTCTGCCAGTTTGCCTACACGCAAACATAAAAAAGAGAGAAATAATGCTCTATGGTCAATTCCCACTTTGACCCAGCTTCTCACATAGGTCGCTGTGAGCGCTGTGTGATCGAAAATTCTGACGTCATTAGTGACGTTTTCGCCACGGCCACAACGCCCGCTAACGGGGCATTTTGGGCGTTGTGAGCTACTAATGGAACGCCCTGATAGTCGTTGTTTTCGTCAGCCATTCGCAATCCACTGCTGGACGTAGGCCTCCCCAAGATGGCGCTACTCATCTCTGTCCTCTGATTTGTTTAGAAATAAGACAAAAAATATATTTTTTTAAAGATAATGCCTCATTTCTATTAGGATTTAAAAGCAAAAATGAACTGTCTATTTGCGATATTATACCTCACCATCGGTTGCATGGAGGTTATGTCAAAATTTAACCCATAGTTAGGCAAAAGAACGGTCGGTACGATATAGGAAACTGCCATCAGACATGTGCGTCGGCATAATATAGTTTTACCTATACTGTAGCCCTTTTTTCAACATTTTTAAATACCAATTTAAGTTCACTACTACACTCGCTCAGCCAGGTAAAATGTAAGAGTGAAGTGTAATATTTATTATATTGTGCCCAGGTCCTTAATTTATCTACCTATATAACTGCGAACAGTATAACAGTGTAGTGATATATATCATTGCGCCTGTAATAAGTGTGTTTGTTCCGCTACTTTTTGTTTGTATTATCATCGAATCACAAAAGTGGGTTGTTATGAAAGTGTTATTATTATTATATATTTTAATTTAATATAAAAAAAATCAGTTTATGGTTTCGAAAATATAATTGCAACCACTTTCACAATGAGTTGACAACAGTTGAGATTTACCTTAAGACTGAATATTTCTGGAATTATTCAAATCGATTTATAGCCGGTTCCTGTATCTAACCGACCGTTCATTTACCTTATCATTGGTTAAAATTCGACTAGGTGATGTCATAATTTAATCAATGGTAAGGCAAATGAACAATAGAAATATATATATGAATATTTATAATCTCATTTGTCTTATGGGAAACATTTTTGGTTACCAGTAAAGCAAATAACTGTGTTTTTCTTATAATGATTATTTTGGTTACTGTCATTGTTAAAAATGTTACTTTTAGAGTTAGATCGTAATAAAAAAAATATAACGATTATAAAAAGGAAAAATTTGTACGTAGTTGCTTTTCTGGAATATTATGGTTTTTTTATTTAGAATAATATTTATGAGATTACAAATATCAGTATGATTTGCCAATATTTAATCATAAATCATAATTTATACATTTTATTAGATTAGAATTTATATTATATCAATGAAAGCAAGTACGTTCCGTGTCTTAAGTACGAAACTCATAAGGGCAAGCCCAGTAAGTGTGTAATATCTTACAAGGCTTAGTGTTCATCAAAACAAGAATTGGAGAGGAGGGCGGTGTTAATCTTGTTACCATCTCTATATATTAGAATGCAAAACCTTTACCACTTGTAAAAATATTTAAATTATTGTGAAAATATTGTTACAAGCCGCAGGACTCGAATTAAAAATGTCGTTGGAATTATTATAGAGTTTATTAGAACTATATAAACACGTATAACACAGGTACAAATAAAAACGAACACCACAAGTCCAAACGTAATGCAGAAGGTTGTAATTCAATAATACGCGCAAAGTCCGTCACCAAATAGTTTACCGTATGTACACAAGTCTTGCTTCACTCGTGTTAAACGCTCAACTGCCTCGTTCCTCGACCCAATATCTTACAATCAGTTTGTACTCACCTGGTTAACGACTGCCATAAAATATTATAATACACAATAGGCTGTTTTCTAATCACAAATTTTAAACAAAAAGTAAACAAAATAAGTCCAAAGGTATGCAGATGAATAAGTCTTTGCCGGCAACTAGGTCGTAACAATATCATTTTATTATACCTAATATACCTGAAAGTTTTCGGAAACTCTTCAAAATATAGCTTAACTGATTTCGTTTGAAATTTCATCGATTGAATCTTGCAGAGATAAGGAAATATAAAATCCAAATACCATGCAAACGATGTCGCGAACACAACTAGCTTCAAAATATAAAGAAACAACGGCATCACTTCGCTAAGAGTAATTAGACTGAATCTAACCATAGAGACTTAGCAACAATATCTTATTACATATGTACGACTTCTCTCCGCTTTAGTATAATCCAACCCTTATGTGAATAATAATTGTATGATATACGGCATGAAAACTGAAACCAGAAATATGATTAACGCAAATCTGCTTTGCTTATGAGATTATAATTAAATTTCTAACGTTTCCTTGAAATAATAGTAAGTGATATTTAATACAACGTTGGCGTTATATTATATTGTTACATACCGACAAAGAAATGCGCACACCTGGCGGTCGTAAAACGCAGTTTCCTGCATTCGGAGTTCTTTTGTTTACTTAGTGTTTAAGAAAAACATGCTATTGTTATCGTTCTTGTTTTATGGCCGTCATTAGTGTCAAACTAATTCTTGTTGTTATTGCATTGCGTCGAAGCTTGCCAGATGTGCGGTTTAACTCAGTGAACACGGCCCTTTGTCGGTATTATACAGTTCAGTATAAATCAATGCCCGAGCGGAGGGGTGGGGCAGTCAAGTGGCGACTACGATACGATTAAGACGTGTGTCGACGTTCGATCAGCGATATAGTGACGGACTTTGCGCGTGTTATTGAATTGTGTATTACACTGGGACTTATTGCGTCTAGTTATATTTGTACCATTGTTATACGTGTTAGTATAGTTCTAATAAATTCTATAGTAATTCCAATGACATTTTAATTCGAGTCTTGTAACGTGTAACAATATTATCCCCTTGTATGTCATGCATGAAGGTCAAGCCTACATTAAAAATATCAGACTGGCAACAAACTATGAATCATTTCGTAGAGATGACAAAAGTTCACTAATTTTATTGTCTGGCTTCGGAATCATCAAAAAGCAAATTATCGGAAAAACTCAATTTATTTCAAAACCAAGTTTTTCACTGAACTCAAAAAGGGGGTTCCTGAATTTCAATGTATGTTTGTTAAACGATTTGTCCGATTGTGAACCGATTTTCAAATTTTTTCTTCATTCAAAAACATTTACTTCTAAGGTGGTCCTATTGTCACCAAGTCAGTCTGATGAGTGGCAAATAAAACAACAACAACAAATTTTCAAAATATACTAATATTTTTGTTATGTAATATATAGTGTCAAAGGCATAATTATACCTTTGACACTTTATGGTGAAATACAGCTTCGTCATTGGCCCTGTAGACAAGTGGCATTAACGCTAAAGTCTAATGAAAATGTATGGGCAATGGCATGGCATGATACTTTGTGTATCAATATTTTACATTACACATACATTTTCAATTCTATTCGTTTAGCCCTAATGCCACTTGTCGAGGGGGCTTGAGCCAGAGCAGGTTACGCTTCAGTCACACCACCTTGAAGGGAATATCTGATAAGCTCAACAGCCCACTTGGTCATTTGTTAAGAAGACCAAATTAGTGTCAGTCATTAAATTACTAACATAGATAAGGTACGAAATACAACTAACATTAGAACATTTTATAAGCTGTGTTACTGTGTGCTTTTCCTTGTGCATATATGTATAATAACATTATTAACAGGGCTATGAAAAGTATCAAACTTAATTGTAACGAGCCATTAAACCTCGTATAATTATTGCGAATAAGAAGTGGCTTCGTAAATAATAATCGAAATTATAAAATAGCAATACATCCAATTTTGTAACTATTTCCAAATCAACCCGTCCATGAACTGTAAACATTTATAATGTCAATGGAAAATATATGACCATCATTATTATCATACATACAATGTTTTCATGACGACACAATGTGGCAAAATAACTCTGCATTACATTACAATAGTCATTTCTATGCAATTTGATCAGGTAATTACGAAATTTGATTCGATCTTATTATTCGGACACCAGTTATTACATTAATACAGAAATTAATAGGCCGTCTGCCTGTCTGCTGAACTCATACTTTTCGACTGAGATTTTACTTCCGATGATTTTACGTATTAAATAAAGGTAACGGGGACTTTTCGGTCAAAGAAATGTAAGTACCTAATGAGTTGAGATATGGCATTACAAAAGCGTAATATTGCTCAATTACAAAATAGAATACATCAGTCTTAAATGCTGTATGGAAGACGAGAAATTATAATAAATTATCGGTTACCATAATTGATTTATGTTAATGAATTTCAACAATTAATAATGTTACATACCGACAAAGACCGCATACTTGCATGATGTAAAAACGAATTATTTTATTTACTTCGTGTTTAAACTTTAAAAACTTTATTATCGTACTTATTTTATGGCTGTAATTAGTGTCGAACGAATTAATCCTTGTTTTTATTGCATTGGGTCGAAGCTTGCCAGATGTGAGTGAACGGGGGTCTCTTTGTCTGTATTATACAGTTTAGTATAAAACATTGCCCGAACGGAGGGGCGGGCAGTCAAGCGACGACTACGATACTACTGAGACGTGGAGCACCTTCTTTACATATACATCTACTTTACATTCAATCGTGCAGTGTGAACTGGTTGCACCCAGTTTTATTTTGTACTTGTTCTATACATGTTTGTACAATTCTAATAAACTCTATAATAATTCCAACGGCATTTATTTTAATTCGAGTTCTGCCTGCGAGTAGCTCGTAACAATAATATGGAAACACACCAATGCAATGATAAAAAATATTAATGTAATAAAAAGGAATCATAAAATCACTCCCAGCTCTGTGTCTAGGTTTCCCAATTGTATTATACAATTGGAAAACCTAGCATGGATATTATAGAAGAATAATGTATTACGAAATGTATGTAGTAATTCAATTGTCGCGCTTATTGTTGAGATTCTTATAATGGTTTAAAAAATAATAGACCTTTGCTGGCCAAAGCGAAAAGTAGTAATACTACATACACATGGACAATTTTATGATGAAATAAATAAAATAATTAGTAAAAAATGAATGTGTACTATTTTTTCTACTGATGTTCCCAAAAGTACTATATTTTTACGATTATTTAAGAATGTTTCGACTAGGTGGGAGATGGTATGCTACTCTGTCTCAAGAGAATATCTCCCAGCGACGCTATTTGTTATGACTCGCAAGCCGAGCATCATCTATTATTATTGGAAATTTGTACGTTTCGGGAATCGCTTGCAACCTGAATGATTGCACAGTACTATAGAAATTCGGGATTGGCAGTGGTCGAATGAGTGAGTTATAAATAAAGACCACTATAAAATATATAAAGGCATTTACACGTTTGACGACAGATATGACGGGACAAAAGAATACACGAGAAAAACATGGTGTCAAAAACATTTAAATATAACTTGATATCTGAGGAACCAGTGCCAAATTACAGACCTTATTTTAACAAGCACCATAACTTATTCCACTACAGTTAAAAAACAAAAATACTATATTTCCTTAAATATGGCGACCCTATTCGTGCCCGTCTCTTTAATCAGATTGATTAAATATACGTTTAGTGGTCCTGATTGTGTTATTAGACGCATCAACCAAATTGAATCAATTTGGTTAAAAGGTACAGACAGAACTAGGAGACGACGATATTTGATGACATTGAATGATTCAAATTTGTCTTGGTTGATTCACTCAAATTGAAAGACAAAAATGAATTGTCTAACTATTCTTAAATGACGTATAACTACAGCTAATTATTGACAATAAATTGTCACTTAATATTGCCTTTACAGTGCGTAACTATTGTAAAGGTGTAATTTTAAATGTCGTCAACATGTTGTCATTAGATGTAACGTGTTTTTAATATAATTGCTTAATCAGTAAAGGAAAATATACAAGGATTGCCATGTTGGATACGAAAATTACTAGTTTTATCTCAAATACTGTAATAGGGAAAATCAACGGAGATATTTTTTATAAACAACAGAACGTCGCAGCGTCATAGATTTTAAACGAGCGTCATAAGTATGTACAAATAAAAGCAGTGAAATAGCGCATTAATTATTGTTTGAAAAGTAATTAAAATTATCTCTATCATGATATTTTAACAATTAAAATACTTTTCTTGTTGTTAGTAAAGTTATTAATGAGCTTCAAATCAAATCAAAATAATTTATTGCATAAAAACATGGTTATACAATAAGTCTTCTTGTTGTATATTGAGCACATGTTTTTGCCGGTTGGGCGTATAATTTTTTTTAAATTTATATTATAGAAGTACATACTTATTTGGTTTGAATTATTATCACTAATATTTTAAACTTAAATTTATGCCATTATATTTTATTTGATTTAATTGTTACGCTATTTTACAAATATTTTTTTTAAATAAGCAGTTAAAACAAGTTTATTATATTGATGGAATAAAAAAGTCACTTCTGATAAAACAGTATTGTTCAAGTTTTATTCACCCTACCGCCAACTTGTTGATTTTAATTATTTATTTTTAATTTTGTTTATGGTTATTATTTACTCTATGGGAAACTAATCTAAATTTCCGCGTTTAAAGCCGCCAAAGAGAAGTTTTATTATGTATGCAAGTCGCGAAAACTTAAGAAAATAGGTTCGTTTATTTTTTAGCTCTTTTTGCCCCATTTCTGTCCCAGTAGAATGAAACGTCTAATTTCGGCCATACGGATGTTATACAAACATACTAGCTGTCCCGGAAGACGTCATCTTGCCGGTAAAAAATTTGGGTTGATCGGAGAGGGTTGAAAACTTAGGGTTGTATGTATTTTTTAATGCTGTATCATAAAAAAATGAGGTGGACTACCCTTAACATTTAGGGGGATGAAAAACAGATGTTATCCGATTCTCAGACCTACCCAATATGCACACAAAATTTCATGAGAATCGGTCTAGCCGTTTCGGAGGAGTATGGTAACACTGTGACACGAGAATTTTATATATAAGACATATGGCTAAGGTTGTAGGCTCCTTTAAGACCCTTAAGGAAGCCTACAAACTTACTCTAACTCAATATTAATAACACCCATGAAATATATACTTAAACAAGGTCGAAATTTTCAAGTGGACCATCAGGGCCAAATCCCAAGCCATGGAGAACCAATGGCACGCGTGCCGTTGAGTTACCATTGGCTATGGATATTTGTAACACCAAACATGCTACGAACGTGCTGAAGCTCTCTAAAGGGAGACTGGAACCTAGCCACTAATGCTGAAACAAAACTCAAGTTTATTATGGCGGCATACTTTAGACCAGGGTAGTCATTCAAACGAGCGAATACCCTAACACCTGGCTGAATGTTGGTTGCTGGTGAATTGTTTTATTGCCTCTTACGACAGGCCTCTTAGCCGCAGGAAATTCTATTCATACTTCGTTCTGCACGGATAAAAAGCATTTTATCACGAAAGAACGCTGAAGAAACCGTGTGATAAATAACTCCAGCTCAGCATGCGTTGCTGAAAGTAACATCTTTCTTATACATAGCGATCCATAGGTTCATATCCGGCTCTAAGGACCATTTGATTAACTCAAACTACGCAAAGGATAGAAATTGCATCACGAGAGATATTTAATTAATATATATTAAATTTGCAACATTACATTTTAGAAGGATTTTTTTTATGTGACAAAGTCAAAGATCAATTGTTTGTTGATGTTGCCAAGACAATCCTATATATAAGTATATCCTATAATATAAGTGATTTGTTATCTGATCTGAAACAACAGAAGTCACACTGTACGAGTACGAAGCGAGTAAGTACATTTTCCCGGCTCAGCATATTAGGTGAACACGAGCGAGGGTTGCTCTTACCATCAGTACGAACGACGATCATCAAGGTAATGTACCCATATCAAGGGATGAAATGAATCAAGTCAAGAAAGTGCGTAGTTTCAATCAAGTACCTTGCACGCACTAATGTGAGCTTAATTTGAATTACGTGTATAACTGAGTCATTTATTTAATGATTATGATTGTTTGCTTGTCTTCTGAACTCATGCAAAAAAACCCAGTACGGAACCATAAGTCTTACTTTTACATAAACTTTGACCTAATATTTTTTCTAAGGCGGTCAATTATTACCAGCTTTACAAACACGTTTAATTTTACGTTCGACGCCGTTTGTTACACACGTGTGCCTATGTAGTGACAAATTGTAAACAAAATTAAAAATATAAATTTTTCACTCATAAATTTTATATAAAGACAAATGATAACAATGTTGAATGTTTTTGTCGTGAACTCTGAATATATGTAATATTTCAGAAGACGATATATTCAATACCGCTGACGCTGTACTCTGATCAGTTTTTCGAGTGTAATATTCTGTGTTTTGACTATTCTGTTTTGTTTCTAAAAATATTTGTATAGTTATTTTAGTAATAAATTTAAATAAATATGTCTAAAATAGTATTCAAAGTCAATGAAATTCAGTACGAAGGTTAGTATTGATTTTCTAATTTCCTTAAAACAATTTTACTGTAAGTAACATTTGGCGATTTGTACACGATGATATGTACATGTAAAATATGAAATTGTTGTCTAGAATTAATAAATATTGTATAAGTTCGAGTAAGGTTGTAACAATTTCATTTATTTTAAGTATAAACATTTGTATCCCTTTATAAGGCGAAACATGTACCATTCACATGTAAATGTATCTCCATTTTATGACAAATTGATCAATTTTATTTCATGTCGTTCAATTCCGTCCCTTTTTATTTCATTTCAATTTCATTTCATATTCTACTAGTTTTTTTTTCGCGTTAATATAAGTTTTGCAGAGAGATTGGACAAGCGGCCGCTGGGAGTCCCACACGCCCTCTTTAGAAATTTCTAACTTTTAATTCAAAATACCCGTAACGTCATCAACCGAAGGTGAAACCATGAAAGTAACTCATTAAAATTACGTTGTCATTGTCGTTGCCGTGACGACGTATTTATTTGTTAGTGAATTCCAGCGATGGCGCCAATAAATGCGATCTGAGCACCATATTTTCGAGTGTGTGTGTTTCGTGTACCCCTCGTAAAAAATCCTTTTTTCTGGATGAAAGGTGCCTTAAGTCTGTTTTATATACCCCTGACAACGTGTATGCAAAACATGAAAATTTGTCGCACAAAGCTTAAAAAAACGTTTTTGTTAATATTGGTTAGGATAGGTTGTGCTGCCCGGGCCAGCGAACGCACCCGAGGTAGCAGGAGAGACCCAGCCCTGCGGCTTACAAATGGTGGAGCCAGCCCGCAAGGGGGCGGCTATCGTCCAACCGGGCTGGAGGAGAATGCGCAAGTGAGCCCACAGCCCGGACAAGGCTTCCAGGATCGGATAGGGGTTTTAGTGCTTAGGTGAACTTTTTCCCTCGCACAGCATAAGGTCCTCAAACGGATTACATGTATTTAAAAAACATTGCCAACGGAGGGGCTAGGTCATATACTCATGACCGTGGCATTAAGAGAGTGCTCGGATGAGCTATTTGATTTGGTGCCTACGTCGCCATCCTATCATCGCAACACTCGCCGGCGATTGGAGTTCATCCACACTTTCTGGACACTTGAAAGTCCTCCACGTTACGTAGTGTCATGCTTGGTTAAGGAACCCTATAAATTGAATAAAGTTGATATTTAAAAAAATAGGTTAAATAATTTTACAATTATGTTTTTCAGTGAAAGGTGAGTTCGGTCCCGATGTGTCCTTGAATGAGTACATCAGAAATGTGCTAGACCTTCGAGGCACGAAGGCTATGTGCCACGAAGGCGGGTGCGGAGCATGTATTGTCGCCGTAAAAGCCGCTGTGCCACCTTACAACACAATGAAGACTTTCGCTGTTAACTCTGTAAGCTTTTACAGTACTAAGCCCTATTTACATCATCTTAGCATTAAGTCCCGGTTGCGTTTGAAACGTGTGCCTTGAAGCCCAGGGTTCATTTTCCTATTTTTCTTCTCCACTTAGCGTAGTGTTCGGCGTATCTAATTGTGAGACCATTGATATGCGTTCTGTATTTTACGACGTCAATCAACCACTTCTTGAGCCAACCCTTTCAACAAAGAATTTATCAAATCAGACCAGTAGTTCCTGACATTAGCGCGTTCAATTAAACTAACAAACAAAGTCTTCAGCTTTATAAATTAGTCTTTACCGTGGCTTCGCTCGCAGTATATGAAGACCTAGTCAAGTTCTAATTTGAGTCAATTACGAGTAGAACTTACATATTAGGGTTTGACCCGCGAAGAAAAGAATTTTTATAAATGAGAGCTTGGTTTTCAATACTTTTATATCGACTTACTTTCAAAATTTCATAAAATAGATAATTTGAATTATAATTCAAACAATAATGAAATGTCACAACGCAGTATATTCATACAAAACACAAAGATATTGTGACTTTTTTTGATGACAAAAGCATTTCTATCAATTTGGCTATCAAGTACCGTATTTATTTTTACCATTTTACAGCTTAGCTATAATACATTCGATATAATAATAAATAATGTTCTACCCACAAGGGGGCTTTGTGGCGAAGCCTTAGGTGAGTACCGACATCTCATACCTGACGCCGGGGGCCAAGGCAAGGCCTCCGTGCTTGCCTTCACCAGCTGGCATGCAGTGGAAATCGCTAGAGCTAAGACTTAAGCGCCAGGGGTGGAAGTGATAAATGGCATCATGTCAGAAGTAGCTTCGGTAAAACTGCAGTCCACTTCTCTACACCCCTTAGCCACTCACACCCTTGTCTTGTATGGAATTTTTTGGGGCCCATGCAGGGAGTGGCACCGTCTGCCCATTTTTTCATCTTTCCCGAACATTGCGACGGGCAGACGCTATAGTCCCCATATTCCCAGACCCCTAGTACCACTAGCAGTTCACTCCACTAGCCCGGTACGTTCTGTTCTCATTGCACACAATAATCCTACACTGATCGAGGCTTGTCCTTGGGTGCATTTTTAAATGGTGTAGACAAGGATAACCGGTCAGTGTCACGCCACATTTACAAAATTTTCAAGGGGCCTCTATGTGTTGGCCTTACCATGGCTCCACGCAAGCCCTACAAAAGGGCGAGCCATCTTTATGGCGAGTGGTCAAAGACATACAAAATATTGTTCTTAATATTGTAAAAACATAATATACGTAACTTCCTTGTAATTCTATATATTATTAGTATTGTGATGTTGCAAAATTCTTTATGTTTTGCCACTTATTGTACTTGATCATTAATAACGTAGAACCTTGACGTTTCGACATTTGAAGAGATGGATTAACAAAAAAAGTTGCGTGCTTCAAATTGAATACGAACTTAATTACGTTAGAATTACGTATGATGCCTTATACAAGATACAATACTTATAATGATATAAGAGTATCTTTCATATATATTTAAAAAAAAATTGTTAGTTACTATCTTTTAAACTGGGTTTTGAAAAGGCTAGAGCATGGCAGACCACGTCAATACTGTTTAGCAGATTATACAAAAGACCGAGGATTACAATCAGCTGATGTGTATAACATGCGTGGAATACGAGAAAGTCTGTGACTCCGAAACTTGGCTCTTCTGGAGTCTACAAAGATGCCGTATCGATTGGCGTTACATAGAGGTGTTGAGATGTATGTACGACGCCACAATGATGACCGTCCACATCCAGGATCGGCGAGCGAAGCCTTTACCCCAACGCCGGGGGTGAGACAGGGGGATGTGATATCCCCGAAACTGTTCACCTACGAGATGGAGAATGTCTTCAAAACTCTGGACTGGAATAGACGGGGGAATCAACATCAACGGCGAGCGCATGTGTAGAAAATACAGGTAGGCAGGCACAACTTCTAGAGGCAAGTTAATAGGAGGATTCAGTCGGGCACGGCAGCATTCGATAAGTTTCGTCAAGTCATTTCGTCGACCATCCCGCAATTCCTGTAGATGAAAGTCTTCGAGCAGCGTGTATTCTTCGTTTTGATCTACGGGGCCGAAAAGTGGACACTGATAGCAGGACTGGTCCACAAGTTTCAAACCTCTCAAAGAGCTATGGAGCGAGCTGTTGAGTGTTTCTCTAATGGATAGAATTCGAAATGAGAATATATGTAAAAGAACTAAAGTTACCGACATAACTCGTATCCGCGGCTTCACAAGCGATATATAAAAAAACCTAATTAAGTTTTTATGAAAATAAAAATGAGCTATTTATTAAGAGATTTATATTTATGATGTGTTCTTATAATAGTATATATTTAAATCCTAATTATTCTTACCTTAAGGAACGTTTTGAATTCCTTTGCTTCTCCACAATTTGCGCTCAGATATACTGAGACATATCGTAGACTCCTGACACCTGCACACACTTCATCCTTTTATGATAACTCTTTTACAGTGCAGGCTATCAAACTATGGAATGCGTTGCCTCTTGCTGTCAGAGAGGCGAAAACATTACCTACATTTCAGAACTGCCTTAGAAAATACTATCTGTCTTTAAATAAATATGTCTAATATATTAAACATTTATTATAAAATGCTTGTCACGTATAATGTTAACAAATAAATTTATTTAGATTATTTTTTGTATATACGTATATATATCACTATTATATTGATGTATGTATTCGATTCATAAATTAGTGTAAGTAGATATATTTAAATTGTACAATCCTATATTTTTTCTGCTCCACCTACATCGCCAGATTAGTTAAGAATTTATTTAAACTTAGTTACCTGGAAGAGATCTCTTTTAGCGATAAGGTCGCCTGTTGTTTTGCCAAGAAGTATTGTAGGTGAGCAATAAAGTGTTATCTATTTATCTATTTAATGCACTTAAACCTAATTCATTATCTGTGTAAATATTTCTGTACGAAGTTCAATGAATGCTGTTGTTTGTGTCATTCATTCTTATGTTAAAAAAGGCTGGTGAAAATAAATGATATGAAATAACACTGAGTTCTACATGTTGTGAACGTTTTTCTCTCATTATTATAATTATGTGTCTATGACTGAAATGTACAAAGTATAGTTATTCTATCATACTATCCTTTCTGTGTGTACACACATTTGCGACAATAAACATATTTTTAGGCTAGTTGCAGTAAATGTTGTGAAAGTTTTTCTTTCATTATTATACTTATGTATTCATGCCTTAAATATACAATGTATAGTTATTTAATCATATTGTCCTTTCATTGTCTACATACATTTGCGACAGTAAACATATTGTTACGACCTAGACACCGACAAAAAGAAATTCACACCTGCATACCTGTAAAAACACATTTTGTTTCCTTTCGGTGTTTGGGCTTCTTTTGTTTACTTTGTATTTAAAATTTGTGATTAGAAGGCAGCCCATTGTGTACTGTAATCTTATATGGCAGTCATTAGCTAGGTGTGTCGGATTAAGATACGGGCATTGCAGTTGCGCTGTATAAAAGAATGATCTGATGCAGGGGGGAGGACTTTGCGCGTGTTATTTAATTACGACCTTCTGCTTACGTTTGGACCTTTTGTGTTTGGTATATTTGTACCTGTGTTATACGTGTTTGTATAGTTGTTCTAAAAAACTCTATAATCATTCCGACGGCATTTTAATTGGAGTCCTGCAACTCGCAACAATATTTTCTCTCTAGCTACACACTATTGGGTGACCTGAGACGTATCACGAAGAAAACTCTAGTATTTTATAATTTACAGTGTCTTGTGTCGGTTCTGTCCTGCCATGGATGGGAGATCACGACTGTTGAAGGCGTCGGCAATAGAACTATTGGCTACCACGATATACAAAGCAGGCTAGCTAAATTCAACGGAACCCAGTGTGGCTATTGTACTCCAGGATGGATCATGAATATGTACAGGTAATAAAAGTGTATTAAAGTAACTTATCATTAACAATAGTATTTAACATAATTAAACTACGCTCAAACGCGCTTATTTATCTGATTTTCATTACGCATTCGTTTTTTATTACTTTTATTTTACCTCCCACCCATTTCAATCCTAGCCTAGTCATATTAGGTAAAAAACGGGGTCAACCTCGGCATGAAAGATAATAAGCTGTAAATTGGTATAAACCTTCGGTAATAATTAATAATTAGTACATAAATAATGGGAATTGTTTAATAATTATATTTTTTTTATTAAATAATTAATTTTATACAACGTACTGATAACCGTAACTCACGCTTGACCTTGCATTAGGCCATATACGACTGTACGCGGCGCACTATTCGCGGTCTATCGCAAAAACGGTTGATCGTATGAAAAAAAGCTCAAACAAAAGTTGTAGAGAATTTTATACTCTATAACTTTTATAATAAGTGCAAATCTCATTTAAGCAATATAAAGCGAGATATTCACGAAATACTGATTTTCACGACCTTTGACCTTCAATATCTTAAGACGCGGACACGATACCACTTGTGACTTTTGAGACAACATTTAGAACGACAAAACAAAGGTTTATGCCAATTTACAGCTTATTATCTTTCATTCCGAGGTGAAACCCCTAATATGACTAGGCTATCGATAATATTATAAAATTCCAAACATACTATGTCTGTGTATTATAGCGATAAAAAAAACTGGCATAGACTATATAAACGATGGAGAATACGATGTAATTTTTTTAGTGTCTGTTTCTTTAGGAATCAAGTAAAAACTACTAAGCTGAATTCGATGCGACTTTCATTGGTCGACAGCTAATTCTTAGGCTTGAATTCTGCGCTTCTTTTTATCTTGACAATCCCACGGCATTTCTTCTGGGAATGATAAAGGCCATTTCATGGTCTTATTAAAAAAATGAATTCTAATGTTGTTTTTTACTGATCGATAGCAAATTTAATGTAATAAGATGTGTGATATTTGTTTAAAGTTTTTCGGATTACTGTCGGATTACCTTATTCCAACACTGTTTCCATTAAAAGGATAGCTTACATTCTTTTTAAATGCCGTTATTTTGAGTCCCCGAAATCACGCTAGAATTCCAAGTCAATCGTGGGCGAGGTCGCCGTCATATCCTAGTATTATAGAAAATTATTAGAGCCAGGCATGCTGCTAAAAAATAACTTGTGCTGCTTCTTATCTTCGAGCCACAAGATGTTACGAAGCGGTGATAATTTAGATTAGGCTCGCATAGACTAATAATGACCACAAACAAATTAAAACTAAATAATTAAAGTTAACAAGTTAGCGGTAGGTTAAATAAAATTTAAGTAATACTCATTAATACTAGCAACTTTTCAGTAGCCGTGATCACGTAAGACGTTATGTAATTTGAACAGATTTATAATCTCTTGTATTTTAATTTAATTAATTTATTATCCGATTTTGCAAAATTGTGATTACTAAACCAAAAAGTCAAAATGTTTTACGCCCAGGGAAGTGTGCACGGTAACGCCTGTCGAATATGTTATAGCAATAACGTTCCACGCAAGAATTGCGCACATCCTCGTACGGATGCACTGGGAGTGCTTTCTGCGATAATTAATTAAATAAAGATTATAAAGCTCAATTAAACCTTGATATGCGTGCGAGTGTGCAAAGGTGGCTATGTATTTTGTAATGAAACCCAACGAAGTGGGCACGGGTCAGCTAGTTTGATATAAGTTCTTTAAAATATGTGTTATTTCCTACTCTTCCGATCACATGGCAACCAGGGCCGGAGCATCTCAGAAATCTGGTCTCTACGCAATTCTCTTTATGCTGCATATTAACGATCTACTTCAGCCCAGAGTTTTTAGATACGCAGACGACAGAACAGTTGTGGAAAGATATATATCCAATGCACGAGATAACAGAGCTAAAATCCAGTTGCAGAAAGAGACGAAGGTCGAACGACTGAACGTATGCCTGCAAGGCATGCAATTTCCGAGTGGGGTGATGAAAACTTGGTTACGTTCGACACTTCCAAAACCCAGACGTGTCTATTTTCTGAAAAACGGAGTCCATTTGATCTGACTCCCACTTTCAGAGGTGTGTCTCCACTAGACTAGACTCCAGCCTCTGAGCATCTCTTTGACTCCAACACTCAATTTTGGCACGCACATTGAGTCTATAGCGCAAGTAGCGCCGAAAAAGCAGGCTGTATACTTAAAATTGACACAGAACTTATACCAAGCACACGTTCGGTCGTGCATGAATTTATGTTGTCATCTTTGAGACGGCTCAGCCAATTACTGAGGCTCAGTTGGAGAGCTTGGAATCAATTGAGAAAAAAAAGAAGAAGCTGGTCGGCAATGATCGTCTTTTTTAAGCTCGGCTTCAGAGTCTCGATTCGGCATAGACTCAAGGTCACGGAGCTATCTATCTTCTATTGGATATATTTCGGGAAGTGTTCCTTAGAATTGCACAAGCTGGATCCTCTATCCCCTTTTATCATCGGATAACCAGACGCGCTAGTTTCCATCACCGTCACATGGTGGAAACACCATTAGTTTTGCTTCATCTTTTCTGGTGCACACCACCGAAAAGTGGAATAATTTGTAGGAGTCTTTTTTGCCTAACAAATACAATCTTGATGTCTTAAAGTTATGAGTGAATAGGTATCTTCTACGTAAGCGCACTCCATCCTAAGCTGCGGCATCAGCCTACATCAGGTAGTGGTCAAACGCCAACCTTCCATAAAAATATTATTAAATTCGACAAAATTCTCTTTCAGCCTTTACAAATCACAAACCAAGGATCTAACAACTGTTAAAGTTGAAAATTCGTTTGCTGGTAATATTTGTAGATGCACAGGATATAGGCCCATTGCAGATGCATTCAAAACATTCGCAAAAGACGCTGATGAAAAGCTTTTAGATAAATTACTTGATCTCGAAGATTTAGCTATTCTCAAATCTTGTGGTGTAAAATGTAAAGGGAAATGTCCACATAAAATAAACAAAAACAGAAAGTTTGATATTTGTCGACAACACAGTTTGGAAGATGATTTTACTATGCTAGATGGTAATAGAATGATAGTTGTTGACTGTGGAAACCATAAATGGTATAAAGTTTTTAGTTTAGAAGACGTTTACAAAGCTATGACTTATGGAGATTATAAATTAATTGCTGGTAATACTGGGCAAGGTAAGATATGTTACCCCAATTATTTTATATAAAGTGTATTTTTTTTTTTTTATTGCAGGAGATCAGCAGACAGGCGGACGGCCCACTTGATGGACAGCGGTTACCATCGCCTATGGACATAATTAATAGGTATAATATAATAAAACCACTATCAGTGTCGAGTTTGTCAAACGAGTTTAAAAAATAAATATATCTATCTATAATATATATATAATTCTAAACTTATTATCCTGGGAATCACACGGGGATTTCAAGTCAAGCGGGGAAGCACGGACTTATACTAGTATATTTATATAAATCTTACCATATAAAAATAAATGAATATTAATAGAGACTAAAAAATATGAGATGTCTTATTGTGAAAGTGGGTGAAAATGATAATAAAATCATGATACTAATTCGGACCAGCAGGTTTTGAAAATATACTTTAATAATTTTTATCTGTTTGTCAATAAGAGCATCATGTGTAAAAGTATCGAACGGATTTGTATGCAACTCGACAGAGACTTTCCATGCTTTAGTTATTAACCGACTTCGAAAAAAGGAGGTTCTCAATTCGTCGGGATCTTTTTTTATGTATGTTCACCGATTACTCCGTGATTTATGATCCGATTTACGTGATTCTTTTTTTGTTCGACGCGGAATAGCTTCCAATTGGTCCCCTAAATATTTTACATACTTTGACCTAGTAGTTTCATTTTATGAACATTTTTTATGAAAAAAAAATACTATTCGTTCCGTATGTACACCGATTTCTCTGAGATTTATGATTAGATTTACGTAATTCTTTTTTTTTCGACGCGGAATAGCTGCCATGTGGTCCCCTAAAAATTTGACATAGTTTGGCCCAGTAGTTTTCATTTTACGATCATTTTTTGTTCCCTTTTCTTGGGACCTATATTTTTTAAGAAGCGCGGCACCATTCGTAGGTCCGCCTATACATAGCTAGACACTAAAAAGTAACAAATAAAAAATAAAAACTGCATTTAAAAAACCCGACTTCAAAAATTAAAAAACTAAAATGTATAAAATAACTTATGGTGCAAGCACCGACTTGTTGTTGACTTGAAGATGTTTTACATAATATATATATATATATATATATATATATATATATATATATATATATTATGTATATATATATATATATATATATTAATAATAATAGCTTTAGAAATAAGTTATTTTATACATTTTAGGTTTTTAGTTTTTGAAGTCGGTTTTTTAAACGAAGTTATAACGATTTGTTTTAAAGATATTATTAATTTGATATTATTAACATGATCTTAAGCCTCAATAAATGTATTTATTCTACAGGTGTTTATCATGTAAAAGACTACCCACCAAATGTAATAGACATCTTCAATGTACCTGAGTTAAAAGATTATAAGATTGACGTGAATCTCATTCTTGGAGCTGGTATGCCACTTACTGAAATGATGGACCTTTTTGTCGAACTTTCAACGCAGCGGGAAGAATTCTCATACTTGAAACAATTTTACGATCACATGGACTTGGTAGCTCATATTCCCGTTCGAAATGTGAGTATCCAATCTTAACTCAATGAAAAATGTTATATTCATATTATATCGCTTTTTAGCGATAAGACCGCCCTTTGTACCCTACTATAATAATACTAGTTCGTAAGTTTTTCTGTAATGGTGTACAATAAAGTGTAATCTATCTATCTATCTATAAATAATTTTCTGGAATGTTTCTTAATAATATTCACCAATAATATTTTAAGTGTAATAATAAAATTTCTACTTCTTTTACATTTTAAGTTCAGATGGAATCATAATATCCAGAATCTTTAGGTGTTAAGATATTGTTTCTAATAATGATTATATTGTTATAGATTGGAACCATTGCAGGTAATTTATGTTTGAAATATGCTAACAATTCATTTCAATCGGATGTCTTTTTACTTTTTGAAACTGTTGGGGCAATGTTAACTATTGGTGAGTATGATCAACCTCAAAACATATACAATTGTTTGTGTATATAGTGGTTTCGAAAAATATACGCTCATAAATATATTATACATTTTTAGGCCAAGGTGTATTTAAAACGACTACAGTCACATTGCCTGACTTTTTAAAAACTGACATGAAAGGTAAAGTCATAATCAATGTAATGCTCCCGCCGTGCTCTAATTGTTCAACCAAAACATATAAAGTGAGTAATTGAAAACATATTAAGTATTCCAAGTTTAATTTATGTCCCACATCAGGAGAGCCTGAAACGCCAGGTAGTAGAGAGTTTGCCCATCTAAATAAATACTAGCCTAGGTGTAGAGTACGATGCCATCACTATCTTGAGTTGTGTTTCAGCACTGGTGGCCAGGTTCCAACCAGTCTCTTTTTAGAGAGCGGCAGCACATCGGTAGTGCCTTTGATGTTTTAAATGCCTACAGGCGACGATAACCGCTTTACATCAAGTGGGCCGTATACCTGTCTGCTGAACTCTTGCTATAGTATCTCATCTCATCTCGACTTTTAATAATTTGAAGTTAGATGTGTAAGTGCGATTTTCAAACCAACTACATATCGCAAACAAATAGATTCTGTTAAGACACGTAATATATAGATGACATATTATTATATGCGTATAAGAGAAACAAACACAGAAATATATCTAAAGATACACACAAATATGTGTAATTAATAACAATCTTATTTACAAAATCGAGATATGTTACTATGGGGAGGATATTTGTGATTTTCGGGGTCGAGCCTTGAGGCCAGAGAGTTCAGAAGCACATCAACTCTACCAAGACCACTTTACTATTCTGATAAAGTTCTCGTGTGACTAAAAGGTTGTATTATCTGTATCTCGCCAACAGATTTTCATTTGGGAACGATTTGATGTCAGTTTTTTTTTTCATGATATCTTGAAAACTAACTTTCTAAAAAAGAGGTATTGAAACTTAAAAAAAATATATATTTATCGAACTTACCACGTTATTGAAGCAAAGAGGCGAGTTTTGTTTGTAATATAGTTTTGTTGTATGGATGATAGTTCTTTAATAACAATATTAATTATTACAATCCAAAAACAAAATTTAGACATTTATTTATAGATTATGCCGAGATCACAGAATGCTCATGCCGTCGTTAACGCCGGATTTCTATTCAAATTCAAACCAAATTCTACTGTTTTGGAGCGAATTTCTATTGTGTATGGAAGCATTTCACCGAGTTTTATTCATGCGTCTAAAACGGAAGAGCTATTGGCAGGAAAAGATCCATTTACAGATGAAACTTTGCAATTAGCATTAAAAAGTTTATCTAGTGAGATAATGCCAGAAGAAGCGCCACCAGAACCGTCTGCAGCTTACAGAAAAATGTTGGCATTGGCTTTGTATTATAAGGTATAGATATTTACGAGTTCATCACTGTTTTTCTTAACTAATGCAGTTTTGTTCCAATTAAAAAATTGTTTTTTCTTCTTTTTTGTAAATTATCACTAAATACTTAAGATTTTCAACACAGACACGCAATTCTTATTAAAATCAGTGAATATCCTATAACTTTGGTCCACTTTTAATCAGTGTCAAGTAGAAACTTTAAAAAAACAAACTGCACTGCAGTTAGTAATACTTAATATTTGCAATTAATAGCTGTAGTTATGTATCGGTTAACAATAAGTTCAATTTATGTTTGTTCAACCACTTACAATAACAAAATTCTTTTCAGGCAATACTGAGCGCATGTCCACCGGAGAGAGTCAATCCAAAATACCGTTCAGGAGCTGAGTCTATAAAACGAGCCTCATCAAAGGGAATGCAGTCATACGAAACGGACAAGAGTGTTTGGCCTTTGAATCAACCAGTACCAAAATTAGAAGCTCTGGTTCAATGTAGTGGTGAAGCTGTTTTTGCCAATGATCTGCCGGCTCAGAAGAATGAAGTATTTGGAGCGTTTGTTACCGCTGACGCTCCAGCAGGAAGTATTATTAGCGGTTTTGATACGACAGGAGCATTCGTAAGTTGGTTGACAACACTTTAAGACTAACTCTTTAAGAATTAAGACTGTTAAAAAGTAGTTATTTACTTATATCGTTTTGAAAAATTACATGATTTATTATTCAAAAAAAAATTGAAATTTTCAGTTGTAAAACATAAGCTGACCAAAGCATTGAGTAATATTTTTAAAACATTTCATTTTATTTATTATCTGTATTGTGCAGTATTTACGAGTAATTAGAACTGTTATAAATTTCAGGCTCTTCCTGGCGTGATAGCATTCTATACTGCTAAAGATATACCAGGAGACAATTGTTTTACTCCTACAAATATGCCATTCTTGACTGACAAAGAGTCAATACTTTGTGAGAAACGTGTCATGTTCTACGGTCAGCCAGCAGCCATCGTTGTAGCAGATAGAGAAAAAACTGCAAACAAGGCTGCTTCACTTATAAAAGTTACTTATGAGTCCCTAAGTAAAAATAAACCACTACTTACCATTGAAGATGTTCTAAAATCTCCCGAAAGAAGCACAAGAGTAAGAATGGACAGTACTGTTGAGCCCACAGAGAAGGGCAATAGTGTGAAGACAATACTTAATGGAGAATTCAGGTTGGAAAGTCAGTACCATTACACGATGGAACCGCAAACTTGTATTACGAACCCAACTGAAGATGGTATGGAAGTATATGCATCAACACAGTGGCTAGATTTAACTAATGTTGCAATTGCACAGTGTTTAAAGATCCCTGTTAATAGGTAAGACATTTGAAGTTACTTATAATCTAAGCGAAAACACATTGTATAAATCCAAGCTAAGCATGTCCCGCTTATGTTAAAAGTAATAAACAAAGTATAATTTTGGGTAAATAGCGATTTGCTCGTTTACAAATTACTATATGGGCCACTTCTTAGATCATAGCTCTAAATTAATCATCCAGAACCGACTCTCTATTTCAGTTATAAAAGTCACAGAAAATTCTTAATCTATTACATTGTGTAAAACTACATAAAGAAATTGTACAGGTAAATTAGCTTCGAGAAGTTTTGGCGTTTGTAGTAGTGTACGGTCTGTGTGGGGTGCTTATAGCCCACGGTTAATTTGGTTCGATTTATATGGACTATATGAAAGAGATATTATCCCAGACCAACCTTAAGATCTGCCCTTTCCTGGCTTGGTTCAGGTTACTCACAGAAATAGCACACGGCCCTAGATTCCACCTTAAAGCCAACACTTTTAACAAAGTCCAAGTATCGTAAAACTTCTATGCACGGCCAGTAATCACAATTAGTTGAAGTTCAGAATAGTAGATAGGAAAAGACGAGCCGTCACCTCACACAGAAAAGAGGGTAGGCAGCAAAATTGATGGAGCGATGTTTTACCTACTTTATACTAGACAAGGACGGAACAGTCAGCATATAAATAAATAAACTAATACTTTTTTAGACAGGTACTTAATATCAAACAAAAAATATTAGACGACACTGAACTAATAAATATTAATACTAAACATAGTTTTAATTCTAAATGGTAGGTTCACGTTTTAAAGAATGAAATTTGCTTTCTGATAGCACCTTTCCGGTGGAAGTCAATAATTTTCCGGTTTATTTAGCAACTAATTGAATATAATTTATTATTTAGCAACTGCTCGAATTGCTATTCCACTATTTTAGAAATATTTGTACTAATTATGCAAATAATCTTTAGTTTGGGAAGTCAAGCGTATACCTCGATCACGTTACAACATCGGTTGTTTATGTGACCAATTTAATATCAAATAACAACAATTAGCACCGAATAATAACACTAAAATATAGATAGAGAAAAGAGAAAATCACTGGGTAGATAGATAGTTGACAACACCATATTGTAGATCAAGGCATATAATTATAAACAAAAATAGAAAAATACAAGATACAGTACAACGGGTGACCTTATCACTAAAAAGCTTGCCTAGGAGAGATCCTAGGCAACCCTTGACAGAGATTAATTAATAGATTTTAATACTAATGATGGTACAGTTTATGTAAGTAGTAGTAAGATACTGGCTCTACGTTGCACCACAAACGCAAAACTTCTCGAAGCTAATTCATCATTAGATTGTCAGAGAATTTGAAACTGAAAATCAACAGAACAAGTTTTTACAACAAGTCCTTTATCATCCAGGCCCTCTGGAATGCACTATCACTAAATATCAAGCAAACACGACCATTACCTTCTTTTAGCAGAATAGTTAAAGATTACTATCGCAAGCATTACTGTTATAGCATATAGTATTACTGTTTACTTTTGTATGTATATTTCTGAATGTATATATATATATATATATATATATATATATTAAATTATGGTATTTTACTACTTATTTATTCATTAACTAAATTATTGTACGAGTGCTGGTTTAAAAACTACCGACTTTTGTTGTCCTTCCTATACTCCATCCAAAAGAAATCGCCATGGCCGATAAGACCTCCGGTTGTACTTGTGTATTAATTAATTATATTGTATATAATGTAATTAATGTTCTTGATTTTACGTAATTGTAATTTACCTGTAATACTAATATTTATTTTAAGTGTTAACGTAATCGTTCGCCGAGTAGGGGGTGGATACGGTGGTAAGATATCTCGGGGAACTCAAGCAGCATGCTCAGCTGCTCTCGTCACACATTTACTGGGAAGGCCCTGCAGATTTGTTATGTCGTTGGAGACCATGATGAAGACTATTGGGAAGCGAGTGCCTACAAGCTGCGAATTTGAGGTAATATAATAGAAGAAAACAATACCTTCCACGGTGCACAACATTTTTGTTCTTGATCGTCATTCAATTACTATAACACAGTGCCAAAAACTATTTTTTACAACACACCCCTTTATGTTGTTACGGATGTATTTGTGTTTATAGTTTAATTTGAAAGTTTCTGTAATTAATCCCATAATGGGTAAAAACTTAACCTTATATTAAGATTTTTACTAATAATTAATTTGTCACAACACAATGTAATAATACGTCTTTTAAATTTCAGATTGCAGTAAACAGCGAAGGTGAAATACAATACTTGAAAAATGTTTTCTATCAAAATGCTGGTATTTCATACAATGAAGTTTTAACACCCTTGACCATGATGCATTTCCATAATTGTTATGAGACTAAAAGATGGTACATTCAGGCTAACAATGTTTACACTGACTGTGCTTCCAATACTTGGTGTAGAGCTCCTTGTAAGTATATATACATACATACATCCATACAAACATAGATAACTTCACGCCAGATCCCTTGCGGGGTAGACGCGAACAACAGAGCGCCATACAGGCTTATTCTTACACACCACTTCACTTGCTTCTTTGACATTCATAGCTCTTTTCATGCACGCTCGTCTGTTCTTGAGGCTCCTGACATCACCTTCTGCTAATACACGATCAATTTGATTAAGTATATATAGTATAGAGATAATAGACCGTATTTATGCTACGCATCTTTTAGTATAGCAGTTGTTCGGAAGAAACAATAACTACTTACCATGAGAACGAACTGTTTGTCAATTTGTCTTTATTTTCGCATGAAGTCAGCTGACAGGCAAATGCCAGTTACCGTCACCTATGGACATTTGTAACACCAAAGGTGCTACCAATGTACAGCCATTCTCTAAAGGGAGACTGGAACCTGGCCATAAGTAGCCGGAACACAACTCAAGGTTGTTATGGCGGCATATTTTAGACCAGGGTTAAAAGCCATCCAGTTGGGCGAATACTCTACCACTTGGCTGTGGGTTTTTTGTTTTTTCTTATGACAAAACCCCCGGTGGCAGGAAATTCTATTCTTTCTGCGTTCCTGCACGAATAAGCAAAAATATAAAAAACAGGTTTTTCAAAATTCTTCATCTAAGTCATATTTTGCAGCTACTACAGAAGGCATTGCTATGATAGAATATATGATGGAAATGATAGCTTTCTATACTGGAAAAGACCCCATACAAGTCAGAATAAAAAATATGTCACTTGTAAACAATCCGCTACCAGAAATGATAGACCAACTAGTGAAAGACGCTGATTATAATGATAGATTGAAACGTGTACAGGAATTCAATAATAACAATCGTTGGAGAAAGCGGGGTTTAAAATTAATACCAATAGCCGTTGATATATTTTACTTCGGTAATTTTAATGCCATTATATCAATTTATCACGCTGATGGCACGGTTGTTATAACTCATGGAGGAATAGAAATGGGCCAAGGAATAAATACGAAAGCAGCTCAAGTTTGCGCATATACACTTGGCATTCCTTTAGAAAAGGTTAGTGTCAAACCTAGTACAAGTTTTACATCGCCAAATAATATGGTCACTGGTGGCAGTGTCGGAAGTGAATGTGTAGCATTTGCTATATTGAAAGCTTGTGAAATTTTAAATAAAAGATTCGAGCCAGTCAGAGCGAAGTTGAATAATCCTTCATGGCAAGAAATGGTAACACAAGCTTATACTGATGGTATTAATTTACAAGCTAGTTATATGTTTTCACATATAAATGATGGGGTAAAGCCCTACGACGTCTATGCTGTTGGTATACTGGAGTTAGAAGTTGATATTTTGACTGGTAATCATGATATAATAAGAGTTGACATTTTAGAGGATACTGGAAGGAGTTTGAGTCCAGAGATTGATGTGGCTCAGGTAGGTTTAAAAACAATAAATTTATTAATAAAATGATACCATTAGAACCAATAAATAAAGCGACATATTATATTCTAGATAGAAGGTGCTTTCGTAATGGGCTTAGGTTATTGGACTTCTGAGAAACTCGTTTACGATGCCGCTACTGGGAGGCTATTAACTGACAGAACTTGGACTTACAAACCACCAGGAATCAAAGACATTCCCGCAGATATGAGAATTTATTTTAGAAGAAATGCAAGAAATGAATTTGGTGTACTTCAATCTAAAGGTAGTAATGAAATTATTTCAGTAATTAACGGCAACAATAAAAATGTTAAATGAATATTCAAACAAAGTATAAAATAAAAGAAGTTTACTGTAATAATTTAAACTCATAACTAAAATATGATCTAGGCTTTTTCGTAATTCTAAATACTGACAATCTTATTCAAATTTAGTTAGAGTAAGTTTGTAGGTTTCTTTAAGGTTCTGAAACTTTCTCCGGATAAATAACTATGAGATACAAAGACAGACAGCTGTGGCAATTTTTAAAATTGTTCCGCTTTCACCAAAATAACTACAGTACCTAAAAAATAAAGCACATAAGGGCTTTTGGTGTTACCCTCCTGATAATTTTTAATACATAGTTACATACATAACTTCACGCCAGGTCCCTTGCGGGGTAGGCACGAACAACAGAGCGCCATACAGGCTTCTTACACACCTCACTTGCTTCTTTGATATTCATAGTGCTTTCCGTCAAATCGGAAAGTTAGACTTTGTCCG
Source organism: Dendrolimus punctatus (assembly GCA_012273795.1). NCBI lineage: Eukaryota > Metazoa > Arthropoda > Insecta > Lepidoptera > Lasiocampidae > Dendrolimus > Dendrolimus punctatus. Next base: position 14,703,578 of record CM022542.1, on the reverse strand, counting down.
TAAAATTATCTCACAGTTAATTAAGGCATTATATTTATGTTCTATCCTAATTACACAACCAATTAGTCCCATTTTCTTAATGCTTGTTCCAGAACTTTTTATTATACAAAAATACAATAATAGTTGAGCTAACCAAATAGTTGTATAAGTTAATCTTGGTACGCCGTTTTAATTTAGAAATTAAAAAATATTTACGTTACTAAAAACCAAACTTGTATAATTTTGCTTATCTAAAGAATTAATTTCTAAGTTTTTGCCTTAAATATTTTAAAATGGAATCGTTAGATGTAAGGAAATTTCTCAAAATATAGGCTCGAACACCTTCGTTTCTCAATACATTAATTTACTTAAAGAATTATAGCACGGTAGCTATACGACTCGATTCAAATTTTAGATTTCAGCAGAAAGCATGCCCGATGCATTAGGGAGGTTGTTTAAGAACGGTTTCTACCCGGTCTGCCGTCGGATCGGTGCCGGTTACACGAGTTGACGAGCACAGTAAGTCGCAAATGATGGCTAGCCGGCTGAAGTGCGGCTTTATTCGTAGGTGCTGTCGCGCATACAACAACGATCTGTCAACAAATCCTCATAGATCGACCAACTCATGAACACAACTTCACAGTATATTATTTAATTAAATGATGACCAGCCTTAAGCCCAGTTTATGTCTATCTATAGATCCGTAAAAAATATGTGTCGTTAATACACGCCTTTAGGTGGCTTTTGTCTAATATGTAATTGATAATTACCATATTCTGGTGGCGAAGGAAAACAGCCAGGCTTGTTCAAACCAGCTTGGCAGGTTTTAGACGACGGTATCTTGTTGTACAGGTTTCATCACGATGTTTTCCTTCACCGTTGTGATCACGTGGTAATTGTAACAATATTTACATTAGGTCATACAACTCTCAAAGTTGTGCAAGCGTACCGGCCGGTTTGAACCCATGGCCTTTAAGTTTGGGATGCGTTTTTTTTTATCACGTGAAGGTTCGCGTATGACCATTATCTCACTTGATTTGAGCGAAGATATGGTCTAAGATCGAGCACGCTTACCTAGAAGGTACCTATTCACACGAGACTTGAAGACACCCAGGTTGTAGGTTTCAGAAAAAACAGACTGCGGCAGTGCGGCAGTTCCACTCCTTTGCGGTGAGTATAATGAAGGTGGACTCAAAGTGCTTAGTTCGAATAGGAGGTATATCCACCATATAGCTGTGCCACATGCCAGTGCGTGCACTAACCATTACGCTTCTGTGACTTCTTTAAGCCTAAAAACAGCAAAGTACTAGGTAAAATAAATAATTGTGTTTGATTTATGTTGTTTTTCCAGCAACTGGAGAACCTGCGTTTTGCTTAGCGACAGTGATTATTCATGCCCTACGAGAAGCAGTTAGATCGGCTCGCCTGGATGCAGGCTACGAAGACAGATGGATTGATATCGGTATGTTTCTTGATTTTCGCAAGAAGTTCTTGATCTGCATCTTGATCGGCCCCTAGATCTCATCCCACTACGTCTCCACCAGAGACATCAACGGCGAACCACACCCAATGTCGTATGTATGGTTCGACGTACAACATTTTGCTGACTGTGGGCTACTTTATGTAGTAAACTATACACCGAGGGATACCCTGATTCTAGGGACACCCTTATTTAAGGCATATATCGAGACAGCGTGCCAAGATAGCTATGTGTTAAATCCTATTAACAATACCTTTCTTAGCTTCAAATATTTAGATACTTCTTATATAATTATATTCTAATATTTATTTTCTAATATTTATTTATTTCGGAAAATTATTACTTTTATAATTTTGTTAAAAATAATATTTTCTTTTTGTTGATTGAATAGCTTTAGAAATAATATTTTAAGCGCCTATTGAAATTGTGCATCTGGTAAGGGTAAACGAGTTTGGCAAAAATTACCACGCAAATCTTACAGCAGCTATAATTCACTATGTTCATATCTGTCTACTGAGAGTGTAAATTTAGCTGCTCCTTTAAGCTTTATTACTTATCTTCTATTATTCAATCATTACAGTCTAGATTTTTTTATAGTCCCAGCAGAAGAAATTGTTACTTGGTTCAAGCATGAATTTACTATAAACAATTTAAACTACGTTTAATTGTATTTTTTTAATTCTTTTTCAGAGAATCCTTGTACAGTGGAAAACATCTTTATGTCAGTCGGGCACAAAATTGAGCATTATAAATTGAATTGAATTTGCCAAGGTAAATCTACCAAAATTTAAACGAGGTGCTAATTAATAGGACAAGGATTTTATAACGTAAATGACTTATTAAACAATATTTTATAAGGTTGTTGTGTAATTGTATTTGATAACTTGACATTTACAACACAGACAATAAATAGTCAAGTACACCTTAATACAATAGCATTGTGTTTTTGTTTATTTTTTGGTTTTTATCACCGTTCTCCTCCGTCATAGGCCAAGACAGAGTTTTTCTTCTTCTTGTCTTATCTTTTTATGCCATATTAGGGAAAATAAGTACCGTAAGTAAGTTATCGTCACCTACCGTCACCAGAGATGTCACCAACGCGCTGTCTGCTGTTGTGTGGAGTTTTAAAAAACTCCATGTCATAGTGCTGTGGGAAAAACCTTGGCTGGGAGCTCATTTCAAATCCGCACGGTACGGAAGAGAAACGTTCTATAGAACCGGTGCGTACATGGGCGGACCGGCTCAAGGAAGTGGGGATGATCAACCAACCGATGGCGAGCGGTGCGATGGTAGAAAGAAAACGAAGGCACCATCCTAAAAAGTTCTTCCGAACACTCCTTTTTATACAGTCGGTAGAATACGCAGAGAGAAGCGAAATCTCTCCTAAGGCTAAGCCTGTTATCTTACAAAATATCAAATTCTCTTTTATGTTGTATGTACAATGTTGTTGCGTGATAATTGTAAAGAGTAATAAGTAATAGTTTGTTAATTAGTTTTCAAAGATTAATTAAAATTATCCTTATTATGATTGCTAAAATATGATAATAAAGCACTTTAACTATCAGTCTTTTGCATATTAATTATTTAGAATTTATTAAAATACACATATCCAATTGTATTAGGTTTAATTTGATGAAAATATCTATCTTATTTAAATTAATGTTAACCTTTATTGTAAATGTTTTCTACAGCTAAGGGTTCTATCAAAGGTGAGGTAGTACTTCACACGACTTCAGTTGCTGAATCTTTACCAAGCACAAGTAAAGTCATGCATAAAGTACTACTCTCGTCTTTGGGGTGATTCGGCCAAATACGCTCGAGACAAATGAGAAAAGAGCTAGAAAGCTGATACCAATTATTCGACGAGAGACTTCAGAGCCTACATCATCGACGCAAACTCGCAAATTTGTCGGTATTCTATAGGATACACTTCGGCGAGTGTACCACGGAATGGCACGAAGTAACTCCTCCGTCACCTTTTTACCCCCGGACAAAAAGACGTACGCCACGACACCGATTTATGGTGGAAATACCAACAAAGCAGATGAAGAGATATACTGCCACTTTTATCATACGCTGCGCTGATCAGTGGATCTCTTTTCCGTCGTCTGTTTTTCTTGAAACATACAATGTCGGTGTTTTCAAGTCTCGCGTGAACAGGTATCTTCTAGGTGAGCGGCTTTACCGGCCGCTGTTATACCTGACAGCAGGCGCAGTGTACATCAAACGCTAAACTATTCAATAAAAAAGTTAGTACACAATGTATGTATATTGGAAGGATATATTATAGTATTTCCCATATTTTGCAGTTTTACATCAAGATATTATTTAATTAAGACAGTCGGTTTTAATTAATCATTAATTTGTTTTATAATAATAATTAATAGTTAATTAGTTTTATTTCCATTTCAATGATTTCTAATAATTTAAACACTATGCGTGTACAGATAGTCCGATTTTTTTAGAAGTTTTTCGTGAATACTTCATATTTCGTTTTTTAAAGATTAAATTATTTTTTGAAAATTGGCGTGACGAAATGAAGGACCCTTCCCACCCCTTGTCACAATTCATCGAATCCCCCTTCTTAGGCAATTAAATAAAAAACCACCACAAACAACTTCAGCCAGGAGGTCATCATTTGCTACTCACTTTAAATATACATACGATATATTTAAAACTTAATATCTAAAATAAATATAAAAAGTTAGCACAGAATTATAAACAAGGTCAAAATATTTTAAGACGTAATTCATTATTAATTCAAAGATAATTGGCTACCTACATACTTTATTTATTTATTTAAGGAAACCTGCAGCTGAATAAAAACATATATATATACAATATTTGAATACATAACAACAAAAGATAGCCAATGACCGATTTTCACGAATCAACCCTTAGTTTAAAGTAACATGCAGACGTGGTGCTAAATGTGGAGTTACTCGAGCGTCACAGAGAGCTGTTGAATTCTGAAGATTATATGCTAAAAAGAAATAAGGTATTATGATGTATGCCTTTTCACTGGTGGGAGAGCGTGTACAGGTTTAAAAAGAGAAATATCGCACAGAAATACTCCAGCGCGTCAGATATCTAGAAAGAGGTGTTAAGTAAACCCTAAAAGAACTCCTATTCAAAAGACTGACGATTTGGACGCGACCAAAAGCCATGGCCGATTTTTTAAAATGAAAAAGAAAAGTTACATTGAAGTACTCGAGCGCGTCAGATTAATGTACAGTTCAGCTTGTGGTCCTTGTCGTACTGACCCATAATCTGACAAATATGTGGAGGGATTTCCTTGAAAAATAATTTGAAGCATCAAAAATACCCCCACCCTGTATGAAGAGGTAATATATGATGGGGCTACATAATAGGATGCAAGGTTTCTTCCCTTATGTTAATCTGCCACGCTTGAGTAAATCCCAAAATCCCCTTTTGGCCTCCTATACTATAAAAGGGCACCGAGGTACATACTTGTCATTAAAAATTTTAAGGTTTAGATACCTTTTGGTTCCTGTTACACTAATTAAAACAACTAGATGTCGACCTATTTACTTACATCTAATATATAAAATTCTCGTGTCACAGTTTTCGTTGCCATACTCCTCCGAAACGGCTTGACCGATTTTGATGAAATTTTTTGTGCTTATCCGTTATCTATGAGAATCGGCCAACATCTATTTTTCATCCCCCTAAATGTTAGGGGTAGTCCACCCCTAAATTTATTTATTTATTTTTTAGACAAAATTTTTAATTTCTATTTTTTTATGATACAACATACAAAAATACATACAACCCTAAATTATTAACCCTCTGCGACAAACCCCTATTTTTACCGGGCAGGACGACGTCTGCCGGGACAGCTAGTTATTTATAAATAATTACTTGTTCGCACTACAAATGTGTTAGTCTGTAATTGGCAAAACGTAAAGGTACATTATGAATGAATGAAAACTCTTTAGACATTTAATATAAATACATTCCCATTAGAACAATGGACGGCCTTATCGCTTATAGCGATCTCTTCCAGGCAACCGGGTGTCTAAGGAGACATTACAAAAAAATTAAATAATATTTGGTGGTACATTATTGGGTTGATTAAATCTTACAGACTTCGCTATAGATTGCTTAAATCAATTAACTGAACACAGAACGCCGTTAACTTCGGCTGCTCGGTTATGTTAGTCTCTCGCAACCATCTGCCGTTACGGACAATATAAATTGACTCGATAGTCGAAATAGAGCCGAACGCAGTGGTAACACTCTCAATTAACACGATCGTCTGGTATTGTAAAAATACTGCCGATCGCGAATCGGTTTGTCAGTTTTGCGCAGATGTGCGCGGAAACGCACAACATGCTGTACAAGACCTCGCTGGAATATTAAAGTTTAGAAGATCTGGACAGTCAATATTGGAGGAGATAAATTTTAAAAGAAGTAAAAAATTAGCCATCTCGTTGGTTTTTAAGTGGCAAGAGGTGAAACTTTGTACCAAGATCAAATACGAATCACTAGAGCACTGGATCTTTTCTTGTAGCATAAATATCGAATAAAACATTTAACTTTAAGTTAATATCTTTTTGTCATATGCTAGTAAGACTTTTTTTTTACCAGAGGAAATCCGATTGAGGACTAAACCACGACAAGGGCAGAACCTTGAGGGGATAACTCGCGACCCGTGTGTGGGATTCGCCAGATCGGGGGTGGCACTAGCATGCCCAGTCAGAACTGGTGCCATGCTATTGTCACCCCAGTAAAACCAGTAAAACCCCTGGATGTTCCGTCCTTCGTCTTATGCCAGGGCTACGGGTATAGGAGGCAGCCTCTGCGCAGCCCTGGCAGGTGTCTTTCACCACCGGGGGACTACTTTATCCCCCAGCATCTTCAAGCTCTCTAGGCGTAGGGTGGTTTGTACTTTTCCCACATAAGGCCCATACTGCACATGCACTTCTTCATAACCCCAGCATGTAACAGATACACTCCACATTGGTATAAGTTTAGCATTAAAATTATAATAAACTAGCTGTGCCCGCGACTTCGTCCGCGTTGAATTTGATTTCAAAACTCCCCGATTTTGATACATTCTTCATTGATGCTCCGTTCCTATTGGTTTTAGCGTGTATATATAGCCTTTCTCAATAAATTCCCTATCCAACACTGAAAGAATTTTTCAAATCTGACCAACGGTTTCTGAGATTAGCGCGTTCAAACAAACAAATAAACTCTTCAGCTTTATAATATCAGTATAGATAGACATAATAAGTCATTCGTAAGATTGAAGAAGAAATTGATTACATACACCTCAACTCTAATCAAAAATCACTAAATTAATGTCACACAGAAGAACCAAAATAACTAGTAAGCGTATGAAATTCTAAAAATTAAATCTAGTAATTAAGTTGTAAAAAAGGATACGGAACTCGAGTCCGTAGAGTTGTTAAAAAAAAAAACACCCCACGATACTAGCAAGGCTTAATGGAAATTATACATAAAAAATGAAGTTAAAAGTAAAGAACAGATGTTGCCGTCCGAACTGCTGTTGCTTTGAAAGTATCTCTATAAAATGCAATGCCCATATTAGGCTTGATTTATTCAGTTGATAAGATTTGTTATACTTATTAGTAGCATGGCATTTGCTGACACAGGCTACAGGGTCATCGCGGCCTACTATCGAATCAAGGTTTGTGCCTCAGTAATGAATAGGTACAGTCGCGGAATGAAAAGGTTCGTCGTTTTAAAGTCGATTTTTATTTGCACAAGTACAAGAAACAGTACCGCCAACATTTAAATAAACGATACGTTAATAAAATATAGAAACTATGTTATTACTATAACTATATTTATTAGTAAAAAATCTTTCTATTTTATTTGTGTACATTTATTTGCGTCACTAAATATTTTTCTTTCTAACCTGCATTATCTACATTGCTATATTAGGTTAAATGATTCCTTATGTTCCAGTATTAATAGTGTTACGACAGACAAAAACACACCTGCATTACCTTTCAGAATTTGTGTATTATTGTAAATTGTGTATTTTAATCTTTACCATTTTTATGGTAGTCATTAGCCAGGTGTGATTCTAAGAAATCCAGTCCACGCGGTCGAGAGACATATTGTACTTGTGCAGTATAAAGCAATGCCCGAATGGAGAGATCGGCAGTCGAGCTATAATCACCAGCGAAGTAAGACGTGTGTTGATTCGGTATTCTATAGTGACGGACTTTGCGCGTGTTATTGAATCGTGTATTACGTTTGTACTGGTTGTGTTCAGTTATATTTGTACTTGTGTTATACGTGTTTGTATAGTTCTAATAAATTCTATAATAATTCCAACGGCATTTTAATTCGAGTCCTGCAACTCGTAACAATAGGGATTACATTAATTTGATTCGCCCGCGATTTCAGCCACGTTTGACACTTTTTTTATTGGCAGGCAAACAGGTAAACGTCTCACCTGATGGTCCCCATCGCCTATGGATTTGCAACATTTGCAACACTAAAGGCGTTACAAATGCGCTGCTGCTCTGTTCATTTAGAATAGAACGTCGCCATAAATACGAAACATAGCTCAAAGATTGTTATGGCGGCATACTATAGACCAGGGGTGGAAGTAATCCAGCGGGGCATATAGCCTACCATCTGGAAAATTTTAGGGTTATTGTTGTTATATTGTTCTTTAATTAAAATGGTTATTATTTCTGGATTTATTAACCAGTTTTTAATTTTGCATTTAAATAATTCTATATATTTTTCAACTTATCATATACTTTTTACAAACTATGCAATTAATATCAATGGAAACATAGTCCGTTGCGCACGTGTGATTAAGTAAAGTTGCTAATTACAGAATGCATACTTAAGTGCATCATTTAAAGATATTTATACAGGTAAGTTTATTCTGAACTAACTTTTTTATTTAACTCTAGTTTCATACTAAGTTTAGTATTTAGGGAGATTTTGTGTACTTTGTTTGGCATTGGATAACCTTTGTGGTTAAGTGGGTGAAGCCTTAGCCGGCCTATATCACTGCAGCGCAGAGGCTCCAGGTTCGATTATTGACGTGGTAAATTTGGGAAACGAACTTTAAGTTATTAACTGTACTCGTGTCAAGGATCAGTAGCAGAGTGGTCCGTTATCACCCACAACACAAGAGCAGTGTCCTCAGCTTGGGGATGTAGTATGTGTGTGTTTGTCTGCTATTATTATTATCCAGCCATATTTAGTAGCAAACTTTCTAAATCTTTAGTTTTTTTTAATAACAATTCTACGGACTCGAGGTCTATACCCCTTTTACAGCTTAACTGTTACAGTTTTTTGAGTTTATACACGCTTATTGTTATTTTTTGTTATTGTGTGTGACATTAATTTTGTGGTTTTTATGTTGTGTTGTGTACCTTAAGAATAACTTATACATTTGTTTATTATATACATTTTTAGTTTTACTATAATGAGGATAAAAAATATTAGTTTAAAATAGTAATACGCTTCTGTATGTATCTCCTATATTTTGGATACATAGTTTCCTGTATGCAATCGTTTGCCAAATAGTTTTTTGTACCTACTGTATTAAATTTCGCGCGTCTCGGTAAACGTAGTGTCGGACGCCCTCCAACCCGATGGACCGACCTGTGCAAAGTCGCTGGTAGGCGCTGAATGAGGAAATCAGAGGACAGGGATGAGTGGCGCCGTCTGGGCGAGGCCTACGTCCATCAGTGGCCTGCGAATGGCTGACGACGATACTGTATTAAATTTATAGAAACCAAAAAACTGTGAAAGTACGTATTGGCTATGCACATAAAATAATAGCACAGTGTCGACAAAATCCCTTGTATAGACGTTCTTCTGAAACCAATAATTTTGATTTAAACTTTATTTTCAAACAGTTAATCTGTGAGTCTGTTGTGTGACTTAGTTTGAAAAGGTAACATGTACACGCAGAACATTAACCAATTTGAAAACTGGTGAACATTTAGTAATTAGTAATTCACTGTAATAACACACGACCGATTTTTTTACTAATAAACGCAATTTATGAGCAATTTTCAATATTGTATACGTATAATAATAATTTTATTATTATATTAGTATTTATTTCAACTGCACACCGACGCTATCTATGCAATTAGATCTTGTCCTTCCAAAGGTTGCCTGGAAGAGATTGCTTTTAGCAAAAAGGCTGCCATTGTACTTACTACCTTTTAGTATGTAATTTTATTGTAAATTTTTCTCTGTAATGTTGGTGTACAATTAGGAATGTTTTATTGTATCGTTTCAGTTGTCTGTTCTTGAAAGTAACGATGTCCAAAATCGTATTTAGAGTGAATGGAATTCAGCATGAAGGTTTGTGTTTAATTTTCAATTGTTTTAAATATGTAATGTTTTCATTTCGCATATTTTGAAAGTACGTTTGGACTTGCTCCTCGGAAAGGATTTTCTCTGGTGTCAATTTTTTAAAACTATACGAAACATATATAATATGCGACTTTTGTCTCTACTTTCCATAAGTGCCCCGAAAACCAATATTCGCAATTGTCCATTTGACGTCATTGACAGTTTCAATTGAAGGTGCGAATGACGTAGCTTCCTACGATGCGTCAATTGCTCGGCCACATTTGCTTTCTGTCTGCCATGTTTCTCGACTAGCGAGCGAATGATCGAATAGAGGCAGCCCGCGATCACCAGTCCTACCACATAGTATAAAGGCTATAAAAAAATATGTGCAAGTACCCTATAGCAAGTAAGAAGGTTTGTATATTATGAATCTCGAACCGTGGTGGCTTTGACAGGTAACAGATAGCAAAGGTGAGCATAAATGCTGCCCAGGAACATTATAGCATAATGCCCATTTTTTTAGTTATGTTCTACAGGATACTATTAGAATACCATACCATCCGTTGCCAGACACTTTGTAGGGTGGCAACCCCCTGCCAGACGCCTTTAAAGTTTAATAATTCTAGTTACGTGATAATATAAAATTTGAATTTTATATAAATACTTGGTCAAGTATTCAAAGATGTTTCCCGAACGGCCAGACAGTTTCAAAAGTTCTAACACTCTCCCAGACATAGTTGAAATTCAGCTATATAATAAAGATTACAATTCTTTATTTTAGAGTACGGTTGGCAACCCTAAGTATAAAGTCAGTATTGGCTTCCTTCGAATTTGAAGTCAGTATCTAGATCAATGTAATCAGCTTTGATATGTCATTTCTATACATGTTCATTCTATTGGTTTTTGCGCTAATTCCACTTGTCTAGAGGGGAGATCTTGAAGGCATCCTGATAGCACGAGATTTACTTAAGAGTAGTCCTGAGAAAAGGTCTTAGATACTGTTCAATTATACCAAAGCAATTGCATTTTATATGTTAATGAATTTTCGGCCAACAAATAAATATCAAGAACAATAACAAGGAAGTATATTTAATTAAAAGCACAATTAAAATGCAATATACTTGTTAAAACCAGTGATTTTTATATCAACTACACTAATTACTAATGCACATTAAAAAATAATTTGATTGTTATTCTGTTTTTATATTCCAAAATTTTCTGTAATTAGCTTTAATTTATATACCTAAGATGTCGACATGACTTTGTACTGTGAAACAACTGACCAACAACGGCTGGTTTGTGCTATCGAAGACTTATAGGTCATATGTTAAAAGTTTTCTATCGACTAAATTTTAACCACACTGAATGCACGAATTAAACAATTTAGTAAATACAATTTGTGTAATTGAAATGACTATTTTTATATTGTTATCATTATTTGAATAATTTCTAGGCGAATTACAAAATTTATCACAATTTTAAAGTATGGATAATATTTTTTGACGGTATATTCATACATAGCTTGCTGTAAATTATCAATGATTTTCCAGTGAAAGGTGAGTTCGGTCCCGACGTGTCCTTGAACGAGTACATCAGGAATGTGCTAGACCTTCGAGGCACGAAGGCAATGTGCCACGAAGGCGGGTGCGGAGCGTGTATCGTCTCCGTAAAAGCAGCAATGCCACCCGCCAACACAATGAGGAATTTCGCTGTTAATTCCGTAAGCTTCTCTCCGCTCACACTGTCTATGGTGTAGGTGAAGTCGGCACTCAGTCAGATTTTATCCAACCGCCAAGATAGTAAGTAGCATAGCAAACGACGGTGGCGAGTCATTTAAGAATAGAACGGCATATTGTACAGATGACGTTCTGAGAAAGGAACCGCATATATAATTTGGAAGCAATTTGCGAATAATAACGTGAAATATTGTACGAATCGCAAATTTATAATCTGACTAGATAGCTAAATTGTAAACTCTGATGAGTTACAATTTAGCTATATTATATTGATTACATAATTAAAAAATTAATGTACTGTTACATGCCGTCAAAAAATGAATGCACACCTGTCTGTCATAAATCGCGGTTTATTACCTTCACGCATTTGGACTTCTTTTGTTTACTCTGTGTTTGTAAAATTCGTAATTAGAAAAACAGTCCATTGTGTATTGTCATCTTTTATGGCAGTCATTAGGCAGGTGTGTCGAACTTGATTCTAAGAAATCCGATTTACGTAGGCTGGCAGTATCGGTGCAGCAATGGCCCAATGGAGAGATCGGCAGTCAAGCGAGGATTACGATACGAGCAAGACATACATTCGATAAGCTATATAATGACGGACTTTGCGCGTGTTATTGAATTGTGCAGTTTGTACTGGTTCCGTATATTTGTATTTGTACCTGTGATGTACGTGTTTGTATAGTTCTAATAAATTCTATGGTAATTCCAACGGCATTTTCATTCGAGTCCCATACTTGTAACAGTATGTTACTAGTGTGTAACATACGATGTCTTCCCGTCAAATGATAAGTTACAGTCCGCAATGTTGTAAACCTTCTATTATTGGTTAATCGGTGTCATTGCAAAGTTCTACTTGCATCTTATATTTCATATAAGATGCAAGGCACATCCGAAGGTATCATCTAGCAGTAGGTGGTTTCAACTATAGACAATATAGTTAACGAGCCGGGCAATGGTAGCAGCTGACGAGTGCCAAGACCTTTATGAATTACAAGTCTTATGAACATTCTAAATCTATCGGAAAATTACAATCTCACCAGATTTGTTACCAACTAACGATCATACAGTTATACGCGCCGTGACATAACAAACTACAAATTTTTAGATGAATAAATATTTAATAAATATTATAAAGAGGTGTATTTGTATGTGACGTTGTAGGGGGTAATCTTTGGATCTACTAAACCGATTTAAAAAAATATTTTATTGTTGCAAAGCTACGTTAACGGGGAGTATCAAAGGCTATATAACATGACTCTATATACCACGCCGGGCCGCCAGTATTTAATATGTATACCAGGACAAAGTTTACGAAGTTCTGTTAGTATTGAATTCGAATATCATTTATTAATTAGTAATTAAGAAATGAATTTCAAAAAAAAATGTAATTTATGTGAATTAAATCTATAAAATTTAATTAAATTAAATAATTAATTTTTAATTAGTAAAAATTTGTGTTGTGTTTAAATTATAATATAAATTAATTAATTAAAAGTGTAAATTCACAACATTTCATTCAGATTCACGTTTAAACAATATATTTTAATAACAAGACGATTAAAAGGTTTAATGAGATGAGAAGATTTTCTACAAATACAAGAAAGAACTATTGATTTATTGCGGAGTATGTTAGGAGTTGCGGTTGTTAATAGACGACTATCATTCCTTTCTATTTTCCTATTTGCCATGAAACTTTATATATTCAAGCAATAAACGTTTGAATATTCAAACAATTGAAGTTCAATATTTAAGAAAAGAAAGTTTAAGTATTCTTAATTTTTTTATGGAATGGAAGTGCTTTCCATTATTTGTATGTCTTTCAAGACCACGGGTCATAAAAATGGCCCGGACTTTTGGAGGGCTTGCGTGGGGCCATGGGGAGGCCAACACGTAGAGGCTCCTTGACAAATTTAATGTAAATGTGGCGTGACACTGACCGACGATTATCCCTGTCTACACCATATAATAATGCACCCAAGGACAATCCCCGGCCAGTGTAGGACTATTGTGGGAAATGAGGACAAAAAGTACTGGGCTCTTGGGGTGAACTGTTAGTGGTACTAGCGGTCTGAGAATATGGGGAATATGGCGTCTGCCCGACGCAATGTTCAGGGAACATGGAAAAATGGGCAGACGGTGACTCGCCACTCCCTGCATGGGCCCCTAAAAATGCCATTAATAATAATATAATAATAATTTATTTATTTAAAAGTCAACACAGTCCACTTATACACAAACACAAAGAAAAACAGTCCAAGAATTTACACTAATATACAATTTATAATGTTGTTAGTAATTAGTTTTTTTTTCTTATGTCTACGTTAGTAATTAATAATTAATGACTAGCACTGATTTAGTCCTCTTGACGAAGGACCAAATCAGTGGGCAGTCAAATTTATCAGCTATTCCCTTCAGGATGCTGTTGCTGCTACCACGCAATCTGCTTAGCAACGACCATTACTTTCCATTTATTATTAACAGTGTCTTGTGTCGGTTTTGTCCTGCCATGGATGGGAGATCACAACTGTTGAAGGCGTCGGCAACAGAATCATTGGCTACCACGACATACAAAGCAGACTTGCCAAATTTAATGGCACCCAGTGTGGTTATTGTACTCCAGGAATGATCATGAATATGTACAGGTAATGAATGATGTTTATTATTACTGGCAAATTAACGGCGAGCCACGGCTAGCCGTTAGCTAATGGTGTTTCTCACGACGATTGGGAGTTCCGATGACCCAATTTATACTTTCCCTATCCCATTCTGCTATTTCATCTATTTTTTCATATTCATTTTCGTTTACATTGTTACTGTTTGATCTTTTTATTTTATCCCTTCAATCCTGCTGACAACGCATTGATATCCTTAGTATTAAAAACGTTTATAGGCGAGGGTAAATATTTTCCATTAGATGAAACATCTGCCTGTTCGCAGGTTTGCAATAAAAACATTTTTTATGTTTTTATTGCAAACATTTCAAGGGACTATCTCGATTTCCCTGAGATCCATCAATCAAATTCTGACATTGTGACAATGGGACCAATTTGGGAGTATAACCCTTTCGATTAAAAGAAAATTTTTGAAAATCGGTTCATATTTGACGGAAAAATCAAGTAACCAACGTACAAAAGAGATGTACAGGAACATTAAGAACCCCTCCTCTGTGGAGTCGGTTAAAAATTAGATAAAAAAATGGTCTTGACATCTTAACCTGTAGAAATATTGAGATTGTAATAACAATATGCTCATGTCCACATAAAAATGGCGATATGTAAATCACAAAGAGGTGCTTAAAAAATCTATAATAACAAAATATCTTTTTAAGTTACCGTAGTCATTTTGGCATAAACGGAACCATTATGTAATCGTTATGATCCGTCTTTCTGTGTGTCACAGCGAACTTTTTCAAAAACTGTACTTCCACCAATGAAATCTGAAAGCAGATAACATTATTTTTCAGCCTTTACAAATCACAAAACAAAGATTTAACGAAAGTGGAAGTTGAAAATTCTTTCGCTAGTAATATTTGTAGATGCACAGGATACAGGTCCATTGCAGATGCATTCAAAACATTCGCAAAAGACGCTGATAAAAAGCTTTTAGATAAATTACTTGATCTTGAAGATTTAGCTATTCTCAATTCTTGTGGAGTAAAATGTAAAGAGAAATGTCCTCATAAAATAAACAAAAGTGGAAAGTTTGATATTTGTCGACAGCCAAGTGTAGAAGATGATTTTACTATGCTAGATGACAATAGAATGATAGTTGTCGACTGTGGAGACCATAAATGGTGTAAAGCCTTTAGTTTAGAAGATGTTTACAAAGCTATGAATCACGGAAATTATAAATTGATCGCTGGAAATACTGGCCAAGGTAAGATATACCCTAATTATATTATAGGAAGTTTAATCTATCTAATATATAAAATTCTCGTGTCACAGTTTTCGTTGCCATACTCCTCCGAAACGGCTTGACCGATTTTGATGAATTTTTTTGTGCTTATCCGGTATCTATGAGAATCGGCCAACATCTAATTTTCATCCCCCTAAATGTTAGGGGTAGTCCACCCCTAATTTTTTTTTACCGGGCAGGACGACGTCTGTCGGGACAGCTAGTAATATAATAAAAACCATTGATGTCCGTCTGTAAGAAATAGTTGTAATATATAGAGTATATAAGAACATATAACAGGATAACTGTAGAAATAAGATAATATAATCGTAATAGTTTAAAATAAATAATCAAAAAGTAAAAAAAAAACAAATAGATTAGCAAATAAAGAAAAAAAAATAAAAAATACCCTACAAAGAAAAAATACTCTGACTGACTTGTTCGTCAGAAGGGGAGAGTTGTTTAAAAAAAAGGTAATGCGAACGAAGGGTCGCTTACACTTATTTGAATAAAATACAAATTTGTGAAGTGTAATCCATAGATAATACTATAAATTATCTTGCACCATATGGAATTTTAAGATATAATGTGTTAAGAAATCACTTCTTGAAAGAATTATTTAAGTAAGGGTCTGTTTGAAATATGCGATTTTATACATATATAAAGGTAAGATTTTCTATATTATAGGCGTTTATCATGTGAAAGACTACCCACCAAATGTAATAGAC
The DNA here is from genome assembly GCA_012273795.1 of Dendrolimus punctatus. Taxonomy (NCBI): domain Eukaryota; kingdom Metazoa; phylum Arthropoda; class Insecta; order Lepidoptera; family Lasiocampidae; genus Dendrolimus; species Dendrolimus punctatus. The sequence goes on along the minus strand of CM022542.1, from coordinate 14,687,427 downwards.
ATCTTCAGTGTACCCGAGTTAAAAGGTTATAAGATTGACGTGAACCTCATTCTTGGAGCTGGTATGCCACTTACTGAAATGATGGATCTTTTTGTCAAACTTTCAACGCAGCGGGAAGAATTCTCATACTTGAAGCAATTTTACGATCACATGGACTTGGTCGCTCATATTCCCGTTCGAAATGTAAGTAGGGGAAAGCAGGTAGGATTCGTACACAGGGAGCATTCGTACAGTGGGGTTATCTCCGCCATTATGCAACATTGAAATTTTTGCATTTGTGTGCGTGATTGCCGTTTGTAGGATACGGGTACCTGCTGGATGGGGCCACAATACGGCCATTGGCTTCGATGATGTAAGTCGATACGTGAATTCGCTCTGCGTAAGTATTTTTCGTTGTCATCTTTTAATTCGCTTGGCTGGTATAAGTAATGCTCAAATTATAAAAGTGATTTATTATAGTTAATGCCTTAAAATATTACTTTAATATTTAAATAGATATTTTAGCTCAACTATAGCGGTTATGTTTATTTCAAATTAATTTGTTGAATTATCTGGATGGGGTACCTTCGTGCAGTTACATGTGGGGTAGATTCGTACTGTACGAATCCTCCTCTAGTATAATAGGTACCGGTAGATATTGTACCTATGGGCAATTTTGTTCTAATTTCACGATAAATACAACTCGAATTTATGTTTTAAGTCTCTGCAAAAAAAAAAAAAATAGTTTTTAGCACTTTGCTTTATGCGGATGATGCCGTGCTTTTAGCCTAATCGCCATCAGAACTGCAAACACTAGTTACAATGATGAAAGATGACTCATGCGAGAGGCTTATATTTGAATGCGAAGAAAACAATGGTTATGGTGTTTGAAAGAGAAGAAACCAGAACCAATGCAAGGATAATGGTCGATGATGTTATGCTGGAACAAGTAAATGAGTTTGTATATCTTGGATGTGCTTTTAGCAGGGATGGAAGGTACAGCGCTGACATAGAAAGAAGAGTAAATTTGAGGAATAGTATGAATGGAGCTTTAGGTAAACTTTTAGGCGCTAAGAAACTCAGCCAGAAAGCCCAGCTTGCCATACACAACGCAGTGCTGGTACCATGTATGACAAGAGCTATGAATGCCAAAGAAGCAAATGAGGTGTGTAGGAATAAGCCTAAATGGCGCTCTGTTGTTCGTGCCTACCCCGCAAGAAAACTGGCGTGAAGTTATGTATTTATGTATGTTGAGACATGTGATAAAATTTATAATGTTGATTTTTAGTTCTTTTATTAATGGAAAAAATATTATGTTATATGAATATTTTCAGGACTTATTTTTAAGTATTAAAGTACTTAAAACAATATTTTTGATCATTACTAGATGAAGATCATTAGTTTCATAATTATTAGAGAAGAAAAAAATACATTTGTGTTCTTTTCGTTACATAGGTACTCTGAATACAATAATTACTAGTTTACTATATGACGGCTGACGCTGTTTTAACTTTGACCTCATTAAAGGACTTTACTACATTGAATAAATGGCTTTTTCTTTGATTGTACGGAGGTTCCCCACTATGTACGAATGTACCCCACGCTATGGACGAAGCTACTCTATGCATGGGGTGCTTTCGTGCATTTTCCATTTTTTAGGAAAACGGTCGTAACTTCTCCGTGTTGCTTTATATGAAAAATGCACTTCCATAATATTAAAGCCAGATAAATGGGTAATATACCGCTATTAAAATAATTTTGTAATAGCTAGTAGTTTCTTTTTTATAAGGCTCAGAACAAAAAACGTACGAATCCTACCTGTTTTCCCCTATTCAATATTATATAGTAATGTAATGAAAAATATTTTACACATATTATATAAATAAATAACTATAATGTTTTTTAGTAAATTCATCAAGAATATAAGTCTAATAATAAAATTTCAACTTCTGTTATATTTTAAAATTGTTAGCATCATAACATCCAAAATCTTTATGCGTTATGATATTGTTTTTAATCATTTATATAATGTTTTAGATTGGAACCATTGCTGGTAATTTATGTTTGAAATATGCTAACAATTCATTTCAATCGGATGTCTTTTTACTTTTTGAAACTGTTGGGGCAATGTTAACTATTGGTGAGTATGATCAACCTCAAAACATATACAATTGTTTGTGTATATTATGGTTTCGAAGAATATACGCTCATAAATATATTATGCATTTTTAGGCCAAGGTGTATTTAAAACGACTACAGTCACATTGCCTGACTTTTTAAAAACTGACATGAAAGGTAAAGTTATAATCAATGTAATGCTCCCGCCGTGCTCTAATTGTTCAGTTAAAACATATAAAGTGAGTAATTGAAAACTTATTAGGTATCCTAAATTATATTTGTAGGAGCTATCCGTATAGCTCTATTTTTATCCGTGCAGGAACGGAAAAAGAATACAATTTCCTGCGGCCGGGCGGCCTGTCGTAAGAGGCGACAAAACAACCCACAGCCAGGTGGTAGACCATTTGCCCGACTGGATAGCTACCACCCCTGATCTAAATTATGTCGCCATAACAGCCTTGAGTTGTGTTCCGGCATTAGTGACCAGGTTCCAGTCTCCGTTAAGAGAGCAGCAGCGCATTTCTAGGGCCTTTGGTGTTGCAAATGTCCATAGGCGATGGTAAACGCTTTCCATCAAGTGGGCCGTCTGCCTGTCTGCTGAACTCCTGCAATAAAAAAAAAGCTAGAGGTAGAGGTTAAATGACTTTGGAAACGATAATTACAAGTATTAACAAGTCGTCAAGCTGGAACAATATATAGTACAGCGTGTGAGCGGGACGGATGATGGGCGAGCGAGATGGAGGAACTGTTAATAATTATGTGCGCTTCGGCCAGTGTTGCCAACCCTACTGTTTTAACAGTAATTTGCTGTTTTCACATTTAGCGTTCAGTGCCACCTATTACTATTTTTACACTATGCAAAAAGAAAACGAGTATGAAAATACTGAAGATATTACGAGAGAAACGATTATGAAAATAATTTTACTTTGATTTTTTTTTATTACATATTATTATGTTGTGATTATTAATATAACAATGTAAGTGAGTCCTAGTAACTAAGAAGGCGGTTATTAGGCTTTAATTTCTTATGACGAAAGTATGAAATCTGCCTTTTTTTACTTTACCTACTGTTTTCTCCTGTTTTTTTATTGGCGAACTGCTGTTTTTTAGTTTATTGGGGTTGGCAACACTGGCTTCGGCGTTGCGCTAGCCAATAGTGTGTTGTCCGCTGCTGTGACGAGACGTATGCAGATACCACAAATATCCGACCCTTGGTAATGGGTACATATCGTACCTCGAGTTTTATTAATTTCAAGTTAAATATGCAAGTGCGTTTTTGTATACGTATCTGGATGATACTTTATTTGAAAAAAAAGGAGGTTGACGAATCTTTATTATGCGTATAACACAAACAAATACAGATCTAAGACAGAAATGTATGTAAGATATGTATAAGTGCAACTAATAACCTCAAATTGGACAAATCGACATTCGTTTTTATGTTACTATGGGAACGATGTTCCTGGTTTTCGAGGTTCAGACCCTGGGACCAGAGGGGCCACAGTCATATAAACAAGTCTTTACGCTTCTGATATAGCTCTCGCGATTGAAAGGTCTGTACCGACAATGGATTAGGATTTGGGAATGCCGGGGGTGCGTTCCCAAATCCGTTAGAACGATTTGAAGTTTCATTTTTTATTTTTTTGGTATAATTCGCTTCTTTGCTTCAGTAATGTGATAATTTAAAAATAATATGTTAGAAAAGTGTTTTTCTAACTTTCAAAAATAATTGTTTTGAAACGAATAAATTTTTAACGTCAAAAAAAATGATTCGTAGAAGTTTTCACGTTATTGAAGCAAGGAGGGGGCGAGTTTTGTTTGTAATATAACTTAGTATTATAGACGACTAGCAGTCCCGAGACTTCGGCTGAGGGGAAATTTTTTTCTCGCACCCCTCAAAAAGTAGCGTTAATTACTCCTTATAACATTAGCTATTGGCCAGTGAAAGTCCTGCTAAAATAGGTACAGCCGTTTCAGAGATTAGCCGGAATATCTAGACAGACAGAAGGACAAAATTCTGAAAGTTGCATTTTTAGAATTTTTTAGTCTGAATTTATCCCCCCCCCCCCATGATTTTGTCACATTTTTATTTTGACTTTACAGACACTTTAATTTTATTTATCTGTAAAGATAATTCTTTAATAACTATATTAATGCACGAACATTACAACCAAAATACAAAATAAATAAATGTCTATTTATTTATAGACTAAGATATGCACGCGACTTCGTCCACGCAAACTTGAAATTCCCGCGGGATTCCCGACACACAAACTATCACAGCGTTTAAAAAGAACGTAAGCTGTCGTTTTAGTAAATAATGTGGAAAAAACCAATTTTATGGACCCAGAACAACTTCAAATCGCTACCGGGAAAATTCCCGCAGCTTTCGCGGGATATTAAGTATCGCAGATTTTGAGTCTAAGAATTTGCTGTCGATCAGCGAAAACTGTATCTAAATCGGCTCCGCAGTTCTAACGTGGATGCCGAACAACCAGAAAAAACCGATAAACACAAATAGACAAGAAATCTAAAAAAATGCATCGTGTTCTCCATCATTTATATAGTCTAGTCCAGTTGTTTTTTTAATAGCTTCAATGTACAGACACCGGATGCTTAGGATTTTATAATTTTATAGATAATGCCGAGATCACAAAATGCTCATGCCGTCGTTAACGCCGGATTTCTATTCAAATTCAAACCAAACTCTACTGTTTTGGAGCGAATTTCTATTGTGTATGGAAGCATTTCACCGAGTTTTATTCATGCGTCTAAAACGGAAGAGTTATTGGCAGGAAAAGATCCATTTACAGATGAAACTTTGCAATTAGCATTAAAAAGTTTATCTAGTGAGATAATACCAGAAGAAGCGCCACCAGAACCGACCGCAGCTTACAGAAAAATGTTGGCATTGGCTTTGTACTATAAGGTATAAATATTTATTACTTCATTCATAATAGTAACAAAGTTATCTATCTGATCTTACTCTCCTCTTACTGTCAGAAAGGCCAAATTCTTACCAACATTTAGAAATTTACTCAAAAATTATTATTTGTCCCCAAATAGTTACTATGTATGATTAACACAATGTAATCATGCTAATAAATTTATTATATAATCTTATGTATTTTGAAATATATTATTGTATACCATGTATATATGTATGTATTTATATTTAATTCTTAAATTACTTTGAGTATTTATGTATCTATAGCCTTTTTCTTGTACCACCTAAATCGCTTATTCCAATTTCTTCGATTTAACATAAACATCTTCCAGCGAGGCTACTATTTTGCCCCGCACTTAATTCAATTTAATACGTGTCAAAGGCTATATTACTCACTACTACCTCGCAGGCTGAGATCCATCTGTTATTGTTCACAATTTGATTATAATTTTTGTTTGAGTCGGGAATCTTTGCATCCTCATTTATTGTACAATGGCTCCTATTGGCCTGTTGTTCCACTACCTCGTCATTATTAGTGTTAGTTAGTTGTTTCACTAATATTCTGACTAATTCAAATTCAAAATGAATGGCATGTAGGTTAAAATTTAATTTTGCTTCCTAGTATATGTACACCGTTTCGCAACGTGTTATTGCTGTTAAGGAGACGAAGTGGCAAAAAACTCCCCAGCAACACGTCTAGCTAATTTACTATTTTTTTTTGCTTTACATTTATCACTTATTCTATTTACGAGTATATCTCAAGTTTTTTTTTAATAAGCTTTATACAGAAGTATGTTACAGAAAGACTTTTGAAGAATTAATAGAGTTGTAACAAACAGTGCATATTCAATAAGATAGAGACACAATATATGTGTATCGGTTAGTAATAATATACTTAACTTTTACAGCTAGTTAAAGCAGCAATATTCCTTTCAGGCAATACTTGGTACTTGTCCACCGGACAGAGTGAATCCAAAATACCTTTCAGGAGCTCAGGCTATAAAACGAGCCTCATCAAAAGGAATGCAGTCATATGATACTAACAAAAGTGTTTGGCCTTTAAATCAACCGGTACCAAAATTAGAAGCGCTGGTTCAATGTAGTGGTGAGGCTGTTTTTGCCAATGATCTGCCGGCTCAGAAAAATGAAGTATTTGCTGCTTTTGTTACTGCTGATGCTCCAGCAGGAAGTATTATCAGCGGTTTTGATACGGCAGAAGCATTTGTAAGTAGGTTGACAACACTTAAGGATTAAGGTTCCTAAAAAGTTGTTGATTACTTATATCGTTTTGAGAAATCAAATGATTTAATATTCAAAAACGAAATTAATTTATTATAAATTTTCAGGTTTAAAACATAAGCTGATCAATTACACTGAGTAATATTTTTAAAACATTGCATTTTGTATAATTATTTGTATCGTACAGTATTTACAAGTAATCAGGAATGTGAAATTTCAGACTCTTCCTGGCCTGATAGCATTCTATACTGCTAAAGATATACCAGGAGACAATTGTTTTACTGCTACAAATATGGTATTCTTGACTGATAAAGAGTTAATACTCTGTGATAAACGTGTCATGTTCTATGGTCAACCAGCAGCTATCGTTGTAGCAGACAGGGAAAAAACTGCAAACAAGGCTGCTTCACTTATAAAAGTAAATTACGAGTCCCTAAGTAAAAGTAAACCACTACTTACCATCGAAGATGTCCTAAAATCTCCCGAAAGGAGCACCAGAGTAAAAATGGACAGTACTGTTGAACCAACAGATAAGGGTAATAGTGTACAGACAACACTTAAGGGAGAATTTAGATTTGAAGCTCAGTACCATTACACGATGGAACCGCAAACTTGTATTACGAAACCAACTGAAGACGGTATGGAAGTTTATGCAGCAACACAGTGGCTAGACTTAACTAATGTTGCTATTGCACATTGTTTAAATATCCCTGTAAATAGGTAAGACATTTGAAGTTACTTTTACATAGAAAACACATTATACATTTCCAAGCTAAGCAAGTTCCGCTTATATTAAAGGTATAATTGTAAGTATGATTCCGGGGTCAATCCTAGATACCTAGATTAGACAAAATAGCAATTGGCTCGCTTACGAATTACTAGATACGACGCTAAGGTCGTAGTTCTAAGTTAATCGTCCAGAACTGAATCTTTTCTGTTACAATTACAAAAAACACATAAAAATTCTTAATCTATTACATTGTTTAAAACCAGATAAAGAAATTTAGTACTTATACCTATTTTTAGTGTTAACGTAATCGTTCGCCGATTAGGGGGTGGATACGGTGGTAAGATATCTCGGGGAACTCAAGTAGCATGCTCAGCTGCTCTCGTCACACATTTACTGGGAAGGCCCTGCAGATTTGTTATGTCGTTGGAGACCATGATGAAGACTATTGGGAAGCGAGTGCCTACAAGCTGCGAATTTGAGGTAATATAATAGAAGAAAACAATACCTTCCACGGTGCACAACATTTTTGTTCTTGAACGTCATTCAATTACTATAACACAGTGCCAAAAACTATTTTTTACAGCACACCCCTTTAAGTTGTTACGGATGTATTTGTGTTTATAGTGTAATTTGAAAGTTTCTATAATTAATCCCATAATGCGTAAAATTTTAATCTTATATTAAGATTTTTACTAATAACTAATTTGTCACAACACAATGTAATAATACGTCTTTTAAATTTCAGATTGCAGTAAACAGCGAAGGTGAAATACAATACTTGAAAAATGTTTTCTATCAAAATGCTGGTATTTCATACAATGAAGTTTTAACACGCTTGACCATGATGCATTTCCATAATTGTTATGAGACTAAAAGATGGTACATTCAGGCTAACAATGTTTACACTGACTGTGCTTCCAATACTTGGTGTAGAGCTCCTTGTAAGTATATAAATAGTTTAAATATAGCGTTTACTGCTAAAATAGCTCCATTTTTGTTAGCGTTAAGTTCCAGGGCACCTCCCTGAAGGTCTCAGACACTATAGGGATCCTGGGCGTCGATAATTCGAGCGAGGTGCAATTTAGGGGTCACTTGGAAAGCAAAGTGAAAATCGTTTCAAAAAAGCTTGGGGTGCTTAACAGGACTAAGCGGTACTTCACACCGGTACATAAGCTTTTACTATATAAAGCTCAAGTCCGTAATCATGTGGAGTACTGCTCCCATTTTTGGGTTGGTGCAACCCAGTATCAACTACTCCAACTTGACTCCTTGCGGCACCGAAGGGTCCGGATTGTCAACGATCTCAAAATTACTGATAGCTTAGAGTCTCTCAGCCACAGAAGAGACGTTGGCGCTCTAAGCGTATTCTACTGTCTGTACAACGGGGAGTGCTCTTATGAGCTATTTGATTTGGTGCCTACGTCGCCATTCTATCATCGCACCACTCGCCGGCGATTGAGAGTTCATCCACACTTCCTAGCACTTGGAAGTTCTCCATGGTACGAGGCGGACGCTCCTTCATACCATATATATCTGGGTTAAGGATTGAACTCCCTCCCGCGGTTTTCACAGAGCATTACAATATAGGGCTCTTCAAAAAGGGCGTGAACAGATACCTAAAGTCTCAACGAGTTTGGCAACGCATCGGCTCCGTTAGTGTTGCAGATGTCCATGGGTGATGTAGCCACCTATCACCAAGTGGTACGATTTACCAGTTTGCCTACTAGCAAACATAAAAAAGGTATCACAAACCGCACTGATCCTACGCTTCCTTTAGTGTTGCAGGTTTTCGTGAGAAACAATTACTACTTACCATCAGATGAACTGTTGGTCAATTTGCTTAGAAGCAATCGTATCACAGTGATTTTTCAATAACCTTTATCATGCATTATCCAAAGTATATTTCACAGCTACTACAGAAGGTGTCGCTATGATAGAATATATGATGGAAATGATAGCTTTCTATACTGGAAAAGACCCCATACAAGTCAGAATAAAAAATATGTCACTTGTAAACAATCCGCTACCAGAAATGATAGACCAACTAGTGAAAGACGCTGATTATAATGATAGATTGAAACGTGTACAGGAATTCAATAATAACAATCGTTGGAGAAAGCGGGGTTTAAAATTAATACCAATAGCCGTTGATATATTTTACTTCGGTAATTTTAATGCCATTATATCAGTTTATCACGCTGATGGCACGGTTGTTATAACTCATGGAGGAATAGAAATGGGCCAAGGAATAAATACGAAAGCAGCTCAAGTTTGCGCATATACACTTGGCATTCCTTTAGAAAAGGTTAGTGTCAAACCTAGTACAAGTTTTACATCGCCAAATAATATGGTCACTGGTGGCAGTGTCGGAAGTGAATGTGTAGCATTTGCTATATTGAAAGCTTGTGAAATTTTAAATCAAAGATTCGAGCCAGTCAGAGCGAAGTTGAAAAATCCTTCATGGCAAGAAATGGTAACACAAGCCTATACTGATGGTATTAATTTACAAGCTAGTTATATGTTTTCACATATAAATGATGGGGTAAAGCCCTACGACGTCTATGCTGTTGGTATACTGGAGTTAGAAGTTGATATTTTGACTGGTAATCATGATATCATAAGAGTTGACATTTTAGAGGATACTGGAAGGAGTTTGAGTCCAGAGATTGATGTGGCTCAGGTAGGTTTAAAAACAATAATTATATTAATAAAATGATACCATTAGAACCAATAAATAAAGCGACATATTATATTCTAGATAGAAGGTGCTTTCGTAATGGGCTTAGGCTATTGGACTTCTGAGAAACTCGTTTACGATGCCGCTACTGGGAGGCTATTAACTGACAGAACTTGGACTTACAAACCACCAGGAATCAAAGACATTCCCGCAGATATGAGAATTTATTTTAGAAGAAATGCAAGAAATGAATTTGGGTGCTTCAATCTAAAGGTACCATCGGAATTCGAATTATATACATAATTTACACTCGACTCCTAAACCTACAATGTTAATTTTTTTCTAATGATTATTGTAAGTACAAAGCCCGTTTGCGTGGGGGTAAAATAACGAATTCTGTCTATCTACGTGTTTTAATATCGTTTTGCCCTAGTTTTCTGGGTTTATTTATTTTTATTTTACATCGTAAAATAGTAGAAAGGCACCAATTAATCTTAATATGGCCAGATAAAAAAATCAATGTGATTTTTTTACTATTCGATAGCAAATGTAATGTGATAAAATATGTGATTTTTTATCTCGGGAATCCCGCGAGTATATTCCTGGGAGCGGTTTGAAGTTTTTCGGATGCCCAAAATTCGCTTATACCGATCAGGTACACTAAAACAGTAGCTTACAATATTTTATTAGATACTGCGATGCTTTATGTCCCGGGAATTTAATTGACTTGAAATTCCCGTGGGATTCCTACGTGTAGACGAAATGGCGGGCTATTACTATATAAAAACTTATTATAAACTTTCAGCAACTGGCGAGCCTGCATTTTGCTTAGCAACAGTCATTATTCATGCTCTACGAGAAGCAGTCAGATCAGCTCGGCTTGATGCTGGTTACGAAGATAGATGGATTGACATCGGTTTGTAAATTGATTCTTATAATAAGTTTACAATTTCATTAATTTTTATGAATATATTTCTAGTAGACTAAATTTCCACGTGATTCAATCAGCGTCGTCTGGTTCGTAGCACGGCTACGAATCCAATCCAAGGTTAACTGATTGACTGACTGACGGACTAACAATTTATATTTATTAATAATTTATTAACAATAATTGATTCATCTCCTAAAGCGGTTCACTAAAGTGATAGACCAGAAACGTTTCCACTCAACTGAGATGAGAAAGTTTAGAGAGATGTGTGATGTTACAACAATGGATAAGGTGAGAAAAGAGAACGTAAGGGGATCTTTAAAAGTTGTAGCCCAACTGAAAAATTGAGAGGAAAAAGACTTAGATGGTATGGGCATAAGGAGAGATGAAAGTCACGTGACAAAAAGAACGTTAAATTGAAAGATTGACGGGTACAAGTGTAAATGTAGACAAAAATGAAATGAATGTATTGTGTGTAGGTTGACATGACATTTTGTATGTAACACAGGACTTATGTCAGCATATAGGTATTGCAGGAAAAACGTGTAGGACACAGGTTGTCAGCATTTCTTATCTCAGCAGTATTACCATTTGCAACGTGCAGCTGCTCCCGCAAGCCCCATGCCAGTCATGAAAAACCGCCAATACTACTTTTCGCAGTTTACTTTCTTGCACAACACCCGATACCGTCTCCAGCCACCTGCCACCCTCATCATTCAAAACCCTACAGTGGCGACCTCGACGTGACGTGAACATATTGTGCGAATCCCAAATAATTTGAAAAATGTGACAGAATAAAGAAAGTCTCCAACTATTTTCTTCTGCTTTCACCAATCTATTGAGCTGTAATACATGTGAACTGTATTGAAGTAGATATTTTAATTTTACTTACTCATCGTAATCCTTTCCAGTCTATTTATCCAATTTAGTATTTGAAAATATTAAAAAAATATTTTCTTTTTCAGAGAACCCTTGTACAGTGGAAAATATTTTCATGTCAATCGAGCACAAGATTGAGCATTTTAAACTGAAATAAGCCTGACAAGTTCTTGCAGTCCATACACAATGAAGAGTTCTGTGGAGATAGATCATGTATCCGATTGTATTATTGGCTTTATTAGTGAAAATGATTTTAATCGACTTCAAAAATGAAGAGGTTTTCAATTCGTTGTTATTTGTTTATGTATGCTCGGCCATAACTTTGTTGTTTCCGCACCGATTTTGATGATTGTTTTTCACTAAAAGTAAACGATTTATATACAATAAACTAATTATAACGGAAAAGATTTCAATAAAATAATATTAAATATGTTTTTGTTTTGTCTCCCGGTTTTCCTTAAATCATTGCTAATAATGTAAAAAGACGACATGAGGACGAAATCGCAAAAAAATTAAAATATTATTTACCTATAAAAACTGCTAACTTGCAACGTAGGATACGCGTGAAAAATAGTATGGTTTGCTCAAGAGACTCAGATGTTTATTTACGCGAACAAAGCAGGATAAACGGCCTAAGTATTTAAAATTTATATTTAAATGTTGCTAATTTAACAACTTAACTTGCACAGTCAATAGCATTCGGAACACCGTCCGTTGTACACATGTGATTGAAGATTAGTTACATATTACCGTATGTACACTTGAAACGGTATTCATGAATGTGTCATTTAGAAACCTTGCAGGTAAGCTTCTTATGATCTAATTGTTTATATTCAATGTTTTGTAATCGTACTCTCAGGTGATCATATAAAGGTTGGCGTCCAGCGAAAGAGAGAGAGACTTCTTTTGAGCGTGTGGCATTAGCGCTAAACGAATAGAATAGAAAATTTATAAGAAGACATATTGTTATGCTAAGTATTATTTAATTCCCATACAAGTCGAGTTCGATGCGGTCAAATTCTTAGACTTAAGCCCTGCGTTACTTTTTATCCCGAGAATTCTACGGCAATTTTTCTGGGAATTATTTAAAATAGTCAGATAAAAAAATGAATTGTAATTTGATTTTTTTACTGATTCATATCAAATATAATGTAATAAAAAAAATAATCACGCGAACCCCGCGGGGTATTTCCTGGGAGATGTAGTTGTTCAGATGCATAAAAATTAGCTTATTCCGACATATTGTTCCCTAAACGATAGCTTACATTATTTTTTAAATGCTGCGGTTCTTAGTGTCCTGGGAATCCCACGGGAATTTCAAGTCAAGTGTGGAGAAAGTCTCGGGCATATCTTAGAAAAATAATAGTAGTAAAAGACATTTTTAAATACAAGCTTTAGTATATGTAATGTTTATATCACGAAGGTTCGATTTACATATCATTCATTAAAGTTTTGAAAAAAAATCTTAACTAAATACTTAAAAATAAACTAATTATAAATTAATTAATAATACAAGCTTTTAAATATAGCACCAAAAACAATGAAATAAAAATAAAATTAATCAAACCCATCAGTATGTTACCTTATACAATATTTACCAGGTCACTCAGAAAGTATTGCAAAAAAAGTTTTTTGTATAGAGAGTAGCCACATATAATCTATTTTGAAAATATGATTATTTATAACTAAAAACAGGTACGTTCCAATTCCAAAATTTCCCTCCACATTGTTTGCGATCTATGGCTTGCATACTTTTCAATTTTTTTGACAGCAGGGAAAATCGGTTCCCAGGGACGAAAAGTACTATTTTCATTCCAGTGATCAGGCATCTCCAAACGTACTTTTAGAATATGAGAAATGAAAAAGTAATAACTAACTCTCCATGCAGTTACGGAAAAAGAATACTAATTGCTGCGTTGGGGCGGCCTGTCGTAAGAGGCGACAAAACAACTCTCAGCCAGGTGATATGGCATATGCCCGACTGGATTGCTACCATCCCTGGTCTAGAGTATGCCAACATAACAACCTAAGTTACGTCTGGTATCAGTGGCCAAGTTCCAGTTTCTTCTTCAAGGCCGGCAGCACATTGGCAGGACCTCTGGTATTGCTAATGTCTATAAATAACGGTAACCACTTTCCATCACAGTTGGGCCGTTAGCCTGTCTGATGTGCTTCAGCAAAAAGAAATGTGTGTGCTGGGACACATAGTAGAAGTGAAACTTCAAATCGCAAAAAAATTTTAACTTGAAGTTTCATAGGCAGGTTTTCAAATTGGACAATCACATTAACAATCTGCCCGTAAAACTTCATTTAAAATTTTGTTGGGAATCGTTTTTCCACTTGTCCGTTGAAGTTTCACTTTTACTATATGTCCAAGCATATATTTCAATTTTTCGCAGGTTTATGCAAATTACAATTTGGTTAGGTTAGGTACATTTTACTTTGGGGTATAGGGGTTCTTACTCACCCGCATATGCCGTCGAGATGAGAGCGCGAGTGTTCCGCGCGCGCTCATCTCTCCTTCCGTGGGGCGCGTTACAGACCGCCCCACGCCAAAGGGAGGATGACGATGCCGGAGGATGAGTCCCTCGGCAATGGAAGAGACCTCGTGAGGGGGGCCCACGCCTGCCAGGGCTGCGGAGAGGCTAGGTCATATACCCGTAGCCCTGGCATAAAGCGAAGGACGGAATACCCAGGGGTTTTAGTGGGTATCCCTAACCGGGGAGTGGCAATAGCATGGCACCAGTTCTGACTGGGCATGCTAGTGCCACCCCCGATCTGGCGAATCCCACACTAGTCGCGAATTATCCCCCCAAGGTTCTGCCCTTGTCGCGGCTTAGTCCTCAATCGGATTTCCCCTGGTAAAAAAAAAAAGGTACATTTTACTTACGCATTCTTATTTAAACATATTTTACTTTATCAAACAAAAAAACTGAATTCTATCCGGAACCAATAAAAACATCGATGTCTACTCTAACATTATGCCGCCTTTCACCACGTCTAATCTAAATTATGTCGCTCCTCCACGCGGCCGTAATGGTTTTTCGTGAGAGCAAAATCCTAAGACACCCGTCTATGTAGAAGTTTCACTTCAAAAAGATAAGGAGATCAGCTTACGCTCCCTAGATTTCTGGTTCCTAGTTCCACTCCCTAGGGTTCTAGGTTTCTTGTGTCTTCTTTCCCCTTGCACCTCTACGTATCTACGGCTTAGGATATTTTATATATTTCCCTAAAGTAAGTCAAACGAAGAAAACTCTGGAGGTTCATCATTTCTGCGGAATCCTTTATTGTGCGTGGAATGACAGACTTTTGTTTGGTTTTTATTTAATATTTACTAATATACTGAATTTATGAGTAATGTTGTTTCAGGTGCTCATTATTAAAACTAACAATGGATAAAATCACATTCAGAGTAAATGGAATCCAGCATGAAGGTTTGTGTTTAATTTAAATTTATTTAAATAAATATTTCCTTATGAAATTCTAATTAATTCGTTTTAAATTTGAACAAGTGTTTTTTTACTTTGAACGATTTTGAATAAATAATAAAAACTGCTATAATTTTTTCAAATTAATGTATAGACATTTAAATAAAACAAGACAGCAATATCGTACTTATTTTTTTAAATTTACACCTAAGCCATGCTGCCTCTGATGAGATCCTGTGATCAATTTGAACAAATCCATAAAAAAGAGCATAGACAAAAGTTATTCCTAAGTCGGTTTAATATAAGGTAAATTTTGAATTTAATAACCATTGGATATTCAAAGAATAATTAAATTTCAGCTGCAGACGATCTTTTAGCTTAGGAGCTAAGAATATAATACCTAATAAGTTTTAATGGAAACTAAATATTAATGGTGGTCACTGTCTTCCTCGTGCTTTACTTATTTATTCAGTGCTTAAAGTAGGTAATCATTATTAAGGTAAAGCAGTAGTGAAGAAAGAATACGATTTCCTGCGGCTTGGCTTCCTGTCGTAAAAGGGAACAAAACAACCCACAGCTAGTGGTAGGGTATTTGTCTGACTGGATGGTTACCACCTCTAGTCTAGAGCATGCCGCCAAAGCAACCTCGACTTGTGTTCCGGTATTAGAGACCGCGTTCCGGTCTTCCTTTAAAGAGCGCCGTTCATGTTGCGAATGTCCATATGCGATGGTAACCGCTTTCCATCAGGTGGGCAGTCTGCCTGTCTGGTGAACTCACGCAATAAAAAAAACGTAATTTATTTCCTGTAAATAACAAATCTTAACAAATCATTTTCATTCTTTCATATAATTTATTTTCATAATAATGGACTTTTATATATTCTTATGAAATTTATAACAAACATTCGTAATACTATCGTTGAGATTCGTAGAAAACAGATTAAAGTAAGTAAAATCTATCAAGTTACATTTTGAATATACTTATATGTCAGTGAGAGCGTACTCATTTAGGTAGATTTAAGAAGATACTGCAAATCTACAATTGGGATTGTTCACTTTCTTTCAATCTAGCTATTCGAAAAACCATTTCGAGGAATAGTGTCCCTAATCATTTCTGTCAAGTTAAAATTCCAAAAAACGTACGATCTTCTATTATTTTGTAAGAAATGCGTTTGACCTTTATTTGACCTTACTAAATCCAATCAGGTGGTCTGTCTGCCTGTTTACCTGCTTCAGGTGTAAAAAAAATTCTAGCTGTACATGATTTGATTTAAGTTCTGCAACATGGATTTTTCCCTTAAGATCACTTTAAAAAAATTGACGATAACTATAGAAAATAATAATGGTTGAACACGAAAATTATAAGCCTAGCGGCAAAAAACACTAAAATGATCACGATACGACGTAATGAGTAATGACAGTGGCATTTAAATAGTAGCATGATTTTTGTTTTCTAGGCAAAGAAATCAATGTAAACTTGTCCCTTATGACATCATCGGAGAAATAATTTTAAAATCGAATTATAAAAAAAACTAACGCTTAAAATACAAAAATATTAAAATAGTATAATACGTAGTAAAAATATAAAATCAGAGGGTACTTTTTGTGAACAATCCCCATTGCGTTTCAGTGAAAGGTGAGTTCGGTCCAGACGTGTCCTTAAACGACTACATCAGGAATGTGCTAGACGTCCGAGGCACGAAGGCCATGTGCCACGAGGGCGGGTGCGGAGCATGTATCGTTGCCGTAAAAGCAGCTATGCCACCTAACAATACAATGAAGACATTCGCAGTTAACTCTGTAAGCTTTAAAAACTACAATATTGTTACGAGATGCGCGACTCCAATTAAAATGCCGTTGGAATTATTATAGAGTTTATTAGAACTATAAAAACACGTATGTAACAGGTACAAATATAAACGAACATAACAAATCCAAGCGTAATGCAGGTCGTAATTCAATGAAACGTGCAAAGTCCAAAACTATTTGATTTCCGATTGTATATAGGTTTCGCCTTGAGCGTGGTTCCAGCCCTTCCCTCTTCCCATCAAGCTGTCATTCTATACCTCATAAATACAAATGTGCCGTATCGCAGTCGACGTAATCCGCAACACCTGGCTAATATTCAGCCGCAGCGGCTATAACCAAGTACAATAGAACAATAGAATGTTCTGTAGAAACTTATGTCAATAAATAAGTAAACAAAAGAAGGCGATCACAAAAGAATAGAATTAGTTCAAATGCCGACAGGTAATAAAATATGTTTTTACAGATTAGGAGAGGAATTGGTTTTTGTCGGAACCTAAGTTGTAACAATATTATTTACATCCCAGTATACCATATTGTAATTCTTGCAACAGCTCAAAAGGATTATAGGTAATAAAAGAACAGCAACTGGTCAAAATCTTTATAATCAGAGAACCTTACGGTTTTAACATATTTTATGCACTGACTTTTCACTATATGTCTCTCTCTCTCCTAGTGCACCGATGATTTATGGTAACGTCAGCGCGCTGCTCACAAGGTACACGCAGATGGTAGACGAAAGAAGTATAACCGAAAAGAAAAATGCTGGCCGCGATTTTACAATTTCTAAATTTAATGCAATTTCTATGATCTTCAAAACTTCTTTCCCAATGTGTCCCAAAGACATGTCATTATTTTTTTTTAATCATGACCAGTTTTTATTATAACATTTATCGTTTACAGTGTCTTGTGTCGGTTTTGTCATGCTATGAATGGGAGATCACAACTATTGAAGGCATCGGCAACAGACTCATTGGCTATCACGACATACAAAGCAGACTAGCCAAATTTAATGGCACCCAATGTGGTTATTGTACGCCAGGAATGGTCATGAATATGTACTGGTAATAAGTTGTTTATCTTGTTACGCATCTTATTTCTTTACCTCTCTTTCCTCATATCTATACGCTAGTTTTGATATGGGTGGTGCTACCTGTCGGAAACCAAGAACCATGCTGGCGGGCGACCCAGTCTATTCATAGTCATCTGTGACTAATCCACGTGCATCATAGTACATTGCTAATAACGTATTTTCTATAAGCCCGCACTACTTCGTTATATGTTGGTAGTTTGTGGACTTCTGTGCCAATGCCTCATCAGCAAACGACCTTTCTTTCTTTCTGAGTCCAAAAGTTCAAAGATTGGAGATTCGCAGGTGAGTGCTGCGTATTCTAACTGCTGTGGATTTTCTCGTCTTCCGCTGCCATCACCGTTATCTGCCTTTGCCACCTGCCTTACCTTTATCATTAATAATTAATTAGATAAAAGCCTTATCAGTAGCCATATCGAAATAATAACAGTAGTGCGCTTGTGTTCGCATAAAATGGCGAAGGATGAATAAATTTAACAGGGAACTTATACCAACAAATATTTACTGCTGGAATATGTCTTTGGTGGAGCTGGCAGATAAAGATAAAACCATATCAAAACAAAGGAGAAAAATATTTTTGTACTTGGGCTACAACTGAGATAATGTTATGGTCAGTAACTATAACAAAATGCGTCTTGGTAATACCGTTAAAAATAACGCCGTTAACAAATAGCCACATTAGTATATATGCATACGTTATCTATGATCGTTTAACGTTATTAACAATTAATAGCAATATCGCATACGAATAAAGCATTAAACCATCGCTACGTTATCCCAGATGGCGTAGTTACATTACTGGTTGAGCATTAATTCCTGGTCTTCAGTTGTTTTCTGGTATTATTGGCTAGGTAACCGTTATAGAGTGGCAGCATATTATTAAATGTCCATAAGCGATGGTAACGGGTTTCCATCAGGTGGACCGACTGCCTATCTACTGAAGTCATGGCATAAAAAATACATAGATAGGTGTCGTATATATGTATATATGTGTATTATACTTTTTATCGCTAAAACGACTAGTCCGGATTAAAAAAAAACTCTTACAATTATTATATTTGTATTCAAATATGTATGTGTATTTATTTATTTTTCACTTGTAATATAAAATATGTATATATTCTAAATTATGCGCACGAAATACCGACCCATTATTAAAAAATTAAAATTATCTCCAGAAGGTTGTCTGGAAGAAATCGCTGTTAGCGATAAGACCGCCGATTGTACTAGTTATAAGATTCTTAATTCATGTGTATTATTATTTTCTTGTGTGCAATAAAGAATATTCTATTCTATTCTATTTCACTAAAATTTTCCAATTGTATGGGTAATGGGTATATTTTATGGACTATGAGATCCAACATTAATCAGTAATGATAATATTGTGTTCCAGTCTTTACAAATCACAAAACAAAGATTTAACAAAAGTGGAAGTTGAAAATTCTTTCGCTAGTAATATTTGTAGATGCACAGGATACAGGCCCATTGCAGATGCTTTCAAAACATTCGCAAAAGACGCTGATGAAAAACTTATAGATAAATTACTCGACCTTGAAGACTTAGCTATTCTCAAATCTTGTGGGGTCAAGTGTAATGGCAAATGTCCTCATACAAAAAATGAAAAGTTTAATATATGTCGTCAACATAGTTTTGAAGATGATTTTACTATAGTAGGCGATAACAGAGTAAAAATCTTTGAGTGTGGACATCAAAAGTGGTATAAAGTTTTTAGTTTAGAAGATCTTTATGAAGTTATGAATTACGGCGATACAAACTTATAGCAGGGAACACTGGACAAGGTATTAAATCGTTTTATCCAAGATTTTGTAAATAGAATGGATATTTATCTCTTATTTTTGTACTAAAACTAAGAATATACATAATATTGCTCATTACGAAGCTCTTTTGCAAACACAATATTGAACCGTGCATGCGAACACGCCCACTTTTTTTCAACATTATTCTTTAATGTCTTTTCTTTTAGACGGGAAATCTTGTTATTTCCGGTATTAATAATATCAGCCCTTAAACATGAAGGGAATAGATCCCTACCTCATTATCGGTTGGATAAAGATAATGAGTGTGTTTTAAACGTCAGTAGTACTTTGTCGAATTCACGTCTTGGAATAAGATAAGATTACATTAGCTATTTAATCGGAACTTACATAGGTATTAATAAGAGTATATAATGATAAGAACAACACACACATGTTCCACTACTGGGCTAAGGCCTCTCACTATAAGGGAACGGATGTTGCATGTTTTCCTTCACCATTGTTAGAACGTGGTAAACATATACACATTAGGTCTGAATAAGACTTGGATGCATTCCGACCAGTTTAAGTTTGTAACGCGTGTGCTAGCCAATTACGCTACCACGACTTCCAAGAATAATGTATCCAAAATTTTATAAAAGTTAGTTCAAATTCAAAACCATGACGAAAAACCAAATAAACACAAAAAAACACAAATATAAACACTTATAATTTTATAACCAGCTTCTTGATTCAACAAAAAAGAAAATGCGGTTAACAACGAGGCTAACAAAGGTCAACATTTGGCCCATAGCCGACAAGATTGGAGGAGATTCCACCAACAAAATCCACTTTAAGGATCATAAATGGTGATAATCAAGATTTTGTTATTCACAGGTGTTTATCATGTAAAAGACTACCCACCAATTATAATAGATATTTTCAATGTGCCAGAACTGAAAGACTATAAGATTGACGTGAACCTTATTCTTGGTGCCGGTGTAACACTTTCTGATATGATGGAGCTTTTTCAAAAACTTTCAACGGAACATAAAGAGTTCTCGTATTTGAAAGAGTTATACGATCATATGGACTTAGTTGCTCATAAGGCTGTTAGGAATGTAAGTTTTTCATTATATATGATATTCAATTTTGCTTACTTACATTCAATAAATAAATTATGATAAGATTAAAATTACGTATATTTTAAAGCCATATAATAATTCTACAGATTGGAACAATTGCTGGAAATTTATGTTTGAAACATTTTAATAATACATTTCAATCCGATGTTTTCTTACTTTTCGAAACTGTTGGAGCCATGTTAACTATTGGTGAGCATGACTCATATTAGTTGAAATAATTTAATCATAAAATAGAACTTATTTACGGAATGATTATTTAATTTCAGGTAAAAGTATAAACAAAACATATATAATAACATTGACGGATTTCTTAAAAACGGATATGAAAGATAAAGTTATTATCAACGTTATGCTCCCTCCATTATCAAAAGTTGTTCAGTCAAAACATATAAGGTGAGAAACAAAATACGTAAAAATATGGGAAAACTTTAAGACAAAGTAATAGACTACAATTAAAATACCAATACTACACGTTATTTACAGATTATGCCTAGATCACAAAATGCCCACGCAATCGTTAACGCTGGATTTATGTTCAAATTTAAACAAAATTCTACTGTTTTGGAACGAATTTCTATTGTATATGGAAATATTTCACCGAATTTTATTCACGCGTCTAAAACCGAAAAGATTTTGGCTGGACAAGATCCCTTTACGAATGAAACTTTGCAATTAGCATTAAAAAGTTTATCAAGTGAGTTATTACCAAAGAAGCGCCACCAGAACCGTCCGCAGCTTACAGAAAAATGCTGGGGATTACTTTGTATTATAAAGTATGTATAAATCTACAATTTTTCTGATTATTATTATCAACTAGAGGTCCCAAAGACGTTGTCCTGCATTAAAAAAATAAAATCTAGGACGTTTACCAGCGCCACCTACCGGATCCAATTGTGAATTTAAACCATCCGGGGACACCCACTCAAACACACAAAAATTCATCAAAATCGGTCCAGGAGATTAGAAGGATCCTAGAACCCAATCTCAATGACGCTTACCGGTTCTAATTGTGGATTTAAATAATCCTGGGACCCAGTCAAAGATCCACAAAAAAATTAATCAAATTGGTAAAGTCGTTATGTGCTATTGCTATGTAAGTTATGCGCGTACATACATTTTCATCCATGCAGTAACGGAAAAAGAATATAATTTCCTGGCCGGGCAGCCTGTCGTAAGAGAACAAAACAACCCACAGCCAGGTGGGAGGGTATTGCTTCACTGGATGTCGACACCCTTGGTCTAGATTATGCCGCCATATCAACCTCGTGTTGTGTTTAGGCAGTGCATTTGTAGCACCTTTGGTGTTACGATGGTAACTGCTTTCCATCAAGTGGGCCTTCTGCTGAACTTCTGCAATAAAAAATTCTGCGATTCATTTATATATATGATAAAAAGTTCTTTTTTTATTATAGGCAATACTGAGCCAATGTCCACCGGATAGAGTCAATCCAAAATATTGTTCAGGGGCTGAAGCTATAAAACGAGTTTCATCAAAAGGAATGCAGTCATATGAAACGGAGAAGAGCGTTTGGCCTTTGAATCAACCAATACCAAAATTAGAAGCTCTAGTTCAATGTAGTGGTGAAGCTGTTTTTGCTAATGATCTACCAGCCCAAAGAAATGAAGTTTTTGCTGCTTTTGTTACCGCTGATGTTCCAGCAGGCAGTATCATTAGCGGTTTCGATACAACAGAAGCATTTGTAAGCATTTTTAAGTTCATTAAATCTTAAATAATAATTTAATCTGCTAAAATGTAAAAGTCAACTACATAGTATTTTAAACAAATTCATATATTTAAACACTACTTATATTATTGTTTTCTTTAATTTAAAAGCATTTCTGAGTTGGATAAATTAAAACTGTCAATAACTCTTGCCTGAAAAATTATAATATTCCATAACTTTTACTTTGAAAAGTAAAGTACAAGATATTTACTAAAACATTCGGTAAGTTTTCGGCAGAGTGACCACAATGAAGAATTCCGTAAGTATAACAAATATCGCTGTACTCGTTTTTTCCTAGGGAATTATAAAATAATTAACCGAAAGAACCCCCCATAACTCAATATTTACCTGACGGATATTGTTCGAACCAATTTTGTAGAAAGAATGTTTAAACTTCAACATTCTTTTTTTAAATTCAGAATTTAAAGTTTGGGGCGACACAATTTGGAAGCTAATATCTCTAGCTATAATAGAATTCAATTTCACGCAATTTCCACACAAAATGTATATTCATACAGCTTTTACCTTTTTGTTAAATTACATCCATTAAGACAGGAGTAGTGATGGACAAATATAACTGTTTAAAGTTTACGTTTTGTCAAAATGGCATACGAAACCTAAAAACAAGAAAGTATTGGGGTCTAAAATCTATCTTTTGGTCTAAATTACAATTGAATTATAGTATTTACTATTTTAATTATTACTGACTCACCGAATTCAAGTATATCATTTTTTGAATTATATTTTTTTTTTCAGAAACTACCTGGTGTAATAGCATTTTATACTGCAAAAGATATACCAGGAGATAATTGTTTTACTCCGCCAGATACGATAGTGAAGTATGATAAGGAGTTAATACTGTGTGAAAAGCGTGTCATGTTCTATGGTCAGCCTACTGCTATTATTGTAGCGGATAGAGATAAAACTGCAAACAAAGCCGCTTCACTAGTAAAAATTAAGTTTGAATCCCAAAATAAAAATAAACCTCTACTCACTATAGAAGATGTTCTAAATTCTGCAGAAAAAAGTACAAGAGTGATAATGAGCAGTACAGTCGAACCTACAGAAAAGGGTAATGATGATAAGATCATAATTAACGGAAAACTTAGGTTGAAAGGTCAGTATCATTACACAATGGAGCCACAAACCTGTGTTACGAAACCAACGGAAGATGGTATGGAAGTATATTCATCAACACAGTGGCTAAATGCAACTAATATTGCTGTTGCAAAATGCTTGAATGTTCCTCTTAATAGGTAAGATCGTTTTATTATTACTCTCGACATTATTAAAACTCAATTATGTTCTTTTTGTCATACTTTCAAAATTGTTATAAAAGTCGATAATTCATTTTTATTAATATTGAGACTTATAAAGATGTTTTTTAGTGTTAATGTAATTGTACGTCGCGTGGGGGGTGGATTTGGAGCAAAAATATCCCGTAGCACACAAGTAGCTTGTTCAGCAGCTATTGTCACACATCTACTCGGAAGACCCTGCAGATTTGTTTTGCCATTACAGACTATAATGAAGACTATTGGAAAACGAATTCCTACAAGCTGTGAATTTGAGGTACTATAACTAAAAACACCATGGCTACCGAAGCTCAAAAATTACTTAAACGTCTCATTTTTCAAAAACTGCTCAAAGGAAATTGTTTGAACTATTTTCCGTTGGAAATACTTTTGAAGTACGACAACCTCGACTTTATGCTCTAAGTGAATTTTCTTGACATACTTAATGTCTGCACCTCTTTATTAACGCTTTTACGATTTGTGAACCTGTATATTTGTAAAATACTGAACTGATTCTGGTTTCACATTTACTAGTGTTGTACTAGACAGTATTAACACGGTCAAATATTACACAAATCTGCGAGTTTAGATATAGGTACAGGTGAAAACTTTCCGCGCGGCAGTCAAGAGAGGTATGTTAACCGTTGTCGCTACACGAACAGAGTCTTAGGAGACTGTTTTTAATTTTTCATGAAAAAATATTGATTTGTTTTAAAATAAATGTACAAGGTTTTTGTAAGTTTGCTCGATCGGCCCTCAGTCCTGCGACAGACGTGACCAGCCCACAGCCACTTCAACGTGCTAATTTTCGATATCCTCATTTCTGTTTTTATTCATAAGAGAAACACCTAAAGTTATCAAGAAAAAACACATTTAAAGTTCAAGATAGAGCCCATTTTATATAAAAAAATTGACGCCAATCAATCCTGTTTCTAATGCTGAACAAAGACTTCTATCGGCTAACACTGGGAGTAATAAAAAAAAATAGAAATTTTAAAATTCTTTCCCATTGACCTGACTGAAGAATGAATGACCTCCTACGAAATATGAGATTTTTTTTGCAATATATGTCATTTTTATTATTATTATAGAAATTTTCGATCAGTACAAGAAACAGGATTGATTAAATTTGTTTTTTCTTTTGGATAACTTTTTTGTGCTAACTGTACATTTATTTGTAAATGAAAATGAAAAGAAGAAAAAGAAAAAGAAAGAAAAAACGTTTATTTAGTAAACACACAACGAGACAGACATGGAATGAATTATACGGTACGATAATAAGAATTAGAAAGTCTCGCGATGGTACCAAATAGGTGCAGTTCATCATGTGCCAGGCAAAAGCGGCTGCCTGACGTTGGTTTTCAATTGCACCCTAGGACGAACGAACTAAATCTGTGAATGTGGATCAAAATTTCACGAATAATAATAAATATGATTAGTCTCCTAAGACCAGATTCGTGTAGCTGCAACGGTAAAGGTACTTACCCTTACGGCCCCACTGAAAGTTTCTACGATGTATAAATTCTTGTATATTTTGCCGGCAGTTTTGGGCAATTAATCGTGCTTCTCAAAACAACGTACATATGAGATAGGTCCTCTAATTTGGAAATACAAGGTGATTTTCATTTGCTGTAAGATCTTTAATTCAATGCTTATTGCCGATTCTGAATGCAGATTTAAGACAAATTACAAGTTTTATAGTAAATAAAGCTTAGAACTTATGTAATGTATAAAGGAGAAAACACATAGAACACAGTAAGACATAGATATAACATTCACGTAATATAAATAAGGTCAAAATAAGTTTGCTTTAGACATTATGAGATACTCAAAAAAGAGAAAAGATAAACAAACAAATGCCTACAATCCTTATTTAAAGATAAAAAATCTCTGCCCCATCCAGAGACAAAGGAAGGCGAAGAAAAAAAAAGAATACAGGTTATATAATATATTTTCTAATAGCGCCAAATGATTTTAATTTTCAGATAGCGGTTAATAGTGAAGGTGAAATACAGTATCTAAGAAATACTTTCTATCAAAATGCTGGTATTTCTCTCAATGAAGTTGCGCCATCCTTAACACTACTTCATTTCCACAACTGTTATGAGTCTAAAAGGTGGTATATTCAAGCCAACAGTGTATTAACTGACTGTGCTTCCAATGTTGCGTGCCGAGCTCCATGTAAGTTGTGTAGTTGAAATGATTGTGTGAACATTTAAATCGTTTAGAGCGTAAATGTTCCAATTTTTTGTCTAAATTTTCTAGGACACTACATTCAGAAGGTTGTAACAATGTGAAAAATCAAATATTAATATTATTATTAAAACAATACATTTATAGACAAAAAAGATTTCTATCATTGTACGTTCTGTTATATCAGTGGCAATGTCACACAAACAGACACCGTATTGATGGTTCTTATCCGTGCAGGAACGGAGAGAGAATACAATTTCCTGCGGCCGGGTGGCCTGTCTTAAGAGGCGACAAAACAACCCACAGCCAGGTGGTAGCACAGTTGTCCGACTGGATGGCTACCACCTCTGGTCTAAAGCATGTCGCCATAACAACCTTGTGTTATGTTAGCATAAATGACCAGGATGCAGTCTCTCTTAAGAGAGCAGCAGCGCATTTGTAGCACCTTTGATGTTGCAAATGCCCATAGGCGATGGTAACCGCTTTCCATCAAGTAAGCCATCTGCCTGTCTACTTTACTCCTGAAATAAAAAAAATAAAAAATGACTTGTAAATTAATAACACAAATGTTTTATTAATTTTATATCCATAAATATAAAAACTAATATTTTTGTAGATTCCACTGAAGGAATTGCTATGATCGAATATATGATGGAAATGATAGCTTTCCATACGAGAAAAGACCCTATAAAAGTCAGATTACAAAACATGTCACGTGAAAATAATCCAATACCAGAAATGATAGACCAACTAAGAAAAGACGCAGATTATGATGAACGATTGAAACGTGTAAAAGAATTTAATGATAGCAATCGCTGGAGAAAACGAGGTTTAAAGCTGATACCACTGTCTATGGATATACAATACAGTGGTCATTATAATGCGATTATTTCGATATATCACGCTGATGGTACAGTTGTAATAACTCATGGTGGAATAGAAATGGGTCAAGGAATAAATACTAAAGTAGCTCAAGTTTGCGCTTATTCACTTGGTATTCCTTTAGAGAAAGTTAGTGTCAAACCTAGTACAAGTTTCACGTCACCAAATAATATGGCTACTGCTAGCAGTATTGGAAGTGAATGCACAGCGTTTGCTGTGTTAAAGGCATGTGAAATTTTAAATAAAAGATTCGAGCCAGTTAGAGCGAAACTGAAAAATACTTCTTGGCAAGAATTGGTAACACAAGCTCATGCTGATGGTATAAACTTACAAGCCACGTATATGTTTTCAAAGGCAGTTGACGGAGTAAAACCTTACAACGTCTATGCTGTTGGAATATTAGATTTAGAAGTTGATATTTTGACTGGTAATCATGATATATTAAGAGTTGATATTTTAGAAGATACAGGAAGAAGTTTGAGTCCAGAAATTGATATAGCTCAAGTAAGTTCACAAATCTGACTAAAGTAAAATCACTATAAACTTAATGATTTCGCAATTAGTATACACAATAAAACTAAGTTTCAACGGGTCTAAGCGCGATAATTTATGTTATTCCGACGATTTGGCCACTATTCAGTGGGTGTGATCACGGGACACGTTTCGAAACTTGGGAATAACAGAAATCAAATAAATCATCGCGCTTAAAACCGTTAAAATGTAATTTCACCTAATCTTTATAGAAAAGCATATAATAGCGTTCTATTTCTGTTTTTAGATAGAAGGCGCTTTCGTTATGGGTCTAGGCTATTGGACTTCTGAAAAACTGGTCTACGATGTAGACACTGGAAGACTGCTAACTGACAGAACCTGGAATTACAAGCCACCAGGAATGAAAGACATTCCTGCAGATATGAGAATTTACTTCAGAAGAAATGCAAGAAATGAGTTTGGAGTACTTCAATCTAAAGGTAACATTGAAATTGATACATAATATCTTGATATTAATTAATTAATTAATAGATTATACTATAGCGTAGACGAATATATTAATGACAATACAATAAAATAAGATAATAATATTGACATTTTTAAGTTTAATATTTTCACTAACTTAAATTTTGTTTTTAAAATATTTAACAATTCATTTTTTTTTGACATGTATATTTAATTAAATTAATTTGTAAACATTAGTTTAGGGTTATGCGAGTATATTTGCACGTCATGTAAATGACAAAACATACTGGAAACTTTATATTATGTAACACCTATTCATGTACCTATGTTTTTGCAAATAAAGACTGATTGATTGATTGATTGATTGATTGATTAATTACTGCATTAAAGTCATTTTGATACTCGTACCTACAGAATAAACATTTATTGTATAAACTGTCACAATCATAAAATTACAAAAGCCGTGAAGAAGAAACAAAGAATCGACTTTATTATTGCACTTTAAATTCATAAGGATAATGTAATATTTAAATTAGTAATAAATTCCATTTTATAGTGGCAGATTTCGTTTTTGGCCACTATCTCGCACAAATATTAAGGATTAGCTTCTGCCCGCGACTTCGTTCGCGTGGTAGTTAAAAAAAATAAGTTAAAAATATTCCGCTATTTTGAATCATTCTTCATTGGTGCTCCGCTCATTTTGCTCTTAGCATGAGCTATGATTTATAGCCTATAACCTTCTTCGATAAATTGGCTATCTAACCAGTCAAATCAGACCAGTAGTTCCTGAGATTAGTGCGTTCAAGCAATCAAACAAAGAAACAAACTTATCAGCTTTGTATATATATACTAGCTGTCCCAGCAGACGTTGTCCTGCCCTGAAGAAAAAAATTTTGAACCCGATTGCAGAGCCACCTACTGGATCCAATTGTGAGATAAAAACTATCCTATATTTAAGCTGGATCAAACTGCACATGGTGTGCAAATTTGATTGAAATCGGTTGAGTAGTTTAGGAGTCCATCGCGGACAAACGTCGTGACACGAGATTTATATAGCTTTATAGTATATTATATATTATATATATATATAAATAATATATAATATAATAATATATATATTTATATAAATAAAACTCTCTCACCGACACCACACCCTATCAAAATATCCACTTCTACTATGTTACGTTGCAGAGGAATTACTTTTAATCTGTTATAAGCTGTTTAAGTAATTAAAGCTTTTTAACTATCATAACTATATTTATCTTAAAGAAGAGGATGGAGAACGCTTGCGTGGATAAGCAGCTTTTCACATAAGATTTGAACTGACCTCGAAGCACTTCTTCTTTCATATAGTTAGTATGTATGTCTTTATACAATATAATATCGATGCTTTACTTATATCAGTGCATCTGGTAGTTCGATGGTGGAAAGGATACGGAGAGTTACATTATGTCTAAGGTTAATTTTCTTTTGGGGACAGGTCGATCAATGACCAATTCGTGATACCCTAAAGTATTATCAATTCAATTTAATATAAAAATCCATTTCTTTGTCATTACAATTTGGGCCATTTAGTGCACCCATATTATTTACTAAAAATACTATGTTGCTAAATAAATAAGCCATATTATGATCCATATGTTTATATATTTAGAAGTGAACTAAAATCATGATAATTATGATTTTTGAACATTATTTAAACATTTTTATTTCAAAACGATTAACTACAATTTAATTTAGATATAATGAAGATAGTTTATTATCTATGCATTAAATTACTCAGAACGGCATTACTGCATTGCTTAGTACAATGAAGTATGACAATTGTTACATGTAAAATTTACTGTCATAAATATATAACTTGACGGACGTGCAAACCTCTGAAAATAAATCGTGGGACACGGTATAGATAAAAAAGTTTCGTTACACATTCTCAAAAGTATATCGGATAAGAAATAATAGTAACAAATTATATCCGTTTTTGGTATTTCTAAATACTGAAAAGATTTTGCCTTGCCACTCAAATCTTCACGGTATTAATTAACAACGTTATAATTATAGTCTTATTTTAATTACACGACCAACTGGACTCATTTTCTTAATGATACCCTCAGAATAAAATTAACAAAAAGAAACTAGTATAACCGTTGAGCTACTCAAATAATTGACTAAATTAATCTTTAGTAGCGAAGATAAAAACTGTGAATCTTGCAAGAAACCAGACTTGAAAAATTTTGTTTACCTAAAGAATCTTGTTTCTGCCTTTTTAACTCAAAAATTAAAAGATTAAATCGTTGTATATAAGGCATTTTCTCGGAATTCAAACTCTAACGACTTCGTTTCTCAAAAGAAATACAACAATTTACTTACTTAAATTATCATGCTCAGTGGCTATATAGTTCGAGAGTCTAATTTTAGGGATGATTTTTTTTAATAATAATTGCTTAAGTTTTCGCGAATTTTATACATAACAAAACACGTGTTCACGGTTTTAAGCGCGGTAATTTATTTGATTTTAGTTATTCTGACGTTTCGGCTGCTTTTCAGTGGCCGTGGTTACGGACGTCAAAGATGACAATTTTCCAACGAATATTGTTAAAGTTTTATTTAGCCTACAGCCAACTTGTTCATTTTAACAATTTAGTTTTAATTTTGTTGGTGGTAATTTTTTTATCGTTATTATCTCTATGGGAGCCTTATCTAATTTATCACCGCTTCACAATTATTGTGCTTAAAACCGTTAAAACACAGTTTTATTATGTTTTTTTTGTCAAACACATGGCAAGGAAACCTACACGTCAAGATTACCTATGTGGGTAACCTGCTGAACTCGCCCAGACAACTTGAGACAAGTCAATGTTTTACAGCGTTGCCAGATGACCATGTCAGTTAGCCCCCAATTTTTAAAAACCCCAAAAATAAGCTTTTCGGAAAAATATCCCCAAAATAGTTTTTACTTATTTTAAATGAGAAAGAAAAGGCAAAACACCGTCGCAGCGAAACGTCACTAATGACGTCATCATTTTCCTCACGGGCGCTCACAACGACCTTATCAATAGGTGCGTTAAATAACCATTCCACTTGAGTTACGATTGTGACGCCAGCAAATAAGTCAAACGGACAAGCGCAATTGTGAACGTGATCATTGTCAGTCTCTAACGGAAAGTAGCCTATGGATACGACGCATACGAGTAGAGACGCATAATAAATAAATAACTTAAATGAACGAACGAATTAATTGAATTATTAAAATGAACTATTGAATTATGGTATGATTCACTCAATCAATCAACATCAGCCATAAATGTCACTGCTGGCTCGGCTCCATTATAGGGGAACGGACAGTATACCGCCATGCTTGTCCATGCGCTTGGTAGGTTTGACACATCGTTACCTCGATGTGCAGGTTGCATCACGATTCTTCCTGCACCGTTGTTAGCACGTGTAATTGTAACAATATGCACATTAGATCATAAACTGACTAAGAGATGCATGCGTTCGGTCAGATCGAACCCGCCCTTCGACTTAGGGCGCGTGCGCTAACATTACGCTACACGACTTGATGATTCACTAATAGAGTATAATTCTAAGATAAAGTAATAATACCGTATTGTGACTTAGATATAATAATTGTAGTGATGAGAATTGTGTTTGTAGATGAATTATTATTGATACTGAAAATATCTCTCCAAAATTTCTCACAACAAAATATTTTCCCCCGAAAGTCGCCCCAAAGAATCTTTACCCCGAATCTCCCCCAGACGTGAAAAAAACCCCCGAATTTGCAGGGAATCCCCCCCATCTGGCAACGCTGATGTTTTAGGGATGTTCCGGGAGTTTTTGGCGGGTACTGAAAGGAGACGTTGTGCTGTGCAGTTTTATGTGAAATGTGAACAGTCAGGTGTGATCTTTCTAGTTTTCACAAGAACTCCATTGAATGGCGTCGGTTGTAGCCTGCAATACAACTGCGCTACTATACGAAGACCTACTAATTAACATGTTTCCGACTGAAAGACTTTGATTCTATGGTCAAAAAAAAAATGGTAAAAAAAGGGATGTTTTGAGTAAGTGGAGGAGCGATATGGCTCCTTAAAGTTAAATCCTACAGTGAGATTACTGTTATGCCCTGTAGGCCGAGGCCCCATCTATTAAGTGTGTTGTTGGTAATTTGCATTTATTTTTGGTACGTTTCGGGAATCGTTGCGACTACAATTATTGCACAGCGCCATCTATTGGCTTGTAAGAGTTTCACTACATTAATATGTCATTAATGTCTATAAAATTATAAGTGTAGTTTTTTTATTTTTTTCTGTTTGTTCGGGATTCACAGAAAAGTTACTGGGTTGATTTCGATGTGGTTTTGGTTAATAAATTGTCAGACTAAAATTTGCTCTACGTTTATCTCGGGAATCCCGTGGAAATTTTCCTGGCAATGGTTTAAAGTTAACTGAAAAAAAACTAATTCCAATACAATTTTTTCACTTTTCTATGTTTAGTTCTTTATTAGACATCACACGTATTTAAGTTTTACTTACTTTAGTTAACTGTTAAGTTACAGTTGCGTATATGCGTTTCATAACATTAGTTCTTCTAGGTTTTACGGGACTTTCCGGTATTAATGTATTTCATACTAAAAATCCATTTCCCGGATGAATGGTCCTTTTTATTTTAAATATTGCAAAACAACCTTAACATAATAATATTTTACCTATCAAACGTGACCGAAGTCACGGGCAAATGCTAGTTGTGCACATTATTAAGACATTTTCCTTCGAGGTCTAAAATGCTTTGACAACGCGTACTAGCGTTGCCATTGTAAGTGAGCGACGTTAATCACTTTCTTCTGGAACGTAGCCCAAGTCTGTCCGATATGTTTAACACAGTCTAATCAGTAACTATTACTGTAATCATAATAATCGGCAGACAAAGACACATATTGTATATCCCCATTAAGCAAGTTACGCTTGTGCTATGGGTAATATACAGCGTACAACTCTACCCTGGGACCGATCCGAAACACCTAGACCATAGTAAAAAATGGAGAAAATACGTTTCAGAAATTTACTATACCAGGTATCGAACCCGTATCTTCTGCATTGTAGTGAGGTAGGCCGGCAAAGGCTTAGCCCGCTGAACCCCAGAGACTATTGAGGGCCGTCGTCGTCTAACGTAACAAATTCAGTTTTAGGCGAATTTCGACCTACTACTGGTCTTATATTTAAAAATTGTAAGAAATTGGTTGATCATGATTCGATTTGGTCGATTAGACAACACTAAGAAACTTCCTATGCACAATTCTAAGATAATTATAACCTATACTTTCAGCAACTGGTGAGCCTGCGCTTTGCTTAGCAACAGTTATAATTCATGCTCTCCGAGAAGCAGTCAGATCAGCACGGCTTGATGCAGGCTACGAAGATAAATGGATTGACATCGGTATGTTTGTGTCATATTTTCATCCGTGCAGGAACGGCAAAGGAATACAGTTTCTTGCGTCCAGGCGGCCTGTCTTTAGAAGCGGCAAAACAACCCACAGCCAGGTGGTGGGACATTTGCTCGTCTGTATGATTACCACCCTGTGGTCTAAAGTACGCCGTCATTACAACCTTGATTGTGTTCCGTTATTAGTAGCAAGATTCCAGTTTCCCTTTAGAGAGCGGCACTACATTGATAGCACTTTTGGTGTTAAAAATGTCCATAGGCGATGGTAACCGCTTTCCATCAGGTGGGCCGTCTTTGTGCAGCGCCGACCACCAGAAGCTCTACATACCCTTTGTTGAGCGTCTTCGGGGTCTAAGGGGATGTGTAAATCCATTCCCCCAGCGATATCAAAAGAGGCTAAGAAGATTAAAGTGCAAGTGTTGATATAGTCTATACAGCTTCCCCTATAATTTGAAGTAATTCAATGAATTATTTTTCCTAATGACAACGTATTTGTTTATGAATTGAAAAACCGCGATTTCAGCGCCATCTATTTAGTTATTTTCGTCTATCTCACGGAAACCACGTCTTAGGTACCTATAGCGGGATAAAAGGTATCCAAAGTTACACCCCGGGATATAAGCTAACTTTATATCGAATTTCACTTAAATCCGTTCACTAATTTTTACGTGATGCTCTATCAAGCAGAGAGACAAAAAGACAGACGGACAGACAGAAGTTTTAAAAATTACATTTTCACAATCTGCAGGTCCGAATTAGTCCCCCTGATTTTTTTACATTTTAAATGCATTGTACAAACTCGAAACATTTACAGATTGATTTATAGAAAGACTAGTTGTCCCGGCAGACTTAGTCCTGCCCGGTAAAAATAGGGGTTTGTCGCAGAGGGTTGATAAATTAGGGTTGTATGTATTTTTGTATGTTGTATCATAAAAAAATAGAAATTAAAAATTTTGTCTAAAAATAAATAAAAAAATTTGGGGTGGACTACCCCTAACATTTAGGGGGATGAAAAATAGATGTTGGCCGATTCTTATAGATACCGGATAAACACAAAAAATTTCATCAAAATCGGTCAAGCCGTTTCGGAGGAGTATGGCAACGAAAACTGTGACACGAGAATTTTATGTATTAGATATAGAAACGATACTAATAGGATTCTTGAAGGAGACTTTAATAAAATTTCAAATATAGAGCCGATGGAGTTGAAATGACACACAGTGCTGCGTTCGTCGTTCGACAACGTTTCTAATCATCAAAAAAGTTCGTGTTTTGAGAGCTCTTAAGTACTACTTGTTTTTAAACAAATTATTAAAGATTTTGAAGAAATAAATAACCAAATTTCATAGTAATTTCTTCAGTCTTGAAACTTAACACGGTAACCTTACAGCGGGATTCAATTTACCTATTCCTGTGTACTGTATTAATCATCGTCTATTATTCATTTATTACGAGTCTTAGATTATGATGATTATGTCCTGGCTACATGATTCTGACACAATTTGTTATAAACAATTTGAATATTTAGTGTAACAATCTTTTCTTTTCCAGAGAACCCTTGTACAGCGGAAAACATTTTTATGTCAATCGGGCACAAGATTGAGCATTTTAAACTGAATTAAATCTGGCAAGTGCTTAGCAATCCAAGCACCATGAAGGGTTTCGTAGAGGACACATACATCCAATGTTTTCATGATTCGTCGACCACATTATATAAAAAGATTTAATCGAAAACATTCAATATCATCAACAGTCCTTGTTCAAGCCAATTCTCGACTAGTATTTTTTTAATGTAATCGCCTCCTTTTCCGTCATAATCCTAGGACAGGTTTTTACTAGTTTTTATATTATTTACATGTTTTTTGTACATCTAATTACGAGCTAATTTAATGTTATAAATGCTGATTATATCCTATTGTGACTAATAATAAACCTAGATCTAACCTATTACTAGGGTTATTTTACTTTAGAATATGCCCGCGACTTCGTCAACGTTAGACTGCTGGGAATTCCCGCGAGACTCCCGGGATAATAAATAGGACACATTTTATTACATTACATTTGCTACCGAACAGTGAAAAAACGGCATTAGAATTCGTTTTTTTTCAATCTGGCCATTTTAAATCATTCCCGAAAAATTCCGCGGGATTCCCAGGATGAAAAGTGGTGCAGAGTTACAGTCGTCTATTAGCTAAAATCGCATGAATCGTCCTATATTTTACCGATCCGAAAAAGAAAAAATTAAAAAAAAAGCATCATGTTCTCCATCGTTATATAGTGTATTACATTGATTTTTTAATTTTATTGAAAATTCAACAAGTAACCACCAAGACTTTTACAATATGGCTTTTTTTGGCCAGGGGAAATCTGTTTGAGGACTAAGCCGCGACAAGCGCAGAAGCCTGGGGGAATGTACGCAAGAGAGTGTGGGATTCGCCAAATCGGCGAATAGTGGGGGTGGCACTAGCGTGTCCGGTCAGAACCGGAGCCACACTATTGCCACACCCCAGTTAGGGATACCCACTAGAGCCCCTGGGTGTTCCGTCCTGCGCCTTATGCCAAGGCTACGGGAATAGGCTATTCCAGCTCCGCATGCCTTGG
Source organism: Dendrolimus punctatus (assembly GCA_012273795.1). Classification (NCBI taxonomy): domain Eukaryota; kingdom Metazoa; phylum Arthropoda; class Insecta; order Lepidoptera; family Lasiocampidae; genus Dendrolimus; species Dendrolimus punctatus. Next base: position 14,651,613 of record CM022542.1, on the reverse strand, counting down.
CAGGCGTGGGCCCCGCTCACTGGGCCTCTCCCAATGCCGGGGGAGCTACTCCCCCGGCCCTGCTCGGTCTCATTCGTGCGTGGGGCGGTCTGTAACGTGCCCCACGGGATGAGAGATAAGGGCGCGCGGAACACTCGCGTTCTCATCTCAAGTCAATGGCTTGCCATAACGTTGACGTACCCACTGTCCTTACTTAACAGTACGCTTGGGACGAGCCGCTGTGCGAAATTGCGCGGGACAATCTTCTATAAACGTGTATAAGAGTACAGCAGAGCACGCCCGCCTCTTAGCCGTCGCTAATTGGGAGTCTGGACAGTGATAGAAAGAAAGTCAGGAGCCTTAAAAACAGACGAGCTTGCATGACAAGAGCTATGAATGTCAAAGAAGCAAGTGAGGTGTATAAGAATAAGCCTAAATGGCGCTCTGTTGTTCGTGCCTACCCCGCAAGGGGCCTGGCGTGAAGTTATGTATGTATGTATGTAAAATTTATAAAGACTCAACAACGCTACTAAAAGGCGCTTGGCGATGGGTGTGCTTGTGTAGTTACAAGCACACCCATCGCCACACCCATTTTATAAGAGTGTGTTCGGAACAATACTACATTCCGATTAGCCGCGTGTTTACGCCTGGGGGCACCATGTTGCGTACCACATCACTGCCAATATGGAGTTATGGTAGACCGATTTGGACACCACGGGTGTCATGTTTAAAAAGCGCAGGAAGAAGATCTCGTCATGCTAGCCTCAACAACATCATCTGCCATACTCTTGTCAGAGCCGGCGTACCGGCCATTCTAGAACCGAATGGCCTGGTACGTGACGATGGCAAGAGACCGAACGGAATGTCACTCGTCCCTTGGGGACTAGCGGACGCCCCATCTTCAACTTTATATGCGACTTTACAATTTCCTGCCGCCGGGCGGCGGGCTTTAAAAAAGTAAACATGAATGTAAAGCTTGAGTTGTGTTTCGGCATCAGTTATCAGGTTCTAATCTCCTTTAAGAGAGCAGCAGCGCATTTGTAACACCTTTGATCTTGCAAATGTCCATAGACAATGGTAATCGCTTTCCATCCAAGTGGGCCGCCTGCAGAACTCATTAAAAAAAAACTATAAATATCTTCTATATTGATATTTTATAGTTATGATGATGACATGGCATTTAAACACCAGCTCTGTTATTGGTCGGTTCCTATATTATACTTTTAATTCACTTGCCTTACCATGAGTGAAATATTGACATTACTTGTATGGAGCTTATATACAATTTTAACCGATAATAAGACAAATGTACAGTCTGTAAGATATACGAACTGCTCACATATGAGAATTGTTTAAGAATTTATTGTAGCTAATATGTGCAGTTCATTGTTATGTTAGTGGCCTAGATTATTCGGTAACATCTTTCTAGCATAGTTTCAGAGATATTTGGTCTCGTTTCTTAACAATCTTCCGAAATATAAACTAACACTTACATCATTGAGGTAACTATACAAACGCAACATTTCTAACTATATTTACCTTTTGTAACAATTCAGTAAGTTCAGGGCTGAATGTTTATCTTTAACAAGTCGATATTCGTGGTAAGACCAATTTTCCAAATAATTTAGGTCGATTAAAGATAAAGAAACTTTCAGTGTTCAGTGTACCGTAGAATTTTTAGACAAAAATTGAACACAAGATATTTATAACACCTGGGGGCCCGATGGCACCCTTTAAGATGGAGTAAAAGGAAATAAAAGGCGATGGTAAAGAATGAATATGTTCCCAGCCCAGATCAACTTAAAATGATGTGACGAATGTAGTTACTTGAGACGCTACTTACCCGTTTCCTCATGACACCGACGTTTGATGAAAGGACTTTTCTGACACTCTCTTAGCTCCAGTCTTCCCTAGGTAGTTTACTTTGTCTTGTGGACCAATTTTCATGGTATTTTTATCGAAAGGTGTGGAGTATGCTTTGTTGGTCCCATTGTCAAGGTCTGATGAGTGTATCGTAGGGAAATCTAGAGCAACCCTTGTGAGCGTTTACACTGAAGAATGAGATATCAACCTTATATACGCGTACCAGTAGTACAATATCTACAGACGCTTAAAACATTATTTCTAAAGCTATTCAAGAATTTTCACAACAAAAAAGTTAAAATATATTTCTAGCAAAAACAAAACCGACATCATTCTACAGCATCTTAAACACTAGATTGATAGATAACAATTTATTGCACACCAAAATATACAATTACAGAAACAGCCATATTTACAATATTTTCTAGGCGATACAATAGGCGGCCTTATCGCTCAAATCGATCTCTTCCAAGACACCTAAATGAGAAAAATTTTAATCACGTAAAAACGGTGGTGGAAGAAAAGCGCATTAGATATATACATACATACATACATATTGTCACGCCTGTTTCCCATTGGGGTAGGCAGACGATGGATCTCCACTTGTTACGATCTTGACAAACACTTTTCGCTTCATCAACTTTCATTAATCTTGTCATACATACACGCTTATTTAAACTACTTTTTATCTGACCTTTCTTCAAAATATCTTCAATTTGATTATGGTGAGTACGTCTTGGTTACCGGCACCGACTCTTCCAGTCACATTGCTATCATATACTTGTTTTGTGATTCTGCTATCATTCATTCTCTCTACATGGCCAAACCACCTTAACATTCCCTTTTCAACTCTTGTCACTACATCTTCTTTCAATTCACAACGCTCCCTTATCACACTGTTTCTTATCATATCACTTACATTAACCTTACATATACTTCTCAAAGCTCTCATTTCAACTGCATTTATCCTACTTTCATGCTTCTTCTGCCGCACCCAACTCTCACTGCCGTACATTAGCGTAGGTACTAATAGATAGATATATAAACACTCAAAACTAATTAAAAAATAAATATACGAATAAAGCATATATACATAATTATATATATAATAATACATATGTTATTATAATAAATGTATTAGCATGATTATATTCTGTTAATCAGACATAGCTAATTGTGGACAAATAGTGTTTTCTGAGCAAATTTCTAAATATTGATAAGGATTTGACCTCTCTGACAGTAAGAGGCAGCATATTCCAAAGTTTGATAGCCTCCACCGTAAAATAATTATCATAATAGGATGAAGTGTGTGCAGGCGTCATAAGTTTTCGGTGCGTATCATGGAGCAAATTGTGGGCAGTGGATAGGCGAAGGAATTTAAAACGTTCCTGAAGCTACTGGGGACTAAAGAATGAGCGAAGTATAAAATAAAAATTCCTGTATTTTGCAAATTTGTTGTTGATTCATGTTTTAGTACTTCCGACATCAAGCTGTTGTAGAAAGATTTCGGTTAAATATTACTCCAATCTTCAACATAAACAAATATTGCTTCATTCTTCAAGCCTTTTTTAAATTCATAATTAAAGGGCTTTATCGCTTAAGCGACCATGCTCCCCTTGTAAATACAATTACGTAGTGTAACAAAACATAAATTCACTAATCTACTACTACTTGTCACTGATTTCTTACATATTTGTACCAGTTTATACAGAATTCTGGCCTCATCCGAAGATGGGTCTGCCAGAATACTATTAATTTGACCCAATAGCCTTAAACTGACTCCACAACTTTGTCTAAACATGTCATTCTGGGCACATTCTATCAATATATGATACAGATCATCTATCGTGTTGCAAGTTTCGCTACTTGGGGAATGAATTCTGCGAACTAAATACAAGAATTTGTTGCATGGAGGTGTACAGATCTGAGTCTTAAAGCTGTTATTAATTCTCAAGGAGCTGGTCTTGTTATTTATCCATCTATCTTTTGTACTAATATTATAACATTCTGGAAACAAAGGTAATCCATATCAAATTGTCGTCGCCTTTGTAAACATATCTGCAACTTGCCTGCCGTGTATCATAACTTTGTGAATTATAAATCAATTTTCGGGTGACTGAGCATTTCCCCTATTTCGTATATATTTGTACAACAAACACCGTTCATGTATATTTAGGTATAATACAATTCATCAACCCCTTTGTTCTGTAGTATCTTTACACAATATCATAAATGTATGATTCTATACTGATTCCGAAAGCGGATCATCATGCGCATATGTGCAGACCTGGGACTAAAATGAGAATTAAACACTAGAATGATGATAACCATTAGGTATTCGCCTCTACTCCTGTTTATTAATATTCTCGTAACAATATTGTGTGCAAGACTCCCTGCGGCACGAATAAACCCATGAGGTTTCTGTGCCACAGTTCAAATGTGTTTTCTAATGTATATTAACGTAAGCATATTAAAAATAAATTTAACAAAATGTACTAACTAATAACTGCATGAAAAAATGGATCTTGGCATGGCACGCATTGGCAATGGATATATATTTATGGGGGTCCCGAAAATTATCGTATTTTTCGAGATCTATTTATTATCTTGTTACCAAAAGGTTGGCCTGTACTTGAGCGCCGCCTTTTGGGCACGTTCAGAATCGACAGCAATTTGGACCTATACATTTTTTTTGTAAGGATATTTTACATTATCTTTACTTATCCAAAATTAAAAAATAAAAGATTTTTTTTGTGAATATGTGCTTCTTTCTTACAGCAACCGGTGAACCGGCGCTTTGCTTAGCAACTATAGTACCCATGCTCTACGAGAAGCAGTCACATCAGCTCGGCTTGACGCTGGCTATGAAGATGTATGGATTAACATCGTTATGTTTATTATTTTAATGTAATGTCATGAGTTCATTAATAATTAATATCCGCTACCCATATCTTACCATACAAGAAATAAATTTTACATTATTTGTATGGAGCTTGTGTCAAATTTTAACAGATAGTAAAGCAAATGAACAGTTTGTAGGGTATAAGAACCAGCCATGAGTAAATTTCTGTATAAACGACGACAAGAATTTATTAAATATTTATTATTTGACAACTGCAAATATCAATACGGATTCATGCACACTTTGGCATTTTCATATCAGAATGACGAATAAAAGCTTTCTTTTCTTTTTCAGAAAATCAATGAACAATAGAAAACATCTTCATGTCGTTTGAACATAAAATTGAGCATTTCAAATTGCTATAATATTAAATAGAGTAGAATAAAATATTTTGTTTATTTATTTCATAGAAACACAGTTTACGGTAGCTCGGTATGAATATCATTGCTGTAAGAAATATGTGAGTGCGATGGACGACCAACAAAAAGTCTTTATTATACGCATGTATAGTCTACGCCACGTAAAAAGAACTCTGGCTCTCAACCTGCGCAGTGAGCGGTTTATCGATCAATTGGTGTTAGGAAGGGGGCGAGACAACATTTCAGCCAATTGAAAGTACTAAGTAGCTAGTAAAATACCTTACAAGTTTCTACAATAGCACAATTACTCATAAAATATTACCCTAGTACTTTAGGATACGACTGTACACATCCCCTCCACTCCGCTCAGCGTTCTTTTTACGTGGCGGGACTTATAGACGATACCGCCGCCGCGCCGCCAAACTATTTAGACTAGGAGCAATCACGCCACCAATAATAATACTAAATAACACGTCAGTAATAATAATAAAAAATAAAAATGTATTTATTTCAATAAGTCCGTCCATACATGTAAGTTGCCGGAGCTTCCCAGAAAGTAATCAGATGATACTTGTGTTGGAAAACGTCGCTCTTCCAATGTTTCATAAATTCTAAAGACTATCAATTCGCTGAATTACAGAGAGTACTTTAAGTACTTAAATATTTAAAAAATAAAGAAATAAATAAATAGTTGGGTTTTGAGTGGTTGTGTCCGCAGTGGACAAGTAGCAAGTGTGAGATGCGTAATGACACTGTTAATTTTGTATACAAGAAACAAAATCACAATTCACTTCGTTGTAATTAATATCTAAATTCTCCAGAGCAATATACTAACTTTCAACTTCGGGTAATTATGTCATCATTATAGTGTTACGGTCTTCCTTCGACAAACTGTAATTACCTAACAAGTTTGTTTAGAAACTATTATAAACTAGGCCACAAAATCAATTAAAACATGCATTGACACTATAATGTAATACTTAATCTTACTAAAGCTAATACATTGTTCTATATTTTTCTAGATTTCTTTCATTTTATGCATTTTATTTACTCTGGAAGTAGGTTCCGTTAGTGCTAGAAATTTTAATTTTTCACTTTGAAGCTAGACTGAGGTCTCGCGTGACTAAAAGGTGGCTTGTACCTAGGGCAACGCATCAGCGTTGCCTTCCCATGTGGAAATGCGGATAGCATTTGGCAAGCTCACCGCCGACAGCGACCTCAAGTCTTTTTTTTACTTATAGATTGTTATTTTCTACGTATATTTATAATATATTTTGAGCCATTTTAAATTATTCCCTGGAAAATTTCTGCGGGTTCCCGGGATTAAAAGTACCGCATAAGTATTTAATTTCTATGTTAATATGTTTCGACTATGACTTTTGGTAATCTCTGATTTTATGCTAGTTTTGAGTTTTGGGTTGAATTGAGAATAAACAATCAAAATATTGGCGTGGGTTGAAACGGGAATAGAAATGGGTTGATTTGGGAAAATTATATTCGTGGGATGTGACGTCATAGGTTAAATCGGAAATAACCCTCCTGAAGATTAATCCAACGCAAAAGTAAATATCAAAAGCGGCTCAGTAACAAAAAGTTATAAGTGGAAGACCGGAAATATGTCGCATTTTCTGAGTGATTTTAATGAAATTTCTGTTAACCCAAAGTCAAATTTCAACAAAACTTATATGGGACAATTTAAAGCTTTACTGAATCTACCGCAAAAATCCTCAGAATCATTTCAGAAACAAGAAAGTTATGTTTGAACATATCATAAAAGGAAATATTTACACGCCATATCCAAAACCTCCTTTTTGTGAAGTCCGTTTACTTATCTCGCCGCGTAAGGTCTAACAAAGGGCCCGGTATTGTACGAAAGTATTCCCCTTGACACATAAAAAAAAGTGTAGCGCTTCGGTGGCCATCGTAGGGCCGATCGATTCGCTTTGGGGATTGGTCGAGGCCATACTCCACAACGACGATCATTGGTCGGCCGACTCTTTCTTTTGCAAGGCAATGATGTCTCGCAAGAGACCGTTGAGAGGGAAAAGGGAGCGAGCACGTTCTACTACCGGACGCCGTCATCAGACTGGCCTCCGGAGGCGCAGATATGCGCAAAATCTCCTCCCCTAAGTTTCGTGAAGTTGGTCGCCCTGCTTTCTTGCGCGGTTCATCATGGGAGTAGCCTTGGCTTTGACCTTATGTTCTTCCACACAAGCGCGGGTTGCGGCCACTTATAGTTTATATAGGGAAGCAGTGCAGAATGCAATTTTTTTAATCACGCACAAAAAAATAATTAAATCAATAAAAAAACACAGACTACCCTGTATTTAACATATACGCATATTCTTTTGTTTATTTTTAAAGTCAAATTAACAATTAGCCTTGGGGCAATTTGTGATTATGGAAGTACAAGCTGCACCCGCGTGGTGATGGAAAATCCTTAGAATTTGGATAATTCATACTATATCTTTATAAATTATAGCCTAGTGTTATTCTGATGTGTAAGCTATATTAATATAAAATTTCATCAAAATCCATTCAGTAGTTATTGCGTGAAAGTGTAACAAACATACATCCACACATCTATATATACATACATTCTTAAAATCTGTCGCGTTTATAATATTTTTAGGATTATAGGACAACAGAACCTTAATAAATTTCAAACTTATAATTTTAATTAATTATTATATTCGAATTCCGACCACGGGCGACTACTAGTATATACGAGACCTTATCGTTTACGTGAATGCACACCAATATTCTAATTATTATAGTTACACGTTTCTGAGATTATACATTTTTGATGATACAGAAAAATGCCAAATCTATTATCTATTATCTGTATTCACATAGCATTACGTTCATGTATTGTCAATAAGTTTCAATTACGCTGAATTATACTTCAATAAATTAGTGGATTAGCGCACCGCCTCCGCTGGCTCGATCACGTAAAACGGATGGGGGAGTGAGGAAAGCACGTGGATCGCAGCGTGAGGAAAGCATATTTGGGACGGGTCAGTCGGCGTCCTGTCGGCCGTCCTAAATATCGATGGAAGGACAGAGAAGAGGCTGACTTGGCGGAGCTATTACTGGCTGTTATTGGCAAGAAACCGCACAGGATAGAGAAAAGACGATGCTCTCGTTTTGGAGGCCAAGACCCACTTTGGTTCGCCAGTCAACGGAGTAAGTAAGTAAATTCGTGGATGAAACGTGACTGAACAGCGATTAAAAAGTGCTTTTTAATTGGAAACAAATTTTTGCTTTCGATAAAACAGCTCTACAAAAAAAAAGATTTGTTTTGTTGCCCTGGATATCATCGTAAACTTTTACGTTTTCAAGTGTCCAGATTATGAATATATTCATGAAAGTTCTCAATGTGCTCATATTTTCATGATTTTTCCATATCTTATATAGGGTGGCCCATCTATCGGTTGCGTTTTGAACTATAGATTTTTCGACTTTGACAGCTCGAATGACATTACCAATGTGTCAGATATTTAGTCAAAGGTTTGCGGTTTACGAAATTTTTGAGTTTACGCTCGAAGAAAATTGGGAAATATTGAAATCTTACTTCCAAAATGGTGAGACTTCAACGGAAACTGCAAAAGCATTTGTATCAAAAAATCATCTTTTCAGATGAAGCTCATTACCACTTCGGTGGTTATGTCATAAAGAAAACTGACGCATTTGGGAAAAATCCACACGTAATCATGGAAAAGCCAATGCACTCACAACAGTGACTGGTAGGTGCGGTATGTGTTCCGGCGATATCATCAATCCGTTTTTCTTCGAAAACGAAGCAGGAGCCGCGCTAGCCGACAATGGAGAGCGCTATCGTGGCATTTTGGATTTTTCCTTTCCCCGAATGGAAGAGGAAGAAAGACATCGGCGGGATTTGGTTTTAGCAGGACGTCGCCACGTGCCACACAGTTAACGTTACAGTCGAACTTTTCCGCGGTACTTTCGAAAATCGCATAATTAGTCGAAACTGCGATGTCAACCGGCCGCCTCGCAGCTGCGATTTGACGCCGTTGGACTATTTTTTGTGGGGGCCATCAAGGATAAGTGCTACACCAACCACCTAGAGACGACTGACGCCCTAAAGCACGAAATTGAAATCGCCATTGCAGCCATTAAGGGCCATATCATCAAAAAGTCATGAAAATTTTAGTCGAGCGAATAGGCTACTGCAAAGCGAGCCAGGGCACCCATATGAATGAAGTGGCCTCCCAATATTAAACCGCAATGTTGGGGCTATTCAATTTAAAAAAAAATATTTGAAAAATATCCACCCGTCTTTTTTATAGCAATTTTAAAATGCAACATTTTCCTCTTTATTTACTTCGATGCATCCTAATTTCTCAAAATATTACTGACATTACATAAATATACAGACAGATGATGAGATGACAGAAATAAATATATCTGTTATTTTATTTCTCGTTTTTTTTATTTTTGTAACGTAAAATGAAAATAAAGGTTTAAAAAAATCAGAGCAAATCTAACAAAATCATTGATAGTTTCAAAATGTCCCCAAAATCATTTTCATATCTAGGGCAACAAAACCACTGTAGACCAGTGTAATGTATTCTATATTATAATTCTCTTTATTCACAAAGCCGTTCCCATGTTCACAGATTTCTTTCAAAAGGTTGTAACAGTGCCCTTATCTCTAACTTTTTGTAACAAAAAAAGAAAAACAAACTGGCTTTAACACTGTCAAGGTCTCAAAGGCCTCGCTTCTTTTAATGCCTTAGCTAAAGAGAAACTTCCCATACTTTCGGAACTGCGTGGAGCGTCAATTCCCGGTATGAAAGATTAATTATATAGATAAACGAAATTAAAGCGTCTGTTTGTAATACCCAATTAAAAATGTGAATATAAGCGGGGATAATTTAAACCATGACATTCCGAAAATGCGATTTTCAGAATTTTGTCAGTCTGCCTTGAACCGGCAAATCTCTGAAATGGCTCTACTAATTTTGACGGATCTTTCACTGGCAGATAACTGATGTTATGAAGAGTATCTTAGGCTACTTTTTATGTTTTACGTTTCCGCGAAATACAGATCGATTTGTTCCATCGTATCTCTGAAACGGCTACACTGATTTTGGAGAAACTTTCACTGGCAGATAGCTGATGTAATAATGAGTAACTTAGTTTAATTTTAAAATTAGGGTGCCACGAAAAAAACTCATGTGGACGAATTCGCGAGTACAGCTAATCACAAATATAATATGAAATTGGTGGAAAAAAAAGAATTTTATTAATAGAAAATTATCTGAATATTTAAAGCATAGCAGAAGTTTTAAGCCAAAATAAAATTTTGGAAATAAAAAAGTGTGCCATTTTCATATGATTAGGGAAAAGTGAAAACTAAAATAGATGGCGCTAAAAAGAGTTTCATCAACACAAGAAATAAGTAAATTAAGTACTTTCTATCGTCTTAAAATAAGCCAAAGCCGCCTAAATTTTTTACGGGCAGAGCAAGTTATTACGTCGTTTCTTTAACGAGCCAATAAATGTAATAATTACTTAATTTATATAAAATTTTGTAAATTACAATTTAACTCTTCTCGCTTTTTTATACTTATACTAGGTTACGCCCATGACTTCATCCACGCTTGTCTTCAAATCCCGGCGGAATTCCCAGGACACAAAGTAAGCCAGCTATCGTTTAGTGAAAAAATTGTCAGAATAAGCTACTTTTTTATGTACCCGTACAATTACAATTCGCTCCTAGAAAAATCCTCGTCGGATTCCCGGGATAATAACTATCGCAGATTTTAAGTCTTAGAATTAGCTGCGATCAGCGACCATCGCATTAAAATCGGCCCAGTAGTTATTACGTGAATTTTGAACAAATAAACAGATAAAAATCTAGAAACATTGCCTTGTGTTCTCCATCGTTCATATAGTCTATTCCAGCTGTTTTATTTGTAACTCTTTAATGTACAGATACGGCGTGTTTTGAATTTTACAATATTATAGATAGATAGACTGTTTTAGTGCCTTTTGTGAATTGTGTCAACTATCCAAGTTTTAAAGGAAGAGGTTAGGAACCTATTACATAAAATTGTGATTTCTAATACTCGGATCTATATACCGTAGATCATTAATTAAATTACACGTTATTATAATTTATATATTAATTATAAAGAAGTAAGTAGTCCGTACTATATCAAACACATCAAACCAAACCCGAAGCCTCTGCGTTCTGTGAACTCGGTCGGCCATATTAGCCCACTCAACCACAAAGGTCGGCATATCAATTATAATCGCATGTCTAGGGCAAAAGAATAAGAACTTTGTGTTTATATAACATGCCGCACCTAATCAATGCAAGTGATCACTGATTTATAGACTCGAGGACGACCGTCAGCCCACCTGCCGTTTTCACGAAGTAAAAATGTTATAAAAAGAAAATTAAAGACGTTTTACCGCGCTCTTTAAGTATTTACAAAAAGAATATCGATCATGAAATCATTTACATAACGACTCACTTAACTCTGTACTAAATTTAACTCCCTATAACATTATAGGGAGTTTTTGATACACAGTAGATAATACCCTTTTATTTAAAAAAAAGGTTAAGTAGGTACTAAGATGTACTGTTACAGTTATTATTTACTAGAGTTTACCCAGCGACCGCGCCGCGGGTAAACCGGTGTGTATCTCTTGTTTAAAGAGCAAGCTGTAGAGGTTACATTGTATTAAGGTTTTATGTATTTGCCCCGGAAAATTCACTTCATTTTATATCGCAAACTATCCCCTCTGCCTATCTGTAATCTAAATAAATGACAAAACTTGTCAAAACTGACAAAATAGCTAACATGGACCAAGTAGATCCAGTGGTACCAGTGGACCAAGTGGACGAAATGAATAAATCCACAAAAATTATCCTAGTTTTCGGAATAACTTTTAAATAATTCTAACCCAAAATATATCCATTATCCAAGATAAAAAGTATCCCTTGGCTATCCTCGATACTACAGTTATATATGTATCGAGTTTCAGCCAAATCGGTCCAATAGTCTTATTATTAAAACATTACAAACAAATGGACAAATATATTTTTATCCCGGAAACTATCCTAATTTTCGGGATAAGAAGTATCCTATGTTCATTCTTGGTACCGAAAGTATATATATATACTGAGTTTCAGCCAAATCGGTCAAGTAGATTTTCCGTGAAAACGGAACAGACAGACACACACAGACAAACAGACAGAGTTACTTTCGCATTTATAATATTAATAGGGATAAATTCTACGAGAGCCTTCGAGAAATCTAAGAGAGCCTTCGAGAACCTGCGAACACTATACGAGAGCTTTCGAGAATTCTACAAGTCTGCAAAAATTCTACTAGAGCCTTCGAGAACCTGCAAAAATTATAAAAATTAAACTACGAGAATTCTAGGAGAACCAGTGAGAATTCTATGATGACCTACGAGAATTCTAGGAGAACGTGCGAGATTTCTACGAGAGCCTTCGAGAATTCTATGAGTGCCTTTGAGAATTCTACGAAAGCTTTCGAGAATTCTACAATTCTGCGAAAATTCTACGAGAGCCTTCAAGAATTCTACAATAACCTGCGAGAATACTACGAGAGCTTTCGAGAATCTGTAAAAATTATACGAGAGCTTTCGAGAATTCTACGAGAAGCTACGAGAATTCGAGGAGAACCTGCGAGAATTCTACGAGAACCTGCGAACATTATACGAGAGCCTTCGAGAATTCTACGAGAAACTCGAGAATTATAGGAGAATCTTTGAGAATTCTACTAGAAACTACGAGAATTCTACGAGAGCCTTCGAGAGTTCTACGAGAGCCTTCGAGAGTTTTACGAGAGCTTTCGAGAATTCTACAAGTCTGCAAAAATTCTACGAGAGCCTGCAAAAATTCTACAAGAACCTCCGAACATTATACGAGAGCCTTCGAGAATTCTACGAGAAACCACGAGAATTCTACGAGAGCCTTTAAGAATACTACTAGAAACTACAAGAATTCTACGAGAGCCTTCGAAAATTCTACGGGAGCCTATATGCAGAGCATGCGTTCTGGCCAGGGTCAAACCCGCTCCCTTTGATTTGGGGACGCGTACACTAGCTATTACACTACCGCTACCACGACTTAACAACGACGGAAGTAATTACCTATACATAATTATTTTAATAAAAAATGCTATACAATCACAAAGTCAAATCTTTGACATATTTCATCAGGAAATTTGTACATATTTGTAATAATGACAAGGTTTTTCGTATAAGTCAAATTATATTCGCTTGTCGGAGCTGCCATTAAGGAGAATATACACACGAAGTCTCTTTAATCTTCTTTTTAAGGTTGCAATAACTAAAGGCAACTAAATAAATATCAAATAACTGGCAGACAAACACACACAATGTATATCTCCAATCCAAGCAAGTTACACATTTGTTATGAGTAATATAATACGGACCACTGTCCGACTGTCCTAGAGACCCAGACCATAGTAAATAACAGAAAGTATTTTACCATACCAGGAATCGAAACCGGAGTCTCTACACTACAGTAATGTCATCATCATCACAATCATTCACAAAGACTGAGTGCTTGCAGCTTAAATGAATAAAGTTCTATTCAATAAAAATTCCTTGATCAATGAATTTTATTCAATAAAGATTCCTTATTCAATGAAATTTTATTTAATAAAGGTGCCTTACCCAATAAAGTATTATTGAATAAAGGTTCCTTGCTCTATGAAGTTTTGTTCAGTAAAAGTTTCTTGCCCAATAAAGTTTTATTCAATAAAGTTTTCTTGCTTGATGAAATTTTATTCAATAAAAGTTCTTGCTCACTGAAATTTTATTCAATAAAGGTTTCTTGCTCAATAAAGTTTTATCCAATGAAAGTTCCTTGCTCAGTAAGATATTCCATAAAGGTTGCCTGTTCAGTGAGGTTTTGTTGAATAATAGTTACTTGACCAGTAAAGTTTTATTCAACAAAAGATACTTACTCAATGAAGTTTTATTCAACAGAGGTCATTTGTTCAATAAACATTTTTGCAATAAATCTAACTTGCTCAATAAAAGTTTTGTTATCAATAAGATTTAAAACTATTACAATACTGACCAAAGTGTAAAAGACTCGTAAATAATAATCTGCAGGTGTCATTACAGGTAAATATTTCGATTGCCTCATTATTCACGCTAGCTCTTCTAATCGGTACAATTAGCAGATTGACAGTTATTTAGGGAAATCACAGCACCATCCTTCAGTATCGACATATGAGTGTCGAGTTGATACGATAGGATAGCCTCTTTATAAGTTTTCACAGTTAATGTCTGTTTTCTGAAGTATTTTATAATTAAAAATATCTAATATAGTAGAAATTACGCAAATGATTAATTTGTCTTGATTAATAAAATTTAATTATAACAAAAATTATTATGAGTAAGGTAATTTTTAAAATTAATGGCAGACAATATGAAGGTAAGAAAAAATATTCTGTAACCATGTTAAATGTTATTACTCCATGAAATAACTCGATATTTCGACGACCACACTCTTGTTCGTTTTTGATCCATGTTCCATGTGAAGAATCCCATAATTCGGAGTAAAAGTTATTAAGGGCATGTATAATAAAACTACGTTTTAACGGCTTTAAGCGCGGTCATTTATTTGATTTTTGTCATTCCGACGTTTATAAAAAACTTTAACAATACTCGTTGACACTTGACATCTTTGTCTTCCGTGATCACGGCCACTAAAAATAACTAAAATCAAACAAATTACAGCGCTTAAAACTGTTAAAACGTCGTTTTATTATGTATACAAGTAGCGAAAACTTAAAAAAATATTAAGTGCATGAATACCAAGTTTTATGATATTTGGTAGATTCGTCTTCATCCGCAATATGTTGAAAGAGTAACTTTGGCAAATTGTTTGAATTGTTTTTCCGCGTGTTTTTAATTTAAACAAGTCGTAGATTTCACTTTCACATATTTACTGATGCTTTAGTTACTCTTGCTTTATGTTTTCTGAAAGTAAATTGAAGCTCAATTCTTAGTAATTAGTAGCGAGTAATTTATTATTACGGTCTTATTCTTAGAGAGCTGAAGTTTGAATGCTTCTTAAAGAACCAATAAATAACAAACGTTTCAACGTACCTTAACCCTCTATGAATAAGACCGGTAGTCAACAAAAATTATTTTTGAGTCTTCTTAATATTATTTTGATACATTTTGATGTCAATTACGCACTTTAATAAAAAAGTAAAACTAAGAATTCCTCCATTTAAGTTAATGAATCATCAACTGTCTCTGAATGCAGCTTTACATAGATCGAATAAAAAAAAGAAGTTAATGAACATTTTCCTTTTGGTAACAGTTGACGGTAAGTTTGGGCCCGACGTTTCCTTAAACGAATACATTCGTAATGTGGCCGATTTGCGAGGCACAAAGGCCATGTGCCATGAAGGTGGATGCGGTGCCTGTATTGTTGCTGTCAAAGCAGCATTACCACCCAGTAACGAAATGAAGACGTTTGCTGTAAATTCCGTAAGTGTTACTGTATTTACTTCTTAGTATAAATACCACGTTAGAAACAACTCAATCAGACAGCACTTATGCCTGCACTACTAGTAGTTATAATTTAAAATTATTGCGATGGTTGATTCATTTGATTTAAGAATGTGCCTTAGCACATAGATTATATTAATAAAATGCGAGCATACGACCGGCTCGAAAATCTGTCTTTAAATGATAAATGTGTTGTGATTTAAATGTGTTTCTGGAAACGAAATTAGTTCAGGTTGTGACAGTAATTATGATTCAATTACTGTTAGTATCTACTACAGGATTTGAATTAATCACACAACGAGAGATTCAGATGACGATAGAGGCTATATACATACAAAAACATACTTCTACCATCTCCGCTCCGCTTCTGCTGTAGGTCAGAAGCTACGATGCGTTTATTTTTTTAATCTAATCGTATAATATTATAAAATTATAAAAATGCCAAGTCTGGATCTTGAAGCTGTTAAAAAAACAACTGGAAAGACTATATAAACGATGGAGAACACTATGCAAACTTTAGACTTCTTGTCTGTTTATTCGGGATTTACGTAAAAACTACCTACTGGACCGATTCCTATGCAGCTTTCGCTGATCGATAGTCAATTCTTAGATTTTAAATCTGCGCTACTTTTTATCTCGGAAATCCCGCAGGAATTTTCCCGGTAACGATTTGTAATTGTTCGGGTGCATAAAAATCAGGTTATTCCGTACACAGTTTTCACAAAAACGATTGCTTCCATTCTTTTTTAGATGCTACAGTTTTTTGTCCCGGGAATCCTATGGGAATTTCAAGTCGAACGTAGAGGAAGTCCCGGGCATAGCTTAATACTTAACACAAATGCAGACCCAATACATATCACATTCCGATCTTTTATCCTTAAATATACCTAATCGAAGTATAATCCAATGGAAAAGGTTCAGACTATATATAATCTTTAACCCGTCTGAAAGAAGTTTTTTAAGATGATGAAATAGCGAATTGTGGTCAATATTCAGAATGTGAAATAGCACATTTTTAGAGCAATATTAAATGTGATTAATCGTTTTTATTTAATTTTAAAAATTACTAAATGCGTTTTCTTTTTAATTAGTATAATGGATGTATTTAAAAAAGTGATAGTTATCAAGAATGACTATCACCCCTGGTCTAGAGTATATCGCCATAACAACTCCTTCCTTTCCTCCTTCAAGGCCGGCAGCACATTGAAAGTACATTTGATATTGCTAATGTCCATAGGCGACGGTAACCACTTTCCATCACAGTTGGGCCGTCAGCCTATCTGCTGTGCTTCAACAATAATAATAAAGAAAGCATAATCCACCTGATTACAAACTTATACATAATTGATTAGCTACTATCTCCTAAAACTAATTTCCAACACTTTCGTAGTGCCTAGTTTCAGTTCTCTCCTGTCATAAATGGGAAGTAACAACTGTGGAAGGTATCGGAAACAGGATATTAGGATACCATGACATACAAACTAGACTAGCCAAGCTTAACGGCACTCAGTGTGGATACTGCACACCGGGATGGATCATGAATATGTACAGGTATATGTTAGACAGCATCGAAAGTTCTCTATAGTGACAATTTAGCTGGGTTTGGAAGAATGTATAGAAGTCTATAATATTACAAAAAATCTAAACATCCCGTATCTCTACATTGAATCTATCAAAAAAACTGAAATAGACTATATAAACGATGAGAACACGATAACACAATTTTCTTTAGAATTCTTATCTGTTCGTTCAGGATTTATGTAAAAACTATTGAGGTGATTTCGATGCGTTCACCAAACTCATAATCACCAAATTCTGGGGGAATTATTGTCGGAATGATATAAAATGGACCGATTAAAAAACATGAATTCCAATGTGATTTTTTTCACTAATCCATGGCAAATTATATGTAATAAAATGTGTGTATGTGTGTGAATTTTTTATCTTGAGAATTCTGCGGTAATTTTCCCTGGAGTGGTTTATAGTCGTTCGGGAGCATAAAAGTCAGCTTATTCCAGCACAGTTTACGTTAAACAATATCTTGTATTTTATTTTAAATGCTATGGTACTATGTGTCCCGGGAATCCAACGGGAATTTCAAGTCAAGCAGGGACGCAGTCGCGGGCATATCCCAATATTCATATATGTTATAGATTGTATAATAATCCACCAACCCGAACTAATGGCTATAAGAAGCTAACTACAGTAGAGATCGTTTCAGATATACGAGTTCGTCGTACCTTTGCTGTTTTTCCCATAATGGTTGATATAAGTTATTACCACTAAGCTCTCTCGCACCATTTAATATTTTAATAGTTTTAAAGTGTTTTACGGCATGGTGTACTTTTTAGACCCATTCAAGGTTTCGAGTACAAGTTTATAAATCTGCGAAACGTCTTTTTTCGCTGAAGTGGAAGGCAGACGGGGAAAGTGCTTAAACTGGGAATTAAAAATAGCGAGCTAATAAGTAATAGCGTGTACAGTAATAAATTTCCTAACACTGCCGTTTGGATCTTAGAGGGACTTGTTGTCGCGTACAGTATCTAATTGTATACGACAACACACAGACTTGTTCTCCCATTCCTCTTGTTAATGTCAATAAAGCATTTTTTTCAGTTTATATGAAACTAAAAAAGAAATTAAAATGCGTGAAGTAGAAATTCATTTGCAAGTAACATCTGTAGATGTACCGGATACAGATCAATAGCAGATGCATTCAAAACCTTTGCAACTGACACAGACGAAGCACTTTTGCAAAAATTAACTGATGTAGAAGATTTGTCAGTATTTAAAGGCTGTACTGTGAAATGTACCAAGCAATGTTCTTGTGGTAGAAATGAATGTAAGAGTGTAATTAATCACAATGAGGATAGTAAAAAAGGAAGAAATGATGAAGATTGGTGTATCATTGAATCTGGGGATGATAAAATGATAATCATTGATTGTGGGACCCATATGTGGTATAAAGCTTATAGTTTACATGACGTTTTTACTGCTATGGATGTAAGTGATAATTATAAACTGATTGCTGGAAACACAGGACAAGGTAATCTTATATAGATAATTTATGATTAATTTAAAAAATAAAGTAGTTACGACATTTGTCCACATTTTTAGTAATATTGTTATAATTTGATTGTAAACGAAATTGTTCCTGGAATAAAATATATAATACCTACCAAATTTTTCAGGTGTTTTTCATGTAACGGAATATCCTAAAATAGTTATCGATATCTTTAATGTAGCAGAATTAAAGGGGTATGAAATTGACGTAAATCTAGTGTTACGTGCTGGAATAACTCTGAGTGAAATGATGGAAATATTCTTTAAACTCTGCGCTGATAGGGAAGAATTCTTTTATTTAAAAGAATTGTACTTACATATGGACTTAGTTGCTCATATACCTGTTAGAAATGTAAGTCTAATCGTTTATAATGTTACAAATGCAAGATTGTTAGCTCTTAATGAATAATATTTTGTTTATATTTTTTTATTTTTTAGATTGGAACTATAGCCGGCAATCTCTACATGAAGTATTGCAGTAACACATTTCAATCAGATTTATTTGTCATTTTTGAAACGATTGGTGCTATGATAACAATAGGTAAATTAATAAGTGTATGTCTATGTAATTAAATCTAAATACGCTTATATGTACACTCATTTCTTATGGCTTACAGCTGATGGAGTGGACCAAATAAAAACAATCACATTAAAGGAATTTCTTAAAATAGATATGAAGAAGAAAATAATTTTTAACGTTATGCTGCCACCATTTTGTAATAACTGTTACCTAAAAACTTATAAAGTAAGTCAATAAATTTTATAAACGTAAATATGTCATCAAATTAAATATTTTTTTAAAATTTAAATGCCTAGTTATAATAAGCCCGCAGGGAGGCTTTGAGATGAAGCCTCAGGTAAGTAGCGGATGCGGACTCGTACCCAATTCTAGGGGGCCAAGGCAAGCCCCCACCTCCATGCTTGCCTTAACCAGCGGACATAGAGTGGAGATCGCTAGAGCTCTCTAAGACTCAAGCTCCAGGGGTGTAAGTAATAAATGGCATGACGTCGAAAAAATTAGCTTCGGTGAAACTGCAGCCCACCTCTCCACACTGCTTAGCCACTCACACTCATGTTGCCTCTCGCCAATCTTGTACGATATTTTTAGGAACCTATGCAGTGAGTGGCAAGTCACCGCCTGTCCAGTTTATCCATATTCCCCCAACATTACGACGGGCAGATGCCATAGTCCTCATACTCCTAGATCCCTAGTGCCATTAGTAGTTCATCCCAATAGCCCCTTACTTTTTGTTCCCGTTCCGTAGAATAGTCTTACACTGTCCGGGGCTTGTCATTGAATGCATTTTTATATGGTGTAGACATGGATAATGGCCGATCAGTGTCACGCTACATTTACATTAAATTCGTTAATGAAGATCCGAATGATTTAATTACATTAAATCGTTCAGATCTTCAAGGATATACAGTGATATTAATAACAATAGAAGATTAATTAAAAGACAAAGTGAAACCAAATGGAAAATAATCTATAAATTTTTTCAAAGAACAGTTATTTTTAGATAATGCCTCGCTCCAAAATGCTCACGCAGTTGTAAATGCGGGATTCAAATTCAAATTTAAAAAAGCACTCCAATAATAGAAAAAGCAACAATAGTTTACGGAAGTATATCGGCTACATTTATACATGCTGATAAAACGGAAAAAATTTTGGTTGGCAAAAATTTGTTTACGAATGATGTGCTACAATTAGCTTTGAAGATTTTGTCTGTGGAAATAAATCCGAAGAAGCTCAGCCTGAACCATCTGTTACTTATAGAAGAATATTGGCACTAGCACTATTCTATAAGGTAAAAAAGGTCATATGTTTAGTTGTCGTTGTTGAGCATTTATGTATAATAAATAACAAAGAGATATTTTATACAAGCTTAAAAGTATATTAAAATGTTAAACATTTACACGAAGATAATTTTTTCAATTAATATGTACATACATTAATATTTTTCCTGCAGGCCATTCTAAGCTTATGTCCTGAGAACAAGCTTGACCCTAAATATAAATCTGGCGGTGATGCTATTAAGCGTCATACATCGCGAGGTTCTCAAATATTTGATACAGATAAATCTGTTTGGCCCTTGAATCAACCTATACCTAAGTTGGAAGCATTGGTGCAGTGCAGTGGAGAAGCTACATTCGCCAACGATTTACCGACTGAAACGGATGAATTGTTCGCTGCTTTTGTTTGTGCTGATACCAGACCAGGAAGTGTTATTGAAAATTTGATACGGCTGAAGCTGCAGTAAGTAATTTCAAAGTCTAAATATTACATACAGTGTAGTATAATAACCAAATAAATATTACTACAAAACTTAATATCCTTAGGGAAAAGAAGACTTCAAAATTAAAGTTTGCAGTCTAAGATTTAAGGTTCATAAAGAAGCATTCAAACTTAGTAAACTTAATATGAATAAGACCATTAATGTATACAGTTTTACTCATTTTAGAATTGTTAGGGTAAAAATTTCAAAGACACTCAATATTTTTGCCTACACATTTATCATTACAAACTACTATATTTAAGTAAAATTACAAAGTTAATCTTAGTTGATATTTACACAATTTTCAGAAAGTACCAGGTTTCGTAGGATTATATACAGCAAAACATATACCAGGAGATAACACGTTTACACCACTAAATGTTCCTCTAATACTCGCTAAAGAAGAGATATTATGTTCTAATACAGTTAAATATTACGGGGAACCAGCGGCCATTATTGTAACTGATAGAGAAAAGACAGCTAACCATGCAGCCAAACTGGTGAAAATTAAATACGTTTCAATTAATCCAAACAAACCACTATTAACAATTGAGGATGTGTTAAAATCACCTGAAAAAGAGACAAGAATAATTAATAATAAAACAGTGGAACCAACAGATATAGGTAATAACGTCAATTGTGTAATTAATGGTTCCCTAAGTGTTGGCACTCAGCATCATTTTTATATGGAACCTCAAACTTGTGTTGTAAAACCTACAGAAGATGGCTTAGACGTTTATTCTTCGACACAATGGTTGGATTTGACAAATGTTGCAATAGCTCAATGCTTAAATGTGCCAGTCAATAGGTAAGTACAGTAGTTGGAAGTAAACTTACGAACTTTACAGTTGTTTTGAAAATAAGCCAAAGGCATGTAAATACGTATATTCTTTAATTATCTAAGTATACGATGAATGTTTTTCTGTTTCAACAACTAGACCAAAAAAAATTACATTGAAAATACCCC
This sequence comes from Dendrolimus punctatus, assembly GCA_012273795.1. Lineage (NCBI taxonomy): Eukaryota > Metazoa > Arthropoda > Insecta > Lepidoptera > Lasiocampidae > Dendrolimus > Dendrolimus punctatus. Next base: position 14,629,641 of record CM022542.1, on the reverse strand, counting down.
ATTTGTTAAAAACTAAATTATATATAAAACTACGTTTTAACGGTTTTAAGCGCGGTAATTTATTTTATTTACCGCGCTTAAAACCGTTAAAACGTAGTTTTATTATGTGTACAAGTCGCGAAAACTTAAGAAAATATTATATATAAAGTTCTACCACCGTGAATTTCTCCATAATTTCGACGCCATATGTAGTTTAAAAACTATGAGATAATTGACTTTTTCTGAGTTGTGTACATACATATGTAACTATATGCATTAAAAATATTTGTCATGCTCTATTTACGACTACGACGATCATCCCTAAGTTATTTCGCAATACTCTACAACATTACGTATATAGAATAAATACACTTTCTTGCTAAACCGCAACATCTTGTAGTTTAGAGAAAAACTGTTTTAACATATTATTTGTATAATTATGAACAGAAGCATTTAGAAACAAGCGTACGGGCGGCAGAGCAATTTCGGTTTCGGTTTTGATAAAATAAATCCAACAACATAAACATTAAAATATTACATAAGTATGTAGTTCTGTCAAATAAGGAATAAAAAGTTATAATAATATCTATATTATTATTATTAGCCACTCACAACCATGTTGCCCCTGCCTTCTATGGCATTTTTAGGGGCCCATGCAGGGAGTGGCGAGTCACCGTCTACCCATTTTTCCATGTTCCCTGAACATTGCGACGGGCAGATGCCATTGTCCCCATATTCCCAGATCGCTAGTACCACTAACAGTTCACCCCCATTAGCCTGGTACTTTCTCTTTTCATTTCCCACAATAGTCCTACACTGGCCGGGGCTTGTCCTTGGGTGCATTATTATATGGTGTAGACAGGGATAATCGCCGGTCAGTGTCACGCCACATTTAGATTAAATTTGTCAAGGGGCCTCTACGTGTTGGCCTCCCCATGGCCCCACGCCAGTCTTCCAATAATAATTAAAGTACCTACTAATGATATCATAAAACGCAAAGTCTATGTAAATGTGTATTTTATAATATTTATTACAGTGTTAACGTAATAGTTCGTCGTGTAGGAGGAGGTTACGGCGGTAAAATAACGCGTTCATGTCAAATTGCTTGTGCAGCTGCTATTGTTAGCCACTTATCGGGCAAAACTTGCAGATTTATTCTTTCAATGGAAACAAATATGAAAATAATTGGAAAAAGATTACCCACTAGTTGCAATTTTGAGGTTATTTTACATGCATACATTTTTGTTATTAATAAGCATTTTCCATATCTAACATATCAATGTTTTAGGTTGGAGTAAACAAAGAAGGTGAAATTCAATATTTGAAAAACACGTTTTATCAAGACAATGGTTGCTCTCCAAATGAAACGATAAGTCCTCTTACTGTAAACCATTTTCAAAATTGCTATGATTCTCGGCGCTGGTATATTGAAGCCAATAGTGTCGCCACGGATACTCCGTCTAATACTTGGTGCAGGGCGCCATGTAAGTCAAATGATTATTCGATCTTGAAATAAAAAAATGTATGCACCTCAATTTGAACTTGGATACTAAAAGCTTACTACATTTTTAGCGTCTACAGAAGGAATAGCTATGATAGAATATGTTATGGAAAAAATTGCTTTCCATTTAGGCAAAGACCCGCTACAAGTCAGACTTTTAAATATAAAAAAAGGGAACAATCCAATACCAAAACTGATAAATAAACTCAAAAAAGATTCAAATTACGATGAAAGACATGAAGAAGTCAAAAGATATAATGCTATGAATCGCTGGCGAAAAAGAGCTTTAAATATTATTCCAATGACCTATGAATTATTTTATCTCGGACCTTACAATTCTTTAGTGGCTGTATACCATGCTGATGGTTCAGTAGTGATTACTCATGGAGGCGTAGAAATGGGACAAGGTATTAATACAAAAGCAGCACAAGTATGTGCTTATATGTTTGGTATACCGTTAAATAAAGTTTCTGTAAAACCCAGCTCAAGTGTTACTTCACCAAATTCGATAGCAACTGGAGCCAGTATAGGAAGCGAATGCGTATCTTATGCTACCATGAAAGCTTGCGAAATAATTTTAGATAGACTAAAACCTATTAGGGAAGCAATGGGCAAAGGGACTTGGGAAGAAGTTATTAAAACAGCTTTTGAAGCTGGAGTTGATTTGCAAGCATCGTATATGTATTCTACAAATGAAGATGTGAAACCTTATGACATTTATGGCGTAGTGGCTTTAGAAGTTGAAGTTGATATTTTAACTGGTAATCATGATGTCTTAAGAGTAGATTTACTTGAAGATACTGGAAGGAGTTTAAGTCCTCAGATTGACGTTGCTCAAGTAAGTAAAATACAATTTGCTCTTCAAGTGATCTTCCTGGTGACGGATTAAACTTCCTACAAAAGGATCAGTATGGTAATCTTTATAGGCTGTCAAGCCTTCTCATCACTTTACAGGCTTAGTTTAATATTTGTTTTATACGCTTAATAACATAACAGTTAAAATAAAGAACGAGATATATTAAGGCTATAGTAGATTTAATTTTCTTCCTTTATTATTTAGATCGCTGTTTTTAACGTGCGTGTGTATAATCTGAATGAAATATTAATGGACTATATAAGAACATACTCACATACACAAAACATAATACTAAAGTAAAGAACTCAACTTCACATTCATAAATAACGAAATTGTAAATTTTCTTGAAATTGGATGCTACATAAATTACCCTTTACCGAAAACAAACATGTTTTCTGCACAAATATAAATAATGTTGTTCTGAAACAATGTCTATCATAACAAAGATAACTCTAGATATTGTTTGAAATTTGGAAAGGGTAAACTTAAAAAGGGTAAAGGGTTTACTAAAACACGTTTGAGTGTACATCTACCGTTCCAATAATCAAAGAGAAAGCAACATCTGTTTTATACTATACAGCCTTATCAATCATAAAGAAGTTTTATACAATATAAGATTCTTTTTCTGTTTCCGTGGGATTGATCTGGAGTTCAGTCTGATAATAGCATGAAATATACGCTACTATATATCAATACATAATCAAAACTTTTTTTGAGGGATTAGTCACGTTAATTGCATTTTTTCTAAATTTTATACGTTTGTAACAGGGCTAATTGAAACATCAAAGCAAAAATAAAATTTTAACCCTTTAAATTATGGCTTTAATAATTTACATATATTATTATGTAAGTTTCTAAAACCTAACGAAATCATCATATAATATCTAATAAAATGAACAATATAAATAAATATAAAGCGAATACAAGTAAAACCGATTGTAGTCGAATTTACTTGTATGATATTTCAAACCAGTATTTTATTGAATTCCATCATAATTATGTAACACTTGTAACACAATTTTCGTATAAGATTTTATTTTGTCAAACATGTAAGAAATTTATGGAGATATTATATGCTGTAATGTAAATTTTTAATACGTTTGCGACAACTCCATTAACTCTTCGAAAAGTTATTGTTACAACGTATTTCTGTAATATAAAAAAAGCCTGAGATAGACAAATATGAAGATAATATTTTTCTAAGCGTGTTTGCTGGGGAGTTTCTTCTCGCTACCTTTCCTTAAACAGCAATAACATGTTACGAAACGGTGTACATAGAATGGGAAGTAGATTTAAATTTTAACGTGTATATATGACCTTCAAACAATGTTCTTCAGTGAAACTTGTTAAGAAGGAGATAAGGCTAAGAAGATGTGATTGATAAATAAACGAGAGGTTTACGCTGTTACAACATATACTAGTATATTCAAGTGTAACTTCATCGGTGTCCAAAACAACTTAAAAAGACAGCCACGCATTCTAAAAAATTCAATTCAATTTTAAGTAAAAAGAGTTTGTAGGTTCATCAAAACTTAGTACAGAAGATTCTTTATCAAAGAGAATAATGCATTAAAATTGTATCAAATGTTTAATTTTCTTAAGATCGAAGGTGCATTTGTCATGGGTCTTGGTTATTGGACATCAGAAAAGTCGGTGTACGATCCAGACACTGGTAAAATACTCACCGACCGCACCTGGACTTACAAACCTCCGGGAATCAAGGACATTCCTGCGGACTTCAGAGTCTACTTCCGAAGAAATTCCAAGAACCTTACGGCGTTTTACAATCAAAAGGTCAAAACAAATTACTTTCACATGCTTTTTATGGCTAACTTATTGCCGGTTTTTTTGATGTTATAATAAAATAACACCTGACGGGTTTTGAATACACGTTGCAATAAGTTCTACAAGATTTGTCATTTTGCTACAAAAAATATGAAATATTTTTTGCTATTATTACCGTTTCAACCAGGGATTCCCAAACTATTTTAGGCACGAAACTCCTTTTCCAAAATGAACTGATACCACCCCCACAACCAAATTACTTCAAAAAATTCAATCTCTAGTATTTTTGTATTAATACAAAATATTTGCCAATTAAAAACTTTGCGGTTGGTTAAGTGAGAAAATAAGACAACATTTTCTTATCAAAATTTAACAAAATATATAGATATAAAATTCAGTAAATATCAAGTGTATTTAATAATTATTAATACAAATTACATAAACTTAAATACGTAATTATAATTGAATAATAATCACACATTTCTGCGTGCAATACAACTTATACAAATCGAATAAAATAATTTATTGGCTAAAAATTGGTACCTATGTAAATATATGTTGTTATTTTAATAATGATCACATGTTTTTGCCAGTTCGGCGTACAATTTTTTGAAACCTATATTATATAGACACATAATACTCTTATTCTATTACTTCAATATTTTTTTCGTTTTAGTTATTATTAGTAATGTTTCATTGTTATAATGTATATATAACCTTAGATTTAACTAAATATAAAACAATACACAATTTAAATTTACATTATGTTTCTAATGATAGTAATATGGTACAAATATTATAAATATATTTAAACATGCTATCTTATCACCTATATTTTAAACTTACCATGAATATATATAACTGTATCTTGAAAGTTTCAAATACGAACTTGTGTTAAATAAAGATAGATTTTCTCAAAATCAATTTTCGTTTATGTCGACCCCTGGGAAACCTATTTTGACGTCAGGCGAGCCTCGACCCTTTGGAAATCTCTGGTTGAAACAATAATTAATTTACTATTTGACTCCTTGTACTTGTACCAATTTATGACGTCATAGATTTGTTCTCTCGTACAAAATCTGAAAGCATTTGGTGATATTTTTCAGCTACCGGAGAACCTGCATTTTGTTTAGCTTCAGTAATAACTCATGCACTTCGAGAAGCTGTAAGGTCTGCAAGACTGGATGCCGGCTATGCCGACCAATGGATAGATATTCGTAAGTAAATACTTAAATTATAACGTTCTTATTCAAATTGAGTTAGAGAAAGTATGAACGCTTTTATGCGCTCTCATGGTTCTTAAAGAAGCCTTCAAACTTACTCTAATTTAATATGAATTAGGACCGCTAACCTATAAATGTCTTATTCAATTGAGCTATAGTAAGTTTGTGGACTTCTTTGAGAACCTTAAAGAAGACTACGAACTTACTCTAACTCAATATAAATAAGACCGTAAATGTTTTTATAATAAAATTTTGCAGTGTAAATTAATCAGAATTTTATATTTTGAACAGTTCTTTCGCAAACATATATATATAATGAAATACTAGATATACCTACATAATGTATAATAATAATAGCCCACCGTCACACTGCTGGGCACGGGCGTTCCGCTATAGGGGAACGGACAGTAAACACGCCACGCTTGTCCAAGGCGGCTTGGCAGGTTTGGCACATAAGCTATCTCGATGTGCAAATGTCACCACAATGTTTTCCTTCACGCTATTAGCACGTGGTTATTGTGACACATTAGGTCAGAAAACTGCCTAAGTGGTGCATGCGTTCCGGCCAGGATCGAACTCGCGCCCTTTGAGTTTGGGCGCGTGCGCTAGCCATTACACTACCACGAATTTACGACACAGCATAATATAACATAGGTATTATATTAAAATTTACATACTATATAAGCATGTAAACTTTAAGTAGACTTTAATTTAACACAATATAATTTTCTTTATTATTATTACTATGTTTAGATTTTTTACAAGCTTATGAATGAATAAAACTCGCAATGGTCACATGTTATAAATTTTGAAATTTCAAGTCAAAACCAGTTACAGTATTTATAGGATACAAAACTAAACAATAACTATTTTCTTGTTTCAGCAAATCCGTGCACAGTGGAAAACATATTTATGGCCGTTGGACACAAAATAGAGCATTTTTTATTAAAGTAATTAAGCATTTTCTCCCTTCACTGGTAGACTCGAACTCAGCAGTGGGACATTTATGGGCTGATATTATTAAGCATTTTAGATATTACCTACCTATATAAATTAATTTTGCAAGCGGGCTTAAAAAGAGAAAAATCTCAAAGAAATACCTGGGTCGATTTTGATAAAAACAAAAATGGTATCATTCGATTTCTGAAAGCCACTTAAGTATCAGGAATTGAATCGAATGATTTAATAAAAACAGAACTGCTATGTATCAAATATACACAGCATGGTATTACAGTGGTGCTTGTATTGATTTTTGTGAATGAATGCCAAACGTCAAACCAAGAAAAGGGGTTGATTTTCAACAAAACGAATTGAAACTACGTTTTAACTATTTAAAGCGCGGTAATTTTCTTTGACTTTTACTATTCCGACGTTTCGGCCGGTAATCTAATTTACCACCGAAGCAGTGGTAAATGAGATTAGGCTCCCGTAGAGTAAATAATAACCATAAACAAAATTAAAACTAAATAATTCTAATGAAAAAGTTGAAAAAAAAAAAAAACTTTAATAATATTCATTTGACATCTTTTTCTTCGGTGATCATGGCCACTGAAAATTGACCGAAACGTCGGATTAATTATTTAATTTAACGTTAAAACGAAGTTTTATTCTGTGTAGAAGTCGCGAAAACTTATGGAAATATTAAAACAAATTGATTTAGTGTTAACTTAGGAAGACACCTACTCCTATATCCATCAGTGGTTCAAGAAGAAGAAATAATATTAACTAGAATTTGAGGTATATAGCGAAACAAGCGTGACTAATCTGATCAAAACGTATAATCTTCCTATATTTCTTATAAATGCCTGTTTTTAACACATTATCGTAATATATTGGAAATCCAACAATAACATCGCAGAATTATCACACATGAGCGTACAACACGAAATCCGATGTTATTACATTTATACGATATATTTTTATTTTTTGGACGTGTTTATTAAACTATTGTTGTCATAAAATAATTATTCTATGTATGAGGGATTTCTCTACGGTTTTTATCGTACCAATCGTTACCACACGAAACGAAATGATTTTTATGGTCTGGATCTTCGTTTGGGATAGCAATAAATATTCATAGTTATTCAATGCATAATATTGTGCCTAGAAAATAATTAAAGACTATCTTATAGGTACTAATATATAATGAAAAGTTTGCTTGTTTGTTTATTTACTTGAACGCGCTAATCTCAGGAACGACTAATCTGATTAGAACAATTCTTTCAGTGATAGATAGCCCATCTATCGAAAAAGGCTATAGGGGCTATATATCATCACTCTAAGACCAATAGGAGCGGAACACATTGAAGAATGTTTCAAAATCGTGGGGTTTTTTTTACTTAGTTTTTTTTTACTATTCCAGAAGAGCTAGTATATTATAAGAGCAATTTCTTGATTCAGAATATTGTGATGAATAGTAATATATACTGCCTAAGCAACATATTACGTTGTGGTCGAAGATTGAGATATTCGACCGCATCGTCGTATAGTACGATCAAACACGAACCTATTTACCATAAAAACTACTAGATAATAATATCGCACCATTCGTAGAAAAAGGACGGAAGTGAAAAACATGAACTTTACAGGAACGTAAAAAAACTATTTTGTGGAGAAATGGTAAATCATAGATAAATGTGTTCTAAGGAGACTTCATAGACAAAATTAATCTGCAGATACCTGTCTATTTAATTTAAAATAATGTTGAGTAGCTTTCGAGATAATTTAAAATTAATGCGTTACGTCTTTAATCCCCATCATGGTATTATGGCTTTTAAGAATAAGTAAAGTAACCACTTTGTTGCTACGGTATTCACACGGATCACAGCATCGTGATTTTACTCACGTGCTCTTGCCGACCGTATTAATTTATTAAGTAAACACATAATTGTATTTATTTAAAAAATAAAGATAAAAACTTAGTAGAAGAAATACGTAACTATACTTACGCGTTTATCTATTTAACAAACATCGTGACAAAAGTATGTAAGTTAGTTTATGCACGTATATTTTAATTTTATGGCGTATAAGTAAGTAATAATAAGCTTTTATTGACAGCGAAAATTAGATAAATGACCTGAAATGAAATTAGTATAAACAAAACTTACGTAATTTATACAGTGAATATTTAAAAAAATAAAAATCTTAGCATTTCGCTAAATTTGCGATATCTCCGTCATTTATTGGGATATTTATTTGAAACTTGTTGAGCATATGTATCATAATGTCCTTTATCGAATAGTGAATATTTAAAAAAAATTACGTGACTTTCTTTTACCAACGGTGCGATATGTGACACAGAATAAGGTCGTAACGCTTCTTTTTTAAGATATGAAACCCCTAGAAAGATATTGTGTAACCATGTTACAGAGATCATTTTACGCTATTATCGACGCGGGCCCCAATTCTGTTGTTTCAATGTCTTGGCGTTTCAAAGATATTCTAAGCACGATTCCATTGCGATAGTGTCAAAAATCATATTCTACTAAATCCACAATATCTTTCTAATATCCTTGCGGTAGAATAACAGTAGAAAAATTTGGTATTACCTTTATCAAAAATGGTGTTAACCGAAATGAACATTGCAAGGCTACCAAAAAAATAATTTTAATTTTCGCGAGTTATTCCTTATAAATAAATATTTATAGAGTAGCGTGCCAATGGCACGTCATTGGAATTAACAGAATACCGAAATCAGATAAACCTACGTTGAGACGATAATGTCCGGAGAACTTGAGGTGATAGTAATAGCAGATTTAGGCCCAGTCTCGGCAGCTTCTTACAAAAACTTAGACATAGTACAAATAACTTATTAATACCAATTTTACGCATACCAGAAAGTTATAAAGTATTCAAAGGTTTCACCCCCTTTTATTTAGTTAAATTGAAACTTCGTGTTGGAAATAGTAATTTGACATATTCTCTATTATGGGTTGGAAAAATAAGATTATAGGCTACCGACACTTTGGAAGAAACGTTTGAAGGTTTGTTTATGTCAGACTTTTATTATAGTTCACTAATAATTATATTAAATCAGATTATTGTACGTTACAGTACTTTTCTTAGTAATTATTATTGGTGGTAGTTAAAGCATTTATGTCCCATTCATTCCAATACCCATATTGGGTACCAATCCTTCGTGTCTCTCGCAAATAAATTAATCATAATTGGACCTAGTTATGCAAAATGGAACCAACCCAATGTATTGACAGTTTTGAGAAAAAGCGGTTTTTATTAAAATTTTGCAAAAAAAATATTTAAAAAATTGCATATTCTAATGTACAATATTCTAAAATCTAGACACATTTTTTGTAAGCAAAATTTAATAAAATTGGCTTTTTCTCAAAACTGTCAGTATGTGGGTTGGTTCCATTTTGCATAAGTAGGTCCAATTTCCCAAGGACAAACTGGTCCGCTTAGAACGTGGTGCAACTTCGAGAATTGGTTTCGGTGAATACTTAAGTGAGTACGTAATTAGGCACCTGTGTCTTTAGAAGACCGTATCGAAGGGTATGTATATTATTGATAGATAAACGTGGCAACAAGTGTGTCTGTGCATATATTCCCTAGTAGACAGATATGACAGGAAGCAATACGCCTGAAGAGTTCATCTGGGTAGTAGCATAACGGAGCTGAGCGTACGTCACGCTCCGCTCCCAAAGAGACGCGCCGACGCCGAAGGCTAGTACGGACCTCGGCGCCGTAAGCGGCGGCACGGGTGGGCCCTGGGTATAGGGTTCTCACTCACCTGCATATGCGTCGAGATGATAGCGCGAGTGTTCGCGCCGCTCACCTCTCTTCCGTGGCGAGTTACAAATCACCCACGCAAAGAGAGCATGACGATGCGGGAACTCATCCCGGCAATGAAGAGGCTCGTGATGGAAGCCACGCAACAGGGTGCGGAGAGGCTAGGTCATATAACCGTAGACCTGCATAAGGCAAAGTCGAACACCAGGGGTTTAGTGGATCCTAAATGGGATTAGCAATAGCATAGCACAGTTCTAACTGGCATGCTAGTGCCCCCCGATCGGCGAATCCCACACTAGTCGCGAATATCCCCAAGTTCTGCCTTACGCGCTAGTCCTCACCGGATTTACCTTGTCAAAAAAAAGGTAGTAGCATGATCAACATATATTTAACGTACCGTCTGTATGTCCGGTAGTTGTTAGACAAATATACATACATAAAGTATATATACATTAAGTATATGAATAAAGGATTAATTCAATACAAGTTAATATGGTATTTTCTTAAGTTTTCGCGACTACTTGCTACACATAATAATAATATATGTCACATAATAACTGTTGTCTTGTTGTGTTTTTTTTTAATTTTTGTTCACCAAGGTAAACAATAAAGTGTTGTCTATGTCTATAATAAAACTACGTTTTATCGGTTTCGGTCACTTTTTAGTGTTGGTGATTAAGAAAGACATATATATCAAGGCCAATGAGCTTTAGTCGTAGTATTATTTAGTTTTATTTTTGTTTGTCATTATTATTTTCTCTATGGGAGCCTAATCTCATTTATCATCGCTTCTCTACAAGTTGTGGCATGAAGGGAAGAAGCGGCGCACTAAACTTTTCAGCATCATGCCTAGCTCTAATAATCTTATACAATATATAAAGCTGAAGAGTTGGTTTGCCTAAACGCGCGAATCTCAGGCACTACTGGTCTGATTTGAAAAATTATTTCAGTGTTAGATAGCCCATTTATCAAGGGAGGTATATATATCACGCTAAGACCTATAGGAGTGGAGCAACAATGAAGAATGTTTCAAAATCGGGGGACTAATTTTAACCTACTTATTTTAGCTATTCCACGCGGACGAATTCGCGGGCAGAAGCTAATTTTGTATAATATTAAAATGGGTGGGAGTTAAAATAAAAAAATAAATTTTAAATCAAGTTAGTCTGTATTCCAGTGCACGTAGAAAGAGTTCACTCCGGGTTCGATCCCTGGTATAGTAAATTTCAGAAATGTCTTTTACTATGGTCTGGGTGTGTGGGATCGGTCCCAGTGTAGTGTGTTTTATATTACCCATAACACAAGCATAATGGCCTGTATGGCGCTCAGTTGTTCGTGCCTACCCCGCAAGGGACCTGGCGTGAAGTTATGTATGTATGTAAGTACAAGCATAATTTGCTTAATTTGAGATATACAACATGTGTGTTTGTCTGCCGATTATTTTGAAAAACACTGTCTAAGGTCTAATAATTGATTTTTGCTGGGTTTGGATCTTAATAGTTTTGACAATCGGATCCCAAACAGGTGAGGTTGAAAATTCCATATTGAAATTTGGGAGTTTTGGTTACAATAGCCTGCGCATCCTTCTAGGTATAAAACAATTTTCTTTTACGAAGATAGGAATTTCTTTTATAAAATACCATAATGTAATTATTTTTATTACCTTGCATTCATTTGGCAAAGCTTACCTACTTATGATGTCAAAATCACTTATCTACTTAAGTGCTATAGGAGTTCACGAAAGGTGGATATTTAGGACATATAATAAATGTATAATTTACACAAAAGAATTCAAAATGGAAACATTTTAAAATGGCCTTAACTACTTAATGAAGTGGTTTCCTATTTTATGACGTATTGGATATGAACAGCAGGTGGGCGGAGATGTACAGTCGCAAGGAAATTATAAATGCCTATTTTTGGAGTCCTATAAATGATTGAATTAATGATTTTTTATTTGTAAAAATATAGGCAATTGTTACACATAAGATGGTAACAAAGTTAATTGGTCTCACTGTATTTGACACATGGTTATAAAAATATATGATTCCGTTCAATGTAAAAAATTATAACAATTGTAAATTTATGAATACAATTGAATACTTGAATATTAAAAACAGCAATAAAAGAATGTCAGCAAAATAAAATAAATCACATTTCAGTATCAAAAATAAAAATACAATTATTTTACTTTATGACATCCTTAACATCGTGAAAACACTTTTTCACCAGCCATGAATATAATTTTATTTTTGGTAATACTCTTATGGGCATCGAATTAAAGATGTGTGATGAAAACTTGGCAGTTTTTTTGCCTAATCCTAAACATACAAAGAAACCCTTTTATTCTCACTTCAATGGCTATCTGTGTTAATACAGATACGGCTGGTTATCTCCTATATAATAAATTTACCGTACCGAAAATGTAGTGTCCAATTTGCGAAAATATTTTTGATAATAAAACGGTAGCCCGAATGCAACATTTGAAATTTAAATCTCAATCAAAAAGGCTGTATTGACACACGTTAAAGTTAAATTATTTGTTTGTGATAAATTCACATACCTACAAATTAAAAACTTTAATTAGTAGGTGTCCAGTTAAACTACTATTTAGTTGCCGATATTATATTTATATTATGTTATATTATGTTTATTCAATCAGAGACTCAGTGTTACACTTGTAACATTGAGAAACTACTACCCATAGTCTCTCGATATGTATGATATGATGATATGTATATGTATATATATATATATATATACAACACAACCAAAAATAATTTAGATTTTCTTTTATTATATTAGTATTTAAGGTCATTGTATAAAGTTAGATAATATAATTAATTCAATATACTATTTATACCAATAAATTTATTCAAATTTATTTTTCTTCAGATTTTAGTTTATATATGCAACGAAAAATTCATTTACGAAATTGGCTCTGTCGGGAATAGTGGTCGGGATCTAATTAAATCACAAATATTTTCAAAATAGTATCACGTTTAAGTATGCAGTCTATGTACAGTTTCCAAGTAACGTACAAGAACAAACATTTTATAGTATCCTTATGTGAAATAACGTCCATTAAATATAACATTATAGTATTTGTTATATACCGTCAAAGTCATCAAGTCACTTATTCTGGGGAACTACTTTTGCGTTCACCTGTACAATGTCCCACCCTTAGTTTCCCAACAATTGCAATACACTACAAGTAGTCTCTAAACCTTCTTCAACGACGGAGTAGTGCATGTGAGCATAATTTTTATATACTTTAATATTACTTGTGCCTAATATTAATATTATTATTGACCGACCTAGTTTGCTGGATGGAATGCCTCTTGTGTAGGATTCATTTTTATATATCAAGATAATATAAGAATTTTTTGTAACACCAGCAGACTTGGCAGACGTAGTCCTGCTCTAAGAAGACGAAAGTCTTAAACACGATTCCAGCGCCATCTACCGGGTACTCGAACACAGACACAAAATTCATCAAAATCGGTCCAGGAGTTTTGGAGGAGTTTAGTGATATACAAACTCATATTAGAATTAAGAATTGTCCGCATCCCTAACTAAAAAAGTTAACATGGAAAGTGAACAAAATTTCTCGCAACATAAAATTCTATTATCATTTAATACAAAAGCTTGAATAAAAAAAATTCTCATTAACATTTTCGCACCCAGGTATGATTATAATCTGAACATCTATACAAAAAAAGTTATAACGGTTGTACGTGCGGTAATTTATTTGATTTATTATTCCGACGTTTCGGCCAGTTTACAGTAGCCGTGATCACGGAAAACGGTATTTACCTATACATATAAATAAAATTGTAATGTCTATTTGTAATTACAAAATACCAGCCTTTTACAACATGCATATGAAAGTATATGCGTTAATTATATCAAGAAAATATTTTCTGTCTGTCTGGATGTTTCGGCTAATCTCTGAAACGGCTGGACCGATTTTACCGGACTCTCGCTGGCAGATACCTGATGTTATAAGGAGTGACTTAGACTACTTTTTTTAGGGTTCTGCGAAAGAATTCCACATGGACGAAGTCACGAACACGGCTAGTAAACTATGTAATACTTTATGCGGATCTTTTGTGTCGTGATTCAGTGGCCCCCTCGAGGGTAATACGTGAATAACCCTTACAATTCTTTACGCATCGTGACAAAATCTCAGGAAGGGCTGCAAAGTTTCGTAACAACTCCCAAAGGAATATAAAAGAATCGAATAAAGTGTTAACGTTTAAATTATTGTAAAGGCGACTTCATTTACCTGGAATTAAATAAGATAGTTATAGTTTAATTAAACTGTTTTACACATCATTATTACAAAAAAATGCAAATATATACAATAAAAAAACTAAATATAAAAAATACTTATCCAGCCCCAACCTTATATTCATATATTCTGAACCCAGTAAAATATTCAAATGAACCGCGTATACGGAGCAGACTCCGCAACGCTGTGCACTAACAAATTATATAGCGAACTTAAAACTAATGAAGGAACACTTCAATCTGGTTTATTAAAACATATCAAATTAAACACAAGAGTGAAACAAAAGAAAAATGCATCATAATATTGTCAAGTAGAAAAATACATTATAAAATATGCATGATAATACCCTACAAAAGTGATGTAATTTTTCTACCAATGGTAAGCTAATAGTTAGGTATTATGCTACTAGTCGGTAATTACTAAGTAGTAAGTACTAGTAATAATATTAGTTAGGTATTAATGATACTAGTGCGGAAATACAAGCGGAAATCAAGTCGAGAGCTTGCCATAGTAACGAATTTGTAAAAACCAATAACCCCACGTGTCATACAGAGTTTTCAACACATTTGCCAGAAATCAGTACAATAGGTAATGAAAAAAACTTCTTCATTACAGTATTTTTAATAGGAAATAAGAAATTATACAGATAGGGTCATTTGCAAAAGGCATCACGAGCGTGTGGTTAAAATTAGAACTACATCTTCCATCTCATTTTCTCTTTAGTATTAGAGTGAGACATTTGTATTGATCAAAAGCGCTTCCAAGCAGGTTTGATAATTCAGTTTATTTATTTTGGTAATGGAAATCCACTCCTTGGTGGCAATCTTGTATATTTTTTAATAAATTTAAAAACACCGTCAAGGATACGTACGGCGCTGTACAACAGAGTATGTGGTAGTATAGCAGGTACCTAGATAGATAGATAACATTTTATTGTACACCAATACAAACATGAACTTAAAGACTAAAATGATATCACGTTATGTACAAAGGGCGGTCTTATCGCTAAAAAGCGATCTCTTGAAAACAACCCCAGGAATGAATTGAGATGATAATGGCGATGGTGGTATACGTAACATGTAGTACGAACTACTTAGATTTTAATAATAAATACATACATGATATATATACATATATGATTTTTTTTTATATATTACATAGATATATACTCAACATACATACCATACAGATACATATCTACAAAATATATAAATGAATTTAAATATCATATTCCAACGACAGGTAGTATTTTTTTATCATAGTTTTAAATATCGCTAGCGATTTTGCTTGTCTGATTGTAACAGGAAGCGCATTCCAGAGCTGTATAGCCTTACCTTATACCTTCTTAAGTAATTAAGTGAGAGTATCTATTAGCCGCACATTCCGCTGTATGGTATGCAATTTTAAACTTTTTAACAATATATATAGGCAGCTCAGACACATATCGTAGACTCCTGACACCTGCACACACTTCATCCTTTTACGATAACTATTTTACAGTGCAGGCTGTCAAACTCTGGAATGCGTTGCCTCTTACTGTCAGAGAGGCCAAAACATTATTTACATTTTGGAACTCCCTTCGAAAGTACTCTAGGTCTTTAAATAAATATGTCTAATATATAATACATTTATTTATTTATCTATTGTAATATTATGTTAATTAATATAAAGTGCTTGTCACATATACTGTCATAAATATATTTATCTAGATTGTTTTGTATATACGTATATATATTACTATTATATTTATATATGTATTAAATTTATAAATTAGTTTCAGTATGTATATTTAAATTGTACAGTCCTACCTTTTTCTGCTCTACCTACATCGTCAAATAAGTTAAGAATTTATTTTAAGCTAGGATGCCTGGAAGAGATCTCTTTTAGCGATAAGGCTTCCTGTTGTTTTGCCAAGAAGTGTTGTAATTTGTTGTTTTTGTATTTGTTTTTTGGTGAGCAACAAAGGGTTTTCTATTCTATCTATCTATATAGGCTTCATAAGTGCATTCCTTGAGCAAATATGTTGAAAAATAAGAACCTAGAAATCAGCTTGAGCATACAATTGTGCCATGAAGAATGCACCTTCAAACCCATTGGTTACGAGGTCACGGTAGTTAGTTAGCCATGGATGACTTCCTCAAGTTCGTGTGAAAATGTGCAGGTTCACTGGTTGCCTTTGCCAATACATGTTCCATATGCATCGATTTTAAAATAATAATAGAAACAATAATTATAACTATCATAGTGAAGTTCATGAAACAAGGGTGCATAATGAATTCAACAGCTGTCACCTTATCATGATTTTCCTATTCCGATATTAGACGGATCAACCAAGTTAAATTTGGTTGAAAAGAATAGCACTGTATAATATATTTTAGGTATAATTAATTATGTTCGTTTAATTACAGTAATACCCCTCTTTACGCGAGGGCTGCGTTACAGACGAAATCGTTTAAAGCGAAAATCGCGTATGTGGGGTAAGTTTACATCACAGCCAAATATGTAATCAAAGTGCTTTTATTGCAAAAATGAAACAGAATCAACTTATTCATTGTTACAGATTTCTTATTTATTTATTTAATTTTTACAATTACATGAGAAATACTTATTTAATGTTTATTGAGTAGCATTTTGTTAGCAAGCAATATTGTTTTGCTTACCGAACCTTTACAATAATTGAAATGTTATAAACTGAGAAGTTTCGCGATGTTATTGGCTAGCGCAATCACGCCATGACACGATCTAATCAAGGATCAATGAATCCGCGTAAAGCGAGATCAATTAGCGCGCATTTCTAAAATAGCGTTATAATAAATCCGCGCTATGCGAAGTCGCGTAAAGCCCCCCCTGATACCCCTATGTGTAAATGCTTGACTCTCAAAACAAACATGTATTTATTAGTTAGATGTGTTTACCTTTTCTGACTTTTATTTAAGTTTTTGTTGCTTCTTTATGGCCATGAAAATGAAAACTAATTATTATCAACTAGCTGTGCCCGCGACTTAAAGTAAAAGAAGTAGCCTAAGTTATATTAGCTATCTGCCTGTGTAAAAATCGGTCCAGCCATTTCAGAGATTAGCCGGATTATCTATACAGACAAATTTTAAAAATTGATAGAAATACCATGCTTTTATATTTATTTAGTAAAAAGCTGTTATTTTAACATAACAAAGAGTCACCTCAATTTTATTTATCTGTTGGTATGTATAGATAATTTGTTTGTTGTCACAATGGTGATGGAAATTTGATTTTTCTTAACGCATAAAATTTAACAGTAGCTGCGGGATACAAGTTTGATATTTACGTAAAAATACTGGTATTACTTAAACTATCACTGCCATTAACCTACATAACTTTTTAAGAAACTTTCACAGAACCCTATATGTCCATCAAAGAGTTTATTCAAAAAAAGCAAGAAACTCTTCGATACCACCTGTGATATATATATTTCGCCCAACGAATAAGCATTGCCATACAAGCGAAGCAATGCAGCTAGCCTTCTGGGCATGCTCCCACCCAAAAGCGATTTCTTACACAGTCTATAATCACTTACACTAATTATAACTTAGTATTCAATTATATTTTTAGGTTAGTTTTAGTCTCTTACTATTATCAAAATACCCTGTATCTTAATGATTTTTACTTTTTAGGATTGGATAAGAATGCAGTTAGCCAGGGAACTAAAATGTGCAGCTGTGGGTGGAGGCGTGGCAATATTTGGCATTCTCTTCGGTTGGATAATATTCCCTACAGTCTTAAAAAGTCAACTCAAGAAGGTCAGTGTAAACTTTGTGTGTGTTTGTTTAAAACAAATTAAAAATATTTTTGATATAAAAGCACATTATTCTCAACGATACCTTTATAACAATAAAACTGATAAATATAATTAAAATTGTATATAATTAAAAGAATAAGATCAATTTCAATTAGACATATAAATTCATTATAATATTTGATAAATTACATATCATACCCAAAAGGATTAATGTATAATTATAATTCATTTAAATGTACATTAAGCATCATATAACTGAATATGATTGTGCATCACTTACTGTAAAATTTGATCAAAATCTGTTTAGTGGTTATTTGCGTATAAGAATACTAAGAATAACAAACATCATTACATACAAACTTATAGAATTAATACGTAAAACCTAATCGTTCTAAAACCCTATTTTTATAAAGAATCTATTTACTTGCAACATTATTTGTACCTTTACGTCCAGCGAAAATAATTACATGGCGCACACCGGGGGCGTAGCTACCGCCGTATCAGCGGTATCAATGATACCGGACCCCAAGCTATAGGTCCCCCGAAACTGTATAAGGAAATGTTACAAAAATGTAGTCCACAACCTTTTATAAATTAATAACATTTTTGAGAATAACTTCTGGGCCAACAGGAACGGCTATCAGACTTGTCATTATTATCGATCGAGGCTGAAAATCTAGAAAAACTAAAATCGTCTTCAGCTATGGATGATTCAATAAACTAGCTTGCCGAAAAAAGTCGAGGATCTTTCCCATCTTTGATTAAAATTGTTTATCAAAATTAGCAGCATAAAGTATTATAATATAGTAACAGTCTATCTATGTCCTTTTCCTAAAAGAAATAATAAATTATTATCTAACTACGGAAGTCGCCTCAGTGGCGTAGGCTTCCCGTAATTTTCTCAATTCCTCCCTATTTCTTGTCAGTCTTGTCCAATGTGAACCGCATCTTTCCTTGAATATGCCTTCTCATCTCTTATTTGGTCTCACTCTTTTCCTCTTAGCACCTCTGGGTATTCACCCCTACATAGCTTGCTTTATTTTCCGTAATACGTAATCGTGCCAGCGTAGGCGACTATATTTGAGTTTGTTGGATATAAAGGTTGCAAACGATACAGAGGTTCATGAAGTGGTTTTTCCACAGGATGGCACACATCCACCACAACAAATTAATCTCCTAGACCAGAGCTAATTTTTTTGAGGATGGGAGGGCAAACCGCTTCGTTACGTAACGCGTTTTGTTGCCAGGTTATCTGGCTTCCCTTTCTCTCCCGCATACGGCAGCGGTAGGCAGGGTCCTCCTCTCTCACTCTAACCCACAGTGCTAGCTGTATTTCGGTAATTAATTAAATCCTGATACTAATAATGTACTCTAGACTGGGGATGGTAGCAATACAGGCTGGCAAACACCCTACCACCTAGTATTTTCTTAAGTATTCGCGACTTATATACATAAAAAAACTACGTTTTTACGGTTTTAAGCGCGGTTATTTATTTAATTTTGGTTATTCCGACGTGACATGGAAGAAGTGTCAACGAGTAGCTATTGTTAAAGTTTTATTTAACCTACCGCCAATTTGTTCATTTTAATTATTTTATTTATGGTTATTATTTACTCTATGGAAGCTTAATCTAATTACCACCGCTTCGCAACATGTTATGGCTTGAAGAGAAGAAGCGGAGCTAGAAACTCTTTAGCAAACATGCCTAGCTCTAATTATTTTATATAATATTATTTCCTTCCACGCAGTGTAATCTTTTATAAAATAATTAGAGCTTGGCATGTTTGCTGAAGAGTTTCTTGCGCCGCTTCTTCTCTTAGTAGTTCTATTACCACCTGGAAATTATGAATATATTGTATGTTTCATTACGTTAATCATTTTTAAAGTATTGATATATGTTTCAGGAAATGGCATTATCGAAGAAGACGGACGTGCGCCAAATGTGGGAGAAGATCCCTTTCCCTCTAGATTTTAAAGTTTACTTCTTCAACTACACAAATCCAGAAGAAGTACACAATGGTGCAGTGCCAATCGTGAAGGAAATTGGACCTTATTATTTTGAGTTAGTACTCTTTTCCTATTAACAACTTCTCCTTCAACATGTCTTTACGAAATGTAGTCCATATCCATCTTCAGGGTACAATCTATCTCCGTGCATTTCTTTAACATTCATTCAACGGTTTATTTTGGTGGCCTTTGTGATAAAATTTTAACTTGAAGTTTTACGGGCAGGTTTTCAAATTGGGCAAGTACATTAACAATCTGCCGGTAAATATTTAAGTTAAAATTTTGTTACTATTCATTTTGTCACTTGTCAGTTGAAGATTTTCCACTTGTCCGTTGCGATTCATTTTTCCACTTGTCCGTTGCGATTCGTTTTTCCACTTGTCCGTTGCGATTCGTTTTCCCACTTATCCGTTGCTATTCGTTTTTCCACTTGTCCGTTGAAGTTTCACTTCTAATATGTGTCCCAGCACACATTTCGATTTTTGTTAAAAAAAAATACTTTTTAGTTTTGCAATACTTATATTAAGCACCGATATAATACAGTTAGGAAGGAAACGTTTCATATAGGTTTAACTATTTATTTCCTTTTTTTCATCAGAAATGTCACAATAATATAGATAAATTATTTAATAATTTTAGTGGATTTAAGTTATTATTATTTCTTTCCTTTTTCACTAATTTGATAAGTATCCATTTCTAGTTGTACTTGTATTGTTTACTTATTTATTTATTTATTGCTTGCATTATATTTACCTTTAAACGTACGGAAAAACTGTTGGATACTATTTAATAATAAATAAATAAAATAAAGGAATTAACCACATACATTCAAACTGCATGTTTTTTTTGTACATTGTACACAGATACTTTGGGCCTTACTTATAATAATCTCGTTAAGAAAGGATTAGCCATCTCTTAAATAAGAGACTCTTAAGCCCCTAATCAACGGCTGTTTCAAATAAAACTAGCCATCTTGCCTCTTAGCAGTCACTTAAACTACCTCTCGATGTTGGTTATTTACCAGTTACTTTACCCCCACCTTTTATCGTTAAGAGTAGTTTATGGGTAAGATTTTCGTTAATCAGTTGCTGAGCAGTTTCTTAAAATTTAACAACTGATTATAGGTAAGGCCCATAATCTTACGCAAACAAATATTTAAAAAATTGCTTCGCGTCATTTGACGCTTTTTTTCACGTAGGCACCGTCTGTACTTTTTTTTCTTCTTAGCTTTGACAATTACATTCTTATACATGCTGCGTTAGAGTATATAAAACCTTAAATTTCAGGTCAGTATACATTTAACAATAATTATAAAGCGGTAATTAATTATGGTTTACTTACTGTCGATATTCGTGACTAAGATATTTTAATTGTATGCTACTAATGTTATTTAAGAGTCGCATTGACTCGCTTTTTTAAAGGTTAATTATATGAAATTTTATATCGATTCATTTAATAATTCAATTAGAATGAAACACATGATTTTATACCAGATGACGTGTTCTTGAAAAGCTTCAATGACGTATTATTAAGTACTTAATGGAATATTTATAGCCTTATTATTAGTTTTAATAGTAAATAACCGTTTTCTCTTGAAGTATTCGTTGGAAGAACTCATAATGATAATGTACGATTTACGACAGAGCATGCTATAGATTACCCTTTACTTTTTTTAAATCATCAGTAATTCAGAACCTCTTTTTTTTCTAACGAGGGGAAACCGTGAGGGCCACTGGGGAAATCGCGGCCCTGTGTGATATTCGCCCGGTAGGAGTGACACTAGCTCTATCCAAAAAGATGCTATTGCTACACCCCAGACTAAAACCCCTCGGTATACCGTCTTTCACCTTTAATGCCAAGGTCACGGGTAAATAGCCTAGCCTCTGCTGGCCCTTGCAGGCGGTAGCCCATCGGCCTTTCCACTGCTGGTAGACTACTTTTGTCCCTTGGCATCTTCTTACTCTCAATTGTAGGGCTGTTTGTAACTCGCCTCACGGAAGAAAGTAATTCAGAACCGACCTAATCCAACTTAAACTTAATTTTAGGTTTGACCGACTCCATGCTACCAAGGCAACTATAAAGGTGAATTTTCACTAAAAAAGATTTCTCATACAATTCTTGGTATAAAACAATACAATTTATTATTCAACTACTTATTTGACTATATATATTTTACTACTTGATGACATCTCTGTTGAGCGAACTAAGCCTTTCCTTACTTACTGCAACGCAAAGGCTCCGGCTTCGATTCCAGGTATCTTAGTATGGTAAGCTGTTACCACCGCCTATGGACATTTGTAATACTAAAGTTCTGGTAATGTGCTGACGCTCTATAAACAGACTGGAACCTGCCCACTAATGCCGGAACACAAGCCAGGGTTGTTATGGCGGCATACCCTAGACCAGGGGTAGCCCTCCAGACGGGCAAATTCCCTACCATCTGACTATGGATTGTTTTGTCGCATTTTACGACAGGCCGCCCGCTGTAGGGAATTATATTCTTTCTCCGTTCCTGCATGGATAAAAATGTTTAAATGTTGTTAGTGCGATCTTGAAAAATCATGACTTATTAAAGTCAATCGGCTTTCCCCTAAGCCACTGCGTCCAGGTGACTAGCATCCCTTACACTCCTGGCTAAAGATGGCTCTGAGAGCGTGGTATCATATCAGCGGCCCAATTCTAATATTTAATATCTTGGCGTTACGTGTTCAACGTACTATGCGATAGTCTCTAAAAGCTTATTCTAATAAATCCACAATATCTTCTCAATACCGTCGCGACAGAATTATAGTAGAAAAAATTGGTATCACATAGCAGAATTGGTGTTGGCTGAATAAACAAGACTGGCTGGATGTAATCGAGATCTCGTTAGAGATATTGGAATAGGGAAGATGTTCAATCTCGTCGTTTTTAATCCCAAGAAGACGCAAGTCTACGCGTTTGCGTCGGCGTCTCCTGAAAAAGCTGCGTTCCTGTTAGCGCTCCAATTTACAGGGCACTCCCTTAGGTTCTCGGACTCGATAGGGATTTTGGGCATGGAGATTTCAAGCGAAGCGCAATTTAGGGGTCACTTGGATATTAATAAAGATAGAGTGGCGTGTAATATATAATAATAAGTATAATTAAATTATGTAATAGTAATAACAGAATTGGACCTGAGTTGAGCGGGCCCTAAGAGCTGAAATCTAGGTAAAGATTTCACATGGTTCTACCACGTTAAAAACTCAAGACGTTGTAATAAGATATTACAAATACTGTCCGCTACAAGTTGGCCTTCTGAGAAGGCTTGAAATAATGTTTACTTGGGAAATAGTTTTTTACTTTATCGCATTTACGGATCCCTTTTTATTTGATTGTATCGACTTAAGAATACTAAATTTAAGGAATGTTAGATGAAAAAATAAATGAATATTTCTTTGTGATGTTGTGGTCACTATTTTTTGTTGCTGCCGTTGTTATTTATTATAACATATAGCTGTGAGTAAAAGGTACACATATTGCAGTATATCCTTTGACACCATGATCCAAGCACCATTATTACACTATCACATATTCTAATTTAATTATTATAAAGTTTTACACACTTCGCGATGTGGTGGATTAATTTTGAGATCTTATCCGAACATTTTGAGTAGAACTTTTTAAAATCGTATGCGTGCGAATTGCGGCATCACTTTTTGAAAGGGTAGAGGAGGGAGGTTTTGAGTACGAAAGAGGAAGGAGCGAACGAATGAATAGCGAGTACAATAACAATACGTCGTGGTTATAGCAACGCAAACAAAGTTTAGCTAGCATTGCTGGTTATAATAAATGTAATCAAAGCCGCTTTCATCTGGTGGGCTGTCTGCTTGCTGGGTCGCCCGACAGAAGGATCACTTAGCCTGCCTACCGCTGCCATATGCGTGAGAGAAAGGAAAGCCAGACAGACTGGTGCCATAACGCGTTACGAAACGCGACGTTTACCGTCCCATAAGAAGTTATCACTTCAAAATATATAATAGCGATGTACCCAACTAAACATTTATATTTACATATCAATTCTTAATAAAAAAAGGATTATTATTTCTAATCTAACGAAAGAAACTAGACTTATGCGCCTATCAATGCGCAATATCGCAGTAGTACTTCTTCCATGGTATAAATGATCCAATGGTGGTATATATAAATGATCAGTAAGCTCTAAGTTCTTCTTTATGGCAAGTCTACATGATATCAATAATATTTTGTATTTTTGCGATCCAAGAGAGTGGAAGGAAAAGATGGAGGTCCAGGACCATGAAGAAGATGACACAATCACTTACAAGAAGAAAGACGTTTTCTACTTCAAACCTGAATTATCAAATGGCTTAACCGGTGAAGAACTCATAATCGTACCCCATGTTTTTATAATGGTAAGAATTTAAATTATTGTTTGTACAGCTTCTTATCCAGCTCGAAGAACCATTAAATGTACAGTTTGTACACCTGTATTTGTTTGTAGTACTTGAGGCGGCAGTAGTTGGTGGAGTGCTTCTTGTAAGGTGAACAAAATACACCTTGTTGCTTACAGGGATTTATTCTCGTAGTAGTTGACCTGGGTTCAACTTGTGGTAGTTGAAGTCGTATTTTTTTAAATAATTCACTCCTTTTCTATCTTCAGTCAGGGCAGAATGTATTTTCTGTTTTTACATTTTATTTAGTCATTTTTCTTCATCTTATTTAGAAAATAAGTTAAGGATATCACTTGATTTCTTTCTTCCAGAAGAAGAAGGCATTGCCTGTAGACATACAAATTACTTATATCTACAGGCGATGTTTTCCCATCTTTATTATTTATTTATTTGTATCTTCTCTTGTCGTCTGCTCCCTAGCCTAGCCGAAAGGTACGATTTATGTATATAAAAAATAATGGTAGTTTTGTATATACTAAGTATATTTACTATACACAATTGGTATATTTATTTGATCTTGTTTCGTTTGTTAACCCGTTCTTAAATATTCTTCGCGTGAGTTCAATAGCGACTCGATTACAATATATTTGTGAGCATTATTATATTTATAGTAATAATAAACTAGTAGCCTAAAGTAAGCCGCAGCGTCAGCAAAACTCTATACGTTGAACCGTACATTCCTATAGCATCTTTTCTTATCGTTGTCAGTAGTTGATATCCACTGTTGGATGACAACTGACACCCCAAATGAACGGCACTATCAGTCCTGTGCTTTCATCATCCAGTTATAATCGGCGACCTTGTCAGTGCAACGGCGTGTTGCGATTTCCAAAAATTATATTTCATTTCTACGAAACTAAGGCGTAGATATTGACGACAAGATTTATACAGAAATTAAAATTCTCTAAATATGCTGTTCCCGGAATAAATTGTTTATTAAAGATACTGTAAAACCCTAAACCTTCTTGGACCTAGTCTTAGTAGTGGTACGTAGTCCGACTACGTCGTAGAGCAGTAACGATGGCCTAGATCTAGTGACGTCCAGCTCAAGTGCATGTACCCCATACATGCAGGTTAAATTTAGATCCCAGAGCGGGGTCTGGTTTCCCCGAGAGTCCCACAGCCATTAGAGCTAAGAAGGTGATAGGCAATAACCGACTATTCGACGAAAGGCTTCAGAGCCTAAATCATCGACGTAAAGTCGCAAGTTTGTCGGTATTCTATTACTTTTATCGTACGATTTGCTGAAGAGTGGAACACTTAACCGTCGTTTGTTTTTCATGAAGATACAATCTAGGTTTCTTCAAGTATCACGTGAGTAGGTATCTTCTAGATAAGCGTGCTCCACCTTAGACTGCATTTCCAGCTGACGTCAGGCGCAATTTCAGTCAATCGCGAACCTGTTCAATATAAAAAACAAGACAAAAATTGGCGCTGTATTTACAGTGTAGTGTGTCGCAAGAAGAGACATTCTAGGTATACAGGGTGGCGCAATAGAACGTGCATATTTAAAATATTGATTAAAAAATAAATACAAAAGGTATAGTTAAAATAAAACTGAGGTATTATTAAGAAATAACTGAAGTTTATTTTTTAAAAATAACATCGTCTAAATGATGACCCTCTCTACGACGACACTCCTCTAATCGCAAACGGAAGTTATTGAAAACTTTCTTCAGTAATGCTGGTGTAATTGCTGCCATTTCACCACGGATATTCTCCTTGAGCTGATCGATGTTTTTCGGATTATTGCTGTAGACTTTGTTCTGAGGTATCCCCACAAAAAAAGTCAGGAGGCGTCACGTCTGGACTACGTGGGGGCCATGGGATATCACCTCTTTTCGAAATCAGTCTGCCAGGGAACATCTGTTTCACAACCGCCATGGAGTCATTTGTTGTGTGACAGGTAGCTCCGTCTTGTTGAAACCAAGTCCTAGAATTCACTATTCTTGAATTTTCAAGCTCTGGAGCCAAAAAACCTTCCAACATCGCAACATAGCGTTCGGTATTAACAGTGACGTTTTGCCCCCGCGCATTTTCAAAGAAAAACGGTCCAATTATTCTTCTACCAGAGGTTGCTGCCCATACTGTCACTTTAGGACTATGCAGTGGTTTCTGGTGCTTGAGTTTGGGATTCTCACTGTTCCAGTAACGACAATTTTGACGGTTTACGAACCCATTGATATGGAAGTGGGCCTCATCTGAGAAAAGGATATTGTCAAAATTGGAAAATCGATTAAGCATTTCATTAGCAAATGCGAGTCTCGCTCCGAAGTCAGACTCTTTCAATTCTTGTGGTAACTGCAGCTTGTAAGGATGCAGTTTAAGATCCAAGTTTAAAATTCGCGATAAGTGTAAGACAGACGATCTCTTGCGAGTAGACATTTGTGGATCTCCTCGTACAGACTGCATAACTCTCTCAATAGTGTCGTCGGTCCTAGATGTTCTTGGACGACCTTTTGCTTGTGGTTTAAACGTTGAACCAGTCTCTTCAAAACGCTATACCCATATTTTAATTAAATTAGCACTCGGAGCTTCACTAATTTGCCGTAGTCCATATTCAGAACAATATAAACGCCTAGTGACGATGTATGAACGAGAGTTCTCGTAAAATGCGCGCACGCAAAATGCGCGACGCTTCCAGTCGAAGTGACTCATAGTGACTAAAACTCCATGAGCCCGCCTACTCAACGATGTAGGCTCCCCCCGCCCGCGCACTTTCTACCCCGCGAAAAAAGATATGCAATATGCACGTTCTATTGCGCCACCCTGTAATAGTGCTGCTTTTCGGTATGTATTATGATATTTACTGTGTTTATATACTATATAATTAAATTTTTTATTTATTTATTTTATATATTTTTGAATATTTTATATTATGTATTGTCACCGCCACTATCATGTTTTAATATTTTCCTTAGTTTAAGGGGTTGCCTGGAAGAGATCGTTTTAAGCGATAAGGCCGCCCTTTGTTCAGCATTTATTGTATCTAGTTTTTAACAACGTAGTTTGAATTTTGGTGAACAATAAAGTGTTTACATTCATTCATTCATTCATTCCTCTACTTTAACTAAAGAAAAGTAGTGCGACTATTACGTACACGGCAAGGCTAGTGAACCAACGCCCTGCGATAGGATCTGGCAGAAGAACTAACCGACCGGGATATGTGGAATTAAGTTTAAGAACTACGCATCGTGTCAATTTACTTTCTTTGTTTACTTTCCAAAGTTTCTTCTTCCAGGCCATGATCTTATCGGTGGCGAGAGATAAACCAGGAATGTTAAACGTTGCGGGCAAAGCCTTAAATGGCATTTTCGATAATCCACCAGATGTATTCTTTAGAGGAAAACCTATGGATTTACTGTTTCGTGGTATCATAATCAATTGTGACAGGAGTGAATTTGCTCCCAAAGCTGCATGTACTACTATCAAGAAAGAAAAACCCGCTGGTGTTATTTTTGAGCCTAACAATCAGTTCAGGTTTTCACTTTTTGGAACGGTAAATATAAAATCCTAGTTCGTTCCCCCTTTTTTAAATATGAGTTCCATATTCTAAAACAGCAACAACATTTTTTGAACTACTTTAGAGTGTAGCAATCATTATTTAGGATGAAAATGGGATATTCTTGTGTTTCTGGGTGTGGCGTTTACTATGACAAATTATTTTTAACTTATACCAATGCATTCATTACCTACTCCTAGACTGACCAATCCAGTACTCTACTACTATCATCCAGATTCTAACAGTAACTTTGTATAGGTCATCTTCCGGACTGGAAGTTTAAATGAGTTTACAGTAATTATCTATCAACTTATAGTAGAATTATTTTGTCCGTGCAGTTTGGATCATAAATAATCGGAGCGGTGAAGTGAGTATTTCGCTCTCTCTTCCACTCACGGGCTTTATGGGCGGGCATAGTGATGCGCATTATTGTTGTCGATGAGCGTTACGATAATGTGTTTAGTTTTGTCATTTTGTGGGTTAGTGATAAAAATGAAAGAAAAAAATAGATAAAATAACGTATTTATTAAAATAAGATTAATAATGATTTAAAATAAATTATTAATTGTACTTGCACAATCTCTCCTCCTACCAATTCTAGATTACGCCGATGTCAGCTATCTTGATCTTACTGAAAGCCAACTATATAAACTTGAGCGACTTCAAAACTTTTGCATACGATTCATATTTGGTTTGCGTAAATATGATCATGTTTCAGAATTCCGCGCCAAACTCAAGTGGCTTCCAATACGTTTTCGCCGGAATGCTCATATATTGTCTCTTCTGTATAATACATTATTTAATCCTCAGACCCCTGCATACCTCAAGGAACAGTTTCATTACCTTTATTCCGGTAACTTAAAGTCTCTCAGATCTTGATCTCAAGATCTCAAACTTGTTACTTAAAACTCCTCTGCATACAACTAGCTCTTATGGGAAATCCTTCACAGTCCAAGCAGTTCGTCTTTGGAACGCGCTGCCTGTTAATATAAAGCTAGCCAAATCACTGCCCATTTTCAATAAACTTGTGAAGGATTATTATAGCTCAAATAGCTCAAATTAAAGATGCAGCAGTCATTGACATATTTTTCTTATCTTATATTTATTTATGTAAGTGTATTTTATAATATTTTATTTACATATATCGTGTTAGTATAATATTTATATTTTTATTAATGTATGTATATTATATCGTGTATGTATTTATAAGATATGCATATTTATAAGATACTGATTCGATAGTGAGAATAATGCAACATACCCCTGTTCTTATCAATTTTTTTGTCCATCCAAAGGTTGTCTGGAAGAAATCGCTAATAGCGATAAGACCGCCTATTGTATTCTAAAATTTTGTTTCTGTTAACTGTATCTTTAAAACACAATAAAGCATATTCATTCATTCATTCATATTAATTAGGTATCTATGCATTAAAAAACTATAAGTATAAAAGTTGAAAATGTAACGAGTTATATTAAAAATAAATATATATACTTATATCTCAAGTTTAAAATTATCATTAAAAAAAATAATAATGATTTTGATAAGAATGATAATCTTTCTTTGATAAGAATGAGTTTTTGTCGATAATGGCGTTGCGCCCGCGCAACATGCTCACCGCCTTAGCCGGGCTATAATTTATGGCCCAAACTGCACGGACAAAATAATTCTACTATAGAACAGTAGTGACCCTGTTATATAGCAAAATAATATGGTACAATTTCCATAATAATACGTAAAAAGCTCTATTGATAATTTGATCTGCAGTTGGGCAACAAGTAACGAAATTATAATCGAGTAAATATACTCGAATGAAGCACTTAAAGGCAACGTTATAAAGGTTCTAATGCTAGAATGCTTGGATATTTGGGACAAATTGATAATTATCTTAAACACATGCTGTAATTAGATATGTAAACCTACTGTAGAGTACTACTGTAGTAGTACAGTTTTAGTAGTAATAACTACTAAAAGTCTTCTGTAAAACATTGTTACCCGAAAGTTAATAAATCAGAGAATACGATTTTTGTGTAAGCAAATACCTAGGCTTTTATTGATTGTACTTAATAAGTTTTTTTTTATAAACAACTCTATTGTAACTCGAGTTCCGTACCCTCTTTTACAACTTAATTTCTAGATCATTTTTTTTACAATTTAATACACTTAATAATTATTTAATTAATGACCTTAATTTAGTAATATTTGTGTTAAGGTGTATGTATCTTACGAATAACAATAAGATTAATTATGGTTTGGGTCTGATAGTAATATATTTTGGGCAAAATATTCTTGTGTCAAATTAATTATCGTGTATGTCCATCAACTTACTACATTATTAATTAATTAGAACATAATATTATTGGTATATAAATATGTCTTTCATTATATATATTTGGGATGCTAGTCATTCAACATTGCCTTATAGCTCAACCTACGCCGCCTCTGTAACTGTATTAACGCAATGTTAGTCCCGTGTCTCAACAGTATACTGTTATTTTTTGAGACAAAAAGTATCCTATATTTATATTCAAATATAGTAGTATCAAATTGCTAATACACCTGAATAGTTTAGAATACTTGCATTGATCAAAAGTTAACATGATCTCATGCGTGGAAAGTCCAAATTAAAAAAAATGCATAAATAACCTTTCAGAAAAACGGCACCATAGACACACATGTAGTTACAGTCAAACGTGGTATCAAAAACGTCATGGACGTTGGCCAGGTTATAGCAATCGACGGAAAACCAGAACTTGATATATGGAGAGATTCATGCAATCAATATCAGGGCACTGACGGTACTGTGTTCCCACCATTCTTGACCCGAAAGGACAGACTGCAATCTTATTCCGGCGATTTATGCAGGTATTTGACAAGAATGATTTTCTAATTTTCCCTTTGTATCTTTTTCTATTTTCATTGTAATCTTATACAGATTGTATTAAGATTTCTATGTCGGAATTTGACAAATGTACAATGCAATAAATGCAAATTCGTGTTATTTAAAACAAAGGTCAACCAGCCTGCAATGAAACTTATAAGCTTAATATAACGTCACTAAAATCCGCGCATGTCTAATTAATATAAGTCATTTTCTACTGTAAAATCCAATTTACGAAGAGGCTTATGTTGTCTAAGACATTTAGACATCATGACATAGTGTAATTCATTACGAAAATCCTCTTTGTGATGTACTACAATTTACATGTAATACAATTTCTTGCGGGCCCCGGGGACCTTGTCGTAAGAAGCATTTAAACAACCCATAGACAGGTGGTTGGGCGTTAGCTCACCACCCCTGGTCTAAAGGATTTTGCCATAACAACCTTGAGTTGTATTACGGCATTAGTGACCAGGTTTCAGCATTTTAAGAGAGCAGCAGCGCATTTATAGCACTTGGGTGTTGAAAATATCCATAGGCGATGGTAATCGCTTTCCATCAAGTGGCCGTCTGCGTGCAATAATAATAATGAAGACGTGAGTGGATGAAGGTGATATGTCGGATATTCGGTTTTTTGCTTTTTTTTTGCGTAGATGAATGTTATAAGTCGATACCAAATGACATACCTTAGACCATAGATATAAGGCATATTTAACAAAATAAAGAGTTGATATAGGTGTTCAGTTCAGTTTAAAATAAAAGTAAAACTTTGATCTCGATTTACTCAGAATTGGAATTATGCGACTTATCACCTTCATCTACTCATGTCTTCAATTATACATACATGTTAATTTGACGTTTTACCTGACCTTTCATCAAAATATCTTCAGTTTGATTATGTTTAGTTCGTCGAGCATTTTAAATATTTTATTTCATAGATTCTTCGATGTTTTCTTTACTCGATTACTTTTCATTATGAATTATTATTCTTAAAAGGCTTGTTATTATATTCAAGCGTCAACAATATCAATCAGATAAAAACACTTAACTTTATCACATCATAAATTTAGTCGTAACTGACGGCAATTTTGCATAGTAAATGTTACTAATTTATTTTCATTACTGAAAGTCTATCAAAGCGTTTTGAAAGCACTGATCAACTACTCTGGTGACCAGAACGGTGCTACCTACTGTGGCGACATTAGTGCCAACATAAAAACAAGCACGCAAGTGCGGAACCAATATTTATCTGTGGCAAGCAAAATATCGCGCCGTTTATAACGAGCGCGCGCCCAGTTTTTCGCGGCAATTGTCTGCCGCGAAACAGTCCAGAACCGAAGCTATTTCGGGACAATTCGACAGAGTCCGACTCACGTCTTCAACGCGACCGCACGACACATGTGCCCGTGTACAAAACGTTAGTTTTCGCGGTCGCTGCTTGCCTTCATATCAAAATCCTTCTGAACTATAATATTGTAACATTGAGAGTGTGTGTGTGATTAAAAGTGTACGACGCAAGCAATCTCTTTCATTGACCCGTACACCGCTCAACGGCCACAACCAATCAACCATCATCTCATCATTCCATCTTATATCAGCACATCAGTCACCACCCACTCACTACCTTAAACAATACAGAGATCCAGCCAACATTGCTCGGTTTTACAGTCATTAACTATAGTAATTAATTAATTTATATTTAATTTACCTACTAATAAGTTGTTAGAAGTGTCCTCTCAGTCAGCCATAAGGCCGCCTTTTGTTTTTCTGTTAAGTTATTGTAATTATTCATTCAGTAATTGTTTATTTGGTGATCAATAAAGTGATTTCTATTCTATAATAGTAGAACTAGGCTCAGACACAGTCATTGACGTCTAGCCAAAGTGCAAAGACGTGGCAACCTACTAGACGACATTATTCGACATATCATGGGCTAAGAAAGTCTTCGGCCTCAAGAAGCTTCCTAGAAGAGCTGTGCTGAATAGAGCAGCTACATTTCCACTCTTTTGCCCAAAGAAATGCGCGTCAGTGACGTCGAGTTACGGAAACTTCTCGCTATTAGAGAAAAAGACAAGAAAATCTAGGGTCAGAGTTATTAGTAGTTTCTAGAACTATACATAATTAATTATACTAGCTGTGGTTTTAGAGTTTAATTTTATTATTAGATTGAAAAAAAGAAAAATAATTTAGGTTAAATCGTCCATAGAGATATCGATATTAAAATTATCATTTTAATGAAGTAAATATTTCATACAATATAATATTTCAACTTTTGAAAAGTTGATGTTTACACAAAAACAATTGGAGAACTACCCTAATAACAGATTTATTTTTAGTAACTCATAACTGTAAACAACGAAAATTGAATGAATAGTTTGTTTATGTTTACTGTTTTATGCAAATGGCTTCAAAACTCTGTAAGCAGTTTCTTGGAAATAGAATAGAAAATCACCTGAAAAATATTATTAATCGAACTAATTATAACCTTTTTATAAGTAAGTATTCATATGTCAATATATCGGCAGACAAAACACACACACATTGTATATCCCCAATTAGTAATTAAGCAAGTTACGCTTGTGTTATGGGTAATATACAACGGACCACTCTGGGGCCGATCCCAGACACCTAGACCATGGTAAATAACGGAGAAAATACGTTTCCGAAATTTACTATACCGGGAATCGAACCCGGAGCCTCCGCGTTGCAGTGAGGTAGGCCGGCAAAGGCTTAGCCCGCTCAACCACAGAGGCCGTCATATATGTCAATATATGTTATGAAGATCTACTACGTTTATATTCGATTAGCTTTATAGTGACGGACTTTGCGCGTGTTATTGAATCGTGCAGTGTCCAGTTATATTTGTACCTGTTTTAGACATGTTCGTATATTTCTATTGTAATTCAAACGGCGTTTTGAGTCCCGCACTCGTAACAACATAAATAAATATTATTTCAGATCCTTTAAACCATGGTATCAAAAGAAGTCATCCTACAAAGGCATTAAGACAAATCGCTACGTAGCAAATATTGGAGATTTCGCCAGTGACCCAGAGCTGCAATGTTTTTGTGATTCAATTGACACCTGCCCTCCAAAAGGGTTGATGGATCTTATGAAATGTATGAAAGCACCCATGTATGCTTCTATGCCTCATTTTCTGGACGCCGATCCAGAAATACAGAAAAATGTTATAGGATTGAATCCTGATGTCAATGAACATGGAATCGCGATAGATTTTGAACCCGTAAGTTTATACCGTCTCAATTCTCCACGCGGCTTCGTTTACACGATGTATGATTTATTTTAATGATTTCCTTTTCAGGTGTACATACATGTGCTTTTTGTTCACCTTTATTAGTGAAATTAAACATTTCATATACTAAATGTCTTGATCGTTGATATAGAATTTATCTATATATACTGTAATAAATTTGCAAATTGTTCGAGTTTGTACATAGCGTTTAAAAATGGGAAAAAAATCAAGGGACTAATCCAGACCAAGAGATTCTAAAAATGCTATTTTCAGAACTTGTCTGTCTGTTTGTTTTTTGTTCCCCTCCGCCAGACGAACAGGATTTGTCCGGCCTTTTTTATATTATTTTGTTTGTTTGTCTTTTTATATGCAGATATTTTCTTTTATTTATTATATGCATCCGCTTTTTTATGCATTTTCTATTATTATCTGTTCTTTTCTCTTTGTCTTTTTTTGTTCTTTATTACTTTATTCAGAAAATATTTTTACGAAAAGGTCCTTAATCTATTACATTTTTGTTTTTTGCTTTTATGCTATTACAATTGGCTTATTTTCTACGTATCTATTTTAAAACTACATTTTGTTTTTTGTGTTTTAACTTTTTTTTTATACATTAACTTATATACTATATATTTTATAATGTATACTTATTTATCTAGTCTTATTTCTACGTATTATCTGCCTGTCTGTTAGAGTATCACGTGAAAACTACTGTGCGGATGTTAATGGAATTCGACAGAGAGCTAGCTCATATCCCGGGGCGTGACTTAGGATACTTTTTACCCCCATAAAATTGATGTCGTTTCCATAGAATAGACGGATTAGCTAATTATATAGCTGCTATCGGGTTTTTCAATTCACTTACAAATAACTGCTTGTCATAAACAACGTGTCATTGAATACATATTAATTATAAACTATAATCCATACTAGCAAAACTAATCATATTGTTACGTGCGAGCGGGGGTACGCACTTATGGATTGCAAGAAAACACCAGTTTTTGACTAAGAGCTTTTATTGACTTACACAGCCGCACGTAGTACCTCTGTGCAGGTTGCCCCTATACGCTCGACCAACGATGCACAGTCCCGATGATAAGTTGTCACACCCTCAATACCGTTGCCAATATTGCGTAGACCACCTCCGATATTATCGCGTGTAGCTCGCTTCTTGTTCCTCTCTCGAACTACGCTATACACCTCCTTTATGTATCTGGCCACCAAACTTGTCACTAAATTCACTACTTAATTCGTCTCTGTCTTCTATTAACCTTCTCTTCCAACTCTTTGGTATCGCACTTGTCGCTTCACCGTCTTGGACTGAACTCAACTCTAAAAACGGCCCGGCAGGCGCGCCTTACGCTGTTTATATGCCCGGAAGAATTTTCTACAACCCATCTGTCTCTGTCTCTTCCTTCCCGAACCTTCTGTTCGGGAACTTTCGTTTATACATCTATCCCTTTCTAACATCTATCTATCTCTTTCTTTCGTTTACCCCTTCTAAATATATCCGTCCTTATCTTTTCCTTCTCGAATGTTTAGTTTTTTCTAAAAGTTCTAAAACTAAATAGATGGTTCCACCATCATTCGTCACAATATTACCAGCTACTGTTTATCACAAATTTATTTATGTAGACTGTTATAATTATCTGACTATGGGACTGTGGACGCTATTTATCTTTAATTGATATTTTGACATATTCTTGTTACAATATAGGTGCCGGCAAAACAAATTCCACGCACAGATTTGTAGAAGCACATTTATTTAGCATTTGAACTAATTGTAATTCTTTTATGATCGTCTTCTTTTGTTCACTTATTTATTGCCATACGTTTCTAACTATTGTGGAGAATAGTCTAATGTTCTATTGCACTGGCTCATTAGCATCATTAGACAGGTGTTGCGGATTATTTTCCATTTGTGTAGTATTAAACGACGGCCTGGTGGAGAGAGAGGGTAGTCGAGCTACGATTACGGACGTGACGTGTATATACAATAGGGGATCTTATTGTATTTATACATAAAAGGATATAACGAATTAAATTCTAAGATTCAAGTATTTATATCATTCCCAGATCAGTGGAACACCTTTAGTGGCAAAGCAGCGAATCCAGTTTAACATGCAGCTCTATAAAACTGAAAAGATAGCAATCTGTAAAAATTTACCCAATACCATCGTTCCTTTGTTTTGGATTGACGAGGTACTGATGTACAGATGTTTTAGTTGCTTAATCATTGACGTGTATTACATCCACGACGTCTCTTTTTCATAAATCTCTCATTTGCATAACATAATATTCCTCTAGGTATTTCCCTCCATACCCCACTATTCGGACATACAATAAATCATCATGCTCTTCTTCACACAATCCATACATCTCTTATTTGGTCTAAATTTACATAAAAGACCATGAAAAAACTGCTAGCATTAGTTTTGTTGTCTTTAAAAACAAAAATTATAGATTATTTTATTTTCTACAATAATGACTTTATAAGCAAATACAATAAAAGAAAAATTAACATATTTATATTGTATTCTACCCACAGTTCCTCAAGACTTTAAGAAACAAAAACATTTTTTTTATTGCAAAAGTTCAACAGACAGGCTGATGGTCCACTTGATGGAAAGCGGTTACCATCGCCTGTGGACATTTGCAACACCAAAGGTGCTACAAATGCGCTGCTGCTCTCTTATGGGAGACTAGAACCTGGTCACTAACGCGGGAACACAACTCAAAATTGTTATGGCGACAAATTTTAGACGAGGGGTGGTAGCCATACAGTCGGGCAAATGCCCTACCTGGCTGTGGGTTGCTTTGTCGCCTATTACGACAGGCCGCCCCGACGCAGGAAATTGTATTCTTTCTCCGTTCCTGCATGGATGTTACTAATAATACATCAGAAAATTAAATTAAAACAGCAGCTCCGTAAATGTTTTTATTTGATTAAAGTATTTTTTAATAATTTAACACTGCTTATACAGATAGAGTTGGAAATATTTTGATGTTTTTTATTAATAGTTCAAATTTTGTGTGTAAAAGTTTAAATATGATTTTGAAACGTAACGTCACGAGATTTAGGACATACCGTGTGACATAAGTTATTGATGTCCCTTTGGGCTTAGAGATCAATACCCTTGTAGCAGCATCCATCCATACATAGAATTAAATATTAGCAACATATTTCATTCTATGAATGGATGGATGTTTCAATTTATTTATCATCTGTTTTATAGGGACTGGCACTCA
The DNA here is from genome assembly GCA_012273795.1 of Dendrolimus punctatus. NCBI lineage: Eukaryota > Metazoa > Arthropoda > Insecta > Lepidoptera > Lasiocampidae > Dendrolimus > Dendrolimus punctatus. The sequence continues at coordinate 14,592,161 of CM022542.1, read as the reverse complement.
ACAAGACCTTCATCAAGATGATGAAACGTCAACTCTTTACGCCAAAAAAAGTGGTTTCAGTACTGAAATGGATGATGGTCTTTTTTGGATTCCTCTCAGCTATCGGTGGCGTAGCTTATCATCACAAAGGTTAATATTTTTATCATACTCTTTGAAGATCTTTGCTGTATTAAGTGACGTTATTATGGCTTCAAATTTTATAATTATTTCAAACAGAAATCTTTACAATAATGTTGATTTAACACGTAAAGGTTTTACTGTTAAGTGTATTTCAGCTTATCCCAATTGCGTTTGCACCTTTAGGTGTTTTCTTCCATAAACCTCTATTCTGGAATACCACCTTTATCACACCATAATTATTATTATTTTTGAAGTGAAACTTCTTTATCGGCGTTGAAAAAATTTACCGTCATTTTTTCGGTTACGCGTCATCTTTTTCTTACCTCTACCACGGTTGCTTAGACCGTGGTAGAGGCTTTATTTATTTAACCAATTGCTCTAAAGTTGCATATAGTAGGTCATTTTTCGAAAAATAAGGTCATAAAGAAGTTTCACTTTTTACATGTGTACACTAGTACACGCACACATTTTTTATTTTATTTTAATCGACTGACAAAGATATCTATTGTATATCCCCAAATTAAGCAAGTTACTCTTGTGTTATGGGTAATTTATAACGGACCTCTGGGCCGATATTTTTTCTGAAATGTTCCACGCCAGGAATCGAACCCAGAACCTTTGCGTTACAATGAGGTATGCCGGTAAAGGCCCGCTCAAACACAGAGGTCGTCATTATCATCATCACCATCATCATCATACCTATACGTATTTGTAATCATCATGATATTCCTCACACAATTCATTAATCTCTGTTTTGGTTTACGTCATTATTGTTAAACATATTTTACATTCAACATCTCTCTTTTTTCATTCACCTTCTCCATTTTTATAAGAGAATCAATAATGTATTGAAAGAAGAATACGGATGATGACAATTTCAATAATTTAATGCCTCCATGGTTTCACCTTACATATTACACTTGTTAGGAATGCGCTTAATTTTAGCATATAGCACAAAAACTCATAAATTTATTTCTGATACGCTATTTTCTTTAGAGACCACGATTAAGAAAATTAATAAATATTTCCATTTTTAACTAGATTGGTCTAAAAAAATTAAATTGTAAAATATCACAATAGCTAGCGCACGTGTCCCAGTTTCAGAGGGTGTGGGTTCGAATCCTGGTCGAAACGCATACCCCACTTACGTAGTTTTCTGACCTAGTATGTAAATTGTTACAATTACCATGTGCTAACAACAGTGAAGGAAAACATCGCTAGAAATCTGCACATCGAAATAACCGATGTGTCAAACCTGCCAAATCGCCTTGGACAAGCGTGGCGGGTATACTGTCCGTTCCCCAATAGAAGATGGCCCGAGCCCAGCCATGGGATATTTATTATAATGTAATGCTGACTTTATATTAACTAATAAAGTAAGTACTATACTAATTATTCGTGTTTTTTTCAGGTCGAATTATGCGTGGTGCAGGAACAGGTGAGTCTAAAGTTACAAAAGTAAATCCTGAAGATGTCGAGCAGAAGGAGATCAGCGTCATAGGCCAGGGTCAGGAGCCAGCGAAGGTTATGTAATGGAATCCAAGACGTCTCTACAACCTGTTCTGGGTTTGGAGTCGTCGTTTCATGCAGAGAGGGATCTGGGGCAGAGTCTTTTCTTATTTATCGAGGACGGTTAAGAAAAAATAACTAGTTAGAAGATAATTAATTGTAATTAGTAAAGAAAATATCACTCAGTTGGCTCTTTAAAATACTGCTTTATCTTTGCAATAATATTCGTATGAAATTGAATTTTCGTGTTACAAGTAAGTTAGCTAATATTAAAAATAAATATTTCTTTACATGATAATATGAAAATCAAAGTCAAACACATGCATATTAGGCACATAAATTAAATTATTTTAATAAAGACAACATAGCTATTACATCCTTATTAAAATAATTTAATTTGAAAAATTAAAAGGCACTGATTCATTGTTAAACTAGAAAAATATATTTAATTTTGACACTAAATAAATTAAAGATATTTTTTATCTTTTAATGTTTTATTTGTGGTACACAACCCATAATAGTTAAAAAATGACAAAATATGGACGTTTATTATCGATACAGCCCCCTTCATATGTGTGGTCCGATACGCACTTGGTCAATTTTCTCTATTCTGACATTTAACATCTCACTCAGTGATTGTTTATTATTTAATGCTGAACAATGGTTTGAGTCGTGATAACCCTATCTCTTGTTTATACTTCAGTACACATTCTTGGTACATGCATAATTCCTTCTCTTTTGTATACTGGTATATGTGTATATCTATCTCTGTCCCCCCAATTATGACTGACTTCACGAAAATGCCGCCATTTTGTCGTCGGGTTTCATTTACGGTGTTAAATAAATAGACATGTAAGAAATAATGGAATTTGGCAAGTCAGTGATTCGGTGAACTTATTTTATATGGCGACGATTATTGTTTAAATGGTTTATTGAGCTGTTTTCAAGATATATGCAAAATATGTACTTCTGAAGCCAAAGGCGAACATAGTGCTTGGACATAAGTTTTGGTAAACCTATACTGTTAGTAATTATTTATTATTATTATCTATAACTATACATATCTCTAACAGCAGTTCCCGAGATAATCAGCTCTGTCATAGAGACATAATATATCGGGGTGAGATATAGCTTAGAGTATCGCAGACCTAAAAATACAGTGGGGTAAGGTTAAAACACAAAGTATACAAAATATGTAAATAGTTTAACATTCTTTTATTTTTCTTTCATCAAAATAAAGGCTCAAACTGTATGAGCAAACATTAACATTTTATTAAAAACATAATATTCTAAGTACATAAATATTATAAAAACTAATATAATATTATTTACAATATACAATGGTCCATTCTCAGATTATTTATCCATCTGAGTGTTTGTTATGCTTACAAAATTTGCCAAAATATACATCAAATTACACATCGCATAATTTTAAAGTTCACTTAAAACTCTTATATTGTATAACTTACATATTTCAAAGGTAACTTTACGGTAACTTAATGTTACTACAACAAAAATATTGTACTTATTTACTTACAACCTGCATACTTCGCTAACATATTAACTTAAAGATTCTTTCAAACTTTCTTACATTCTGTCTTAAACTTCTAGAGACGCTACTTCTAGAAAAGTTACAGGAAACTAGACAAAACTCGATTTTATTTTAGAACCGTCTATTGTTCAGCTACCTATTACTAACTACGAGTAGCCGTGAATATTGAAGCGTTCTCTTTCTTTCTCTTTCTTCTTTCTTTAACTTTTACCCAATCATTTGGCGTCACTACAATATGTATTTTACATTCCATACTCTATAGAGTAGAGTATTCCATACTCTCTATAGTAGTGGAGTATACTCCACTCTAATCATCCATTACTACATTACATACATTATTAGGCATACGTCTCCTATCACATGAAAAATCTTCATCCTTCACAAAATCTTTATTTTTATAATAATATGTATTAATCGTTCAGTTTCACATTCATCTCTTCATCCAATGGCGTGGACGTAAGCTGCGCATATTGTTGACATAGGAAATAATTTGATTATATTGTTCAGTTTTAAGCCAGAACCTACAAAACATAAATTAATACGAATTTGTTTGCGGAGACGTGAACATCCCACGGGAGTCTTATTATCCTTTGGGATGAAAATATCCAATGCGAGATGCCAGGATGTAAGCGACCTATTTGTCAAATATCACTATCCAGTGACACAGTGTGGATAGACAAAACTAAAGGGATACGAATTTGTTGATTCCAAATAGTCATCTATATGTCTAAAAATAGGTATCCAAATTGGACCTTAACCAAATTTAAGGCATGTGCCGGTGTTTTTTTTACATCTAGCGTCTTACGACGATCTTACGCGTATCGACGATCCACTGTATCTTCAACATTGGTTTCAGAAACCCATTCAACATTAACATTTCTGTTCCTTAATTATTATCGTTCCTGCGACAGATGTTACCCGCTTATTGCCATATCTGCTTGCGATTTGGGAGCTATTATAGCTATTATATTTGGTACTTTGGATATCTTACAGCATTCTTCGTTTTCGGATTTTAACCATAACAGTGCTTGTTGAGCGACTTGATATATAGATCAATCCCACCGTCAGCGTCTTCGTCTTGACTCCATCAGCATTAATGGATAACGCGACTAATAAAGTCCTTTCATAAAACCAATCATACTTATTATTCTCATATAATAAAATATCATTTAAAATTAATAATTTTGGTGATCACATTTTTTCTTAGAGCCTAAAGCTGTTTGGTCTATAAGCAATTTTGAACGTTTTATTATTCCATTCGAATTTACCAACAACTTCTTCATTTGTCTATTTTGTATATAAGAAGCCAATCGCTTAAAACCGAACCTTAAAGTGTAAGAAATAAGAGCGTATATAATAAAAACTGCTATCATTAATAAGAAGACAACATCTAACATATAGTACTGTATGAATGTCAAGTCTTTTGCAGGAGACTGTAAATGATAAGCTCCCTTATGCCTGATGACATATTCTGTCCAATAAATAGCTCTTTCTAACGGACTTTCCTTTTGATCCCTCAACAAGATTTGACGTTTCATGACCTCGTTTTTGTATTTTGGCTCTGTAATCACCTCTACAATTGCGTCGTGAAGTGATTCAGAAGTGAGATATTGTAGATCTAGTCGTTTAGCATATCCGTCAACCACAGCTTTGGCAGCGTTTGAGTCATGATCACAGAAGACTGGCATTGACACGATGGGGACACCGTGGTAGACCGTTTCGTACATGCTGAGTAAACCGCCGTGTGTGACGAAAGCTTTGATTTTTGGGTGCCCTGAAATGAAAGTAATAACATCATAATTTCTAATTTTATCAACGGAATATAATCTAGCTCTATCACACCGATGTCGTAGTGCCATAGGTAGAAGACTAGCAGTTATATTGCTATTTACTAGCATAAAGAATGCGTTTCCAATGAGGTAAGCCCTAGCCATCCTGTCACTTGTAACGACGTTCAGTTGGGTTTTAATGATTTTAAAAACTTCATGGGCATCTAAATCCCATAGGCCGTGAAATTTCAAATGACTCAAATAATTATATACACTGTTCAGGAAGTGACATTTTGGACAAATTATTGTTTCAATTGTTCGTTTATGTATGAGTATTGTTGGTCCAAGATAATAATAATGATTTACATCAACAATCGCAATTTTTTTAATGCTAAGCATTCAAAATTTCCGTAGATAGTGATACTTCAACAGCCTAGTTCAACAATACAACACATACTAGAATTTATGTAAAGGTATTTACCATTGAAACATTAGTAATTTGTTTCGAGGAACCTGACACTCTGTATGTTTACAGGTAAGTGGAAAAGCAATAAAACTTGGAGGTAATAAAATTTCAGAATATTCTAAACATAAATGTGTTAAGTTATGATGTTTTATTACTATAAGTTATATTTAAATAAAATCAGGTAACCGTATGGCAGTACACGCACGATCAGTAATTCCGTAGAAGTGACAAACATCTATTATCGTTTGATAACGGAACTGCAAAAAAGCATATAATCCGAAATATCTCAGTATCAGCATAATACATGTCTATTCTATATCTCCCTGTCAAGTTTCAGCTATATAAACCTTGTAGCTTTTGAGATTAATAACAGTGGCAAACAAAGACAGACTGGCGAAGGAACAATATTTTATTAAGGTCGTTACTTATTTTATTATTAAATATTATTAATAAATAAAATTACATACCTAGTAAATCCTGCTGTGGCAACCATTTATATATTCTAACGTTCGAAGGAATATCAGTGATATTTTGGTCTACATCCTGTTTCCACAAAACTCTTTGTGGTAATCTGCCTAGAGCATCCAGAATCATGTGATGAACCGTTAATGGCATCTGAGCAGTCCTCACTGAAGATCCCATTGACACGTAAACAAAGCCTGTTTCTCCGGCGCCAGAAATCCATTCTTCCAATTCCTGGAAAAATGGAATTAAAACATTGTATTGTCACAATTTTATTATTCATTATAGAAATTACACTGAGTAATAAAAACCCTGTTGCAGAAATAAATACTACGTTATCATAAGTGTGTTGATTTACATACCCAAACAGATTTCTTGGTAGGAAACTTCGACAAAAAAATACCTTAATTATAAATTTAAAATAAATATGTGCAGACTATTTTATTTATCTCTACATCACTTTCTGCTTTACAGTTTTAGGTATGAAGTGATTTAGTGACAGCCTTTGTTGTTAAGCTGGCTAAGTCTTAGCTAGCCGAAATCTGTCATTTACTTTGGTCTGGGTGTGTGGGATCGGCCCCAAAGTGGTCTGTTGTATATCACACATAAAACAAGCGTAACTTACTTAGCTTGAGGGTATGTGTGTGTCTATCTGTCTATTATTATTATTTCCATAATATTTTTCGGTTCGCATATAGATATAGTATACTTTTAACTTTTTGAATACAGAACTACTAGAGTAACTACAATAAATTCATAAGGCACTGGTGAGGTATATAACACTCTTACTATACTGTGATTTGAAAAAAAATTTAATGATTGGAAGCATGGTGATGAAGTCAATTGTAGTAATCGTTTTAATACTCACAGCATCTAACCTCTTCGCTTCTTTACAATGAATACACGCAACTTCAGCAACATTCGGCAGATAAGGTCTCGGATATGACACAGAGAAATGTCCATTCTGTAGTATAAAACTCACATTCTTTGCCATATCATGAACATGGGGGATTTTGTACCCAAAATTCTTTCTTAAAACTCCTTGGAGAACTGCGATACTGACGCCATAAAGAGGCATAACTGCGACATGCCAAGCAGCATTCAAAGCTCTATCGATTAGCCCCATGTTATCAGTAAACGCCTTGGCGAAGAATGGAGTAACAGAATAAGGAGCTGGGCTTCCAGACATGCTAAACGGGCCAACATAAAAGCCAACGGTGTTGATATAAATGAAAGGGACTTTGAAACGGTAGACCACTCCTAACGCGCATTCTGGGTAAGCACCATCGAGGATAATGAGATCAAAGTTCCTTCCAGACCTTAAGAAAGATCTCGTCTCGTAGTCATTGTAGAAGGCGTCACATATCTGAAAGCAATAATTGTAGGCAGTTAAATTCCCTTAAAGATAAAACATACCTAGAGCTTCATCCACATCATTGTGCATTGTACCGATTTGATAGTTGGTTAATTTGAATGAAAAATACTGTTACGACCTAGACGCCGACAAAAACAAATTCACACGTGCATACCTGTAAAAATCACGTTTTATTACCTTTTTTACTTTATAAATTAAATATATACGAACATACGTATAAGGTATATATTTTATTAGTTAACAGTAGAAGAAGAATTAAGCATAATTATATAATGAGTGTGCAAATTGTGGGAAATAGAAAGGCGAAGGAATGCGAAACGTTCCTTAAGGTAATGGGGACTAGTAGGATTAAAATAATATGTTATAAAAGAGTGTGAGAATATGAGTATTCCGGTGAAAACGAATAAGAAGCCGCTTGAGTCTTTCACAAAATTCAGAAATATGGTCATTATTTCGCAAATGAAATATAAACAATTTACAAAAAGAAAAAAATACTGGCAATATTGATGGCAGATTTCTTACCTTCTCTTGTTTACACTGGTAATCAAGAATAGGTAAGAAAAGAGATTGCCAGTATAATTTTGGTGGCAGTCTGCAAAAAAAATCTCAGACTTCGCAGGGATCTGGAAGGCAGTAAAACCTCTCCGACTTAATTCAGATATGTGAGACTTCCAAGACATATCACTATCGATGACTATTTTATTATTATTTCTATAATGAAGCAATGGGTACAATTAGTTAATAATAATGAAAAATATTATCCTTAATGTCTATTTTACCTCATAAGCATACCGAACTATGTCATGTACAGACAAAGGATCTTCTCCCCGCATCCTTGCACCAACCAGATCTGAAGACATATAGCTTCTCACGTAGGATACAATTCCTTCTGGAGCGATCTCCTCTAAACCAGTTATATGGAAGTCAGCTGGGAATGCGCTGATAAATGTGATATTATGACCTCTGAAACCAGGTTTTTTTATAATAGTGTGTTGTAAGTTACTTCCAGCATCCTTAACTTACATAATGAAGGATGCTGGAATTAAAAACATATTGAGGAGAGTTGAAAGTGTTGTGACAGGCAGTAGGACCTTGGTGGCCCATAGCGTTCCAAACGTACTTGTAACCACTTTCCATCATATGAGCCGTCAACGTATCTGCTGTACTTCATCAACTAAAAATCACAAACACAAGTAGACCAAAATAAAAATAGAAAGATTTTGTAAAGGATGACATGATGATTTCTGGTGTATCAAGTGACGTTTGCCAGAATAGAGATCTACACGATTTGTTGTATCAAACCGTAGATATTAAAGGTTAGGGGCAATCTTCAAGCAAATCAAACATGCATTGTGTATTAGAAACACATATTATATTAGGGTTCAATGCCCCAATGGAAAATATAGCAAACTTTTGTCCTCACTGCGGAACTCTTTATTATGCGTGAGAGGGGTTAGTCTTTTACTTAATATTATATATTTTCAGTTTCAGTCAATTTTAAGCTGTTAAAGTTTAACAGGTTAAAATTGTCTTTTAGGCATTGTTAGTCGTTGTAGCGTAATGGCTAGCGCACGTGCCCCTAAATTTAAGGGCGCGTGTTCGATCCTGACCCGAACGCATGCACCTCTTAGTCGGTTTTCTGATCAATTACCACGTACTAACAACGGTGAAGGAAAACATCGTGATGTAACCTGCACAACGAGATAACCGATGTGTCAAACCTGCCAAGCCGCCTTGGACAAGCGTGGCAGGTATACTGTCCCTTTCCCCTATAATGGGAGGCCCAAGCCCAGCAGTGGGACATTTGTGGGCTGATATTATTATTTATTTATATAAACATTTTAATACAAGAAGGTATTTTGAAAGAATTTGTTATTCCATCATTTTCTAAGTATTTATCGTCTAGACCGCTAAACAAACAAACAATGTACCTATGTTTTCATTTAATAAAGATTCCAATATTCACAGTAAGTAACAAACAAATGCTTACAAACATTGCTGAGAACGTAGAGAAATTAATTAATATACACGTTTCTTGTTACTGCAATGTTCAGAATATACTGACAAGACAACTAATTAACTAATAATTGATATTCATTCATTAGTTATCTTCATGCTAAATTTGTATATAAGATACATATTTTACCTGAAGACAATTAATTAATGCACAACTAATGACGACCAAGTTACGCCTTTATCCTTATCCTTATTAATATTACAAACGCGTAAGTAACTTAAGTAGTAAGTTACTTACGCGGTTTTAGTATATTAAAACTGATGGTAGAAAAGGGATACTTTTTATCACGGATTAAAAACACTAGTAATAATGTAATAATAACAACCCATAACCGTCCCACTGCTGGGTTCGGACCTCCTACCATAGGGAATGGACAGTATACCTGCCACGCACTCACCGGTTATATCGATGTGTAGGTTTCATCAGGATGTCTACCTTCACCATTGTTAGCGGGTAGTTATTGTAATCATATGCACATTAGGTTGAAAAACTGCCTAAGAGGTACATAAATTCCGGTTAGATTCGAACTCGCGCTCTTTGAGTTAGGGACGCGTGTGCTAGCCATTACTCTACCACGAATTATATTTCAAACATAAACTTTTTAGAATTTTTATTATAATACAATTATTTTATTTTTTATTTTTTCTCTAGGAGTTCAGCAGACAGGCAGACGGCCCACTTGATGGAAACCGGCTACCATCGCCTATGGACATTTGCAATACCAAAGGTGCTACAAATGCGCTGCTGCTCTCTTAAGGGAGACTGCAACCTGGTCACTAATGCCGGAACACAACTCAAGGTTGTTATGGCGACATACTTAAGGCCAGGGGTGGTAGCCATCCAGTCGGACAAATGCCCTACCACCTGACATTTAGGTGTATTTTTATTAATTTCAAAATTTTGAAATAAATATTGTATAAAGAAATGAATACTAATTATTTATAAGTGTGATGGAAGCTAGTTTAAGATAGTGCCAAGTAATTTTTATGTTTTGTGTTTTAAATGAGTGTTATTCAAAGGGAAAGTCGAGGGTAATGATACGTATGGTTGTGGAATAATTTCGTGTAATATAATAGTAGCAATATTGTATAAATTACCTTCTAATTAGCCCTCTGGCCAGTTCCCAGAACGGCATCTTATGTGACTTAGTGCCACCCATGGTGATCATTAGGATGTCGCTGCCGCATGCCGAAGCCGCCAGTAATATTGGCAAACATAGTATAGGCCACCGGGACTCCTTCTGAAAAAACATTATTTCTTTCTTTAACCCTTTTATACTGTTAATTCTACAACATCATTCGGACTTTTTTTGGAGAATAATTGCAATATTTTATTTAAAGAATAAATTTTTACTTATAGACTAATGTTATTTTGTTAGTATAGTTTTATTTATTTCATAGTTTAGTTTATATATTTGATTAATTGTGTGTGACAACTTTCGTCATATTTTCATTTAATTTAAGTAACTATAGTTCAAAAGTTAATATACGTTGGAGTATGATATGTACTCCAATGACTCATTTATATATTAAAGAATTAATTACGAGAGATATAATATACACATAAACACAAAGTTCTTTGATTGTTGTTTTTTTTATATTTAATGCATTTTCCATTCTAGGTTTCATTATTTTTGTGTTATATAGACTGTATTTTTGGAGTTTTAAAGAAAGAACTAAATAAATCGACAGACAAGCACTCCTCAAACTAAGCAAGTTAGGCTTGTGTTATGGGTAATATTCAGCGGTGGATCCGAACCCAGACACCCAGACCATAGTAAATAACGGAGACACTTCGGTTTCCGAAATTTACCATACTAGGAATCGAATCCGGAGCCTCCGCGTTGCAGCGAGGTAAGCCGTCAAAGACTTAGCCCGCTCAACTAGAGGCCGTCTTTGTTCCTTCTTTTTCGTGCTAATCGAAAACGAACGAGGAAAAGCGTTTGAGAGTAAGGCCTCAATAGTGAGATGTTTGTTATTATAACCAATTATTGTGTTATACAAATATGTACATATATACATACACATATAAATATATCTTAAGTAACTATAGGTACAATGATATAGGGTTCCATAGAGGTGATATCGTCTACTGTTTTATTTAATTGGCTCCGAAACATAAAAAAGCAATTCATTTTTAGGATGTTATTTAATCAAACAATAAATTATCTTATATTATAAACTTGTATAATGAAGGAAACATATATACATATAATTAACTTAATGTCAGGCCACTCGGAAAGTATTGCGAAAAAGTTTTTAGTTATGACAGACTGGCCAGTTATAATCTATTTAAAAATATGATTATTTATAACTAAAAATAGGTACGTTCCATTTGTGAATACATAGTAATGTAAGTTGATAATTTTATCAAAATTTTCTATCTTTTCGCGTTACATTTCCCTCGTTATAATAAAACTTAAATTAATTGAAAATCCATTTACACCTGACTCTGGCTGAATGCACAAACCATGCCATGCCAATATTAAACAAAGAAGAAGGTACGTTCCAATTTCAAAATTTCCCTCCACATTGTTTGCCAATTAATTTAAATTATCACCTAGTGCACTTTCGGAGCGAGTATCGTATAACGACGAACTTCGCACATAACGATTTTCTGTCCTATGGTTCGGTTTTGTTGCATTTGTTTATTTATAAGAACTGTGATTGATGTATGGTGGATATTCCACATATAAGAACGAAGCGCTTTGCATCCAGCTTCATCATACGCACCGCAAAGGAATGGAACTTATTGCCGGAGTCTGTCTTCCCCGATACTTATAATCTGGGTGTCTTCAAGTCCCGTGTGAATAGGTACCTTCTAGGTAAGCGTACTACAACCTAGACCACATCTTTGCACCACATAGGGCAAGATTGTGATCAAACGCGGTCCTATACTCCAATAATTAAAAAAAACTGTGAATTACGTGTGTATTTTTGAAAAATTTGGTGATAATTCTTACGGCATTTTCGAATTCATATCCCAAAAATTCGTAACAATATATACTACGATTTTTTAATTACTTGGACTAAAATGACAGCTGCGATTGTTCTTTTCATGTTGCGCGTGGAGCATAGTTTTGTAACATGGCTCATTGATAAGTGACTGCTAGATTCAACTCACCACTGTGAGTTGAATCAAATGGAATTTGACTGAATTTTAATACAGCAATATGCTTCACCCTTGAAACATATAAAAAAAGTTCGATCACAGCTGTCATTTTGGGACAGGTAACTAAAAATCGGATCATGTTATGGTATCCAAGGGATGATGCAAGACTACAGAAACGTCCGCTAAAAAGATGGAAAGATGATCATCGCCTGACCCTGGGACCCTATTAGATAAGAGTACCGGCCAACAGACAGCAATGAAAGCAATTGGAGGAGGCCTATGTCAAGCGACACACGGAGCTAAGTGACATTTTATAAAGCATGAGACTAAACAAAGAGGAACTAGCTCGGAACAAAAGGCTAAATCATCATCATCAATAAAAAATAATTGTATAGTAATAGCTTATAATAAAATAACTGTTGAAATATTGACAATTAATTGGTTCCCACGGCTCTTAATGGTGTGTCTTGTTAACAATGCAAGCATGTATTGTTTCTTTATAGTAGTTTCTGAGATAATCAACTGTGACATACACCGAAGAGAGAATAATATAATTTTTCGGTGTTGGCAACCAAAAAGGTGTCGTGTCACCTGCAATGGGATTGATTGCAATTATTTTGCAAAATATCACGTACGGTGTGATAGTGGTTGCGCCGAGGAACACCTCCTTGTAAATTCTTCCTCCCCATCCTCGCCATCAAGAATAGAATATACGTTTAAATGAAGAATGCGCAAAACAAGAAAACGTTCAGACTGTCAGTGCTGTCACCGATATATAAATACGAAGCAAGATATTGTTGGAACACAAATAAATAGAAATAAACTTATAATTGCATTTAATGATAAAAACCATAACCCTACTGACAGTGTGAACCCCGTGGCACGAGCGCAGTGCGGCAGCGGACTGGTGGCGAGGTAAATCCTTTCTTACTTCTTCTTCCCGACCCTTTGCCTTCTCCCGGCCATCGCATCGCGCCCACAGGTAGCAAGCACCTTTGGTGCTATTAATTTTAATAGGTAGTAAAAAGTTTTTTACGGAATCCAGCTTGTTCACGTGGTTGGCTTTTGTCAAGAATTTTTTTTTTAGAAAGCCAACCACGTGAACAAGCTGGATTCCGTAAAGGTTTTTCAACCATCGACCACATCCATGTATTGACGCAAATAATAGAAAAGACAAGAGAATATGGAAAAACACTATACATGTATTTTAGGAAAGCTTTAGACTCCATAGAACACAAAGCTATTTGGGGGGCCCTTCTACAGCAAGGAGTAGGCTTAAAATATGTAGAACTGCTCTATAGTATATACTCTAAAAGCTGCGCCACAATAAAGCTAGATACGGAAGGTGAAGAATTTGCAATAAAGAAGGGAGTGAGACAGGGAGATCCTCTGTCACCAAAAATGTTCTCGGCAGTATTAGAAAAGATATTTCAAGAGATAACCTGGGACAATAAAGGTTTTAAGGTAGACGGTGAATATTTAAATCACTTAAGATTTGCGGACGATATTGTAATACTAGCGGAAAATAAAACACAGCTACAAGACATGATAATGGATGTAACAAGCGAAAGCAAAAAAGTTGGTCTGTATTTAAATGCAACAAAAACAAAAGTATTAACAAATGGTAAAAAAGAGAATATCGAAGTGGATAACGAAAAAATTTAATACGTCGAGGAATACATATACCTGGGACAATCCATTTCTTTTCAAGATAACACTGAAAAAGAAATAGATAGAAGAATAGCAACTACATGGAGAAAATATTGGAATTATAAGGAAATCATGAAAAATAAGGAGGTAGATATAGGGATTAAGCAAAAATTATATGATGTAGCAATTCTCCCGTGTTTAACATACGGGTGCCAAACATGGGCTCTTCGTAAGCAAGATGAAAACAAACTAGCTGTTCATCAGAGGAAAATGGAGCGAAGCATGCTAGGCGTGAAACTTATGGATAAAATTCCAAATAAAAGTATAAGAAGGAAAACAAAAGTATGTGACGTAGTAAAAAAGGTAAGAAGTCTTAAATGGAAATGGGCAGGACACGTTCACAGAATGAACACGGAAAAGTGGACCAGGAAAGTTTCAGAATGGATACCGAGAGCCGCTAAGAGGAAAAGAGGGAGACCAAATAAAAGATGGGAAGATATATTTAAGGAAAGATGCGGCCCACATTGGACAAGACTAGCAAGAAATAGGGATGAATGGAAAAAATTGGGGGAGGCCTACGCCGCTGAGGCGACTTCCGTCGATGAACAATAATGTATTATTTTATTTTTTTAGTAAAAGGACATAGATTTTATTAATTTGACATTTTAAAAAGAAAAAATAATTAAGTAACAATTTATGAATTTAATTATGTTTGTAATGTGACGGTAGAATAAAGGCTTTTTTTTATTGGTTTTTTTTTTTTAGTAAAAAGTTTAGTCTTAGCGTGATGATATATACCATATAGCCTTCCTCGATAAATGGGCTATTTAACACTGAAATAATTTTTCAAATCAGACCAGTAGTTTCTGAGATTAGCGCGTTCAAGCAAACAAATTCTTCAGCTTTTTATATTAGTATTTTAAAACCCCCCCGATTTTGAAATATTCTTCATTTGTGCTCCGCTCCTATTGATCTTAACGTGATGATATATAGCTTATAGCCTTCCTTGATAAATAACCTATCTAACACTGAAAGAATTTTTCAAATCAGACCAAGAGTTCTTGAGATTATCCTTGACGACTCTCTCTTACTTATAAAACAGATAATAGTAATAGTAGATATAATCCATTTAGTTATAAGTAAATCAATCTATTTATAGTATTTTATGTATGCACTTATTTGTGGATTACAGTCCAGATTTTTGTTTATATTTTAGTTTATTATGGTTTTTGTAATGAATGTAATTTGTTTTGTGCATCAATAAATTTTTTAAAAAAAGATTAGCGCGTTCAATCAAACAAACTCTTCAGCTTTATATAATATAATATAATATGAGATAAGATGACACTCTTCGTTGCCCCCTTCCCCCCTTAACGTGTGACGTAATATATGAATGGCCCCTAAGCATTTTCTGGTGAGAACCACTATAATATGATTTTGAAACGACATCTAAGACCTTAACCTACAGCTTAACCTGGTTATTCAATATTATGTCACTCTAGACGAATAACCAATGAATCGAAAGTCACATCTGAAATCTGTGTCAATCTATGGCAATAAAATTGAAGTGTCTCTATGCGATTGCAAAACAATTGGCAACATAGGTAAAAACTGCAATTTATAATAATGGGACTTCATCTGTGATAGTGTTTGTTACAGATATAGGCCGTTTCACGCAGATATGGCATTGGATTTAATGCGTAGGGAGCACTAGAATTGGGTCCTAGATTTTTATTTTGTCAGGGCAAGACATTTCGGGGATCGCTAGTTCTTTTATATAGATAGGTAAAATTTTGCTTTTTAAATTTTAAATACTAAGTTTTGGTGGCGGCTTAGCTCGCGTAAATGTAAGTTTTGTAAACAGACTGGAGTACAGACCGTTGGGTGTCCCACACGCCTTAAAAAGTCAAACTTAATTCTTAGCTCATAATATCCGTAATGCCAGCTATCAAAGTTGGAACTTACCATCAGAACAATTAATTATTGCCAATATAATTGTAGTTGCCATGACGATGTATTTGTTTATTGGAGCGCCGTCTTTTCCGCTATATTTATCTATTCCTCGAGAATAATTGTTTTTCTATACCGTAGCATTGTGTATACAAACTTTCATGACCATCTGTAGCGTAGTTAGGGCGTAAAAATGCTACAAACAAGTAAATACCCATTCGCATTTATAATATGAATTAGGATATAAATATCTTCCCTGTGAAGACGTGACTTTACACTAAGAAAAATTAGATTACTAATAAAACCACAAAAAATTAAAATTGGCCTGTATTGAGCAGTCCTATCTATTCATATGTATTTCGATATAAGAGAAGAAGACAAGAAGAAGATATAAGAATATATAGGTCTGGTCAAAAGCATTGACCACTTAATTTTATTGTGCGCCAGTGCTTATTATCAGTGTTGTCGTAATTTTTTATGGTTGTTGCCAATAAATTATGAACTATCATAAATAAGCATAGTCAGATGAACACTAATATAACAAGACACAAAACAGGCCCAAGGACAGCATACTGCTGTAAACGAACAACAACAATTCCAAGTTAGCAAAATAAACAAATAATTTCACATTCATAACAAGGTATGCAATAATTTTGCACGTGCGAACTTCGTAAATTTGTGTCTACAATGTACAACTTGGATGGCATTATGCGAGACGCAACAAGGCCTACGTCATTGTGACATACATAGGCTGATATATACTGTCATACGTTCATACTTGAAGATAGTGTAGACATCCTTTATAAACACAAGTAAAGGTTATTTCACATGTTTCTTGCACAGCAATTTAATTTTTTATTTATTTATAATTATTTACTGATACCATTCTTAGTCACCATAATGTATGTTTGTATTTCTAACTTTATTTGTTTGTAATGTCCCGTTGTACGTTGTCCTAGATGATTTAATTTGGACTAACTAAATAAAATAATTATTAAGTTGATGTACTGTATTGGTCTATTGAACCAAACTAACTAACGAGTAAAATACAAAAGAGGTTAATGTTATATATATATTATGTTTTTATATATATATACTAGCTGTCCCGGCAGACGTCGTCCTGCCCGGTAAAAAATAGGGGTTGATCGTAGAGGGTTGAAAATCTAGGGTTGTATGTATTTTTGTATGTTGTATCATAAAAAAATAGAAATTAAAAATTTTGTCTAAAAAATAAAAATAAAAATTTAGGGGTGGACTACCCCTAACATTTAGGAGGATGAAAAATAGATGCTGGCCGATTCTCATAGATACCGGATAAGCACAAAAAATTTCATGAGAATCGGTCAAGCCGTTTCGGAGGAGTATGGCAACGAGAACTGTGACACGAGAATTTTATATATTAGATATATATATATATATATATATATATATATATATATATATATATATATATATATATGTTACAAACAATAGTGTGTTTAAATAGAAGACAGCGCCATCTAGTTTTGTACTGACTACTGACTGGACTAAGTATGGCGCTATCTCCGACACTACAAAAAAAGTGAGAAATCGTTAGTTCTCTAACACTTTTTTAATGAAGTCAAAAAGTGGTGGTCTTAGATGAACAAAATAGGTCTCTCAGAATAAAAACCTGCTAAGGGAAACGATTTTGCAATAGGAAACCAATTGCGCTGCAACGCGTGACGATAATTTAGTATTGATTTCCAATTCATATATTACTAATAACTACACAGTCTCAAACCACGCCGTCATACATAAGTTTACTGTTTATAATTTATTTTTTCATTGGAGCTGGCGATAAATGCACTCCCAAAGTCGTAAAAACTGTCTCTAACGTATGTAAAAACCCTCTCAAACTTTTAAACTATAAAGTGGAAAATTCTGAAGAAAAAACAAGATGATAGAGTTTATGAAATATTTACATCGAAAATTGTTTCAAACAATATTTGGTAAGTACTTTTAAGGGTTTGTCATTTCTAGAGAACCCTTCGTTGTGTGATTGTCATTATCAATTGCCATGATATTATAACAGTGATGGTGGTATACATAATACATAGCGGGCTACCTTCATTTTAGTGATAAAAACATACATGCAATATAATATACAAATAATAGAAAACACTTAATGAAAACAAACATTACAAAAAAGTGTATATAAAAACCGCAATCTGGGTTTCGCACATTCGCGCCCAGCGCACATTCGCGCGAAGATATCGCAAGATATATTGCAAAACAGTGAAAGTCAAGTAACAGGACGATATGTCATAAAAAAAGATTCTTATCAAATACCCGTACAATCTTTTTGCACGCACAGAGTTGAGTTATGGATATTTCAGTTCTAGAGAACATGTGAGATATATATTTATTTATTTATGGAAAAAAACAACAGCGCATATTACAATAATACAAACAACCAAACAGTACTTAGAATGTAGGGCTAAAAACAGGTTTTTCTATAAAGTTAAATTACGAACTAACGAGCGAACTAAGTTTGTGTAATAATACAATAACTATGTACATAAGTTAATAAGTGAAAGAAATATATACATACAGAGATATCTAAATAAAATAAACTAATAAATACATTTAAAAATACACAATAATATTTAAATATGTATAAAAGTATTAATATTAATTAAACATATTACTCACATACATTTTTATTTTTATCTGATGTGGTTTCTGTTCCAACAATTAATTTGAGGATATTGAGGATATGTACAGTATAAATATAATTATGGAATACGATATCATTCATAATAGCTGAATCCATGAAAGAAGAAGGATTTTTTTTACTGAGATCTCCTGCAAAATCCTACATGTTTATTATTTTACGTAGGGCGATCATTATACAGAGAGAATGAGGTACAAATATTTTGGCACCGAAAAATGTTAATACTGGCTGGTTTAATTGCAATATTGAATACATTTTAATTTCTTTGTTTTTTAGAAGGTTTTATTTAACTTGCAATGGATGTAACTATCTATGTATGTATGTTCGGGTGGAATATTGCAAGTTAATTTTGACCGATTTCCCGGTTTCTGAGGTGAAATTTTGCACGCATATGTATATAGCGTGACAATGCAATAATATGCTACTATGATATGAAACTGATCTGATGATGGAGTCGGAAGGTGGCCATAGGAACTCCTATACTAAACAAGATAGACCGGCCGTGTTTGGGCTCGCTTTACTTGTCTTGCTCTTGTCTTGTTGTGTTGTCTCACTCTGCTGCTAAATTATATCCAGGATCTCAAAAGCTTGTGTTTAAAAAATCTTTTTAAAATACAAGTTTTTAAAAATAGAACTTTTGTTTGCAGTCTGTCATAGCATATTGTCAAAAATAGAAAATATTAGATTGTGCGCACTTATTAAGAATCTGTGCTTGGATATGTTACTATAGAATGAGTTCATCAAGACTTACAGGATAGTTTAGAAGCAGATACTCCACCGTTTTCTACAGTTGCACGTTGGTGCACCAAATTTAAACGTGGAAGAACATCCACCAACAACGATCCTTGCTTGGGCCGCCTCACTACGGTAGCGACCGAAGAAATTGTCAAGACATGAAAACATTGTTTTGGCATCTGCCAAACATGATGGTCGCATCGTGTAATGATATTTTTTATAGTCGAAAAAACAAGTATATCGACAAGAAGTGTGCATAGCATTTCACATAAACGTTTGGGGATGGCAGCTGATGACTTTTTTTATTGCTGGAGTACAGGAGACAGGCTGGCCCAGCTGTGATGGAAAGCGATTACCGTCGCCTATGAACATTTCCAAAGTCGTGGTAGAGTAATAGTTAGCGCACGCGCCCCTAAAGCGAAGGGCGCGGGTCCGATCCTGACCGGAACCCATGCACCTCTTAGTCAGTTTTCTGATGTATTGTGCATATTGTTACAATTACCACGTGCTAAAAACGGTGAAGGAAAACATCGTGATGCAACCTGCACATCGAGATAACCGATGTGTCAAACCTGCCAAGCCGCCTTGGACAAGCGTGGCGGGTATACTCTCCGTTTTCCCCCTATAATGGGAGACCCGAGCCCAGCAGTGGGACATTTATGGGCTGATCTTATATGAACATTTCCAACACTAACGGCGCCACCAATGTGCTGCCAGACTCGTAGATAAGATTGGAACCTGGCCACTAATACCAAAAACACAACTCAAGGTTGTTATACCCTACCACCTGGCTGTAGGTTGTTTTGTCGCCTCTTACGACTAGCCGCCCGGATGGTGGAATTAGTGTTATTTCTCAATTCCTGCATGGATAAAAATATGATGATATGAAATATGTTACCAACAGACACCAATCTTGGACTCCAAGCTTTAAAGTTTATCGTCGAACATTCGTTAAACTTTCAGTATAATGTGAATTGGTTTCATTAAAAATATATTTTAAAAATTACACACACTACACTATAAAAAAGAAACCTAAAATTAAATAATAGAGCTAAATAAAGAAGAGGGCATAAATAGATTTAAAATATTTGTCCCACTGTCACTTACCGGGAACGTTCCTAAAAGGCTGGTGGCGTTACCACGTTGAATAGCAATGCTTAACCTTTGAGCAAAATACACGAAAACCTTTTGGTCGCGATCTACTAAACGTTCAGCGACATTAAAAAATATATGAACAATGTAACTGAGAATACGTCTGAAGGCTGCTACTTCCAAAAGACAAACAAAAATGACAGATTTTTATAATTGATACATTTTGTTTCCATGCTTAATACGTGTAAACGTGCTTGTATTTTTGTTTATTACATTTTTATGATTATCTCTAATTTTTTTTTATTGAAACGCATTTATAATGTTTACATAACACGTTATTTTATTTAATAATCGCACCTCTGTAATTGAAATAACCTATATTCTGACCTATATTAATGGAACACTCTGTAAAAGAGATAGATATTTATTTATACCTGGATATCTGAGATACTGGGTTAGTGGAATACCTCTATAAGTGAAACCACATTGCAGGTCTCTTGATGTCTCGCTTAACCAGGTTTCACTGTATTTAGTACTTGCTGATAGTGCTATGAGACGTGCCTAAATTATATAACGGCTTGCTATAATAATATAAGTATATACATAAATGTATAAAGTTCAAATTTAAACAATTCAAACTTCACAGTAGAAACCTGTTATGCTACTATTACTGAGAACCATCTATCATTTAAACTAAATATTTGAAGTAGGTAAATTGTAAATTTAATGGAATATTTGCTTAAACTATTAGCTTGAGTATGTTTACTTAGATATTTAACAGTTCTGAAAAAAAAGTTCGTCGAACCTTATCCTTAAAATTAAGGTTTGGTGAGCATATAGTAAAAGAAAACATTTGTATAAAACTAATTCTGTACATTGTATTTTTTTTGTGATCTGACCTGGTATAGCCGTAGTGGAGTCATCATCGTGATTTTAGCTATTAGGCCGGTTCAATCAGTGTAATACCACGCTCTCATAGAATATTGGCGTGAAACAGATGACCTAAGCTTACCATGTTTCCTACGATGAGTAAGAGTTCTGATGGGCTACTTCCGCCTATCCATCGCTCCTACATATACCATTGTAAAGGCTGGCATCGTATTGACCTCACACCTGATGTTGCAAACTCCTGTAAGTGTTTTCCAGCTCTTCAATAAAAAAAAAGTCCTTTATTAATTCCATTCGTTTAAAAATATTCGCGATTTAATTTCCTTTTTATTTCTCATTTTCTGATAGTACGGTTAGAGTTTCCTGGTCACAAGGATGATAATAGCACTTTTAGACCCTGGGAAGCGATCACTGCTGTCGAAAATTTCGAAAACTATGTGACTCATGTCTCAATTTTTTTTACAGCCACTGTTTAATTCCGACATCAATTGTAATAAAAAAAAATCAACTATATTGTTACATCATTTTATACATAAATTACTTTTCAATAAATTGTCATTTAATTTACATTTGTTTGAGCTACATGTTTACTATCACCAGCGACAAAAAAAATAAGGGCTGGTAGAAAGTAAATAAAATACTTGACATTTTATATGTGACGTACCTAATGACGTTTCATCAGATTTAGATATTGATTTAACACCTGATATTATTACAGAAGTAGTTGTTTGTTCTAATCAGTTTTTATTTACTTTCCTCATATTCAAAATTCAAAGCAAATTGTTAAAATCAGGTGAAAGAGCTATTTAGGCACTCGAACTAATATTCTAACTATAATCGAGCACCCTCGCTACGCTGGTGCACTAAGCTATCTCATGCTTTATGTCACTTTCGCCTCTGGTGAAACAATTTGCTATTTCCTTACATAAAATTAAAAGAGAAACATCCGAATTATTTATTACACTACAATAATTAGGTATTCATCCCGCATTCGATGCACGTACGTGATCAATGGTGGTCTTGCCGTAACAGGAGAATCTTAACGACAGCCATACAATTGCAGTGAGTCGCACATTCATACTCTTTGGGACTTAATTAGTTTGTTTACTTGCTTTATTACGATTGTCTACAACGTAAAGGGTTTACAGTTGACTATTTGTATGAAAATTTCTGTCGTTTACTAAATAGATTGTTCTTTGTTTGGGTATCGCGTGTTTCACATGTTGGCTGTTTGTTCTTATTTGCATATTTTGTTCGCCATACAGGCAGACCTGTATGTCACAGTCAATATACTTAAAGATTATTAGTACTATTATCAAATAAAATGTTTACTTAATGGTGTAGTGAAATATATGAAAAACAACACAGGATATATAATAGTAGATTGTTACACGAAAGTTCAAAATGAGCTATTTAGATATGAGAACATTTGGCGCACGAGCGTAGAGTGGGCGCTACTAGTTCGAGTGCCTAAATTGGTCTTTTACCAGGTGCTAACACTCTGCTTTTTATTTCGAATATGAGTTAATATAAAGAAAAAAGAAGAGATAAGATAATATAAATAAAAATGGTTTCGTTAAACAATCAACTACTTCTGTAATGAAATCAGGCGTTAAATTCATCTAAAAATGAATTTAACGCCTAATAAAATCTGGTGAACTCATTTAATACGCCACATGTGAAACGTTAAGTAATTTTATTTCTTTGGCATTCTATCAGGCAATGTTTTGTTGTCACTGAAAGTGGAGAATATTTAGCTCAAAATGTACATTTAATAATAATTTGCGAACAGTTATTTATTAGTATAAAATGATTTTACAAAATTGTTGTCATATTTAATTACAATTTATGCCGCGATTAGTACAGTACAGTTTTACAGTACCTGTAAAAACGTTGGGACATGAGTCGCATGTATTATCTGTAGTTCGTTTAGTATTTTTAAATTTTTAACAACGAGGTAAATCAGTAAGCAAGTTATTTATTTAGGTTTATGGCTTGACAGCTGGGCCTTTAAGGCAAATCTTAGTTTACAATATAGTTTCTTCATTTTCTTAAGCCTATGTGTAGCACAGCTGAACGGTAGGTAATCAACTAGTGCCAACGGAGTTCATGTGACAACTCAAAAGGCCACATTTGACTACACAGTTCACATTTCTCACGAAACACATAATTACTACTCAAAAACTATCAATATCCTACAACTACTATTCGTTTTAGAGTAAGTTTACACATTTTTAGAAAATTTAACTGCACAGCACGACATCTCTTTTGAGTTCCCGCCAAAAACTCCAGCGAGGTAAATCGTTTTCCAAGCACAAATAGTGCTGTTTTCATTCCTGTGATCAGGTAACACCAAGCGTGCTTTCAGAATATGAATACTGAAAGATTATAACGACGTTTAGTGTCTATCAAGAAGCTTTTGAAGTAATGTCGTATGAAGGAATATTTTCGGTCATTTTTATGTTCTTAAACTTTGAAGTAGATACAGACTGTACAAGCTCTTCCAGACTATAGTGCCCTACATTATGCGTAGTTACACACTTAGATTACTTTTTATTATATGTACAACAAAAAATCGAAGTTTAAACATTTGATTTGAAATTAATTGCCAATATTTGAGTAAGTAGGTAACATCTATACGAGGTCTTATAATGACAGTTAAAAATAATCGGTTTGAAAATTCGTCTTATAGGCTCAGTAATGGTTCAATGGATCATAATAGAGATAAGTTGCAGTAAAAAAAATTGTATGTATGTCTTTATTATAAGTATAATAATATTTTTTTAGTTTTTTTATGTCTGTCTTATTGAATATTCACTATTTGCTACAATTCCATTAATTCTTCAAAAGTAATTCTGTAATATACTTCTGTATTAAACTTATAAAAAAAGAACTTGAGATATAAATATAATAAGAAATATAAAGAAAACCATTGTTAAGCTAAACGTGTTGCTGGGGAGTTTCTTGCCACTTCACCTTAACAGCAATAACACGTTGCGAGGACATAAACTAGGAAGTAAAATTAAATTTTAATAAAAGTATTCTCCAGTGGAACTTATTTCGAATAAAAACTTTTGAATTTGAATAATGAATATTTTAGATAGTAACCTCTGAATTTTATATTAAATGATCTTATATGTTTCAATTCGATATCTTTCACACTTGAAAAGAGATGAATATATAATATTTTCTTAAGATTTCGCGACTTGTATACATAATGAAACTACGTTTTAACGGTTTTAAGCGCGGTAATTTATTTGATTTTGGTTTATCCGACGTTTCGGCCTCCTTTCAGTGGCCGTGGTCATTATTTCAATTACCGCGCTTAAAATCGTTAAAACGTTGTTTTATTATGAATATATAAGATTTAATTTATCGTGCAAACGTAATCGCTGCTAGCAAGTATTTATTTTTATCTTTATTAAGCCATTATAAATCAAGGATAAAATGGGTGCCATTTTACACAATGAAATAATCCAACTGGCCTATAATAGAAAAAATAAAGGAGGCTCCACCGACAAAGATACAGCTCTTAAATGATATTTAATTGTGAAATAAACAATTTTTTACGCGCCTTATTAGTGGTGTAAACTAATTAGTTGAACTAAATAGCATTTTATACCACAAAGCAAGGCAATTTGTCACCAAGCGATTACAAAGTAAAGGCAAGCTTGTAAACCTAAATCTAGTTCAAGGAAAGCCCTTTGACTTGGATGTTAACAAATTAAGTCTTCAAGAAATTAACTTAGGAATAATCGAAACGACAATAATATAGTGCTTATAAAATAAAGCTACATATCCACTAAAAGAAATAGGAATAGTAGAATGTTCCACAAGAGATGATAAAAAATTACTAAGCCACGGGATGATTTGGCGAACGATCTTAGCTAGGGTACCAATAGTTCGGGTGCTTAAATAGATCTTTCACACGAGGTAAACACTCTTTTTATTTCAATATGAGGAAAGTAAATAAAAAACCGAATAGTAATTGTTTGCGATTAACGCAACTACTTCAATCCATAAAACCTCATTACATCAACACATTACCTATATTATTAAAAATCACTCATGTCACTCGCCTTACATACGTCTAAACATCAACAAATATTAATTGGTATTAAAACTAAAACTACATATGAAACTTGTAAAACCACAAATATATATATATAAATTCGAAGCAGATTTTTCAATTTAATATATCATCAGAACATTTGGCCCTAATCGACCCGGATTAAACCAGCATCTATAGATTATTATATTTCTGAAAAATTCAATATCCAAAATGTCTATTTCGCAATTAAAATCAAAACGTACTACAATAAAAGGAAAACTGACTCGACTTCACAACTATATACTTCAAGAAAGCTACGATACATCACAAATTCAAAACAGATACCACGATTTGGAAAAAATATTCGACCAATACGATAAAATTCAAACATCAATAGAAGAAGTAGAAGACGACGAACAGGCACATCAGCAAGAACGGCAAGCAGTCGAAGAAACATATTACGCAAGCAGGGCAGCTTATGGCAATATCCTTGACTCCCAGGCGGCTACGCAACCGTGCATAGCCCACTACAACAGAGATAGCGTACACCACATCAAATTACCACAACTGGAACTTCAAACATTCGACGGCAAGCTGACGGAATGGCCTAGCTTTAAAAATGTATTCATGTTTACTATTGACGACGCCAACATCCCGACAATACAAAAGTTAGTCTACCTTAAATCATCACTAAAAGGTGAAGCAGCTGCATTGGTAAGCTCCCTTCTTATCACTCCAGAGAACTATACCAAAGCTTTAAACATATTATCAAACAGGTATAGGTAGAGAAACGTATCAAACAGGTAGAGAACAAAGTATTTATTATAAACCATCATTTAAAAACGTGTCTAGATTATCAGCAAATAACTCGCAACAACCTCAAGGATTTTCTTATGACCATACAACAGAGTTTAGATTCACTCAACGCACTAGATATCAACACAGACAACTGGGATGTCCTCTTGGTTTACCTTATCACTCAAAAACTGGACAATTCACTCAGAGCTGCATGGGAACTAGGCCGGAAGGAAACTTCTCTGCCTACATTTAACGAATTGATGCAGTTTCTTAACATGAGAATGACAGCCTTTGATTTAATCAATGATAGAAACTCCGATTACAAGATTTCAGCTTACAAACCAAAGGTAACAAACACAGCAACCGTAATTCAAAATAATAACATATGTATATTATGCAAAGAAAACCACTTAATATATAAATGCCCAGAATTTTTAAAAATGTCTCTTATACAACGGAACCAGTACGTAAAACATAATCATCTCTGTTTCAATTGCCTCAAACATTATAAAGTCAACCACAAGTGTTCAAAGCATAAATGTGTTACATGTCGCCTTCGTCATCATTCAATACTGCATATGGATCATTTACCAAGGAAAGCCAATGAATTTCATGCTTTTTCATCCAATATTTACAATGACAATGTTAAACAATTGCCATCAACGAGTAATGCACCTCTAACATCTAAAGCCGTATATACGCATTCAAATTCAATCTTAAACCAACAGCCATACAAAAATGAGGAAACATCATCTGTTGTTCATACAACAGTGACTGAATTAACTAATGAGAACCAAATTTTATTATCCACAGCTCTAATACGAATTCAGGATGCAACTGGTCAGTGGCATACTGCTCGAGCTCTCTTGGATTCTGGCAGCGAGGCCAACCTAATCACTAATAGGTTAGCGCTCAAATTAAAACACAAATTAGACAGTAACCAATGTTCAATCAAAGGTATAGGATCTTCTTCACGTCTCACAAACAATACAGTTTCTACAGTCATATCGTCACGAACAAGCAATTTTAAATCAAACATCACCTGCCAAGTTATAGATAAGATCTCAGTCAACTTACCTCACGCTTACATACAAACTAAAAATTGGAACATACCCATTCAAACTCACTCACTTGCAGATCCTTCGTTTAATATTCCTAGTGAAATTGATATACTCATAGGCGCTGAATTATTTTATAACATTATTACACAAGGCCACCTGAGAATAGGTCATAACTTACCACTACTAATTAACTCGGTATTTGGCTGGATCATCTCAGGTACTGTATTCCAAAATCATCAATATATAAATAACACAGCTCATACTACTTTGGTCAATTTCAATTATCGAGCGCAATAAGGAGCTACAACTTACATAAGAATAAATCTACACTTTAATAGTAATGAAATCGGGTGTTACATCCATATGTAAATCTGACGAACTCATATTATACAAAACCCGTCAAGTTATTTTTTTTCTGTGACATCCTACCTGCAGTATTATTATTATCAATGATAATAAGATTTTTTTAAAGGTTTTTAAATACAAGCTTTTGAGATCCTGGATATCATGTAGCAGCAGAGTGCTAACCAAAAACTAAAACGAGCCCAAACACGATGGGTTTATCTTGTTTAGTACAGGAGTTCCTATAACCACCTTCCGACTCCATCATCAAATCAGCTACATGATACGATATTATTGCATTGTCACGCGATATACATATGCGTGCAAAATTTCAGCTCATTCGCAAACCGGGAAGTTGGTCAAATTTAACTTGCAAGACTCCACCCGAACTTACATACGTCCATTGCAAGTTAAATAAAAGCTTGTAAAAAATTCTAAACAGTTGATATCTAGTTTAAAATGTAATTTAATTAAATGAATAAATTGTAAATTAAATTGTATTAGGTCATGTTACTAAAATTGTTGATATTTTATATTAACGACGACTCAACACCATCTCCACACCACTGTTGGAATGATAAGTGTACCCTCCTTATCACTCATGGCTCTTGTTAGCAGATAGGCAGACGGCACACCTGATAGACAGCGGTTACCATTGCCTATGGACATTTGTAACCCAAATCACCAACGGCGCTATTACTCTCTTCAATGAGACTGGAGACTGGTTACTATGCCGGAACACAACTTAATGTTGTTATGGCGATATACTCTAGAACAGTGGTTCCCAAACTTATTTTGTATACTGCCCACTTTGAGAATAAATTCTTTCCATTGTTTCACCTACTTAAAAAACACTATAATGTCAAATAAAATTAATTGATTATTAAGAGCTACATTAGCGGACGTTCAACATTCATTCTAAACGAGACGTACCCGCAAGAGTTAACTTGAGACCCTAGCGCAGTACGTAGTATTACAACAGCGCTGAGGTCTCAAGTTATCTCTTATGGACTACACCTACCAATGCCCATTTTTTTCTGGGTCTCTTACTGCTTTAGGCCTGCAGCGCCCACAAGGGGGCGTTATCGCCCACTTTGGGAACCACTGCTCTAGAACAAAAGTGGTATCCATTCAGATGGGTAAACAACCTTCCACCTGGCTGTGGGTTGTTTTGTCGCCACTTACGACAGGCCGCCCGGCCGCATAAAATTGTATTCTTTCTCCGTTCCTGGACGGAGAGATTCCACGCACCCTAAACCTTTGCATTTCAGTGAACTAGGCGACCAAAATCTTAGACCACTATACCAAGAAGATCTTCAATCAATCAATTTTAATTCATGAATGTCAGCAATCTTTAATGGGGAATATGCATGTTTTTTTATTGTATTTCTAAATAATTGTTTATATCGTTGTATCATTATCAAAAATGAAATAGTAATGAAAATGTCAATATTTTTTTAATATTTGGAATATTTTACACCACTATTTTCGCGGGATTTTGATGACATTTTTGATGTCATAGTTTGTTCTCAGTGTATGTTTACTGTTCGTCTTTCTCAGTGTTTTCAATTTAAACAAAACAATTTAAACTAGATTTAATAGATAGAGACCATGGAAAAAGATAAAACCTAACTTATAGAAGCTAAATTATGATAAACATAATCACAAAACTAATATCACTATGCAGTAAGTTAGTCTTTGATGACAATCTGTAAAATTTCAAAATAAAAAGTGACGTAACGTTTTATTTGATCAATAGCGTTGCGATTTGCGATTTTAAATACGATACCGTACATTTGTAACGCTTTTTATTAATCAGTATTTATGAATAAAGAAACTGGTGGATGAGCCCAATATAATAGGCGAGAGCAATGCACATCGCTTGCGATGGCTTGGCCATCTACCTACATAGAATGGGGGAGGATGGCGCTGTGAAAAGAGCCTATATAGGCAGACCAACGGGACGAGACGACCAGTTGGTAGGCCTAGATAACGCTAAAGGGACGTAATGGAGGCTGATCTGCGCGAGCTTCATGCCGATAACTGACAGGAGACAGCGCTGAACAGGAAGGAGTAGAGCATTCTCATTTCGGAGGCCAGAACTCATTTTGGGTCGGTGAGCTGCAGCAGTTAGTAAGTTAAATGAATAACGACATTGTCAAAAAATTAACTCGTATTTGAATTAAATGCATATTCCCCATTGCAGAAGAGAACAATCAAGTTGCCATAAAGACTATAATCCAAAGAAATCAATAGCCTATAATATCTCTAATTTACATATAAGGCAAACTTAAGTATTTTATGGAGTTGTTTCCCTTGAGTCGAATTTTGCAGACAAGGCTGCGTAAGTAAGTTATTTTTTTTATTTAAATGACTAAAGTATTTTGCAATTCCCCAACTTACGAAGAACTTTAAGTTTTACTCACGCCTTTTGTGTTGAGGGAAAACATAAAGGTTCTAGTTAAAAGATCCTGAAGTTGACTTGAAGAGTACTTCAAGACGATCTACTTTAAAGTTTTGACATGAAATAATATTACTTTTGTTTTAGTAGTTTTAAAATATAGTGAGGCAGCTTTGAATTGTTACTTGTTGCGGGACTTGAATTAAAATGTCGTTGCAATTATTATAGTTTATTAGAACGATACAAACACATGTAACACAGGTACAAATATAACTGAACACAACAAATCCAAACGTAAAGAAGGTTGTAATTCTATAAAACACGCAAAGTCCGTCACTAATAGATTACCGAATGTACACACGTCTCGCCTTGATCATGCCATCGCTTTATACTGCACAAATGCAATGTGCCCGTATCGTAGTCGAATCCGCCACATCTGGCGAATGACTCGGCCGCAAACGGCCATAAAGGTGTACAATAAAATAATGGGCTGTTTTTTTAGAAACTTATGCCAATCAAAAAGTAAATGATCACAAAAGAATTACAATTAGTTTAAATGCCGATAGGTAATAAAAGTGTGTTGTTTCAGTGATGCTGGTGGATTTTGTATTTGTCGGAACCTGAGTTATAACAGTATGTATTATATAATTTACTTATTAACTACTCTTTGTACACAATTAAAACTGTACTAATTCGTAAGTTTTCTGCAATGGTGTAAATAAATGTGTTAGCTATCTGTCTATCTATAATTTAGCTCTTCTTTTTAACTATGATTTTGCATTATTTACTAACGGGCCAAGTAGACTTTGCCAAATCAACTTGGCCGGGTCCAATTGTGAATTTAAACCCTTTAGAGATCCGCTCAAAAACGCTACATTTTTCAAATTTTGCCACTTTACCCATAGGAGACGGTGACTTACGCTCATTATTCTACTTATAGTCTTTAAACAATAAATTATAGCTAAAATACAATATATTTATATTTTAACTAGCTTCTGCGACGTCCGCGTGGAATAGTTATAAAACCCCTCCGATTTTGAGATATTCTTTATTTGTGCTCCGCTCCTATTGCTCTTAGCGTGATGATATCTAGCCTATAGCCTTCCTCGATAAACGGGCTATCTAACACTGAAATAATTTTTCAAATCAGACCAGTAGTTCCTGAGATTAGCGCGTTCAATCAAACAAACTCTTCAGCTTTATATATGGGTACAAGATTGAATAAAAATTATATTTATATTTAACGTTAATTTAAATTTAATTTAATTAGGATTTATCGAATATAATATTTAAGAAGACCGCTCTTTTATACTTTGCTTGAGAACTTATTAAATGTGCAAAGTACCTGATTATAAAAAAATGTTTTCTATAAACAACGTATATTCCGAACAAAATTGTTTACTTTTAATTTAGATATCTTTCCTGCTATTATAATATTGTTACGAGCTACATGACTCGAATTAAAATGTCGTTGGAATTACTATAGAGTTTATTAGAACTATACGAAACGCGTATAAAACAGGTACAAATATAACTGGACCCAACCATTATAAATTGCCCAATTCAATAACATGCGCAAAATCCGTCACTTTATTGCTTATTGAATGTACGTCTTGCTCGTATCGTAATTGTCGCTTGACTATCTCACCCCTCCGTTCGGGCATTCCTTTTATTCTGTACAAATACAATATGTCTCGACGCAAAACAATAACAACGAGAATTAGTTCGATACACCTGCCTAATGACTGCCATAAAACAAGTACAATAACAATAGAATGTTTTTCTTAATTGCAATTTTTAAACACAAAGTAAACAAATGAAGTCCAAATTCGGGAAAGGTAATAACCCAGGTTTATGGCAGGCAAATGTGTATTCACTTTATGTCGGCATGTAACAATATATTATTGTATTATCTAAATATACAATTACGCAAAGACCTCCAGAGTGAAATCATTTTACTAAACAGGCTTATATTAATGAAAATTACCTCACACTTGCAGAGGGTCAACGGCCCCTTTTAACTAAACATTATGTTATTATGCGTTGAGTAAGATATTGTTGAATAGATTTACATCGATAGGAATTTAGCAATATGCTCAATAATAGCAAAGCAATTGCAATAACATAATTGGCAAACCAGCTCCATTTAAGTATTACATTCATGAAACACTTCAAACATGAGATATACATACATACATAACTTCACGCCAGGTCCCTTGCGGGGTAGGCTCGAACAACAGAGCGCTATACAGGCTTATTATTACACACCTCACTTGCTTCTTTGACATTCATTGCTCTTGTCATGCACGCTCGTCTGTTCTTAAGGCTCCTGACATCCACTTTTGCATTGTATATCTGTTACTTGTGCAGGTTTATTAATAGCTTCTCTAAATTTATCTTATTTTTAGTTATTATTAATGATAGCTGCTAGCCCCCCAAATAAATAAAATAAATAAAAATAAAATATCTGTTTAGTCATTCTTTCACATGGGATATATATATATATATACTAGCTGTCCCGGCAGACGTCGTCCTGCCCGGTAAAAAATAGGGGTTGATCGTAGAGGGTTGAAAATTTAGGGTTGTATGTATCTTTTAATGCTGTATCATAAAAACAAGAAATTAAAAATTATGTCTAAAAAATAAATAAAAATTTAGGGGTGGACTACCCCTAACATTTAGGGGGATGAAAAATAGATGTTGGCCGATTCTCAGACCTACCCAATATGCATACAAAATTTCATGAGAATCGGTCAAGCCGTTTCGGAGGAGTATGGCAACGAAAACTGTGACACGAGAATTTTATATATTAGAGAAGAAGAAGATATATATATATATACTTTATTGCACACCAAAATATACAATTACAAAAACAACCAAACCATATTGACAATATATAATAAGTGGCCTTCTCCCTCAAAGCGATCTCTACCAAGAAACCTAAATCAAAGAAATTTTAATCAGGCGGTGTAGGTGGTGAAGGAAAAAGGCAATAGATACATAAATTCACAAACTAATTTCAGAATTAAATATACGAAAACATACATTTTGTTTTTATTTTAGGTTTTTAATTGTCAATTGAAACTAAAATACATTATGTAGCAGATCACTGCCTACGGGAGCGTGCCCAGAAGGCTGGCCGCATTGCCGCGCTTTATGGCAATACTTATTTGTTATGCACAATATGAACCAGCCTTCTGATCACGTGTAGTTTCAAAGAGTTTCTTACATATGTCTTTAAACTAATTCTTTGCCGACGGACCCCACGGGCCTAATGTTTCAAAACCAAACGGCACAAATATGCAAACCCTTCCTAAGGCTCCATATTTGCGCCGTTTGACGTCTTCAGTTGAAGCGGCGTTGCCTAGCCCCTGACTCGGTCATTGGAAGATGTGAGAGGCCAGTGTG
Source organism: Dendrolimus punctatus (assembly GCA_012273795.1). Classification (NCBI taxonomy): domain Eukaryota; kingdom Metazoa; phylum Arthropoda; class Insecta; order Lepidoptera; family Lasiocampidae; genus Dendrolimus; species Dendrolimus punctatus. The sequence goes on along the minus strand of CM022542.1, from coordinate 14,558,709 downwards.
TCAACAGAGATCGCATCCCACACTAGCGGCCACCCCATGTACATATACATAACTTACTATAATAAATGAATACATACATACATGAGTTCTTTCATAGACATGAAAAGATCTAAGATATAGTTAGAAGAAAGAAAAATAGTAAAGTACGTCATTTTACGAACTCTTTTGGCGTTGTAGAGCTATGCTGAAACCATCAATTTGATGTTGATGTGAAGAACTGTAGTTCTTAGAGCCGACTGAATTGGTCTGATACAACACTCTCGCAGAATATCGTCATGAGACGGCTAGTTTCGAACTAATCGTGTTTCCCCATTTCCCGTGATTTCTCTCTCGCTGGTTTCCATGTTACCTATCGTATCCCTTATTCCATTCCTCCTATCTGATATCTCCTATCTATTCAATTGCCATTCTAAAGGCTGGCAATGCGTTGGCTGCACCTCTGGTGTTGCAAAAGATCGAAAGTTGGGTGTAAACGAAACAACTTTGCGTTGGTATTTACGGAACAATAATTTACGAAAAAATATCATAAATGTTCATGATATAAGGTAGAACGTCGTTTTAACGTAATTTTTATAGTTAATTAAGGTAATAAAAAAATTAACCAATCACCTGCAAGTTATTGAAATGAAGCCATTTTACAGGGAACAGGGTAGGGAGAAAAGGAACTAGGGCATCGAAACTCTCACTTATCGGACGAAACACGATCAACTCGAGAGCGTCACACCGATCATGTCGGCCCGAAGAGCTAAAATCGTGAAAATGATTCATCACGATTTTACTGTGTCAAAGATTCGAAAAGACATAATAAAAGTTCGATTGAAAGTTTTAATACAGTATTTTTAATTAACTAGCTGTTGCCCGCGACTCAGCTGCGTAGGACTTTTTTCGTGGATTAATTTTAGAAGGCTATAGTTACACCTTACAACATTATTTATCTGCCAATGAACGTCCCGTGAAAATCAGTCCAGCTATTTCAAAGATTATACGGAACAAACAGACGCACAGAGAAAATTTTAAAATTTGATTTTTTGATATAAGCACCGTATAAACATTCATGTGCATTTAGTAAAAAGCTGTCATTTTACATTACAAACACACACTTCAATATTATTCATTCATAAAACTTACTACTGGTGACACCAACTTTGATAGCAGTGTTTAGGAGTTCTTTCCCGGATGATCGTCATTAACCTAATTTTCTTCCTCCATGCCATAAGCAAAGAATATTGAGAAGTCTTATTTTTCTAATGATGGAGTATGTTGTAATTACCAGTTTTTCCTTTCTAATTAAAGTATTTCAAAAGTTACCTTGAAAATAAAATCATAGACAACAAAAGCATTTAATGTAAGTGTTAATTTGTCAAGCTTCTCTTTTGTGAGCTTTACAATGGAAGTCATTTAATTCCATCACAACTTGACCTTTCTCGTGAATGCGTGTTTTCTCCTCATTAGCTTATAAAGTCTGTAAAGTCGTTACTTCACTTAAATCAAAAGTGTGTTTGATTGTCCTCGCATTTGTGCTGTTTACTTTAACTTATATTTACAAATTACATTACATTCATAATTTTTATCGTTAAGGATTCAGTCATGTATTTCATAAGTGTAACGTTCATTACGAATAAAATAAAAATGGTATATTTCTTTATTAGAAATAAAGAAAATAAAACTAACATAAAAAATACTGTAAAGACCTGAACGCCGACAAAAGACAAATTCACCCTCATACCTGTAGTATTTTATTACCTTTTCGGCATTTGGACTTTTGTTTACTTTGTGATTAAAAAATCAGCCCATTCTGTATTGTAATCTTTTATGGTAGTCATTAGCCAGTGCGTGATTCTAAGAAATTGAGTCCACGAGGCCGAGCAGACATGTTGTATTTGTGCAGTATAAAGCAATACCATAATTGAGAGATCATCAGTCAAGCGATAACCACGAGAGGAGCAAGACTAGTGTACATTCAGTAATCTATTAAGTGACGGATTTTGCGCGTATTATTGAATCGTTCATTAAGTTTGAATTGGTTGCGTTCAGTTATATTTGTAACTGTGTTACACGTTTTTGTATAGTTCTAATAAACTCTATAGTAATTCCAACGGAATTTTAATTCAAGTCCCGCAACAATACAATTAAAAACTAAAAATAAACTACAAGTAATTATAGACTGTGCAACAAATCGCTGCCAGATGTGATCGTGCTCAGAAGGTTGGCTGTATTGCTTTTTTATTTAGGTCAACAGGTGAAGTAATATTTGATGTCAGTCGTTAAAAATGTTACTTTGGAACTAGAAATTGAAATTATGAGAAAAAGTTGACAGTCTAGTAAATTGAGCCATTTTTTATCATTTTACAAAGCGCCGTAGCCCCCACGCTTTTATACAAGAGTAGTAAGTTATCTATACATATAATAAAATTATAGAGATCTAATTTCTGTACAACGAAAATAAATGCTAAAAACCGAGTCAGGAGGATGTAAGAAGTGAAATGGAACTAATTTAGATTTTTTCCATTTTTTTTTGTTTCTCTGTTTGTCGGTTTGTCTGTTTGTCGGTTTGTCTATTTGTCGGTTTGTCTGTTTGTCTGTCTGTTTGTACCGGCTAATCTCCGAAACTACTGGACCGATTTAAATGAAATTTTGTAAGGTGATAGCTTATATCCCTGGTTGATTCCGAAAATTAAAAAGTTCCCGTGGGATAGTTAAAAAACCGCACCACGCGAACAAAGTCGTGGGCATCAACTAGTTTTATAATAATTAGCGTTTAGACAGTCATTACAAATATTATATCATTATATTTAAACAATCATAATACAGTTAATTGTAAAAACGTTTTTTTGTTATGTACAGTAAATACGTGTATGTAACACAAATTAAGTTGTATATGTAAGATGATACACATATTATATTGTGAGCGCGATTCGATGGCCGAGAGAAGGCAAAGGGACGTGGAAGGAGTAGCAAGGGAAGAGTAGCTTATCTCTCCACCAGTCCACCATCACACTGCACTCGTCTCCCGGAGACTTACACACTCACTATGATAGCCTAGGAGAATTAAATTAAATTATAATGGTTATTTCTACTTGTGTTCCAGCAATCATTTCACTCTATTGCGGTGACTGCATTGACACTAGGTTGAATGTGCGTTGTTTTGCGCATTCTTCATTTAAAAGTTTACTCTTTTCTTGATGGAGAGGAAGAATCTATAAGGAGCTGTTCTTTGGAATAACCGTACATACATAATTATGTAAGAGTTATGTATACAAAATTCGCTTTGTTCATTTAATAAAATATCCGGATTTTCTGAATATCTGAATACCTTATCTTTTAATCTGTGCAGGAATGGAGAAAGAGTACAAGCGGTCTGTCGTAAGAGGCGGCAAAACAATCCACAGCCAGGTGGTAGGTTATTTGTCCGACTGGATGGCTACCACACTTGGTCTAGAGTATGCCGCCATAGCGACCTTGAGTTTGGTTCCGCTATTAGTGACCAACTTCCAGTCTCCCTTAAGAGAGCAGCAGCGCATTTGGAGCACCTTTGGTGTCGCAAATGTCCATAGGCGATGGTAACCGCTTTCCATCACTTGGGCTGTCTGCCTGTCAGCTGAATTCATGCAATAAATAAAAATAACTCACGATAACAATTAGATAGTCCGGTCAAGCAAATCTCCATTGTATTATATTATTTTATTGTTATCCTAATTCGCCACTTAATAATCGCAGTCTGTCCGTCGCTTCCCAGATTTCGCTAGCTCAGTCCGACATCCCTATAAATAAAATTATTCAACTACACACCTGGCCAGATTTCTAGATTTATTGGATTGACATCCATTTACGACGTCCTACATCTATTTACTACTATACCAAATACATATATACAATAAATTATATCTTCTCTTTGGACGTCTGTATGTGGACGGTTATGTAATTATTTTCATGAATCTTGTGAATGTGATCTAGTAATTTTGTGTAGTTAAGAAGCATTTGAGAATAGAGAGGACATTTTTGAGCATAGGATGTTTTTTATTCCGGAAAATGGGATAGTATCGGCAGGACCACTTGTCCTATGGATACTATTCTGTTTATTGGTGTCTTAGATCGATTGTGTTATGGTGTAGGTGTAGCTGACCCCAGATTCGGATTTATCGAAATACACAGACTAGATAGGTCTGGTCAAAAGTACAGACCATTTTTTTGTGGTCCGGTAATTAAATGAACATATTTCTCCTTAATCATAACAGTTATAGTAGGTTTATAAGGGTGTTATTTTTTTTTAGAAGAGGTTATGTTTTTTTCACCTGGCCCAGAGTTTAAGCATGCAAAGCCGCGTGATAATTTATAGCCACAATATAAATGTTCAGCCATGTCTGTGTCTGAACAGCCCATCTGTTATTATTGTTAAACGAAGGTCCAGACATGTCAATAGTTTTCAATGTTTCGCCCTTCGTTGGGCGTGAAATGTCTAAACCAATCTCTATTTTTGTCTTGATGATACATTGGTAAAGAAAAGAGTTAGGAATGAATAAAAAATTTCTCACTTTTTTGCTTATAACTTCTTCATTTTTTTATTTAGGGCAAAAAGTTATAAAAATATATTTGTAGGAAAAACAATTTGCTACAAATTATGACTACAAATTTTTTGTAAGACGCATAGTTTCCGAGATATCGCGAAAACAGTGTTTTCACCCCTTTTTTCCAAGATGGCGGCCGGCGGACAAGGGTGGCGACCCCACAAACTTGAGGTTAAGCTTCTATTGACCCCCTACACATGTCCCAAAAATAAAATTGCGTCCTCTAACAAATGCAAAGCTCATGTAACATTTCAATGAACTAAAAAGAAACAGTCATAAAATCAAAACAAAATAAATTACTACTTAAGAAATATTTCATTCCCGCAAAGTTTATAAAGTATGTACTTACATTCATAACAAATTTCATGTAAAACAGATAATATACGAAGGCGTGAAAAGAGAACAAAGAAACTCTTACACAAATTCACTTTATATAATAATAGTGAGCTCTGTTAACCTGCTTTGAAAAAATAAAATGTAGAACGCAATTGCAACGCCAACTAACAGATCCATCCCAGGACTTACTCAAATACATACAAAACATTTCATCAAAATCGGTCCAGCCGTTTTTGAGTTTTAACGAGATTAAATAACTGCTATTGATTTTTATATAATACCAGCGGGCACAACAAACGTTGTCCTGCCCTAAAATAAAATTTAAAATCTGATTGTATAGCCACCTACCGGTTCCAATTGTGACCTTAAATATATGTCGGACGGAAGTTATAATTGGACGTATTGTTGACTGGATGTATAACGCACAATATCATTTGTTAACATTTTAATTACTTCTAAAATTGTTAATGTAATTTAATTAAATTTGTTAAATGTTTCTATAACTTAAAGATCCGTTCTAACCTAATAAAAGTTATGAATATTGTAATTTAATAAACGACCAATGAGAGCCGAGCATATGGCGGAGCGGGGTCAGACGCGCCCTCTATACTTTGAGTAATATCTACTTGGGTAGACTGAGGAGTTTTTGTGGCACATTTGGTTGATGGCAATAGGTCGAGTTGGACCATGGAGTATTTTAAAGAACGTATTGTAGTTGGAAGTATGAGCGGGTGCCCTGAACCCACTGCTCGGTCTAAACTATGTTAAAATGTCTTTTAAATCTAAATTAAAAGTGTATAAACCGTTGACCTCGTGTTTTATGCTCGCATTTTATCCTGATGACGCCCACTAAACCTGCAATAACTAAAGAAGATGTCGTGAGAACGAGGCCGTTCTGCGACATATACATAACACAAATTAGAATATAATAGATTGTTGTACCTACAAATAAACCCTGCCCTAGCTTTTATGCCTTTTTATCTCTCCATCCCGAGGTTGTCTGGAAGAGATCGCTGCCAGCGATAAGGCCGCCCTTTGTACTTAATTCTATGCTGTTTTTGTGTATTATTTCATAAATGTTATTGTACAATAGAATATAGTATACTCTATTCTAATATAATGAAGTTAAACAAGTACTTAAAACCATCCGGGGGTCCATTCAAACGTATACAAAAAAACATTAAAATCAAACTGTATGAGTTTTATCCAGACTAATGAACAGCATGTGATTTTAATAGATAAGAAGAGAAGAGGATGTTAAAGATTGTCAGGCCTGGCGCCATCTGCCGGAAGCATTTCTCAAGGGAAAGTTTTAATTACCAACGGTTGATTTGCGAGCACTGTCAGCCGTAACTTCAGTTGCGATCTGATTCATTATTTTGTACACTTGCAAACTCCGTAAACACTCTGAATAAATTAGTTTGATATATTTATATGTGACATCTATGCATATATATATATATATATATATATATATATATATACAAATAAATAAAATTGGAGTGCCTGATTATAATGTCACAGTAAAAATGTGAAAAAATCAGACGATAATTCGGACCAGAAAAAAAAATAGGTCTGTCTGTCTGTCTGTCTGCCTGTCTGGATGTTCCGGCTAATCTCTGAAACGGTTAGACCGATTTTGACGATCATTAACAAGCAGATAGCTGATGTTATAAATATAAAGAGTAACTTATATACATTTTTTAGGTTACATGAAAACCAATTCCACGCGGATGAAGTCGCGGACACAGCCGGTAGTTTATAAACTTAAAAATATATTGCATATTGCACTATATTTAAAACTAAAACTAAATAAAGAAAACGAATTAAAAAAAAGGATATAACTATTAAAGATATGATATTGGTCACACCCAAACCACTGTCATTTATCGGGAACGTTCCCAAAGGCTGACGGCGTTGCCACGTTTTATGGCAACGATGAAAATGTTTAATTATGTTGAAAGAAATAGTTTGACAACAAAACTATAATTATGTTTTATAATCAGGTTATAAAATGATGATCAGGGTTTTGAACAGTCATGACGATTGTATAGGGGAGACATTTTTGCCAAAGTGAGTACGGGTTCCCGCAAGCAAGATGCGGGCGCGATGAGATGGCCGGGAGAAGGCAAAGGGACGGGAAGAAGAAGCAAGGGAAACTCACCTCGCCACCAGTCCGCCGCCACACTGCGCTCGTCCCCGGGGGTTCACACTCACTAGGATATGGCTCTGCTAGTTGAATGTAGTTCAACAGTTTATTTATTTATTGCTGTTCCAACCAATTCATATGCGTACGTATTTTATACGCGGTGACAGCCGTGACAGTTCTGTCTTAATGTCTCTTGTTTAGCGCATTCTTCATTTAAACCTTTATTTTATTCTTGATGGCGAGGATGGGGAGGAAGAATTTACAAGGAGGTGTTCCTCGGCGCAACCATCCTCCCCCGCTTGAAGGATTCCCTTCAAAACCGAATATGTATGCGGCCATGCAAGAAAGCGGTGTAAAAGCGATGAGAATATGCGATGCGTGCATGCGGTGCAAGAATGCGCTACAAGAATGCGATGCGAGAATGCGATGCAGAATGCGATGCGGGAATACGATAAGAGTATACGAAGCGAAAATGCGATACGAAAATGAATGCGGATGCGGGTTTAACAAGTATGTAAATAAATGTAATGTAAATGCAGTAAATATATTACAGATGAAAATGATAAAACAAAACAAAAGTCAATTCTAATTAAAACAAAGACAAATTCTCAAGCGGTGATCAAGATGATTTAGGAAATGGACAGAGTCACACAACCGGGCGTAAATACGATCCGCATGTAGTGCGAACTTAAGCTGTCCTAACGACAACATCTTTCTACAATAAAATTTCATCTACAATGCCGAATGGTCATTGTAGAGGCGGGATGTAATTTACGGTAGAAATTACAACGTAACCGATGCGTATTATTATTATTACGTCGTTAACCATTTAAGAGCATTGGCAATGTGTGCAGATACTCGCTCTCCCAATGTCCTCAAAGAAAAGCATGTTGAGATTTAAATATGACGCGAAAAAGAAGGAGCGTTAAATTTAAGAAATGTGCGAGTGTCAAAGGCTTAAGGCTCCAAAAGATTATAGGAGGGAATTAGTTCTCCACTAAAACGGCACGTATGTTTTACTATCTCCTTGAGCCCGTTTAATCGTCAATAAGCATAGCGATGATAATTAGATAAATACGATTGGCGATTAAAATGAAATAAAACTCTGCGACAGAAGAATTTCGTACGAACTTAATTCGATTTGCTCCAATAAATCATATCCGACTATGAAAGTGAACTTGAGTTACTGAGCTTCTGCGAGATAAATATAATGCGGGTAAGAAGTCATCAGTAGTAAATTCACCTACAAGTTCGATACGACCGTGGTGTTAAAGCAAAAGGAGCAAAATAATCTTATGACGCGAACACTTATAAAGAATCAGAAAATTTTACATCAATGTAAATAGATTTGAAAGGCTCATTAACTCTGCAATCCCGAAAGTTTGATCTTTCAAGAAAACAGTAAACGCGGACGCAGACGAAGGCATTATAAAATATTTAAATAAAAAGCACACGAGATTGCGCGCTAAATTATTGTAACAAATGAATCATTTGATGCATTGAAATGCGAGGCTGCAAGAGTTACCAGTTAGTACATTTTAACAACAAAGTGCGCGGGATTACAATAGTTTCCATATCAACAAAATTAAATCAGTAAACTGATCAATATTGTGATGCGGTAAGATTTCAAAATCAATTAATAATTTTGTGATGCGGCAACAAATACTTCTACTTTATGCGGACCTTAATAGTAAAAGATTACGAATATTTAATAAGATGCTTAAAATTCAACAAATAGACACAACGCGAAAATTAAGCGAACAAATAGTATAATAATATTTACAACTTCAATAAAATGAGTGAGCTAACATGAAGAAATATGGCTCTTAAATGGTAAGCCATAAGTATTTCTAGCATGAGGGTTGCGGGTAGTACGGTAAGAATCCCCATACTTGCGGTTATAAGTGCCAAAAGCACGCGGCGCGGTAGCCCTTTTGAGCGGACCAAAACGATTAAAGTTATATTTATATTTAAGATGCGATGCGAAAGAACCTAAAGTTGCCGATAAGCTTTTGTTTACATATGCGGGTGTGTTACCTACAATTATGTAACCTAAAGTAGTCTCCATGGCACATGGGAAATCTACAGAGCGCGAATAAACTCTATTGGAAAGTAATAAATGCGGGAAAAGCGAAGAACCTATGAGCATATCGATCTCACCAGGTTTACCGAAATTAATATCGGCTAGCGGCAAATTACTGATTTCCGAAATCAAAGAATTATTTACGAAATGCGTCGGCAAATGTTCAGTAATCTTGTCTACAACTAAAGCATTCATGTTATATAAAACATTATTATTGAACCTAGAATAAAATTTAATATGTGCGGAACCATTAATTATTTTCGACGAACCCCCAATTCCCTTGACGGAAGTTTGACATTTATTTGATTTTAAACCTAATCGTTCTAAACACGACTTCGTAACGAAGTTGCTCTGTGCTGCGCTGTCAAGAAGACATCGAACATGTTGCGCATGTCCGTTGTTGTCATAGACGACAACCTGCGCAGTTGGTAAAAGAACTGACATTGTCTGCGCGGTTGATAACTGATCGTAGGGTTGTCGCAAACCTTCATTATAAGACAATGTGCACAACGTAACATTAGGTGCAGTGGATGTAGGGGCGGTCGTTGGTGAATTTACGGGTTCAATCGGCGGCGCTGTGCTTATGCTGCATTTGCACTCTGAAGTACGCGGTAGAGGTGCAGGCACGTGAGATTCGACATTGATAGCGGGTGCGGCCAAGGCGGAATTGTCGAAGTGTAATAAAGTGTGGTGCTTCCTCCGACACCTTTTACATACCGACTTCGAGCGACAATTATACGACTTATGTGTATAACTTAAACAATTAATGCAAGCGTTACTATTCTTAATATAATTAAAGCGTTCACGCGAAGAAAACATTAAAAATTTTGAACAATTATATAAGTGATTACTAGACCTAGACGAAAGGCAAAGATCACAAGACTGAGATGGAGGCGTTGTATCATTCGTAGAAACATAAGCGAATGTAAGCCTTGGCTTCGAAGGTTGATTCGGTCTATGTTCAATAGCTTTCTTCGCGGGTTTAGCGAGAATAGTGGAACGTTGAATTATCTTTACACGATCGCGGATAAAATCAACGAGGTCAGAGAAGGATGGAATATCATTCCCTCTCTGGTCCATTTCAAAGGAGCGGACTGTCTCCGAATCTAACTTCCGGAGCGCGGTATGCAAGAAGATAAAATCTGCAAGCTTATCAAAATTAAGATTTTGTATGGCATGCACTGGTGAAACGAAACTATCTAGAAAATGTTCCAGATTCTCGACTGAGCATGAGCTCGATGGCTTAACGTCCGAGATCTGGTCTAAATATGAAGAGGCTAGAGTACGTCTATCCTCATATTTGGATATAAGCGAATGAAAAATTATATCATAGTTTTCACCCGTAGGTGACAAACCTGCGAAAACAGATTTGGCTTTATTTGTCAATCTGCCTATCAAATAATATAATTTTTCAGAATTAGTTAAATTATTGTTATTGTGGACTGTATTTAAGAATGCGGTATAAAATAGAGGCCAATTTTTAATATCCCCATCAAATTCAGGCAGAGGCATAGGCGGCAAATTTGGTAAATGCCTCTTAGGGCGGTCTGACTCTAATATAGTAACGTGCGGTGAATCCGACTGCTCGCGGGATAAGTGTATGAATTTACGTTTCACAAGGCAATAAGTATCCTCGAAAGCCGTCCAAGACTGAAGGTCTGGTGTGTAATCAGGGTCTAATTGCATGCGGAGCATATTTATTTGTTGTAATGTGTCTTGAAAGCTGACACGTAAGTCGTCTATAGTGTGCGCTTGACTTAAAAAGCTTTCTATACATGACGGATCTGTAGCAGTTCTCAGACCCTCATTGTAGACCCTATCTAAGCGATCAACGTATGTTTTTTGAAGCGCTTCGAGGAACTTTAACTTATTTGAGAGCTCCGGTGAAGCCGGGGCTGCGTGACGCGGCATTATACTACGAAATTAAGCGAATTTATAAAATATATACAAAATGCGTTAGAATTATACGATTTGTTCGAGGAACTAGTAAAACACGTATGCGATGCGGGGCTAGCGAGAAAGTAAGAAAATACGTGTAAGATGCGGCTTGTTGGAACAACGAATAAAGCACACGTACGCGATGCGGGGAAAAACGAGAAAAAGTACGAAAATACGTGTGATGCGATGCGAAACTGTCCAAATCCTAGGATGATGTGACTACAAAGTTAATGCGTTATAGCGTGAAATGGATACGATATCCGGCTCGAAGAACCAACAAATGCGGGCGCGATGAGATGGCCGGGAGAAGGCAAAGGGACGGGAAGAAGAAGCAAGGAAGGAATACTCACCTCGCCACCAGTCCGCCGCCACACTGCGCTCGTCCCCGGGGGTTCACACTCACTAGGATATGGCTCTGCTAGTTGAATGTAGTTCAACAGTTTATTTATTTATTGCTGTTCCAACCAATTCATATGCGTACGTATTTTATACGCGGTGACAGCCGTGACAGTTCTGTCTTAATGTCTCTTGTTTAGCGCATTCTTCATTTAAACCTTTATTTTATTCTTGATGGCGAGGATGGGGAGGAAGAATTTACAAGGAGGTGTTCCTCGGCGCAACCACAAGATGTCTATTAATATACAGAGTGGATTTTTCAACTGGGCCTCTGTAACCATATCCGAAACTAATATATATAGACATTCTCAAAATACTGTCGGGGCCGATTTTGATAAAAACTAAAACGGTATCATTAGATTTTTGAAAAGTCATTCACCGTGATCAAGAATCAGAAAGACTAATTTGGAAAAAGAAAATACAAACTGTATTATTAAACCAAATTATAATGTAGCTTGTAAGTACTAATTATTTAAAAAAAAATGTTTTTTCATTAATTCACACAACGATCACAAATAAATTAATTGCAAACCAGACACGACACTGTGTGTCAGGTGAGCTAGTTTTATAAAAAACATAATATACATAATTATGTCACATATCTTAAAAGTTTAATAATTTATTTTATATTCTCGTTCAATAAAAATTGTAACTGATATTTAAACGAGAAACTTATTCGACAAATTCCCAACTCTTTCAGCGCCAAAACGTCGTATAAGACTCCAAACCCATAGCCACTTATGTCTTCATGACATTCCAATTAACTACATAACATCGACCGTGACCGTCGTTGATAGTGAGAGCATTAAAAAATGTAAGCCAACACACTTGCAAGCATACGAAACACTTTCGCTAATATAATGTCTTCAAATAATTTCAACTTTAATCCGACGCGTTAGAAGCTTTATTTCCTTGTAGAATCATCATGCGGATATTTGTAATCGATTGATCCAATTTAAACCTAAACACTATAATCATAAGATTGAATAAGCTCATAACAAAGACGTATTGTATAACATTTTACTCGTCTGTACTTGAAACGTCTTATAGAAATTATTTTCATAGCACTATGTTATATAATCTGTTGAAGAATTGCTTTCATTGTTATTTTGTTTATTTTTATTAGCGATTTACAACATCCATCTTGCTTGAGGATAATGCACTTCGCATTATCTTCGGCGTGGGCGTAACTACGTTCTAAGTCTCACGCTCTTCCTGTCATAAGCGCGGGGCACATGGGAGGAGGGTGGTTTTAGTGGAGTATTGAGTAGTCGAGTCTCCACACAAACCGGTTGATCACAGCCCCATAGGGGATTGCCTCCATAATCTACTCTGGTTTAATCCCTAGCAAAGGACCCGGTATTGTGCGTATGAACTTCCCCCGCATGAAAAAAAAACTCCGCACTATCCTCAAGCAAGATGGTTGTTGCAAAAATATTCTAGGTACTTACTAATTGGGACTTCGTAACGCATCCACGAGTACATGGAAGCTTTCATTAAACAGTAAATACTCTTGACGACACTTACAAGTACCTCATTTCTTTCAAACTCTCACTACTGACTAATGCAAATAACTAACTCTGAAAACGAATGTATACAAGCACCGTTTAATAGTGTTTAACATAATGGGTAGTTTTGATTAAATGTGATGTTAAACTTTTTTTTTATTATTGCAGGGGTTCAGCAGACAGGCAAACGGTGATGCTACAAATGCCCTGCTGCTCTTTTAAAGAAGACTGGAACCTGGTCACTAATGCCGAAACACAACTCAAGGTTGTTATGGCGACATACTTTAGACCAGGGGTGGTAGCCATCCAGTCGGGCCAATGCCTACCAGGTTTATATATTTATTTAACAAAATAATTTGTTTTCCCCTTCGGTGCGGTCATCTAGAAAATATAAGTATAAGTAAGCCTTCTACTCTTTGCTAATTTATTAAACTTGTTTACTGAGAGGCGTTGAATGCCAATTAATATATAGATACAATATATATAATAAAATAGAGATGATGCCAAAGTGTTATTTACAATTACAATAAGTCAAACAATACGCACAAATGAGATCGATATATTCGGTAATCCTAACATATCCTTCCTATAAGGAAAATTTCGGTATCCCATAACAGACAGTAATAACTGTCCCTATTCACCGTTAATAATGTTATATTCGCGATATCTTCCGTGTTTATAATATCACAGGAGCATACGGTCCCATATGAGGAACGAGTTATGAGTCTATTGTCACTTTTCCGACTACAAAGCGGTGGTTTGATTATTAAGGAAGTATACCGGTGCTTGTTATAGGCGGAAAAGTGTTACGTAACATTTAGCAATGTAATCAGTGGGTAATAAAATAAAGGTCTGACCAAACTGAGAGATCCGGAACTTACAGACGGTTTAGAACCTTTAAGTGTCAGGGGAGACGTAGGCGCTCTAAACGCGTTCTACCGTCTGTACAATGGGGAGTGTTCTGAGGAGCTGTTTGGTTTGGTACCTACGTCGCCATTTTACGGCGACTGGGAGTTCATCCACACTTCCTTGACACCTGGAAGTTACCCACTGTAGATGGCGCTCGCTCCTTTATGCATAAGCGAGCAAGTTATGAAATGAGCTAAAAACCGCGATTTCCCATAACGCTACAAATCGGGGCTCTACATAAAGGACGTAAAAAAAATACTTAAAGACTCAACGAGGTAGGCAACGGATGTCCATGGACGACGGTAGCCACTTGCCACCAAGTGGACCCATTTGTCAGTTTGCCTACAAACATAAAAAAGAATACCGCGTGACGCGACTTCGACCAGCTTCTATGTCTTACTATTCTTTACTCGTATTATATACAAAAAGGTTTTATATGCAACTTATAAAATAGTGCTATATTATCCCCGCAAATTGGTAATGTGCTGGAAACTTGTCAAATTTACATTCACGTGACGTCATCCGCAAGTAGATATGTACGCGTACTCGCCGGTCAGTGATGCTAACAGTACTGAGTGTTCGTCTACGGTTACGTCACCAAAATGGCGGCCAGGCGAAATAGCAATTTGCCGGGTTAATACACGGGTAAGCTTCTTAACCCTACAATAATTTTCTTCAATCAAACCTTTAGCAAAGAGAAAACAAGCAACAACTATACATTCATTTGCATCCCCTTCATTACAAATTCCGTTGGTAGAAATATGAAATTACATGTATGGACCTTATGTCTAATTTTAACCTACTGGTTAGAAAATTTCCTCCTCTTTTCGAATCTTTTTTCAAATTTGAAAAATCTTGATTACTTATTGAGATATTTGCAAAAAACTAAACCCCCCCCCCTTTTTTTAGTTAATTGTTAATAACTTTTACAATTTTTGCAAGCGGAACTTGATTTTTTTCAAAAATCATCTAGATGCCATTCCGAATCGAATAACACCTCATTTATAATTTTCGGAGACTGCTGAAAAAAGGTGGTCCAAAAGGCACTTGTTTACTAGTCTATATAGTAATTTTATGTTTTACTTTGCACCGACTTCAAGATGTTTTAGATAATATATATTAATAATAATACCTTTAGAAACAAGTTATTTTATAAATTTTAGTTTTTTAGTTTTTGAAGTCGGTTTTTTTAAACTAAGTTTTTATTTTTTTATTTGTTACTTTTTAGTGTCTAGCTATGTATGGGTGGACCTACGAATGGTGTCGCGCTTTTTAAAAAAATATAGGTCCCAAGAAACGGGAACAAAAAATGTTCGTAAAATGAAAACTACTAGGCCAAACTATGTCAAATTTTTAGGAGACCACATGGCAGCTATTTCGCGTCGAACAAAAAAAGAATCACGTAAATCGGATCATAAATCACGGAGTAATCGGCGAACATACATAAAAAAAAGATCCCGACGAATTGAGAACCTCCTCCTTTTTTAGAAGTCGGTTAAAAAGGAATTAGCCATAAGAAATTTGCTCACATGCTTAATAACCTTTCAAACAAGCGATTATTCCTGATTATCGAAGTTTTTGGTCATATGAGGTCATTTGCTTATCTTTTTTCTACTTTCATACTGAACGGAACTCGAGTCAAAAATAAAATCCCACGATGTTTCGATATTTCTTTGTAACTATTCTGGCCATTTTGAACACATCTATATATATTTTTTTCAGAATCAGTGCAAGCGACTTCAATTACCGCTCTGCGCGAGATTCGCTTCAATATGAACAAAGCTAAGTCTGCTCTAACAAGATTCCAATATATTAGGAAAGTGTGATACATGTACCGTATTTCCAAAGGATAAATGTATTACGCATGCGTTTGTTCGTTTTAATTGGTTTAGACTCGGTATAGTACGGACTTCACAATTTTGTTAATACGATTTTAGGATTGTATAGATAAATATCGCTCCGTCCGTTTTGTCATAACCATTTTTATCTAAATTACTAGCTCATAGATGATAATACTTTAATTTTTAAGACCAGTTAAGAACAGTTTAACAGCTTTACTGCTCTAATATATATTTTTTAAATAGACTAGGTACTAGTACTACTACTAATGATATACATTTCTTATTTTACAATTTATTTAACTTACTTTTCTACATATGTTCGTGTATATATCTACACTGAATTCCTCGTGAACGGTTGAACCGATTTGTATGAAATTTTTTGTGTGTGTTCAAATAGACCCGAGAATGGTTTAGATTCACAATAGGATCCAGTAGGTGGCGCTGCAATCGGGACCTAGATTTTTATTTTTTAGACCAGGACAACGTCTACCAGGTCTCTAGTAACTTATTAAAAACTTCAGATTATAACTTACCATTTTCAATCGTTACACTGTCCTGCCGCCCGCGCAAATTAAAATAACGTACACAGATTCACAATAAAAATCACATAAGACCGAACATAGATACACTATTTCTCACAGCACTGGCTCTGAATTCACCGAAACACTGGCGAGCTGTGTTGCCTGCGAAAAAAATAAAAAAGTGTATTAAAATAGCGACATAGTGAAAGTGACTGGCTGTTTTTATTAGTGTTGTTTTTGCCTGAGATGATTTCGATACTATAGAGCCGTTTTGGTTCGATCGACGATGTCGAATAAGTTCACGGCGAATTATGTAAAACGCTTGCAACAGCCATCTGTTTCAGATTGCTTAATTTCATGTTTTACCTCAATGCTTCAGAGAAATTGTTATCTTTCATAAAATATGTTTCTTGTGCTTCTACTATATGGTTGAGTTTAACGCGTCGAGGTTACGAGATTCATTTTGTCAAGAACATACTCGTATATAATATCTCCGCCGACTTTATGTAGAAAATAGATAGATAGATAACACTTTACTTTACACCATTACAGAAAACACAGATGAACTTATAGCCTAAAAATATTCTGAATGTGCACGATTGGCGGTCTTATCGCTAAGAAGCGATCTCATCCAGACAACCCGTGGCAGGAATAAAACATATTATATTGGTCAAAGGTGGTATACATAAATATTAGAGGATATGCAGCTGCATTATTTATTTATGTAAGTATACCACTTACATATATTTTATACTTAATAGACATATAAATACACCTATTGATATTACATACATATATATATACACATACATAAATATACGTAGAAATATCAAACATCACTATGTTGCAGGTAGTGCTTTTTTGTCATATTCTTAAATATTGTTAGTGATTTCGCTTGTCTAACAGTAACAGAACTAGAAAAACTAGTAGTTGAAGGAATCACGAAATTTCCCTATTTCAAGGATTAGTAGTAGTAGGTTAGTTAGTTAATATGGTGTATACGCGACGCTTGTTTAAGGGTACTGTAAAGAGTATTATCAGTGCAATAAAAATCCTAGGTAAGTGAGTATCCCCATTTACATTTTTCAATGTCATGGTTTCGAATTTTAATCAGGCAACATGGTCGTCTTAGGCAGTTTATGTTACCTAACGTGTAGGTATAGTATATTGACACAATTATCATAACATGGTAAAGAAATATTGGTATGAAAAGAAATACTGTCTCCTCCTCTTTAATGGAGGTCCCAGGCTCAGCAGTGCCACCTGTATGGACTTGCTTGGCTAAACATCTCATCTTCAACCAATCGATGTCCACTGCCGGGTGTAGGCCTTCCTAAGCCTACTCCATATATCCTGCTTTTTTGTTGTTAACGATCCAAACCGTAACATTAGTATAATGATCGACATTTAAAGACAGACAATGTATATCCCCAAGCTAAGCAAATTACGTTTATATACAACGAACCACTCTGGGGCGGTACCCAGACACCCAGACCCATAGTAAACAACGGAAAGTTTGTTTCCGAAATTTGTCATGCCGGGAATTGAACCCGGATCCTCGGCGTTGTAGTGAGGTCGGCCGATTGATTAATCTACCGATTGAGCGTTTGGCTAAGATTGATCGAAACTAATAATAAAAAAATCTGAAAGGTATTCTTCAATCTTTCAAACACTAAAATATGTTTTAATATTATGTAAGTAAAACAAAAACTCCTTTAACATGTCGCTCATAATTTTAGCAAATGGCTACATCATTTATTGTGCTTTCTCTTTTCTAAAAACAAAATTCTACCACACGCATTATTCATATAATTAGGGAGTCATTTGGCTTTAAGTTTGAATCCAACGTCTATTATTATTCTTTCTCTCATTCCTTTCACCCCTGTTCTATCGATAGACAGCGATAGACAACAGTATGGATATATGGCCCGTTCATATATCTTATTGTTTTTCCTTACTATTAAAATGGGACATAAGCTCCATAAGTAATGTCAGAACCAATGAAAAATATCAACCGATGGTAAGGCATGGAAAACTTATTAGTAAATAATCGAATTGTTACAGATAAAGATGAAATGAATTTCAGTGTGTGTAATTGTACATTACTATAAGATTACGCAATCAAGTGTTATAAATGCTTCATTTAATTTGACCCCTTTGTTTACGTAGGCTTCGTCTTTGGTTTTATTCGTTCTGAGAATGGGAGGAATTTTTTATTAGATAATTTGTAGGGTTTGCTATTAAACGCTTGTATTTACCCGCGATTCGAAATTTCTCGTCTCAACGTCACTGTAGATTCGTGAGTGACAATCCCGAACACGTGTAGACGTGTGGCACCACTGCTAGCAGTGGCGCCACCGTCCTTACGATACTGCATTTCACTCTCTCCAAACCAAAAAAGATCAACGAGCTATCGATGAGACAGGCAGACGGCTCACTTGATGGAAAGCGCGTAGTATCATCGCCTATGGGTATTTGCAACACCAAAGGTGCTACAAATGCGCTACTGCTCTCTTAAGGGAAACTGGAACCTTGTCACTGGCCGGAACACAACTCAAGATTGTTATGGCGACATACTTTAGACCAGGAGTGGTAGCCATCCAGTTGGGCAAATTCCCTACCACCAGGCTGTGGGTTCTTTTATCGCCTCTTACGACAGGTCGCCCGGCCGCAGAAAATGGTATTCTTTCTCCGTTCCTGCACGGATAAACTACCCGTAGTAACTATAATCTCACTACTTCAAGCGCATTTTTCAAAATTATCAAACATAATTCAGTAAACAAGCAATCGATCAAAAAATGTCAGATTCGCGGTCTTGATAGTTAATCGTATGTATACATTTTAGCTATATATTATATATGTATATAACTTATGTGTATATTTGTATATATAGTATAGTTATATATTTATTAATAAAATTTAAGTAATCGTACAATAATTATGTATACCACCGTCGCCACTTCAAATCGGAATATTCTTGCCACGGGTTGTCTGGAAGAGATCGCTTTTTAGCGATAAGACCGCCCTTTGTACCCTACTATAATAATACTAGTTCGTAACCTTTTGCTGTAATGGTGTACAATAAAGTGTTATCTATCTATCTACATTTTGTTGTTGATTAAGTAAAAGTTTAACAAAAACTATATACTTGCCGACCTTTGAATTAGCAATTCGATTAACAAGGATAGCATATCTTTAAAATAAAAAAGCATAAATATTAATTGAAAGTAGACAACCTTTGGTTAGTATAGAGTATAATTTAAAAAAAAAACTATTAACCTTGTCCTAAATTGCAATAATTTAAAAGTTATCTCATTAACATCTACTTAGTCTTTGCCGAAACTTTGAGATATATATGACTATCTGATATAACACATACCAGCTTCTGCCCGCGAAATCGTCCCCGAAAAAATCCCCGATTTTGAAACATTCTTAATTGGAGTTCCGCTTCCATTGGTCTTAGCGTGATGATATATAGCCTATAGCCTCCCTCGATAAATAGGTTATTTAACACTGAAATAATTTTTCAAATCAGACCAGTCGTATCTAAGGTTAATAAATAAATTTAATTTAATAAATATCCACTTGGCGGTAGTTGTTCATACATTTTGTTTTTTTTTATTGCATGAATTCAGCAAACAGGCAGACTGAACATATACCTGAAAACATATACCTAATAAATGAGCTTAAATAAAACAGCAGAGTTTTTATGACCATCCAAAAAGTCATATCTAGAATATATTTTTTTTAATATGATAAAAAGCTTAAAATTAATCGGAAATAAATATGTCATAATTATTAATTATATATTTTCACGTTCTTAATATGAATAAGATCGTTTAAGTTTATGTATGTGCTATAATGTTTTGTTAAAGTTAAGTATTATTTTTAATTTTATCATTTTTCACTTCAATAAAATGTATTATTTATTTTTGCCTGTGTACCCTTTAGAACACTACTATAGTGTTTTGGAGGGAATACGTCGAGTCCGCATAATTCTAGATCAGTGGTTCCCAAAGTGGGCGATAACGCCCCCTTGTGGGCGCTGCAGGCCTAAAAGGGGGCGATAAGAGACCCAGGAAGAAATGGGCATTGGCAGGTGTAGCCCATAATAGTTAACTTGAGACCTCAGCGCCGTTGTGTACTACCTACCTACTTAGGTCTCAAGTTAACTCTTGCGGGCTATAGTAAAAGTCTCGTTTAGAATGAATATTTAATGTCCGCTAATGTAGCTCTCAATAATCAAGTAATTTAATTTGACGTTATAGTGGCTTTTAAGTAGGTGAAAAAATGGGGGCGCTAAAAAATAATTTATTATTAAAGTGGGTGGTTTACAATATAAGTTTGGGAACCACTGTTCTAGATGAACACGTAATAGCTAGCGCACGTGTCCCATACTCGCGGGTTCGAATACTGGCCGGAATGCATGCACCACTTAGGCAGCTTTCTGACCTAATATGCATATTGTTACAATTACGACGTGCTAACAACGGTGAAGGATAACGTCATGCAACTCGAACACCGAGATAATGTCAAACTTGCTAAACCGCCTTGGATAAGATAAGGTTATACTGTCCGTTCCCCTATTGGAGTGCTCCCGGCTCCCCGTGGGAGGCCTGGCAACAGCACTCGGTCATTTATGGGCTGTTATTGCTTAGTTAAGGACAGAAAGTATAAGATTATGTCAAATCTATTTTGAAATGTGAAATTACTACAATGACTCCTGAGCGTTAACCATTGAACAATTTGCAGGTTAAACTGAGCGTATATGCCTCTGTAAACAATTGTATGAGGATATACGCTTTTTACCCGTTGTATTACGTGCCGGTACACGTAATATGAAAGTAACTGTATTTCTATCGACAGAGCAACGTGATAAATCGTTTAGAGATACCTCACACTAAAAAATAGGTAGACTGGGCCTCGAGTTCACAAAGTGAAGCCAACCAAAGTAAGGTCATTTTATTATTATATTATATGTAATATATAATTTGATATCATATACAGCGTGTTTCAGACCTTACGACAATAAATCAGACCACGTTTTCTTCATGACGTACTCTGCCCAAATACAAAAACGAATCAAGGTAGCTTCTTTGGTTTAGCAACAGGACCTCATTTTTCATTTCAGAATATTACAACAACATATATCAGTTATTGTGTCTAAATCGGTAGGTTAGTGACCAATGTATCATGTTGCCAGCTCGTCTCTTCATCATTAAACGCGGAAGTTGTTCATTCTTACACTCTCGCTCGCGAGCCAATATTTACAAGATTTCTTTTTTATTCCCTTTTTATCGTAATAAATTTGTTCGGAAATTGCTTTTTTTTAATTTTGACATTACGGTTGATTTAATAGTACCAAAAATTTTGTATGGAGTACGACCGCTAAAATTATCATTTATTGTCATTTGAAATGAAACACGCTGTATAAAGGTAAATAAATAGTTTCCAGTAGATACATTACAAATTTACTAACCCACACAGACAAAAACTACGTGTACACAACACAAGCTTGCAGAATAATGCCTCATTTCATCTGACGTCTTCGTTGAAAAAAGTTTAAACACCAACGCTTGTACTCATAAACGCAGTGCGAACTTGCGTGCTGGAGTTTAAAGGTAAATAAAGCTCAGCCAGGCTCCAAAAGTAACAGCATGTGATGCTGAGCCTATGGAGATGCTAAGCCTAAGAGATTGAGCAGTTGGATGACTTCCATAACGGCCGACTATGTTGGTTATCTCCACACTTAACACTTCGCAACGCAGATGTCTTCCAACCGATGCCTGAGTTAGTTATGGAACTTTTTGGCCAAGCGCAGTCCACCGTTGTAGGCATGAGGGATATGCCCACAACCCTAAAAGACTTGTGATGTCCAATTTTCATGGTATATTGAACGATAGACGGATATTACATGTAGTGCCTGAATAAAATTTTAAAAAAAAATGAATCGTGCGTGATTTGGAACGCAGCGGAGTACTTAGTCATCATTCATCATAGACGATATGCTCATGACATGTTATGTCATATTTTTTACTACATATCTATTTCTTTTTGGCACATTATTAATTATATTGAAAAAAATAAATGACTGACTGGGTGCACAAATATTTATTTAAAAGTAAAAGGGCATCATATACTTTGTAAGCATCAGTAGGAAATCACTATATTGATGATTATGAGGTAGTTCATACCCCGACTCGCACTTGGCCGATTTTCGGGTAGTTGTGGCTACATTTCTTTTTAGGGATCCGCGCCTATTTTATGCTAAGGCCTGTTTTCTAAGGTCAAATTGTCCTGTTAATAAAACCTATTTAATAATGATCATGTTTTTAAAGCAAGAATATACGGCAAATCTCGAGATTTAATGCAAGTAATAGCAATGGTAATACGATTACTTTGTGCAGTCCGTTAGGCAACAAGGTCCCTAGCTAGGATTCAATATATTTTTATTTGACTTGGCAACTTTCGGTTGCAACAGAACACAAAAAACAATGAGGCTGAAGTAAAAGTCGCGAAATGTATGCGAATGTAATTCTCAACCCTATACTAGAGCACTGTAATGATATGGTTCAATGAATAAATTAATAATGAATTTATATACTACAGTGGATATCAAACTAGAGATATACATAAATACATTTACAATATGAACCTTGAATTATTTTCGGCAGAGAAAATGCCTTGGACTGTTGTCATTGTATAATGTGTTAATTAAACAGTACTGTAATTGCATATAAAAATCTGGATACATTATACTCAATTAATCATTTGCAAAATACGTTAAGTATCCGAAACGAGAAGCTGGGAATGTAAAACATAATTGAAGACGTGAGTAGATGAAGGTGATATGTCGCATATTCGGTTTTTAGCTTTTTTTGCGTAGATGAATGTTATAAGTCGATACCAAATGACTACAGACCTTAGACCATATATATAAGGCATATTGAAAAAATAAAAAGTTGAAAAAGGTGTTAAGTTCCGTTCAGTTTCAAATAAAAGTATAACTTTTATTTCGATTTACTCAGAATTGGAATTATGCGACTTATCACCTTCATCCACTCATGTCTTCAATTATTTTGACTTGAGAAGTGTGAAGAGTGCTTGAGAACGCAACATACGAATAGCAAATAAAAATATTCAAGAAACTTGGAACAATCACCAGAGAAAATTACGTTTGCTTTTTACTCACCTAAAACAATTTACACTATAGTACGTAATCGAAAGCGGTGTCAGTATGTCACGCTGTCATTGCCAACACATTTATTTATTTACCTACTTATAATCGCATTTTTTTTTATTGCAAAGCTGGAATTAAGCAGGTGGCCTATTTAGGCTACGTTCCATTAGGGACTCACAACGACCATATTGACGACCGGTTGTAAACTCAAGTGGAACGGCTATTCCACCCAATCCTTCACATGGGTCGCTGTGAACGTTGTGTAATCGAAAATGATGACGTCATTAATGACGTTTTCGCCACGACCACAACGACCGTGGTTGTCTTGTGGAACGACTAACTGAGCACTTTGGGCGTTGTGAGCTACTAGTGGAACGCCTGTTGGTGTTTTTTTATTGAAGGAGTACAGCAGACAGTCAGATCACCCACTTTAACAAAGGTAGCGAGACAATAAATGCTCAAATATCTCAACATCGAACATCGATCAACGATCTCAGTTGCTGGTTTCTGAAATTACACAGATGATATGTTGTCAATGATCAACTAATAAAACGGCTGTGAAGTACGAAGAACGACAGAAGAACAGTCATAGAGAAACTTAATTAATTATATTTTGCCATTTCACTACCAGTTGCTTATTAAACTAGACCTAGACCCCGCAAACTTCAGAAGTAATCAGCATTACAAGCTCTTCCCCAAAACAGTTGGGCCGTGGCCAGCATTGCTAATTGAACAACTTTTTCCCTGCATTACACAAGCGTATATAACTTGGTACTCTCCAAAGAAACTCACATATTCTGAAACAATGTTTGGTACTAGTTTGGACCGTGTGAAAATGTTGGGATAACAGCGAAGGTCTTACTAAACAGTTAAACTCAAATGTAGCGAAAAGCTCGCATTATTGGCCACCATCCTGGCATTAACAGCGGACTTCCAAATACACTAGCTATCGTGTCTTGATTGTAGGTACATTTTCTCTAATCTCTAATTAATAATGTCGGATCCCAGTATATGATCGGTGCAGGAACGGAGAAGGTATACAATTTCTTGCGGCCGGGCGGCCTGTCGTCAGAGGCGACAAAACAACCCACAGCCAGGTGGTATGGCATTTATTCGACAGGATGGCTACCACCACTGGTGGCCGCCATAACAACCTTGAGTTGTGTTCCGACAATAGTGACCAGGTTCCAGTTTACCTTTAGAGAGCAGCAGCTCATTCGCAACACCCTTGGCGTTGCGAATGATCATAGCGCTGGTAACCGCTTTCCACCAGTGCCTCGTCTGCCTGTTTGCTGAACTCATGCAATAAAAAAAGTTTATAGAAAATTTTACATAAATAAACGGAGTCGGCACAGTTTCATTTTCATACTAGGATTTGCTCGCGAATTCGTCCACGCTTGACTTGCAATTCCCACGGGATTCACTGACACAAAATATCATAGCATTTAAAAAAATTATATAAGTTATCGTTTTAGTGGAAACACTGTCGGAATAAGCTAATTTTTATGTATCCGAACAACTTCAAATCGCCACCGGGAAAATTCCCCCAGGATTCCCGGGATAAAAATCACACATTTTATTACATTAAATTTGCTATCAATCAGTAAAAAAATCACATTGCTATGCGATTTTTTTTAATCTGACCATTTTAAATCTTTCAGAGAAAATTCCCGCAGGATTCCCAGCATAAAAAGTAGCGCAGAGATTAAGTCTAAGAATTGGCTTAATATTAGCAAATACCGCATTAAAATCGGCCCAATAGTGTTTACGTTAATCCCGAACAAAACATGAAATCTCAAGAAAATTACATCGTTTTCTCCATCGTTTATATAGGCTATTACACCCCTGCCATTTGTTCATAAGTTATAAGGAGGCTTATTTTTATAAAATTCGTAAGCGAATGTCTGATTATAACACGTTTACATAATAAAGATACTAAGTAACATAAGTACCTAACATACAACGACACATACACCTATTTACTCTAAAAAAAATAATACCCCTCAGTTACATATTGCGGCCACTCCTAATTTTTTGTTTCTTTACTACGAGTACATACAGCATTGTAACTGTTAAAGAAACACAAACAGACTGACTTAAATCATCATATACTATGAAAACTAAACTAATGTTATTCTTAATCTTAACTAATATGTTTATATTCCCAATTAGGATAAAATAATTTTTATTTCAAAATATTAAACGGTTTTATGGGTTAATTCACAGAATATGTGAACAAACAGGTAAAGCTAGTTCTGCATAACAGTAGATATATACTATACTGTGACATAATATACGCAATAGTCGAGTTAGGTCTTATTCAACAACTCATTCGTTTCCTGTTATCGATACTAGGCTAGTGGAGTGGCATTACCTTTCTACAATCACTAATACAAGTATCGAAATCATGAACCGAGAACACTAGAAGTGACAATCGCTTAGTAAAAACGAATTATAAAAGCTTTTAAACCTTGCATGACTATGTATGCAGGGTCATTCTTTTGTAGCTTATTGTATAATTATCTGAGACTTTTTTACCAAACCGGGAAAAATGTTCGCGAATGTTCTGGAAGAATCTTTAGTTCCTCAAACCCTGGGTTTAAGATTAATCAATATTGTCAGTGGGAGATAGTTTCCATGACGTAATAAACCTTAGAAAAAATAACGACGGTAATTGCAATTCTATTTTCATAATATTTCCGACTTTTTTCGTAGATTTCTAGTTCCGTCGTTACCATTTCGACAAAATCGTCAAGTTCATTCCGTCAATTATGTGTTTGTACAAATATACACATGTAGATTACCCATTTCTATAAATTTCTATCCATCCCGTTTCGAAGATGGCCAGATCTTGGGTTGCTATACCTACTGATCTGTTGAACGAGGTTTGCAAAACGCTATGAATATTAGTAGAACAGTGTTTATTTCAATGCAGTCGATGCAAAGCTTTCTGTTAACGACCTTGAACCTATTCAATGTTTTGGTCCTTCGAGCCGGACTAACGTTCACTCTATGATTCAAGAACACAGACTACACAACTTGCGTAAGTGTCTAGTTAGATAATAATTTTAATTACTTTAAATTTTAAATATACAGCTGTTATGGCCTGTGACCGTGGATACGTTTCCACATCGCCAAAATTTACATTTAATTTATAAATAAATTGCTCTTTCACTTTATATGTATTAAAATTTTGATAATAGAATTTCATTTTACTACAGACTGGGTGAATAATTTTGTCTTTCTGAATGACAAAGGAACGAAGCGTCTAAGCGCGGAGTAAGTTTAAAAAAAGAAGATAAGTGTATTCAGTTCTTATATTATTCAAAGTCATGCAATGAACCGTTATTTTTAAAGTTCTCTTACCTATCCTAAGAAATACACTTTTATGTATTTCGCATTAAATATAAAGAGGGATGATGTATATTTATGTAAGGTAGCAACAATTAAATGAAATACTCATCTTCATCGGGGAAATAGATACATGTTGTCAATTTTCTCGACTACTACTGCAGGCATATTAAACGACGCATAAAGGTTATGTAAATAATTTGAAATAAGAAAAGTTTCCCAATATAGTCACGGTAAGTTAGGTTTAAGCACAAATCAGACACAAATATTGGGTAATACAGATTACTTTAGTGAATAATTTCGTAAAAGAGAAAATGCTAAATTATTTCATTAACCGTTTAGGGTCGGATTACGAAAGGATTGGCCAGGTTTTTAATGTTTCGCAAACGTTGCTTATTTCTGAATATTCGCGAGATAATGTTATTTGTAATATCTCTAATATTAATTTGTAAGCCATTTTTTATTTAGCCATATCATGAACTTTAATAAAAAATATAATAAGATAAGATCAAAGAACATTGTTGTATATACGAAAATATTACGTAAATATTATACATTAAAGATGGTAAATAATTTTTATACATGTATTGCCTACTTTTTTAAATTACAGGTTTATATTATTTTTTATAAATTATTTGATTGCTTACAAAGCAAGCTGGCAGTCTGCTAAATAATATACAATATGCTATTGATTTATTTATTTAGATTTTTTTATATTTTAGTAATTTATATTCCTGAGGTTGTTTTAATTGTATACGCATTATAGGTAGGTAGGTATATTATTGTAAGATTGATTTTTATAAATGAATAGTCTAGTATTTATTCTAGTTAAGTTATAAAGATATTAATTACATCTATAAAAATACAGTCAATTTACAAAAAATTATCATCTCAGGCAAAATTCGAGATAACATTTATTTTTTCTTCCTATTTATTATTAAATAATAATAAACCCTCTTCGAAACACGGATACTCACTTCTTACACTAGCTAATATTATAAACTATATAACAAAATAATCAAACATTTTAATCTAAAATAACATCACTGACCTTTCAATAAAGTATCCAAAATTATCACATACACAATCAAAACAGTTGGTAATTTCAAATTTGAGCGGGCATGCGCGTGCGGCGTATACGCTTTGCGGCAACTGACAGAACCCTACCGCCGATCCTTTCTTCGCCGTCTCGCGTGATGCAACAATATGACCCTTATTAATAACGCTGTAAGACCTACCGTACGGCCAAACAACGCGATTAACTTGATTCATAAAGTATATAATGCGTAAAACGGTAGGCCGTAAAGGGTAATGGCGTGGTCAAAAGTGGAAACTGTTAAAATAGAAAATGAAATTTTGAGTAGTAGCATTTACCCGAGACTTGTCCACGTTAGACAGGTAACAAAGATTACAGTTATTTTGATAGATGTAAAACAAAGTTTATATATTTTAGTTTCAGTAGGGTTATAGATTTTTAGTTTTAAAATATATGAATCCTGGATATTCCCATAAAATCTTGGGATAAGTAGTGTTACTAAGGACATACACAGCTACAATTGTTTATTGAAGATTTTATCAATCGGTGAAAATTTCGCATCGGAATCATTTTTTCAATGCTGGCCACTTTAAGCTTCTCCCAAGAAAATTTCCGTAAGATTATCGGGATAAATGGATCCAGTAATTTTTACGTGAATCCCAAGCAAACAGACAAACGCAAAAAATACAAGAATCATTTTTTTAATGGAGGAGATCAACAGACAGGCAGACGGCCCACTTGGTGGAAAGCGGTTACTATCGCCTATGGACATTTGCAATACCAAAGGTGCTACAAATGCGCTGCTACTCTCTTAAGGGAGACTGGAACCTGGTCACTAATGCCGCCCGAAACACAACTCAAGATTCTTATGGCGATATAGGTACTCTAGACTAGGGATGGTAGCCATTCAGTCGGGCAAATGCCCTACCACCTGGCTGTGGGTTGTTTTGTCGCCTCTTACGAAGGCCGCCCGACCGCAGAAAATTGTATTATTTCTCCGTTCCTGCACGGATCATAAGATTATAAATACACTTTTACGATTTAATAATATTATAGATATTGTAAATAAAAACAATCAGAGGAGCATTCAGTATCCCTGTCAATCGCATGGTATCCTTGGACAATAATAGCCTTATTTAGGCTTCTCCAAATTTGCACCACATATTTTAATATTATTAAGCTTTCACCGTCGTTCCATGTGAACAGGTCAATAGTCCATTGACAATAGAATCGCGAATTCTATTGCCACGCGTTTGGAGAATTCCGAGATGCAGGCATCTAATAGTTGACCAATGTTTGTTTTTAATTCTGCGAAGTAAGAATGGTACAATTATAAACACTCAATTTAGGACTGTTGTTTAAGACAATTAAGGCTTTTGTTATTATTAATTATAATTAATTTACTCAATATAATGCTAAGCTAAAATAAATTCTGTTCTGGAATGAATCTAAATTCGTAATGCTCCCCCTGCTCATTATTAAGTGAGTCTCATGATTGATGATACGGATGAGGAGTCCTACTAAAGAAGTCTAAAAACTGTCCAGCGGGATGTCAACTTGTATAAGGTTTTTCAAATTAGTCTGGGCATGAAAAAGAAATAGATACGTTTAAGACAAAATCAGTCAAACACTTTAAACGAACTTATTATTATATTTAATATTTACATGATACGGTCTAAAATATATTGTATATAGTAAAACGGCAAAAAGCGAGAGAAGTTCTGCAGAGCCATCTACTGGTCTAATATTTTTATTGAGTGGTTGTCATTCCTAATATCATTTTTCTATGAATAATAAAACGTGAATCAATAAAAATCTAGAAAAATGTAGATGCTATATCATCTCGAGGTTGTTTAAGTAGTTGACCCCGCACAAATGTTATGACCTAGTATAATTAATTACGAGTATATTAAAATCAATCAAAAAATATGATGTTATAATTAAGCCAAACACATTTGTATGCAAATGTACATTCCATTCGGTTGCATAGAATTATATCTGAATACGGCGCGAACGATTTCGTTAGCAAATCGACGGAGCGTAACTTTCTTTGGCTGTACGAAAGGATAGAAATTGGCCACTACAAACTAGTTTCTATAGTAGAAATTATTTTGATAAAATATTTTAACATCTGTAATATAGTGATAGAAATATCAGTCACGAGTAGGGTTGCCAGATATGTTCGAAAAAACGGGACAAATTTCTATTATTAACATATTAAATTTACTGAAAACGAACTTTTTTGATATTAAAGCATCGAATGCTTAATTCAGAGCCAATGTACTTTTTCATCAAATATATTTATTACTCGATTTTAATCAGTTTTATTGCCTAAGATGGCATTTTTTAATACAGTGCAACTAGCAATTATATTAACGAAGACGCAAAATTCGGGGTGACGGCGCGTCGAACGAAATTTTCCGAGTATTCTTACGCGTTCGCCAAGTAATAGACGAATTTATTTTGAAATCGGACAATCTTTTGACCGGTTTACCAAGATTTTCTTGACCTGACAAACATAAATAAATCCGGATATTTGGTCTGGACCACAGTGTACATTTAGTGAAGAAAGAGAGAGATAACACTTTATTGCACACCAAAATATACAATTACAAAAACAGACCACATTACGACAAATCGATTACGACGTTACGTTCAAAGCGAACTCTTTCACGGAACCTAAATTAAAGAAATTTTGAATCAGGCGATATAGGTAGTGCAGGAAAAAGGCAATACATACATAAATACTCAAACTAATTTAAGAATTAAATACACAAATACACACACACACACACACACACACACACACACATATATATATATATATATATATATATATATATATATATGTGTGTGTGTGTGTGTGTGTGTCAAAGAAGTAAGTGAGGTGTGTAAGAATAAGCCTGAATGGCGCTTTGTTGTTCGTGCCTACCCCGCAAGGGACCTGGCGTGAAGTTATGTATGTATATAGGTATATACAATAATAATTACATTGAAGAGTTCTCTACTAGTGATGAAGAAAGATTTTACAACCCGTAAAACTCGATTATTTGAATAAATCTTAACCTCTACAAGACGAATATTTCCTTACAAAGTTGAAATCTTCCATAAGTCGAAAACTATTTAACTCGAATTTTTTGGTGTCTACCTTCAAGTTCGACTTAAAGGGGTTCTACTGTATATTATTTCTGTGAATCCAATAAAGAAAATAATATTTATTATTTAGTCACGGAACAATAGAAACCTAAATAAGCTGTAGACAAGGACGATTTCATTAACTTGCAACAAAGTATACCTAAAATTAAATACGAATCTACAATGCTAATATTTCAGCATTATAGATCCAATTTAATTGTTCCGTCTATTTTGTTGAAAGGCTCAGATCTGAAAGGGCACAATGGTATTCAATGATATTGAATCAAACTTTTGTATATATAAATCACTTTAATTGTTTCGTCGAAATTAAAAGATCTAAATGAACCGTATAAAATCGGCTTATGACTCCAAATTGAAATATAAAAAACTTAAGTTATCAGTTTTTTGATTAATAAAAGTTCCTTTAATAAATCAATGTCACGAGGTATTAAACACGCTTCCCACTAAATTGCCTACTTCTATATAGAGGCAATCTTCAAGGGAAAAATGTGTAAGGATTCTATTATTACAATTTAAGGCTGTGATGGTTGATTGTTTAACCATTGAACCATAAAATAGTTTCTTATGCAGATGATAGATGGTTGTTTTTAAAGATCCTCCTGATAGTTCATAGTCCAGGATATATCAAATATAATAAAAACTGGCTCTATATAGAAACAGTGTATTCTAAAAAAATAAATATTGACTATATTTATTTTAAATAGTAATAAAATAAGCCTGTTCTTATGTGTAGGTTTGTGTCTTGTCGCAAATTGACTCGATTCTTAGTTTTGCGTGTTGCAATGGTCATAATTAAGCAGCTGCCATTACGTAATTTTGACGCATATCCTCTATTATTAACTGGCTTGCTTCTAGGAGTTATGTATACTAGGGTTGCCATCCCTCCCATCCGGGTTTTCCCGGATTTGTCCTGATTTAGAGGGCGTCCGAGAAGTGTCCGGGCAGAAGTTTCGTTTGTAGTTCGGGTTTAAAAATTTCAATTTGAGTACCGCCGCCAGACGACGTGACGACAGCGCGACGGTGAGAGTCGCCCCACTCACTTCGACTTCGCCGCAGTGAGTCGCAATGTAGATTTATGACATTTTGAACCGTTTTTTATACAAAGTTTAAAAACCCAGGTTCTGAGCTCCAAAATCCGATGTTTTCACGCGTATTGTCCTGGTTGCCAAATTTTAGAGATGGCAACCCTGTGTGTACCCCACTTTGAGAACGCTTTACTATAGCCTAATACTTTACTCTTATTCACTTTCCGTGGACAGCTTCAACACCAAACAATTAAGTCTGAAACGAGGAAAAATACTAACAATTAAAATAAGTCAATGCAAATTTTAATTTTTCAAAACCCGTTTTCTTGGCATATAGTATAGCTATACAAATACTTTTAATAATGACTGTGCTACATCAGCGCCGTTTTGCTCTAACTATTGCACTAATAAATACATTACACGGATGTAACCAAGGTTTTAATGCGTTATTTTTAATGAATTTAAACATTAATCAATAACTCAAATGTGGGTGCACTTCACTAATGCAGCTAAATGTTAATGCATCATTTTGAAGACCCATTTGGAGTCACTAACATTAACGCAAGTGGAGAAGGGGCATAAGTGTAAGGCATTTTTCGCTGAATGCCTTAGTATGAAATAATATAGGAATATCATAAACATACATTCTGCCTTTCACAATACGTGCCCATCTAATGCAATACATAATGTGACTTACCTAACGTACATAACATGTTGGATTTCCTAGTTGTTTCCTCGTCTATTGCTATCGATGTTTCCACATTATAAGAGCACCAACAATACACTGAGTGATTTTAACTTTATTGCAATGAAATGAAAATGTATCTCCACACAGTTAAATCATGTTAAATTATAAAAAAATATAACAGTCCCTAAATGCCACACTGCTGGGCTCGGGCCTTCCATTATAGGGAGAACGAACAGTATACCCGACACGCTTGTCCAAAGCGGCTTGGCAGCTTTGACACATCGGCTATCTCGATGTGCAGGTTGCATCGCGATGTTTACCTTCACCGTTGTTATAATACGGCCGGCGTAACTTGGCGAATGTGAACATAGGCTCTGCGAACTTTAGCGCATGTAAACTCGTGAAGAAAATACAGTGACCAACTAGTACAAAGCAATGAAAAAATACAGGGATGAAGGGCGACCAATTGTATTCACTGACGAGTCGTATGCCCACTCATCACACGAGTGTACATGCTCTAAAGTTCGCAGAGCCTATGTTCACATTTGCCAAGTTACGCCGGCCGTACTATAGCACGCGGTAATTGTAACAATATGCACATTAGGTCAGAAAACTGCCTACGTGGTGCAAGCGTTTTGGCCAGGATCAAACCCGCGCCCTTTGAGTTAGAGACGCGTGCGCTAGCTATTACTACCACGACTTATATACACTTTATAACAAAACATATTATGAAGTTTAAATTACCTAATTAATTTATCAAACATTTAGTAAACAAATTCTAACAAAATGTTTCATTCTTCAACGGTCCGTCGTAAAAAGTAAACGCAAAATGCTTCTTCGTTCTAATGGTTCTGCTCCACCTGCATTATTGACTGAACAAATACGACATAAGTGCTTATTGCTTTAAAATATAACGCAGATTATTTCAGTGAGGCATACCACATCAAAGGATTGACGTAGCAAGCCTTTGGTGTGGGATGCGAGCTGCGTGGACACGTTATCCGCATCCCATTTACCAAACACATTTAGAACAGCCAGCTAGTTCTGCAGCGGACGCAGCTAAATCACTCAAGCGGCGCAAATATGCAATCCTCAGTAAGTTATGTTTGTGCCGTTCACTTTTGAAACATTTGGACCGTGGGGTCCTGGGGCCATAACCCTGATCATAAAGACTCACCGAGTCATCAACTACGATCCATCAATATAGCGTACACTTCTGGAAACTTTACTCATAGAAGACGGTGACCTAGGCTCAGTATTTTCCTTAGTGTTGAGGCACATACTATAATACAATACTTAACTAAGCTTTCTTTTATTGTATTAATTTATAAATTTACTATAACGCAGTTAAATGAAAAGCAACATACATTATCAACAATAATGTCGCACCGCAAATAGCAGTTACAGCTACAATAACATTTTCCCTTGTGTAGCAGGGCTATTCAATACCCCATCTGCTAACAGTAATAGGTACAAGTCGGCACACCTGGATCACAGATATCATTACACAGATCTGGATACTTGAAATCTACTGCAATTACTATAACTTTATCGATTTTCAGGTATCATTTTCTACATAACTTTCATAAAATACGAGCTTATGTGAAGCAAAATCTCGAACTAGAATTAACTCTATTATATTTAAATGTAAAATATACCTTTTGACGTCTGTGGTAAGCCATACTTGTGATTGCGGTTATGCATAAGTGTCGGTTTAATACGAAAGTGTATGATTATATTGTAACCCAGATAGACAGCCTACATAGAAAGATAAAATGAAGAAAAGCATTTTTTTTAAACTCGAGTGCGTAAACCTATGGAGTTCATGTCCGTATCCCGTGTGGTTAAAACAGTAATGTATCTACTGGAAATTATTCCACAATTAACGGTACTACTGCAATTATTTAATACAATAGTCCCCAAACTATTGAGTCACGTGGACCCCTTACCAATTTTGACTGCTTTCAGTGGACTCCTTATATTTTTTACCAACTTTAAAAAAAGGGGAGGTTGTCAATTTGTCGTGTAAACATATATTTTTATATATTAACAGTCACGACTTTTTTGTTTCCAATTTTGATAATTCGTTTCGTGTTGGATGCAGTACAGTTCTTAATTGGAAACATGAAAATTTTGTACCTTGTAAGTGCAAACGCACACTATCATATTATAAAATTTTATTTAAAAGTTTAAAATTTCATCCACACTTGCTTAAATAGAAACCACTATCGTGGTGGACGACCCCTATTTGCCGTTTGCGGACCCTCATATTTTGTTTTCGCTGGTGTAAAGTTTGATATAGACCCCCAGGGGGCCATATGGACCAGTTTAGGGACTTTAGGGTTTTAATACTAAATACTCGTAACGGAATGCGGCGCAATCGGCTTCCTTTAGCCGGCTTCACTCTGAGAACTCGAAACTCGGTCTACCTATTTTGTTTGTCTGAGGAATATAATCTATAATATTATAAAGTTCTAAACATAGTGTCTGTACATTGAAGCTATTTAAAAACACTGAAATAGACTAAACGACGGAGAACCCGATGCAATTTTTTAGGTTTGTCGTTTATTCAGGATTCACGTAAAAACTAATGGGCCGATTTCGATGCGGTTTTCGCTGATCGATAGCAAATCCTTAGACTCAAAATTTGCGCTATTTTTTATTCTGAGAATCTCGCGGGAATTTTCCTGGGAGCGACTTTTAGTTATTCGGGTGCATAAAATTAGCTCATTTCGACAGTATTTACCAAAACTGTAGACTTATATTATCATCTTCTTTGTGTCCTGGTAATCTTGTGGGAACTTCAATTTCTTTGGGTTGTCAATAAGAATGAACGCAGAAAAGAATATATTTACTTTATTTTTCACATGAAACAATCGTATAGTAAACAGTTTTCTTAGACCTGGGTACTTATAAATATTTACTCATAAAACCCTGCGCTTGATATGAAAATTCATTCAAATGAATTTACAGACATATTCTAAAACTGCTTTTTATCATAAAAATAAACATTTTGGAGCTTATTATTTTAATTTTTATGGTCCATATTATTGAACGGTATTAATTCAATATTAATACCGTTATTAACTCAATTACAAGACCAGTAAAATTGAACTGACAGACTGTCTTGTGATTACAAATTTTCGTTGAGTATTTATTGTTCCAGAATACGGACCAAAAACTTGACAATACTAAGGGGCCTAAAGCGGCTGCTTTTGGAGAATCGCTTATTGAATTTGACACGTGCCCAAATATACTGGTACATGTTTTACATATTATATTGTTACACTTTATTTAGATACTTTGTCATATTCGTAACACGAATCTGCAAAAGCGGCAGCTTCAGACCCCCGGTCCTTCTTAGTAGCTTGAATTATTTTATATAATTTAGGTAAATATTAAGGATTAGTAAACATTATTTTTCGGTAATAAATTTTCTTATGGCAATCTCCGCCAATCATTTTTATTGGTCCTTCGAGCCGGATCGTAAAAACTACATATACAAACAATCATCAAGAAGGCCTTTATAATGTCATCACTAATATTAAAGAAAGATCTATATCCAATCAAAATTGTTTTTCAAACTAAAACTACAAAATAGCCTTTTTCAGTTATACGTAATTAATCGCATTTCAACTGATTTAATTTGCTTTTTAATACACGTTCCAATATTGCTCAGCCGTATTGTAAAGTCTTCAGCTGACGCCATTGGACTATAAAGTTCACATTTCTCACAAAAACATATAATTACTACTCAAAAATTATTAGTATCCTACAATGGACTGTATCGAATGGAAGTGGACAATAGTCCACGTTAGAGCAATCTTACATATTTTTAGAAAATAAAACTGCACAGTACGTCCAGGGGGGACGTACTGTGCAGTTCACGTTCATCTACCGCCAAAAACTCTTATTAATATAAAATAGACTTAAAGGAATACAAAAACAATCAAAAACAGAAAAACTAACATAACATAAAAACATCAATCTTTTTACATAAATGTACCTACTAGCTATTAGTATAATAGAATATTAGGAACGATAACCGCCCAGAAAAGAATAAAATTGCGTTTTGGTATAGAAAATTATATATAATATATATAAAGAAAAGAGAGAGAGAGAAAGAGAAACAATCAGAACGAATGCAAGGATAATGGTCGATGATGTTATGCTGGAACAAGTGAATGAGTTTGTATATCCCGGATGTGCTTTTAGCAGGGATGGAAGGTACACCGCTGATATAGAAAGAAGAGTGAATTTGGGGAATAGTGTGAATGGAGCGTTAGGTAAACTTCTAGGCGCTAAGAACCTCAGCCAGAAGGCCCAGCTTGCCATACACAACGCGGTGCTGGTACCTACGCTCACGTATGGAAGCGAGAGTTGGGTATGGAATAGAGAGCACGAAAGTAGAGTAAACGCGGTCGAGATGCGAGCACTGCGCAAAATCTGCGGAGTGACGCTCGCGGACCGCGTTCGTAATACCGAAGTAAAAAAGAGAGTTGGTCTGAAAGAGAGTGTCGGGGTGAAGGTAAGGAAAGGAATGCTCCGGTGGTTCGGGCATGTGGAAAGAATGTATGATGAAAGAATGACTAAACAGATATACAATGCAAAAGTGGATGGATGCAGAAGTCGCGGAAGGCCACGACACACCTTCCATGATCAAATTGATCGTGTACTAGCAGAAGGTGATGTCAGGAGCCTTAAGAACAGACGAGCATGCATGACAAGAACTATGAATGTCAAAGAAGCAAGTGAGGTGTGTAAGAATAAGCCTAAATGGCGCTGTTGTTCGTGCCTACCCCGCAAGGGACCTGGCGTGAAGTTATGTATGTATGTATATAATATATATATAATTTTATATATATATAATATAAGTAGAAAATTAACGGCACTAGATTTTAAACGAATATGTTATTATCGAAAACATTTTCTAGTCCAGATCATTCCATGCTGCCTGGGCGGTAACACAAAGTATTAGTTTGTCTATACACATTTCTTTTCATCATTTGGGGTATGGAGGGTAGAGGTAAGGAGGACCATCTAGTATGGGGGATAAGTTGAAAAAGTGTCCATCTGTTTACAGCAAATTATTTTTCGAAAACTCGTCAAAATAGCGCTAGTGTAGGAAAAGGAAATGATATGAACTTAGAAGTTATAAAAGAAGTGAAGTTTGCTGGGTTGAAAAATTTAAAAATTATAATTTGGAATAGTATTGAGACTTTCTCGTATTGAGATGTATGTCTGTCAATTTTTGATCA
Organism: Dendrolimus punctatus; assembly: GCA_012273795.1. Classification (NCBI taxonomy): domain Eukaryota; kingdom Metazoa; phylum Arthropoda; class Insecta; order Lepidoptera; family Lasiocampidae; genus Dendrolimus; species Dendrolimus punctatus. The sequence goes on along the minus strand of CM022542.1, from coordinate 14,520,769 downwards.
ATTGAATTTCTGAAACCTATTTCAGATAACAAACTAAACTATCTGTAAATTCCACCGTGAGGAGACAGCGATTTTCGTAAAATGCGCGGTGACAAATAGGAAGTCTTTCTTTGCTTCTTTAATCTAGTATCCTACTCTAATTATTTGTGGCGCTATTTTTAAATACTTTCCACTTGCTATTATGGCGCCATCTTCATTTGCTGCCCTTCAGTGGACACTTTTTAATATACAGAGATGGTTCTCCTTTCCTCTACCTTCCATAATTTAGGGCCATCCATAAATAACGTCACACGTAAGGGGAGGTGGGGTCGATAAAGTGTGACACTAAGTGACAAAAGGTGGGAGCGGTCCCAAATTTCGTGACCTCAGATTTGAAAACCTAATATGTTAAGGTTTTAGAACACGACATTTAAACTTACTATTTTCTTTCTACTGTGCTTATATGCATAGTGTAATTAAAAAAATATTTAAATGGATATAAAATTTCTTGATGTAAAATTGCAAAATATGTGATGGGAGGAGGGAGGAGTCTCACGAATGTGACCAGCTGTGACAAGGACGGGTGAGGGGGTCAAAATAGCTATAAATTCTTGTGACGTAATCTGTGGCTGTCCCTTTTACACTATAATTATATTAATATTTTATATTAATTTAAGGACCCTAAACGATTTAAGGTCTATACATATATACAAGACCGTAAAGAAAAACAAAAATTAGTGAAATGAAACAAAGAAATAATAATCAAAATACAAACACACTTCCACATTTCACACCAAACTCTAAACAGATTAGTTGCAGAAGACTGTGCAACGCGCAACCTTCTCTTACTTATTAAGTGCAACCATAACATATGGCGCACACTAATTGGAATATTAGAAAAGTAATCAACATTACAAACTCAGTAACTTTATTTCTTAGACTCGTATTATAGAACAACCGTCATTTTGAAAGCGATGATTGAGATGATAATACGTCTAAATAAAAATTAACAAGGCTATAATAAATATATAATACAATTTTAATTTAGACGAATTATTGTCTAAGATCAGTTTAGCAGAATATGTTATAGTGGGGTTTATCAATGTTCAATCAAGATCCCACTATTTGTTTCGGCCAAGTTTTCAATGTTACCAAGTCCCAGTGGTGTTGTTATGACATTTTCTGTATTAACACGCATTTGTTGTAGTTTTGATGATATAAAGTGCTCCGATTCGTGCTGAATTAGTTCCATCTTCAGGCGGAAGCGTTGAAAGCATAAGGGGCACCTCAAATTAAAAATACATTATTAAAATTGGGTCAATATATGTTTCATGTGTTCACCCTACAGTCATGCTGGAATTATCGTCTTGATAACAGCTTTTAATGCCGGCTTGATCGGTATGATAGCAATAGTAATCTCTAATCTTTTATTTCACAATTTTACTACATTACTGCGTAATGCCATGAATACTTTTTTTATATATATTTATTAAACAAATGTAATTACGGAAATTATTTTATTTTATTTGGGGGGTTAATAGCTATCATTAATAATAACTAAAAATAAGATAAATTCAGAGAAGCTATTAATAAGCCTCCACAGATAACTATCTTATATATTATATATGAATATATAATATATAGGAAAGTACATGATTTCACATTTATAAATTAACAAAATTAAATTGTCACTCCAATCCTGGCTTCCAATAAAAACAAGTCGTTTTATTACAAGCTTTTATTTAACTTGCAATGTATGTATGTAAGTTCGGGTGGAATCTTGCAAGTAAAATTTGACACCTTCCCGGTTTCCCATTGACCTGAAATTTTGCATCTCCTGAAAAGTTGGCTTATACGCCCCTCTGGCTTGAAGCCCGCGATATGGATATCGCGTGACAATCCACTAATATGGTACCATGGAGCTGATCTGATGATGGAGTCGGAAGGTAGCCATAGGAACTCCTGTACTAAACAAGATAAACCCGTCGTGTTTGGGCTCGTTTTACTTGTCTTGGCTAGCACTCTGCTGCTACATGATATCCAGGATCACAAAAGCTTGTAAAGCTTTTATTAAAAAGCTATTTTACTTTAGAAATAATAAAGGTATTTTTTACATATCAATAAGAAAAATGACATTTTTTTCGCGGTCCGCAGAAAATGGGTCGGCGGTCTGGATACGAACCGCGGTCAGCCGTTTGGGAACCCCTGACATATAGAGAACACGGCGAAAACATAAGCACGCGTACACAACACTGCCACCGGGCCGTCAAACTGTGTAGACTATAGTAGAATTATTTTGTCGGTGAGCATGTTGCGCGGGCGCAACGCCATTGTCGATAAAAATTCATTCTTATCAAAGAAACATTATCATTCTTATAAAAATCATTATTACCTTTTTTGCTAATAATTTTAAACTTGAGATACAAGTATTTATATTTCTTTTTAATATAACTTGTTACATTTTAAATTTTTGTTCTTATAGTTTATTTAATACATTAGATACCTAATTAATAATTTATTTTAAATAATAATTATTATTATTATTATAAATACGTTATTTTATCTATTTTTTTCTTTCATTTTTATCACTAACCCACAAAACGACAAAACTAAATACACTATCGATAACGCTTATCCACAACAATAATGCGCATCACTATGCCCGCCCATAAGGCCAGTGAGTGGAAGAGAGAGCGAAATACTCACTTCACCGCTCCGATTATTATATGACCCAAACTGCACGGACAAAATAATTCTACTATAGGCGAGAGTTTCAACATTCGCATATACACAGAATGCAGCGCGACGGGAATGTGGTGCCAACTGGTGCCGTCTACACGAGCTTTGACAATTCCATTTCGCTGAAATAACTATGGAACAATAAAAAGAAACTCACTCATATATTTCGTTGCCGAAATGTGCTCTTTTGTGTTTTTCGAGATCATTGCTCTGCGTAAATGTACGGTCGCAGATCTCACAAAGGTACGGTCTCTCACCAGTGTGGACTCGACAATGGCGAATTAAATGACTCTTGGTAATAAACCTGTAAAACATATAATAAGAATAATATAATAACACAGCCCATAAATGTCCCACTGCTTGGCTCGGGCTTCCCACTATAGGGGAAATATTATTTTTATTAAATGTTTTATATTCTGTAAGGTACTCATTTAATTGAAATTAACATTAAAAGTCACCATTGATACTAAATGTTCTACATGGTAGCAGAGCATAGTTTATTCGCATTGGCACTTCAGATATGAAGTTTTTTTATTGCATGCATTCAGCAGACAGGCAGATGGCCCACTTGATGGAAAGTAGTTACCATCGCATACGGACATTTCCAATACCAAAGGCTACAAATGAGCTGCTGCTCTCTTAAGGGAGACGGAAACCTGATCCATGATGCCGGAACACACTTCAAGGTTGTTATGACGACATACTTTAGACCAGGGGTGGTAGCTATGCAGTGGGCAAATACCATACCACCTGGCTGTGGGTTGTTTTGTTGCCTCTTACGACAGGCGACAAACATGAATATTATTATGCATTAAAATATATGTAAATGTGATGTTAAGAAAATAATTATTTATAACTTTACCTGTGCAGGAATGGAGAAAGAATACAATTTCCTGCGGCCGGGCGGCCTGTCGTAAGAGGCGACAAAACCACCCACAGCCAGGTGGTAGGGCATTTGCCCGACTGGATGGCTACCACCCCTGATCTATAGTATGTTGCCATAACAACCTTATGTGGTGTTCCGGTATTAGTGACCAGGTTCCAGTCTCCCTTAAGAGAGCAGTAGCGCATATGTAGCACCTTTGCTGTTGCAAATATCCATAAGCGATGGTAACCCCTTTCCATCAAGTGGGCTGTCTGCCTGTCTGCTGAACTCCTGCAATAAAAAATAAATCTGATAGAAAACCGATAGGTTGGCAACCCTGCATTGACTTTCAAACTACTTTAATTAATAATAACTGCCCATAACATTCCAATGCTGAGCTTGGACCTATCCATTTATTTTATTATAGAAACAATATTTTATTATGAAGATTTGTTTTCCCTATGATAAGGGGGCGTCCATAAATTACGTGAGGTGTTTTTTTTAATTTTCTACTCTTCCCTCCCCCCCTGGTGAGATGTCGTGAGATTTTATTCAACCCCCTCCCCCATCCCCCAATCTCACGTCAGATTTTTCAAAATGTGAGTTTCTTACGTAAACGCGTTGGATTGTTATTGTAAAAAGAAAAAAACAAATTTGCTTCGTGCTTTTATTTACGACTAGTTAAGACTAGTAATCACGATTGCTGAGAGTTTAATTATAAGTGTAATAAAAATTTAACAATAGAATAATTAAATTGTAACTACGGTGATTGAAAAAAAGAATACCTACTCTAATTCAGTCCAATTAAAAAAAAAATGCGTGATATTTGCCGAGACCCCCCCTCTCTCCAACGTAAGATTAGATGAGATTTGACTCGACCCCCTCCCCCCTTAAACACCTCAAGCAATTTATGGACGCCCCTAATGGGGATTGTTCACAAAAAAATACCCTCTGATTTTATATTTTTATTACGTAAAATAGGGTATTTTAATAAAATACTAATTTGAATATTTTTGTATTTTGAGCGTTAGTTTTATTATAATTCGATTTTAAAATTATTTCTCCGATGACGTCATAAGGGACAAGTTTAAATTGCTTTCTTTGCCCAGAAAACAAAAATAATAAAAGTAAGTTTTATCTATATATAATCATAGTAATCTGTGCTACTATTTAAATGTGACTGTCATTACTCATTATTAGTATTATTATCAGTATCGTGATCATTTTAGTGTTTTTTGTAGCTAGTCTTATAATTTTTCGTGTTCAACCATTATTATTTTCTACAGCTATCGTTAAATTTTTAAAGTGGTCTTTAAGGAAAATCCATGTTATAGAACTTAAATCAAATAATGTACAGCTAGAATTTTTTGTACACCTGAATCAGGCAAACGGGCAGACGGCCCACCTGATTGGATTTAGTAAGGTCAAATAAAGGTCAAACGCATTTCTTACAAAATACAAGAAGATCGTACGTTTTTTGGAATTTTAACTAGACAGAAATGATTAGGGACACTATTCCTCGAAATGGTTTTTTGAATAGCTAGATTGAAAGAAAGTGAACAAACCCAATTGTAACAATGTGCAAAACTTACTTCATAGGGCATGTATCACAATTATATGGCTTTATCCCCAGATGCCTAAAGTTATGTTTCAGCAATGTACTGCGCCTAGTAAATTTTGCAGGACATTTTTCGCAACTGAACACCCTTTCGCCAGTGTGTGTGATTATATGCGTCTTCAGTTCACCTGCAAACATAATCAGTGAAACAATTATTAAATCGTTCTGGATACAATGTCTATACTGAATTTGCAAAAATCCGGCTCCAAGGACCATATTTATTGTAACTCATTCCTGGTTGGTATAGATTTGGACAGATAAATCTTTATACGACCTTCATTTCATCGCAATGCAAATAATGCGCGACAAAGGTAAAAGATTCGTTGCTAACATAGGCGTAAAGAGCTAAGATGGGCTGGGGCCCAATTCTTCTTTCTCATTCCATTGTGACAGTCTCAAAAATTCGTATTCTAGTAAATTCACAATATCTTCTCGATATCGTTGTGGCAGAATAATTGTAGATAAATATTAGTATTACCATTAGCAGAATTGAATATTGGGAAGTTACAAAAAAATTTAACATTTATTTCGCAAGCTTTCACTTATAAATATTTATAAAGTTAGAGTGACGTGGCATGGGCATGCCATTGGAATTAACAGTATACCGATCTTTATGAGCTAGTGATAGTAGAATTGGGCCCCTGGTGTGGGATCGCGCCGAGTGACTCCTAGCAGAACAGAATAGTTATTGGCGCAATGAATCGCGCACTAGGCGGCGGTATGGTACAAATGCTGCAGGATGCGTACGGCGTGACGGTTATTATGAAAATGTTCATAATAGTTTTTCAGATGCCCAATGTGTAGAGACTGCTAACAACAATGTGCACCGCATCAGCTGTCTGGAGAAGAACGACTATAATGCATATAGGGGTAGTACACAACCTGTGGGTTGTGTTACAGGCCTGATTCTTATGTCTAATTGCCTGTTAATTTGCCTTACTTTCATTTGAAATTTGATATAAGCTCTATACAACTATGTTAAAATTCACTCAATGGCAGGGCAAGCGAATGAGTAGTAAGATATAGGAGCTGGCTACCAATCTACAACTTTTTAAACCATAAATCAGACAGGGCAAGACCACAAAGACAGTTTATTGAGCATTGTGATGTACATGTTAGTCTAAAATTGCATACTAAAAGATTTAAAATAACTTAATTTTCAGACACTATTTCTCTTTGCATACACTACTGTCCGTGCATCTTGGAGTGTTCCCAGGCAGTTTTTGATCTAATGCCTACACCTAAGAGTGTCATAAAAAAATTCTAAGCTGGCAACACATTCGCCACACATCTTATGTTGGAAATGTCTATAGGTGCTAGTCTCCACTTTCCATCATATGGTGCTTTCATCAGTGTTTGCCTGCTTCATTCAATCAATAAACATCACTTCCATAACTAGATATTTTGCACTATTTCCTTAAACTACTATGATCAACAACACAAATGTCAAAAATGTTATATTTATTTCATATAAGACAACTACTAGGAGGGAACTACCAAACAGACAGTTTTCCTTTGTTCTATGAAATGAGATAATTGAATGGTGTAATAACACATTCCAAATCAGCAATATATTCATGACTGCACTTGCTGCAATTATCCATGATACAAACCTCATGACCACTTTCTATTAAATATACCATCACTGTGTTTGCTTACTTTTCGCAATATAATACAGAGTTAGAATGTTACTACATCTATTTGTAAATGTTTTTGATTATCAAATACAAGTAAAGGAAATGCTGGAATTATGTCAGTTATGATTTTATCATGCATATCAAATGACACAGAGACTTTTGGCTCAAAGAAATGTAATAATTTGAGATATAGCTTACAAATAGTATTAAATTTTTATATTACAAAATAGAAAACATCAGCCCTAAATTCTATCTGGAAGATATCTTAAAAATTAGGTTACAAAAAGCATAAGTTATCAATCACCATGATCATTTATGTGAGCAAATTAATTCATGTAAAATAACTAATCTAATGAAAACATGACTTACAATGACTCTCATCCTTTTACAATCTGGGCCCAAGAATGCATGAAAGTGAATCTGTCTCCTTTTATACATTGGCAATACATAATAAATATCAGAAAAGATGATATACCCTCTTACCTTTACTAACAAATGTTTTAGGACACATTTCACAAGCATAGCTCTTTTCTCCAGCATGCCTCAACTGATGCTGTTTCAAGTTTCCAGTCGAGCTAAATTTTTTACCGCAGACTGAACACAAGTGTTGCATGCTATTGGTGTGCCTCTTCACATGTTCTGCCAGTGTTGCCATGTGCCAAAATGATTTTGGACAGAATGGACACCTGCAGGCGGTACCATCTTTATGTCTATTCAAATGTTCCTCCAAAAGCACCATTCTCTTATAAGATTTCTTACATAACATACATTTGTAAGGCTTTTTAGTGTCATGTGTCAATTCATGCCTTTTCAAATGGCTTATTTTCTTAAAGATTTTACCACATGAAACACATGACAACACTCGGCCTTTGGTTGTATGTTTTCTTTTATGACCCGAGAGTGAATTCATTGTTTTGAATTTTGCTGCACAAATATCACATTCAAAACTTTCATGTGTTTCTTTTTCAGTACTTTGGCTTTTATTAACAAATGCTTTAGTTTCTGCTTCCTGTAAATTTTTGTGCTTACCAATTCTCTTTGATTTAACTATAGAAGTTTCTAATGGCACACTGTTATTAGATTCACAATGATTATCATAATCTAACACATTATCTACTGTTGAAGGAAGTGGCACACAGAATATATCTGTATTTTCAATATTCCTATGTGCAAAATTATCGTAATCATCCATTTCATTCATAAAATCCTCACATTTGGCATCAAGCACAGTTTCATCTTTAATTTCAATGTTGTTTTCATTACATACTACATTCATACAGAAATGCTCATTTAATTTTTGGTCAATGTTTTGTGCTTGAATTTTAAAAGCATGAAAACTAACTAAACTATTATAACAAGTTTTACACAGATTCTTTGGTAACTTGTCATGTGGTGAAATCTGGAAAAGAAATCAGAAAAGGACAGGTAATTAAATTGTTAGCAACAGAAAGCCAGGGCCTTAGGACTGAATAAGAATTAATCACTTCTAATTGGTTATAGCTATATAGCAGCATCATGGTGCCCTGGACACGCAACACTGACATGAGCAGGTGGAGGTCTTAGCTAGGAGGCGCTCTGAGATGAGAGACTTGATTTAGAGGGAAACGTTGAAGAAAAGATACCTCTTATCTCAGACTCAAGGCTATATTATTATTACAACTCAGATCCCGACTAACACACAACCCACCTGCATATCTGAAACAAGGCACATTTATTACCCGTCGGCATTTGAACTAATAAGATTTAAATTCATTTATGGTCAACTTCCTTTCCTTTTGTTTACTTATTGGCATACATCCTATTGTTGTATTGTGATCATTTGCCAGGTGTTAAATCTGATTTAAACATGCGTTTGTGTGTAACTGAAAACTTACCATACTACTTGGCTGTGCTTTGAAGGTTGCAGCAAAAACTATTTATTCAACAAAACCTAAATAATGAACTTTTGTTACCAAAAATTATTTAATTAAAGAACAATTGAAAAAAACATCTAGAGTATTCCACCATAAAAACCTTGAGTTGTGTTCCAGTTTTAGTGGCTAGATTCCAGTCACTCTTTAGAGAGTGGCAGCACATTAATAGGATCTTTGGTGTTAAATCAAATCATAACTTGTTTCTATTATTTCATATTTTAACTTATACAACTTCACCACCATATATTGTGTTTGAATATTACAAAAACTTCCATCTAAGTAGCAATAACAGCTGTGTAAAGGTTCATCTGAATTGAATGAATAATAAATATACAAACAGACACATTCATGTTTATACATACTCATTCAAAATTAATATAATTATCCATTAATATGTGTTATATAGTATCATAATAAATTAGTATTGTATAGTATCATAATACATAATATGCTGTTTCATCTATGACCTTGTTACAACTGAGAAGGCATCTTGTTACATTATGTTGTAACATTACTGTGAGACCTGAGTCCCACACAGAGCTGCAGTTTATTAAGCTGTAACTATTTTAGGCGAAAATAATACATTTGTTTGAGCCAGATGCAATTTTATATGTATTTTATAATACAGTGACAGAAGGAATAATAAATTAAGTCAAGTCAATATTTGAATACTTTTCCAAAAGTCGCCAGTGCTTTGATTATAAGAAAACATAGGTTTTAACAATTACACTCTTATAAACTAAGCTTAGTATAATTACCTAAACTCCAAAAGAATGTTCTAGTATATAGGTACACATAATTATGTTGTAAAATAGAATTCATTGAGCATACCTATGCATAGTGGAAACAGTTTGATATTGCATAAATTAATTAAATATATCTGTTGTGATGGACATGAATGAGGCAAAATTATATATGTACAAATTAAAATGGGACTAAATAAAATGAAATACCATTTTTTCCTTACGGGTGGAGTATAGTTATTTATTTATCATGAACAAATTCTAACTTTTTCAATATAGGTTAAAAGGCTAAGGCGGGTGTGAAGCGAAGCGAAGCTCCCGCTTTAGACTCAGATCTTAACAAATATTAAATGAATGAAACTCTTACCTTTACAGAAATGCATGTTTTAAGCATTTCGGCAACGTTTACAGAATCACTGATATCTGAGAATAGATCAAATATTTCTTTATTTGATAAATCTTCTAAACAAGTTCGGCAACAGTTTCCTATGTTCCTATATTGAATTATATATTTAGGTTCCTCCATGGCAATAAATTATAGCAATGTACGCCACAGAACACTAGTACTCTAAAACGAGAGGTGTACGCAGAGCGTGTATAATAATATAAATTATAACACTACAAGCTAAAACTCAAGTTTTACCGTATACCTATATTTGGGTATTTATTTTATTATTTCTTTTGACTAATATACAACGCCGAGCAAAACTTCACAAACATTATGAATATCGATTTTAATGAATGAAGTTGTTACTTTATGAAACTAATTCTGCGAAAACGCATGAAAAATAATCACAAAACTCAAAAATTAGCAACTTTTCACAATAAAAATACGTCAAACGTCATGTAAATTAAAAGAAAAAAATAATATATTATTCACAATCTAAAATCCGAAAGAAAAGGTAGAAACATAATATCAATTTGCGACATGACCCCGATGACAAGTCAAGCGTGTGAAGTTTATACTATAATTTTAACTATGTTCAATGACCAGAAAATCACTAAAAAGGTGTGAAAAGCCGATGCAATGATTCTTTCACTCCAAATATCAGCGTTTTAATAAAAGTGGGGGCAAAAACTCTGCACGTCGTGTCGTACTAAATATTAGTAAATATCTTTCTGCACTGTTAAAGACAAAACCTTGCATTAAAAGGTTTTTATTAACAAAATTGGCGTTACATATTTTACAGTTAATATGACATAATAATTATAATACATCGGTTGCTAAGGAACGTCCATAGACCGGATATAAGATGTCATAGATGTACCACATTCTTCCGACGTGCTAAGATGTGACGTAGTCACTCAGGTAACTGGGTGGTCGGCGCTCTCTAGACGTCCTTCGTAAAGGTCCAGAGGGGTCTTGATTTTGTGGTTTCACTATCTGTGGGTCAGTTGTAGATGTCTCAACTTCTGGAAGTCCTAAGTCCTGTTCAGTGGTTTTGAGTGCATCAGACTCAAGTAGAGGCACTTCCGGAGAAGTTTTTTCAAGGTTTGACAAATCTATATGTGTAGGTACAAAATTATCCATGGTTTCGTCGTGTGCACCTAATGGAGCTAGGTGTCTATTAGATACTGTTGTTTCTCTACCGTCGGGCATTCGAACGTAAGAATAGTCTGGATTAACATGCAATAGTTCTACTTCCTCCACCAGGGCTTGGTATTTGTTTGCACGATTAAACTTTTTAATTAGGGCCTGATTTGAGTTGAGCAGCCAACTTGGGATTGTGTTTCCATTAGTCGATCTTCTTTGATGTATGAACATTCTCTCGTGTGGTGTGCAGTTTGTAGCTGTACATAGTAGGGAACGTATGGAGTGCAATGCATGTGGCAAAACGATCTCCCAATTTTCAGTGGATAGGCCTCTAGTTTTTAAGGCTAATTGTACTGTTCTCCAAAGTGTAGAATTCAATCTTTCTACTTGTCCATTACCTTGGGGGTTGTATGGTGTAGTTCTACTTGTAGCAATACCACGCTTAAATAGAAATTCTTTTATTTCATTCGAAAGGAAGCACGTGCCTCTATCCGAGTGCATATATGCTGGCATACCAAAAAGCATGAATAGCTCATCAAGGTGTTTGATAACGGTATTTGATGTCATATCGTGACACGCAAACGCAAAAGGAAATCGGGAGAATTCATCAATAACTGTTAGTATATATCTATTTTTAGTGTTTGAGGGTAAGGGTCCCTTAAAATCAACACTTAGCCTCTCGAATGGTGAGGTTGCCTTTATAATATGTGGTCCAGGATTCGATGATTTAATAAATCTTGGTTTGATCTCTGCGCAGTGACGACATGAATTGGTCATGCTTCTAACTTCGTCTATCGAATAAGCAAAATTTTTTGACCTTAGCCAGTGGATCATTCTCGTTACTCCTGGATGACATAAGGATTCATGTAGAGATTTTAATCTTTGGTCTCGCGTTTGCATGTTTGCACATACGCGCGATAATGCGTCGGCTACATTGTTCTGTTTACCAGGACGGTACACGATGTCATATTTAAATGGTGCAAGCTCAAGGCGCCATCTTTGTATTTTCTCATTCTTAACTTTACTTGTTTTCTTGTTGTCGAACATGAATGAAACCGACCTTTGATCCGTAATTAATTTAAAATGTCTGCCTATGAGAAAATGTCGCCATTTTTTCAGTGATTCCACAATAGCATATGCCTCTTTTTCAATTGCAGAATGGTTTTGCTCGCTATGATTTAAGCTGCGAGAAAAAAAGGCTATCGGACGATTATTCTGTGACAATGTAGCAGCAATGGAATGCTCTGAAGCATCGGTTTCAACGACAAATGGTATATCGGTTTTTATAGCGTATATTGATGATTTTGCAATGTCAGATTTCAGTTCTTCGAAAGATTGTACTAAATCTTGTGTCAATGGAAATATTTTTGTGTTCGAAAGACCATGAATTCTCTCAGAAAAATTCGGTATCCATCTACTATAATGAGCAAACATTCCAATAACCCTACGCAACGACTGTAAATCGTCTGGTGGTGGTAGCTGTAAAAGAGGACGAAGCCGATCAGCGTCAGGTTTTATAGTGTGATTTTTAATGGTGTATCCGAGAATGTTGATAGAGTTAAGACCGAATTTACTTTTGTCATTATTAAGTGACAGGCCGTACTTTCGGGCTGCTGTCATAAATCTTTGTAAATTATCATCGTGTTCGGCTCGTGTCTCTCCACACACGGTAATATCATCGAGATAAGCTAGCGTGCCCTTCAGTTCTTCTTTACGGATAATCCAATCAATAGTTCGTTGGAAGCTTGATACTCCATTCGTTACTCCGAATGGTATCCTACAAAATTGATAGAGGTTTCCAGCTGCTTCAAATGCTGTATATTTCTTCTCTTCTGGCAATATAGGAATTTGATGATAGGCACTTTGCAGGTCTATAGTACTAAAAATAGAGTATTTAGATATCTTTGAAACTATTTCTTCAATATTGGGTAGCGGATAGGCATCCAACTGAGTATACCTGTTTATTGTTTGTGAATAATCTATAACTAGGCGTTTTTTATGATTCGTGTTCTTTGTAATCAGGACCTGGGCTCGCCATGGAGAGGAGCTCTCTTCGATGATTCCAGCACTCAAGAGTTTTCTTATTTCGGAATGAATAAACTGATTGTCCTCTTCACTATGTCGGCGTGATTTCATGGCGATCGGTTTGCAATCAGAACTGACACTCGCAAATAGTGGGACAGCAGGCACCGATGCTGCTGCTACATTACAGACCTTCATTGTTTCTTTAGGTCCTCCAAATGAAAATTCTAAAGAAGAATGCTTTTGCAAAATATCATGCCCAATGATGAGGTCAGCACATAAGTCCTTGACAATTAACAAAGTAAGATTTTTATAATTATGATTTTCAATCTGTGCGGACACAATAGTTTGACCTTCGACTTGAGATGAAAGGCTTGTACTTGCCATGGTTATAGTTTGATGGCAAGGAAATTTTTTCAAACCAGTTAATTTGAAGAAGTTCTCGTTAATAAAGCTAATGGAGCTTCCGGTATCTATTAAAGCTTCCGCTCGCAATCCTTTTATAATGGCGGAAACTGTTGCCTTTTTTAGAGATGTTGGGGACGCAGCCACTACATACGATGCAGAACAGCTTTCGTCAGAGACGAAAATAGCATTAGCCGTCATATTCTTGCTTCGACAGACATTTGCAAGATGACCCTTTTTGTTACATAATTGACACATAATATCTTTAGCTGGGCAATTTCTTCGTGGGTGGATTTTGTCACCACAAAAGAAACAACTCTTTTTCCTTGAGAAGTTTATGGGAGTAGCCGCTAAAGTATTTTGGCTGGTGTTAGAATCCGTGACGCCTGATGTATCTGGCACAGCGTTCAAATTGCTAGAATTATATCCCTGACAGTTCACTTCAGCCATTTCTAGAGAAAGAGCTTTATCATAGGCTTCATCAAGAGTGAGGCTTAAACTTTCGAGAAGCCGTTGTCTAATTTTGCTAGATCTTATACCACTAATAAACGCGTCCCTTATATAGTCATCTCTGTTTGTATTGGCGTCAACACTTTTGAAGTCACAGTCTTTTGAGAGCTGTTTCAGTGACTGTAAGAAGGTATCGAGAGACTCTTCACCTTGTTGTTTTCTAGTAGCAAGTGCATATCTCGCATAGATAATGTTTTTAGGTTTTGTAAATAATTTACTAAGTATGTTCATAGCTTGCGAATAATCAATACATTCGGTAATGTACGTATATATATTTGACGAAACATGATTTATAAGTAAGTCTAATTTGCACTTTTGTACTTGCTCAGTGGTTGATTCGGAAGCTTTAAGAAAATTTTCAAATGTTCGTTTCCAATGTTCCCATTCCTTAGACGCCGACGAGCTTGATGGATCAATATCTAACCGATCGGGTTTTAAATACTTTTCCATTTTCTTTTCTTTAATATTCGCAACTACTCATAAATATTTTGTTAATAAAATTGTTAAAGACAAAACCTTGCATTAAAAGGTTTTTATTAACAAAATTGGCGTTACATATTTTACAGTTAATATGACATAATAATTATAATACATCGGTTGCTAAGGAACGTCCATAGACCGGATATAAGATGTCATAGATGTACCACATGCACATACTAGATGCCACTAAAATCATGCAAAACGAAGGTTTTTCCTTTAATTTTTCACAACATCTGATATTTTCAAGCAATATCTTGGCTGTATAACATCAGAAATTGCTATGCTGACTTGACGTTGCCGTCGCGTCATATGCTGAAACGTTTATTTAAATACTTTTTCTTTCTTTAGACTTTAGACTAATGGCTTCAACGTACTTGGCATCGGTTTATGATTAGAAATTATGCCCGGTTTACATTATTCCAGTCCAGCGATCGAATCCAGCGCTGGATTGCTTACTGGAAAAATGTAAGCCGGCACTGAACTGCACTGAATCCAGTTAGCATTCTAGTCCAGTAACTGGATTGGTGGTCTACTTTTCAATCCAGTGCAACTGGAATAATGTAGACGGCCAATCCAGTGCCATTCCAGTGCTGATACAGTAACCACGTATTGGTTGTTTTGCGGATTACTGCGTCGAAGAAAGAATTTAAAAAGGGCGAAGAAGTTATCTGAAGATCGAATTATTATTATTATATTTTATTATTAGGTTGAATATTAATTGAAACTAATGATAACAGTTCCTCAAAGTTTTCTGCTGTCAATCTCAATGCCAGTCTATTTTTAGTGGGATCTTCTAACTTCAGTCGTTGTTAAAGCATTACTAACCCACCTTTTTGACCTCTTTCGCTGATCCAATTTCTCACCCTAATCCGTTCCTTTTCTCTTAGTTCCTTTTCAACCTCATTAATAACTTCTTGTAGCAAGAGTATTTGAGCACGTTTGAAATATTTTCGAAAGTGATCTCATCTTGAAATCATTGTCACTGTAGTGTTCACACTTCAATGGCTTCTAAATAACTGGAATAATGTAGACGTTACAGATCCAGTACAGCACTGGACTGGATTCACGCTGGGTCACTCGACTGAAATAATGTAAACCGGGCTTTAGACTCTTATAATTCAGTGGCTTTCCTTCTTTTACTATAAAGGGCAGAGATACTACTGTTAGAGTATGCAACTTATGCATATGAACTTTTTTATAACCACCAGTTTTTATTCTTTATTTTTTACTGTACTGACATGTTCATGTTCCATTTTTATATATATTTGCTTCTGTCATATTTTTGCCTTTACCATGTCAATATAATTTTTACCACAAATCTAGATCTTACTCTCTTGTATGGTTGTAATCTATGATTAGTAAGCGCATTCAGCACCTACAACTACCCATGCCATTATTAAACTCCAATATTTCAGTAACAGAATTGAATGAATGTCATTACGTTAATGACCCTGAATAATTATGGAGGGTTGTTTACGTCCGATGCCGGGTGTGTAAATTACTCTAATCACGGAACACAAGTACTCTAATGTATCCGACAGCTACGGCTGACGGACAAGTCTCGTACCTTTATACAGTCCTACAATAAGTTAGACAGTAACACACGTCCTGACTAACGTAGTGATTACATACTCTGTACCAAGGAATATATTACTCTCTTACGAGAGTTCTCTGTACTCTGTGGGCACTGACATTTAAATAGTCGAACTGTCGAATTTTATTATTTTAGTTTTCAACTTGTGTAATCATTCAAAAATTCTTTCGAATTTTGAAAAAGTTCTTTCCTTCTGTTGTTTAATTTATTTGTTCTAGTATTCGGTAAGTAGTTTTAACATGTTTTTAAACTTATCTAGTTATTAAATTACTATAATATAATATAGTCGTATTCCATGTTACCCTCTATATAACTATATCACATTTCAACTCATTTTTGAAAAGATTTTATTTAAATTAAGCTTGGAAGAATAAAAAAAGTTCTAAGATATTTAGGCAGATTTTTCAACTAAATATATCTATTGGAATATTAATTAATTACTTCCTATTAATTATAGATATTTTAGAACCAATACCCTATTTTGGTAATGGTTGCATATTAAATATAATATCTATATAAAGTGTCATAAAGTTGCCGTATTTGTTTTTGGAAGATATCCATTAAAAGATAAACTTCTACACAAAAAATAATTTATATTTAATTTCAAAGGTTTTCTCCAACTAATTTAGCATTTTCGGGCTTACATTCAATGGGACTACTCCCGTAAACTCCGCGGAATTTATCTCGTAAATGTTACAGATGTTTGGGATTAAAATATTTAATTCTTTTATTTTTTAAATACATAACTGGTTTAAGTTTCTATAGCCTATTCATAGCTCAGTATCTCATTTAAGTCATTGGATACCTACTCTTTCACTTGTATTTTAGAACATAAGCTGATTGGTTTGTGGTTTGCGGTTTGCTAAGGGTGACAATTTCACCCCTTTAAAAAATAATACATAAAAGAAGTATTGTTGAAACTGACTGTCAGGTAGCCCTTTGAAAGTGTTGTAATAATGATAGACTCTGTCTTTATAATGCCAGGAATACTCTTATGTGCAAAAGTATATTCTGTATGGGGCACCTTTAATATATAATAAATTGTCTTCATATTATAAATAATTAAATGACAATCTTTTTAAAACAAAGGTCAAGACTCTTAAAGGACCAAGTTGTTGGTTATTTGACTTTTGTTTCTTTTTAATATTTTTATTTTGAATTGATATTTCAAAATTATATTTATTTTACCTTTATTTTCATTTCAATTTCACAAAGTTAACTGTTTCTTTTAAAATTTCCTTGACTTACTTAAAGAATAATGAATATAATTTTATTTTTTGTGTAACTGTGAGGCAACTTTTTACCTCCATTTAAACATTTGTGCACCCCCGGATGGTTTAAAACATGCTGTACTTTGTTCATCTCAATGTTATCTGTTCTGTCACCATGTTTTATACAAATAAAGATATTTGAATTTGTCTATTTAAAATTATAAGTATGAAAATTATTTTTCACATTTTTATTATATATATCGCTTTTAGATAGATAGCTCTTTATTGTACACCGAAGTATAGACAAACAAAGGGAGAAAACAAAGCAATCTCTGCCAGGCAACTCTTGGTTCGTATTGATAGATTTTCACTACTGATAGTGGTAGTCCAATTTATAAATAATACTAAATATATACTAAAAATATTTTCAATTGTATATTTAAGCAGACTATCAGAACTTAATAAGTTACTGCAGAAAAGACAAAGTGTTCACAAAATGAATAACTACCACCACATGGTTAATGAACCATAGCAAAGAAAGGGTTCAGTTTTAATTTGATTTAACCACTCATGAATCTTAAAATAACTGGTTAATTTAAAAGTATTCTCATGATATCTGTTAAATACTCACTAATTTACGGGATCGAAACGACGCGAGTGCGACTGCCATGACAGACTCACTCTTTTCAAAACTACCTTCACTTCAGTACATAACATACCTTCCCCTCGGGATAGGCCACTATCACTTGACTTTTTACAATACACTAAATATATTTATTGCACTAACTACTATAATAATTTAACTGTTATTTCATTTTAATAAGTTCTTATAATATCTATATATTTTAAATCATCGGTTTACTATTTTATATATTTACAATATTATTGTATATTTATTCTTCATCTGATATGGTCTCAGAACCGCTTCCTTCATAAGAAGATTCATCGCTGTACTGCCTCCCTGTTGTCCTTATTTTCTTAGATGTTGATATTGGTGGTGAAAACGATAGTGCTCGCTTATTTCGTAACACTTCTTGCGATTGGTTAGGCATTACAATATCTTGTGGCCCTGATACCCCAATAATGTCCGACCATTTCTGTGGTGAAGGTATACTGATATTTCCCTCATTATCCCTGTCACATTTACTTTCCTCTGGTTCATTGTTATTTGTTTTTTGGTTATTGTTCTCCATCATACTGCCATGCATCTGGTTAATATGTCTTAACAACAATCTGCCATTCCACCAAGTATCTGCATACTCCTACTTTCTTCTCTATTACACCACATAACCATCGAGGTCCCTTACCATAATTCCGGATATACACCCATTGGCCAATACTAAAAACTCTCAACTTTAATTTATTATTATTTTCCTTTGTATTCATTTCTTCCTTGTTCCTATATGATAAGGGGTTCAAATAATCAAATTTAGTTCTGAAACGGCGATTGTTGAGAAGTTCTGCTGGCGTCTTTTCATGCACACTGTTTGGCGTAGCCCTAAGTCCATATAAAATATTGGGCAAGCGTTCATGCCATGGTTCTGAAGTTATTTTCTTAAGTTTATTTTTTATGGTTTGGACTGTACGCTCAGCCTGCCCATTTGAAGCTGGGTGGTATGGAGGAACTAGTATTTGTCTAATCCCACAACTGCTCAAATAATTTCGAAATTCTTCAGATATAAAGCTTCTGCCATTGTCGCTTACTAGAGAGTCTGGTAGACCTTGTTCTGCAAAGATATTTCTTAGTGTTTTAATTAGGGTGTTACTACTGAGATCGTTGACTATTTTTACTTCTGGCCATTTAGAGTATGCATCTATCATGATTAAGAAATTTTTCCTTGGAACGGTCCGGCATAGTCAATATGTAGCCGGGACCAAGCTTTATCTGGTTGTAGCCATCTATGTGTAACTGCTGCTGGCATGTTTCTGTTTTCTGCACATATTTTACGGCTTTTTACCATTGTTTCTATCTGTTTATCCATCAAGGGCCACCAAAAATAGCTTCTCGCTAATGCTTTTGTTATAACAATACCATCATGGTTTCTGTGTAACTCTTCTAAAATTTGTATGTGCATTTTATCTGGAATCACTACTCTATTGCCCCATAGTACGCAATTCTTATGTACTGACAGTTCCTCTCTTTTTTGCCAGTATGTTTTAAAACTTTTGTCAATGCTAGTAGGCCATCCATTCCTTACCCAATATAGAATTTTATTCAGTGTTGGGTCCTTCTTTGTTAGCTTTGCCACTTCCATCGCGGTAAATTCTAGTTCGAGGGGTGTTTCTTCTATTAATAAAACTCCAGAATATTCTTAATGCATCTGCATTTCCTAATTTTTTCCCTTCTATATAACTTATCTCA
This sequence comes from Dendrolimus punctatus, assembly GCA_012273795.1. Lineage (NCBI taxonomy): Eukaryota > Metazoa > Arthropoda > Insecta > Lepidoptera > Lasiocampidae > Dendrolimus > Dendrolimus punctatus. Next base: position 14,501,157 of record CM022542.1, on the reverse strand, counting down.
TAATCATAAGAGTTAAGTAATAAAGCCCACCTTAACATTCTTGGTGATATGATATTTGGTATAGGCTTTCCCTGTCCAAAAATCCCCAAAAGTGGTTTATGATCTGTATATATAAATACTTTTCGCCCACTTATGTATTGATGAAATTTCTTTAATCCAAAAATTATTGCTGCCGCTTCTTTATCTATCTGTGCATAGTTCCGTTCATGAATATCCATAGTTCTAGATGCAAACATAATGGGTTTTCTGATACCATTGTCCATTTCATGTTCTAATACTGCTCCAAGGCCAAATTGAGATGCATCACAAGACATTATCAAGTTCTGTTTTGTGTTATAGTGGACTAATGTATCATCACTAGAGAGCATTGTTTTTAATGTTTCGAAAGAAGTCTGTTGTTCCTTCTTCCATTTCCATTTCGAATTTTTTTCCAGTAACCTATATAGTGATTCAGCAATGGTAGCTTTATTGGGCAAAAATCTATCATAAAAATTTAGAAGACCTAAGAATGCTTGTAATTCTTTTATATCCTTTGGTGCTGCAGTCTTTTGAATAGAGTCAATCTTATCTTTAGATGGATGTATTCCTGACTCATCTATAAATACTAGTTCCTCCATACCACCCAGCTTCAAATGGGCAGGCTGAGCGTACAGTCCAAACCATATTAGTCTAGCCGTGGCCTCATTAACTATGGTATATGGGCAGCCTGAATCTACCTCCATGAGTAACTCTGTATCATTTACTAACACCTTTATGATATAGGGATCCACTTTATCTTGTCTAATGCTGTTAATGTCCACCTCATATAACCCATTACACTCAGAATATGACAATCTCCTATTCTGTTTCGATTTGAGTAAACAAGCTGTTTTTATATGGCCTTTTTTACCACAATTATGACATTTACTCCAACGAAATTTACATTCCCCCCTGTGAGGTTTATTACAGTGAAAACAACTTGTACTTTCTATGTGAGTAGTTCTTTCCTTATTAGTTACCTTATTTATTTCCATGGGCACCACTGAATCTTGTTCCGGGTATCTAGAGCTTGGAGCAGGTTGTATGATTATATTTGAATCAATATTCGCAGTTTCACATGCCAATGTAATGTCGCAAGCCTGTTCAAAACTTAAACTACTGTGTTGTAAAAGTTTCTTTTGAATTTCCTTATCTAATATACCGCATACCAACCTATCTCTTAAAGTACGATTTAAGTCCGAAAAATTGCAACTAATGCTTAATTTTCGTAATTGAGCAATATAATTTTTAATTTTTTCCCCCTGTTCTTGGTTGCGCATGTGAAATTTATATGATTCTACAATTTCATTTGGTTTTGGATGGAAATGGTTATTTAAAATGGCTACTATACCTGTAAAAGTAACCTCACTTATTTTTTGTGGTGAAATTAATGATATTATTAAATCGTATAACTCAGGGCCACAAACTGCTAATAAATTAGCTTTCTTCATGGAATCCTCCTTGATTTCACTCGCTTCCAAACAAAAACTAAATCTTTCGATGTAATTTCTCCAACACCCACATGCCACATCAAATTCATTGAACTTTATACCCATTTTATTTTATATGTGTTTTATCACCGTTTATATGCTTTTTTTTTCACTTTTTTACAGTTTCACTTTAGTTTTAATAGTTTTTTCTCGTCGCCACTGTTAAATACTCACTAATTTACGGGATCGAAACGACGCGCGCGCGACTGCCATGACAGACTCACTCTTTTCAAAACTACCTTCACTTCAGTACATAACAATATCATAATGCTTGTCATAAATAGCCAACATTGTTGTAATCATTTTGATATATAAATTCATCAGTTTTTTTGTTTTTTGTTTGAATGACCAATCATTATGAAAACTTATGATGTTTACTTTTGATAATAGGGTTTTGGTATAATTTCCATTGGATATGAATTTAAAATTTATCTAAGAGTGAAGCTATATAAAAACTCATAATATAGTAATCTCGATTATAAATGTTTAAACATTATCTTTGACATTTTATTTGGTTTGTACTAAAATTTATCTCAGATACATCATAATTACTGTCTAATATTATGTTCTTCTAAATACATAATATGTGTGTGTGTGTCACATGAATTGTTGTTCTATTCTGCACCCATCAGACATTCAGATATTATTAAAGCTTTTGGCGGGAACTGAAAGGAGATGTTGTGCTGTGCAGTTTATTTTCTAAAAATGTCTCTAAAATAAACAATTGTTGTAGGATATTGATAGTTTTAGAGTAGTAATTATGTTTTTTGTGAGAAATATGAACTGTATAGTTAAATGTGGCCTTTGAGTTGTCACAAGAACTCCATTGAATGGCACTAGCTGATTACCTACAGTTCAGCTGTGCTACACATAGGCTTAAGAAAATGAAGAAACTATATTGTAAACTAAAATCTGGGTTTAGCTGCCAAGCCATAAACCTAAAAAAAAAATAAGGTATTATTAATTTGTTTCAATTAGGGAGCTAAGTTATGGTTATTGTATAAATCAACTAATGCCTCATTTACATTATACCCACTTCCAACGCAGCAAGCAGGAGAGTGACAAGGGAAATATCATCGCAACTTATTTGCACATAGACTCACACTGCTCACTACCCTCGCTGCTTTCCTGCTTATTTCAACCAGAATAGTGTTGTATTTTATTTTCGATATTCTTTGAACACTTAGACCTTTTATCTTTGGCAGTCTTATCAGAATCTGGACTCCCATGAACCATGTACTCTATATTCGCCACATATAGTTGAAGCATATTATTCTAAAGATTAACTAAATAGTTAATCTTAAGTAAGTACTTACGACCTTCAACAGTACCTAGTTTATAGGGTTAAAATTCAGACCTTAAAAATAGAAATACGGAGTCTCGGACTCTAAAAGTGAGACCGGTTAAATTATACTGATTTTGGAATAGGATGCTGATCACGCTGCAGTGCGTTACCAGTTTTTAAAAAATGTTTCACATCCCTTGATGTTTTTAACCGACCTTAAAAAAGGGTTTTTGTATCTTCGTTACTCGTTTTCTCCGTCGATCGATTTTCAATTTTTTTCTTTTAATCGAAAGGCTATGCTCTCGAATTGGTCCCATTGTTACCATATCAGGATCTGATTGGTGGATTCCAAGAATTAGAGAAACTCACTAAAATTGTTAACCAACGTCTTCGTAACACGATATCTGCGCGTCAATTGTAAACCGATTTTCAATTTTTTTCTTTACTCGTAAGTGTACACTCCCTAGATCCTCCGATGGTCACCAAATAAGGGTCTGATGAGTGGATCGCAACGAGAGCAATTCTTGTTGAAGAGCATATACACCGAAGAGTGAGATGAGATGATAAATTTGTATACTCGTGCCAGTTATACAATTTCTACGGGTCCTTAATATTTTACTTCTAAAGTTATTAAAGAATTGGCGCAACTAAAAAGAAAAAAATAACAAAAACAAAACTGACTTCACACGAAAAGCAAATAAAAAAAATATGTAACAATATGTATCTTTCCAGAACATCTTGAAGTTGGTGTTAAGTAACACATAAAAACTAGAATATTATAAATTTGTTGTTATTTTTTTTGTTTTACTTGGCACCGTCTTCAAGATGTTGTAAAAAGAAGTCGGTTTAATATTTATTTTTCGGTTTTTAGTGTGAAGTCAGTTTTGTTTGTGTTAAAAAAAATGTTTTCGTAGACTCGGTCTATACATTAATGGACTATAATTCAGACATTAAAATTATTAAAGATACTCATGTGAGAATAGACAACAATGAACACTAAATTAATATAATAATAAACAAAATCAACATGATAATAAACATAATTCGATTCATTTAGCAGTCAGTTGAGTTGATCTTAAAGGTGAATTCATACCTATACGCGCCGCAGAGCAGCACGAGCAATTATTGTAACTCTTCGTGAAATCAACTTGCACACTAACTAACACTAGGTTCTTAGTCTAAGGTGTCGGAGCTAGACATAACTAGGACACAAGACTTGCTTGACTCATTCCTAACAAACGAAGTGTCCGCTTAGGGACAAAAACGAACTGCTCGTAAAACGGTCCAAACAATAGTCGGCTCATGCGTAAATCGTTATTACTGTACAATTTCGCATCAAATTTGTTCAGAAAATTGTATGTATACAATATAATATAAAAATTTGGTTTATACTTTCTACATTTTCTTAATAGTAACAGATGGACTGACGGTCGACCTGATGGGAACTAATTATTGTCGCGTATAGATATTTACAACAACATGACCAACTTCCCCGAAGGAATTTTAATACATCTTTTTTGTAAAATCTCATATTGCACGACGGCCGGAATGCCTCCCTCGTAACCGCATTAAAAATCCCTAAGATCTGCAATATAAAAAATGTTCTTAAGAAGCTTTATGTGCAAAAACAAGTGGCTCAATGAAACAGGAGATCGCCTAATCGATGGTGAGCGAACTGGATGAAAATAGTTCCTCAAAACACTCCAAATTATATGAACGCTAGAAAATGCACAGAAGACATGCAACCGCTCCGATTGCTAAACGTATCTTGAACGTCTGAGTATGGGATCATCAACAACACGAAAGGTATAATTTTGGATTGTCCAGGAGATTAAGTTGGTAGATAGGTGCCCCAATCCACAGCTGTGATCAGTACTCCATGTGTGTCCTTGCCTGCGCTTTGGATATCACGAGGTATTGTCGCGGCGTGAAGTACCGTTTCTTAAGTTTGTTTGGACCTGCTCCTTCTTGGAGGCAAGTTTAGACTTGCCTTCAAGATTTACTCAACTGGCGAGTGCTTGAACTACCCTACTTCATTTGTAAAGCTATTATTTTACAGTATATAAATTCAGCGCATGTCGTTCGGGCGGCGCGTATAGATGAGCGTGCACCTTTAATGCATTGGAAATAGATCAAGGTCTGCCAGTTTGTTACGAGAGGTCTTTGTACTGTCTGTGTATTTTTTATTCGCTTTTTATGGCTTTACAATCTAGATTTGGAATACAAATCTTAACAGTGAAAAATGCGCTACAGCCGCACCCAGAAAGCTTAAACAAGGTTAATGTAACAAGCGTTAAAATTTGTATAAAAAAATGGCACCTACCGTCATACAATTTGAATTTGGCAAATACCTATTATATTATTATACTTATTTCTACAGTTTCACTTCACACCAATGACTAAAATGATAAATTCGATTTTAACTATTAAGGTTAATGGAACCAATATCTAACTCTTTTACGAAAGTTAAAAGAACCTCGTAATGTCAAACCCAATGGTATAACAGTGTAATTTTTATTTTTCTGGTCTCTCTCTTTTCTTTCGCTTTCTTGCAAATATTTTGGCTCGACTTAATATGTCTTTTCCTTCCATTCGTTCTCTGTCACACTCAGTCACGGTTTATTATTTATAATTTTAATAAAATTTCGTTAGCAACAATCGTATAGGTATACGTCTTAATTGGATAGGGTATTTCCCGTAATAACAAGTCTCTCTTTCATCACTATGCATTATTATCTTCGTAAAGCTATTATTATAGTCATAACTCTAGAGTTATGACTTAAAACAAGACTTATTATTTTGTTACTTATTAATAAAAGCAAAGATAACATGTTTTTGTTAAATACTATGTTTGCATACTAAACGGCGTACGGTAAACCACTAATCAACAACCACAAAACATAAATTTCTTTTGTTAAAGAATTCAAGAATAAGTTATTTGTTACTTGTAGTACAGAGATTGAAACTAACAACACATTTTTCTACATCGCTAAAAGACCAAGAATATTTTTATGTGAGAACGATAGGTAAACTAGCTGACGAGGTACTCGCCGTCTCCTTTGGACATCATGTCGCCTATAATTTGAAGACGTTGGCCATGTGTGGTCCACCTTGAGCCTATAGTTAAGTAACTCTCAAATCTCCGTGCCAGTAATTTTGCTTTCTGTCCTAAGGGTCTACAGCAGATTCGTCTTACAAATACAAGTATCGAAACAAAGTGGCTCATGATGCTATGTTTTACACTTACAAGTATATCTTGACACGTGTCAATTTCACTAAGAGATCCTCTAAAAGCAGCTTTAAGCCCTTGCACTTCTTTCCTTAACATAGCAAAACTGTTTTACGGAACTACTCAGACAGGTATTTTACATAGTCCTTACTACCACCATTATGGCAAAAGACTGAAATTCTCAAAAAATAGAACTGCACATAGTTATTGTATGAGTTCAGCAGACAGGCAGACGGCCCACCTGATAAGAGCGGTTGCCATTGCCTATGGACATTTGTCACACCAAAGGTGCTACCGCTTTGTAAATGGAGACTGGAACCTGGCCACTATTGCCGCAACACAACTCAAGGTTATTACCGCGTCATACTCTAGGCCATGGGTCGTAGCCATCTAGACGGGTAAATACCCTACCAACAGGCGCCCCGGCCGCAAGAAATTGTATTCATTCTCCCTTTCTTTACGGATGAAAAGTCAGGTGGATATGACAGGTAAGTTTATAAGGATTTCAATACACACAACAATACTACAAATACGCAACAACCCACCTTATGGGAAGTGCTTTGCAACACCAAATACAAAGCTAACGCGTTGCCAGTCTTTCGGATGGGACATAGCTGATTGCAAAATGACCACTGAACCCAGAAGGCGATTTACTCTTCAATAAAATAAAACAGAATTTTAATAGCGGTCAAGAACTACATAACAACTTATAAGAGTATTCAGTCAACCAAAAATAGTTCCAGTGCCAAAAATTGCGCATGTGACGCCTAAAAATACTCAAGAAACTCTTAATTCCATACTATTTTTATACCTACTGCATAGTTTGAAAAGGTTGGGACTACATCCAAAATACATTGTATTAAGCGAGTATGGTTTAATTCGTTACAGGGATTTCCAAACTATTTTGGGCAAGAGACCTCTTTTCCAAATTTAACTGATACCTCAGACCCCTATAGCCAAATTACTGTCTAAATCCTATCTCTAGTTATTTGCGTATTGATACAAAATATCTATTTAAAAACTACCTAAACCTACTAAAGTACTCTGTATTTATAATTCTTAGAACAAGTTGGTGCACGTAACACAACGTACATTGGGAAACGTATACAGTATCTCGAAAGAAAATCGTTCAAGTGCGTGTCAGTCTAGGGTTCTGTGGATGAGGTCATCATGACAACGTTTGATATTGTTAAAATTTCATTGCATAACTCCAAATAATCCATTTGATCGAATATACAAAACTACTCCAAAGGATAATAAAACTACGTTTTAACGGTTTTAAGCGCGATTGTTTTATTATGTATACAAGTCCCGAAAACTTAATAAAATATTACTCCAAAGGATTTTATTGAGACTAACTTTAGTGGATACTGTTTTTGTAGACTACTACTTACATTATTTCAGAATCTTTGAGAGCTTATATTTCAAAACTTGAAGGGTTGTATGGGGTAAAAGATGAAACTGTCTCGACCGGCGCCCACGTGGAGTCGCGTGTAGCCATTTCCCGTAGCCTTGGCTATAAGCGAATAGCAGGAATACGAGGGATTCTAATGGGTATGCCAGTCAAAGGCAACCTACCTCCACTAGGACCGGTAAGTCCTACCCAGGAGAGCGTCCGTCCGCATTAAAGATCGTCTGATAAGATCGTAAGATAAATTCGAACAAAAAAGAATCACGTAAATCGGATCATAAATATCTGAGTAATCGATGTATAGATACAAAAAAATACCGATCAAGTTGAGAACCTCCTCCTTTCGGAAGTCGGTTAAAAGTCTCAAAAACTTAAGAAAACATTATATTTCATTTATAATGAATTTTTAATTATTTTATTCAATAAAGCTTCAATATTAAAGAATCCCTATTAATATTATAAATGCGAAAGTAACTCTGTCTGTCTGTCTGTCTGTCTGTCTGTTCCGTTTTCACGTAAAAACTACTGGACCGATTTGGCTGAAACTCAGTATATATATGTTTTCGATACCGAGGATGAACATAGGATACTTTTTATCCCGAAAAATGGGATAGTTTCCGGGATAAAATGATATTTGTCTGTTTGTATGTTATGCTTTTACGGAAAAACTACTGGACCGATTTGGATGAAATTCGGTACGTATGTAAATTAAATACTGAGGATGGACAAGAGATAATTTTCATTTTGGTCTTTTTGGTAATTTTGGCCTATTTGATCATTTTGGCCTTTTTGGTCCTTTTGCCTATTCGGTCATTTTGGCCTTTTTGGTAATTTTGGCCTATTTGGTAATTTTAGCCTTTTTCGTCATTTTGGCCTTTTTGGTCATTTTGGCCTATTTGGTAATATTTCCTTTGTAGTCATTTTGGCCTTTTTGATCATTTTGACCTTTTTGGTAATTTTGGCCTATTTGGTAATTTTGGCCTATTTGGTCATTTTGGCCTTTTTGATAATTTTGATTTTTTGGTCATTTTGGCCTACTTGGTCATTTTGGCCTTTTTAATCATTTTGACCTTTTTGGTCATTTTGGCCTTTTTGGTCATTTTGGCCTCTTTGGTCATTTTGGCCTATTTGGTCATTTTGGCCTATTTGATCATTTTGGCCTTTTTGATCATTTTGACCTTTTTGGTAATTTTGGCCTATTTGGTCATTATGGCCTATTTGGTCATTTTGGCCTTTTTGGCCTTTTTGATCATTTTGACCTTTTTGGTCGTTTTGGCCTATTTGGTCATTTGGCCTATTTGGTAATTTTGGCCTTTTTGGTCCTTTTGCCTATTCGGTCATTTTGGCCTTTATGGTAATTTTGGCCTATTTGATAATTTTTCCTTTTTGGTAATTTTGGCCTATTTGATCATTTTGACCTTTTTGGTCATTTTGGCCTTTTAGTCATTTTGGCCTTTATGGTCATTTTGGCTTTTTTGGTCATTTTGGCCTTTTTGGTCATTTTGGCCTTTTTGGTCATTTTGGCCTATTTGGTCCTTTTGCCTATTCGGTCATTTTGGCCTTTTTGGTAATTTTGGCCTATTTGGTAATTTTAGCCTTTTTCGTCATTTTGGCCTTTTTGGTCATTTTGGCCTATTTGGTAATATTTCCTTTGTAGTCATTTTGGCCTTTTTGATCATTTTGACCTTTTTGGTAATTTTGGCCTATTTGGTAATTTTGGCCTATTTGGTCATTTTGGCCTTTTTGATAATTTTGATTTTTTGGTCATTTTGGCCTACTTGGTCATTTTGGCCTTTTTAATCATTTTGACCTTTTTGGTCATTTTGGCCTTTTTGGTCATTTTGGCCTCTTTGGTCATTTTGGCCTATTTGGTCATTTTGGCCTATTTGATCATTTTGGCCTTTTTGATCATTTTGACCTTTTTGGTAATTTTGGCCTATTTGGTCATTATGGCCTATTTGGACATTTTGGCCTTTTTGGCCTTTTTGATCATTTTGACCTTTTTGGTCGTTTTGGCCTATTTGGTCATTTGGCCTATTTGGTAATTTTGGCCTTTTTGGTCCTTTTGCCTATTCGGTCATTTTGGCCTTTATGGTAATTTTGGCCTATTTGATAATTTTTCCTTTTTGGTAATTTTGGCCTATTTGATCATTTTGACCTTTTTGGTCATTTTGGCCTTTTAGTCATTTTGGCCTTTATGGTCATTTTGGCTTTTTTGGTCATTTTGGCCTTTTTGGTCATTTTGGCCTTTTTGGTCATTTTGGCCTATTTGGTCATTTTGGCCTTTTTGGTCATTTTGGCCTTTTTGGTCACTAGCCTTTTCGGTCATTTTGGCCTCTTTGGTCATTTTGACCATTTTGATTATTTAGGCTTTTTTGATCGTTTTTGCCTATTCCGTCATTTTGGCCATGTCGGTCACTGGTCTTTTGGTCCTTTAGACCATTTTGGCCTTTTTGATCACTTTTGTAATTTATTTTGTTGACAGATAGACGGGGGATGGTATAATTAGCGATATAAAATGAAGTGAATCTTCCGTGGGCAAATACATAAAAATGTAATATAATATAACCTGTAGCACTTGCTCTATAAACAAGAGACAGGCACTAGAGGTTAACCCGCGACGCAGCCGCGGGGTAAACTCTAGTCTAAAATATAAATTATAAAAAACATTGAATTATTTTTATTAGGTACATCAAAATTAAACACGATCGTTTCTTTAAAATTATTAGCTATTGTTACATACGTTAATTTCTTGGAAACTATTAATTATGTGTTACGAAGTTGTATGTTAATGATATTTGCATACCAAACTGTTACAAAAAAGGTATTAAGTATATATTCCGTAATTCACAATTAAAAACTTACATATTATCACAATATACAGAGATACGTTACTATGTAAATAATAATAACATTGGATTTTCACGCGCTAAGATTTTGTATACCTTTTTTATTAATGTCATTTTAAAGCTTTATTTGATTTTTATTTATACATACATAAAAACTACTAAATGCAAAACTACTAACACTAGCATTAGAGCAATATAAAAAAACACAATCTATCCCTAGTATCCCTATTATAATTTAGTCAATCCGATCTACTTGACAGATTTTTAATTATGAAATAATTACTTCAACTCAGCCTTACTCTGATTATTTGCGATTTGGATTAAAGAACGCGTATAGCTGGATGTCGTACTTTAACTTACTTGGTCACATCACACAATGCTCTAAAGAATATTGGCTCTACTCTATTAGTTTGCTCCTATCGCATATGATTTTGTATTGATACTACTAATCGTTTTGATAAAAATAAAGACATTATCAAGAAGAAAATTTTGGCCTAAAAAAATTACGCTAGCAATATTAGGGGTAGTTTTATTTAACCAGAGTGTTGGGAAAACAAAATTACAAGCAAATAAATAAACTACGTTTCAGCATTGTCCAAACCAGTATTAAAGTTGATAAAATAAGCAGCGAATTACCATAAGTTTTTTGTAAATCTCAGGCAGATGAGAAAAAAGTTCGACGATTTATTAGTCTCAATTACGTAAAAAGAGGTCTAGTGTCTGTTGCTATTGAACTTAGCCGATAAGCCCTATTAGGTCGCTATGACCTGTTTCGTCTGACAAAATAACCACACAAATCACAAACTCACAAGTTGATCAAGTTGTGTACCGGCATTCGTGTCGAGTAGACGCGTGTAGTGTTCTCTCGTTGTTTATTTTTATTTTTGCTTAACATTTTTGAAGGTATGTTTCGTAAATAAATTCTTATATAATTGTAAAATGAATACACTTTCTAAATTCATCGTCAATTTAATAATAATTATATCGCTAATTAAAACTGACTTCTCTATTAGCCTTCGTTAATAAACGTTCGTTGTGATTGTGTCTCGCATATACGTTAAAACATAGTAATAGATCTTCTAAGAGCGTCGGTTTCTCTCGCTATTATTGTCTCAATGAATACTATTTAACGTTTATTTTTAACCCGACATCTATTACGTTTATTCTTGCAATTTTCCTCAATATTTATGACCGCTCGGCGATTATAAACATATTGACTTTTTAAGTGACTTTATGGTCGTTCTTTTTTACTTTTCATTTACATTTTAGTCACGTTACGTCATTTGCTTTGAATTTTTTTTAAGTGTATATTATGTTCTTTATTATATTATTGACTGAACGTACTCATTGGCCCTATAAAAATGCAATGGAGAAACTAATCTTGTTTTAATTTAAATTTAATTCGGGTAGGTGTAGAATAAATATATATTGATAAACATGCATCAGTATCGCATATGGATTTAATGTTAGTTCTGATTTTAAGGTTAAAAATATTTTGAATAATGATTGCATGAAACATACATAAAATGCTTGCTTTCATTACTTTGATTACGATATCACATGATGATACATGATTTTACGGTCTTATTCATATGGTTAGTCTTAGTTCAGTAAATAAAGTAATTTCAATTTCAAAAAAGTTTTCACTTTATGTTACTTACAAATGGAAAACGAAAAAATGTCAATGCTTGTAGGTCTATTGACACATACCTAATTTCTTGTAGGACATTGTTTCATTTGAACCGAGAACACACTAAGCTTTTGTTTTATATTTTTGTCCTATAGTTAGTAATGAGAAAAATGGTTTTGTGGTACTAACAACTTTTGAACGTATGACCGAGGTAACGTACCACGCAATTTGTAGGACAATGTTGCTATTAAATGATATCAATATGAATAAAGCAACAGTAAAAAAATCAGCAGGTTAGTTTGTCATTTTTGATGTCCTCGTTATCGATATATGTTGGAAGGAGGGTTGACTCGGATAAAACCATACGTTTTGTAGGACGAATATTTTTTCGAATAATTCAGATAATTATTTTGAGTAATACATTTTTGAGAATCATCAAATCGACATTTTTATCCATGCTACCCTGGTTAGCTATTACAATCGAAAATATTTGTAACAGAAAAAGTTGGGCGTCTCATCAAAATGAAGCTACTCACGGAAAATTAGCTTGATAGTAATCAATAGCAAAAATGGACGGTGTATCCCCTATAGAATCTTGTGATTTAAAGCATATGTTAAGTACGTGATGTTCTACAGATCTTCAAAATTATAGCCACAAAGTTGCATCATCAGTGTACATAGTAGTGTAACATACAAAAAATACTTTGACCCCATTGATAAGATATGAATATTTTAGAACTGAAAGTCATAAAAAGCAATAAATATATTTATTTATCGTTATTGCATTACGGTGGAAGGTTAAGGTCCAAAGATTTCTCTAGATTAAGATGGGAATTGTTTTATGCACACTACTGCACAGGAACGAAATGTGAGGTAGCTTGGTTCTCGCGAGTCATTTCTTTACTTGTCATGTCCGTCCCATTTCACCGTAGATCAAAATGGCTACTAGAAGAAAGGTTTAGACTTAAAAATAATGTCAATGTTTGCTGGTTTTATTGAGAGCTTTTTATTCTTTTACGATAAATGCTTTTTAGTGTTCTATACCCAGAGGATAAAACAGTGGACATTGATCACTTCTTCAGCCGCCTTCATCGTGTACGGACTACCAAGCACTTATCCAATTTGTTTTATCAAGATTCTTTAATGCGTGCATGCACGATACTTGGTCAAAGACAGACATGAGCAGCGTACAAAAGTTTATTCACATGTGTACATTATACTACACATATTCATATATCATAAATTTAACCTCCGATAGGTTAAACATGAGTTACATAATAAAATTAACCAACTGAGCGGGGTTATAAAACATTGGTCTATGGGGTCTATCAGCAGACTTTCTACAAAGAAGATTGTAAGAAAATGACACTAATCCTGTTCAAAGGGCGGGTTTATATTTCAAACAGAGAATGCAATTCAGCGAAGCAATGTAGCCAGCCATTTGGGAAAACCTTCGTTCTGGTAGCCGTATAATCTATGAAGTTAATTTATTGTTTGTGGTAGCTTAGGGGCTAACGAACTCGTGTTTCAAATGACGTGATCTCAAATTTTGTCTGGACAGCATGCACCACTTGGGAATTTTCTGACCTGATCTGCAATTTGTTACACTGACTTCTTGTTGACAAAACATCGTATTAAAGCCTGTCCGTCGATATGCTCAATATGTCCAATCTGTCTTGGACAACGAGCATACTGTCCGTTCACTTAAAAACGTGAAGCCTAAGTACAGCTGAAGAATATTACATAAAAAACGCCTTTTATTTCTACTTTTTACAATACGTATTAATGTTAGTATGTTGTTGTTAATCTTGTTAATTTACTAATTTTATGTAAGAATCCCAGATATGGTAAAGGCCTCCTCCAAAGACGCCCATCTCTCTCTGTCCTGGGCTATCTGACATCAGTTAAGATCGACCACATTTTATGTCCTCTTCCCAACTCATCAATGGTCTCCCTTTGCCTCTCTTGCCTTATAGTCTTGTCTACAGAGTTCTTTTTGCGGTATCTCTTTGAAATATTACGAACTAGTCATGTTTACGGCATTTATTTTATGAAATACACCCACTTTAATTTTATTTCTTGGTAGATATTATATAGATGATATTTTAATCATAAGGTAATACCACCAATTATAAAGGTCGAAGCTAATTCGTTATTGGTCGTGCAAAAAGTAAATAATCTTGTCCTTGACTGCGCTACACCAAGACCATGTGCATAAATAAAGTGGGTTTTACAAAATTGCTCCGAAACAAGTCTAACTTGTTTAAGTTTCACAGCTTTTAGGTTTGCTGATACCAAATTTGAAAAACATAATATGTAGGTACTTTGTAAATTAATTTATTATGTACACAGAACAAAACCTACAACTATATTTGTGTCGGGTATACCAATGGAGGTTTGAAAATCATGCGCCGTTGATCACAATCATATCTCAGATGCAATGTAGTCTTTACAAATATTATATTCAATTAAACATGAAAATAACATCGAGTAAGACATTGATAAATATGCGATAATATATACGATAGGTAGTAGATATGCGAGTTAATTCACATTATATTTTTTATTGCCTTCACGTGATAAGCATCTGGGTTCGTTAATCTTTATTTGCATAATATCAGCTAACAGTTATGGGGTCATCGCCCGATGGCACAAGCCATATACGTATACGAAGCAAAACTTTTACTTCAACCATCTCTTTTCTTCACAATAGTGTGAAAGGGGATATAAATAAATGGCCTTATTCAGAAACTTCAGGCAGTGTTAATTTCCGCATTTTGTATTTTGAAATTTAAAAACGGTTTTGTGTTTGCAAAATGGCGCCATGATATGATTTCATTCTACATATTTTTTGTTAAACTCATTCTCTGATCTAGAATTACTTTACAAGGCTACACAGTGGAGTATACAGTGGTGGTCATTTAATTAAGAACGACTTGAAGCTATTGATTTTTTTTGTTTAAATCCTGTCATACACAGAGATGTGTATCTTTTGAGAAGTAACTAGTTATGTTATAAAATAGCCACATTAATAGAGCAACGTGGCTTAGGAATAAAGAATAAAATCGCTAACTATTTTTTTCACATTATATTTATTTTACCAAAGTAACACATTCAAATAGTACTGAAACTGAACAAATAATTAAGAACGAATTATTAAACTGCTCGGGAATCGTTTTGTATGACACTCCCTTTTAAAAAAGAGATGAGAGAGAGATTTCTCTTGCGAAATGTCAAAAATTAATAGAGTCAATGCCTCGCCGGCGTAAAGCAGTAATTAAATGCCATGGATATGCTATTAACTATTAATTTTAGTTAAAATGTATTAAAATGCTTTTTAAATTTCTCGCGCTACATATTATTGTGATTTTTTTAAATGGGAGTGTCATACAAAACGATTCCCGAGCAGTTTAATAATTTTTTCTTAATTATTTGTCCAGCTCAAGTACTATTTGAATGTGTTACTTTGGTAAAATAAATACAATGTGAAAAAAATAGATAGCAATTTTATTCTTTATTCCTAAGCCACGTTGCTCTATTAATGCGGCTATTTTATAACATAACTAGTTGCTTCTCAAAAGATACACATCTCTGTGTATGACACGATTTAAACAAAAAAATCAATAGCTTCAAGTCGTTCTTAATTTAACTTAATTAATGACCACCACTATATATATTTTATAATTTTATATATTTATAGACACATCCAAATTTATGATTACAACTTTGTAATACGTAGCTGCAAAAGCAACTAAAATCGTGCCACTATGACGCCAGTTCGACCTTTCTAACATTATTGTAATAGTAATACTACTATACTAGTGTAATAGCATTGGAGGCACTAAGAGACACCTACTTCAAACATACCTACCGAAAAATAATTACCGTGCAAGAGAGAGGCTCTGAATAGAAAGTAAGCAGTACGAATGATATTGAGTGGAGTGATAATGTAAAGTAGAAAATGTCCTCACTATGCAAGGACAAGGTACTTTATTATGATATTTACTATTTGTTCATGTAATCCGTCATTGTATCTTTTAATAGACTTGACCTGATTACGACGCTTTCAAAACGTCATTTGTTTTTCATTACTTTATCTTGCAAGACATCATTTGACACCCAAATTAAATAATCTTCTAATATATAAAATTCTCGTGTCACAGTTTTCGTTGCCATACTCCTCCCAAACGGCTTGACCGATTTTGATGAAATTTTTTGTGCTTATCCGGTATCTATGAGAATCGGCCAACATCTATTTTTCACCCCCTAAATGTTAGGGGTAGTCCACCCCTAAATGTTATTTTTTATTTTATAGACAAAATTTTTAATTTCTATTTTTTTATGATACAACATACAAAAATACATACAACCCTAGATTTTCAACCCTCTACGATCAACCCCTATTTTTTACCGGGCAGGACGACGTCTGCCGGGACAGCTAGTATTTTATAACCGTGTGTCTAAAAACTTCAAAATTTTAATGAGGAAAACATTTTTAGATACAACAGCATAATAAACCCAATAAGGAGTCTTAATTTCACTTATGGAAGGTAATACTGAAGTTATCACACAATCCCATTTTTCCAGGATAAAGGTCTTATAGTCATCCTGTTTCTCTACGACTCTCTATCTACAACAAATTCTATTTCGGTTATTCGCTTGCTTAAACTTTGATTTCATATGCCTTGGACGATATTCTTTATCCTTTTATATAAAAAATCAATGTTTGTGTATGTTTGTCTACGATGTGCTCCTAAACTATTGTTGAGATTGTATTGAAACTGGCAGGGTGCTCTGCAGACGCCCGAAAGGTTTTCTGGCTCAAAAATTCGATATAAATAAAAATCATTGTTTGTCTAATATGCGTTCCTAAACCATTGATGTTTGTGATGAAACTTTGACAGTGTTCTGAAAACGCCCTAAAGGTGCTTAAAAATCTATATGTCTATAAAAATAAAAATTCATATTTGTTCTCAATATGTTCCTAAAGCATTGATCAGATTCTGATGAAACTTAAGTAGAGTGTTCTGAGGAAAATCTTTATATATAAAATTATTCTGTTCGTGTATGTGTAGGTCACTGAAGTCTTTCTAAACGATTGAACAGATTTGATGTCATTTTTTGTGTGTCAAGTGGATTAGAGAATGGTTTAAATTAACCAGGTAAGTGACGCTGCCATCGAATTCCACTATATAGGTGAAATTATTTGTGTGTGTATTTAAGTGGATTCCGGGATAGAATCTACGTGATTAGACCCGGTGGTGTCACTAAACTTCTAAACGATGGAACCAATTTTGATGATTTTTTGTGTTTGTTCAAGTGGATTCGAGAATGGTTTAGATTAACAATTGGTCCCTGTAGATAGCGCTGCAGTCGGTTTCTGGATTTTTATTTTTATGCTCAAGACCACGTCTGCCGGGTACAGCTAGTTTAGAATATAACCGTTCTATGTTCATTCGCTTTATTGAAAATACTATATTGCATGCTGGTTTTATGCAATGAAACACGTTGAACTTGGAAAAATGATTAATTCGACTTCGACTAAACAACACTTCACGATCAGTGGGGTTCTGGTTTGACAGGGTTTGCAATCTAATAATATCTTTTAAATTCTGTTCTTATACACTGTATACTTATATTACTTTCACCAATAAATATTTACCAAATAAAACCTATTTTACTGGAGACAAAATTAATATATTTCTGGGGCTTGATTTTGGGTCTCTTGTAACATGCCTATCACATTTTACATGTTGTTGCATTCCTTCTATCTAAATTTGCTCTGTTATAAGCTTCTTGTTAAATATGACCACCCAATTATTACTATTCTGTCGAATTATGACATTTTCCTGTTAGTATTAAAATCGATATTATTTGCCTACACTATTGACTATTACATCCTTATCTTTTGAATCAAGTACACGATTGTAATTTTATTTTCGTATTTAGTAACGTATTTTGTTTTTGTTTCATCATATTTAAAATAATCTTTCATCATCTTCGCATTGTTATTTACTCCACTTGCATCATTGTTGTTCGTGAAGTAAATAATTTTCGTGAATTTGACGAACAGTACCCGCTAATATATCAATTGCATCTATTAGTTCGATATTAGAATCTGATGGAAACCATGCGGAGCGGTCGAATTATGGTTTGGTTTCAATCAAAGGAAGCCTATACAATGCAATTACAATTTCTTATTACTTCACAAACAATAAAGCAGTATACTGCATTTACTTTATAAACAAAATGCTATTTCCGATAGGCCGCGTGCTATTCGTCGTTGTTCATTATGCAGGCCTTTTACGTGGTAAGATCAGTCATAACTCCACAACTATATTACGTTCTTGACTGGGATCTTCTAACTCTTGTCGATTCTGATATTCTTGTACTAATACTCGCAATTTTATTTACTGTAGTATATAATATTTTTTAAACGTCACTGAGCTCTGGTATCCACATTTGAGACGAACCAACAATGGTTATATCCGTCATAAATATCAGTAATCTCTGTGCAACTACCCTCAGAACAGCATTGAATAAATATTACGATAATTATATGGAGACTATGTTCCTTGCCAGAAACCCAATAGAATAAGTTAGGAGTCAATCGCTTAGCTGAATAGACATATATACAAACCACCACATATTCTAATGACCTAATTTTCCTCGCTCTGATGAAATTTAAGAAACTTAAAATTTCTAGAAACTCCAAAGAGGAATTCATTAGAAGTTGTTGAATTGATGATGAAGATCACAAAATCAAAAACTTGCCAACGTTAACTATTTCATATACTCCGATGGTAATTTAGTTTGTAGTTATTGCGTAGTCTTTCCAAGGCCACTTTTTGTTCAGCCTGCATGAATACAGACATGAAATAGCAAAGAAGTGATGTTCATTACTTAACAAATACTTACGTTTACTCAGTAATTTGCAAGTGTATAAATTATCATACACTCATTAAATATGTAATAGTCCCTTCTTTACACCATATTCCGATCTTTTCGGGTTGGCACAGTTATGTATTTTCCTTTGATACTCTATCATACATCTTCTATCACACCCCAAATCACCATCCTTCACACAATCTGTCTATCTTTTCTTTGCTCTACGTTTATTCATATATTATTTTATCAATTTTTCAGTTACACGTTCATAATAACATGTATTAAGGCGGAACTCTCTAATAAGATTTTCGTTACTTAAACAATAATATAATTACTACAACTGAAATATAATAACATTATAATTATAAACTAGTGCGTTGAAGGAAACTTAACTTATATTGTACTCTAGCTATAATCCTTAAATACTATAAGGATAATAGAATACGGAGTCTAGGTCATCGAAGTAAAGTAAGGTTACTAGAATGCTGGGTACGTTCCCTCGCTGGATCGCCATACTGATGATGCCCACGACCCCAAGCGCTTCAACAGTAAACGGCAAAAATCTAGAACTTTCACCGAGGGTTGCATATTTGCGTCGCGTGTGATTCAGCTGTATATTTTTCGTATTTCGATATTTATAAAATCCCAATATCATTGTGATGATGAGTCGTGATAGCTTAGTGGTCAGCGCACGCGTCCCAACTCAGACGGCGCTGATTCAAATCCCAGTCGGAAAGCATGCACCACATTACCACGTGCTGACCGTGAAGGAAAACATCTTCTTGAAACCGATGCTTTCCCCTATAATGGGAGGTCCGGGCCTAGCAATCGGACGTTAATGGGCTCCAATTACTATGCAAGGATCATAATATAAGCTCATGCTATCTGATTGAAAATACTCATATTGTCATATTTTTGTACAAAATAGAGACTTAGACAATCGGGACAACTGCTTATTAAATGTTTGCGGAATGTGATGCAAGAGCAGAATGCTACGCATTTCATGGGCCTAGCACTTCATCGACCTAGCATCAAATCGTAAACCTCGACAATATTTTAAGATACGAAACACTTGACACACGCGAACTGTTCAAATGAATGCAAATTTATGATATTATACAACACTTAAGGTTCGTTATGTCCAATTTACGTTTATTATCGACGAATATTTTTAGTATCAACATTGGTTTGTCTTCTTGTTATCACTAGTTTATGTATTTTTTCTCTCTGTATTTTGTAAAAGTTAGTTATACTATGCATAATAAAAAATAATTATCATAAAACTACGACTTTTGCGTGGTTTCCTTTGTGTTCTGTGTACTTATACCGTTGTAACTTTTTGACTTTGATTTGTAATTTCTTGCAACTGATTGAATGCAAAAGTGATTAATGAACTATACATTGTTACGAGTTGCAAGACTCGAATTAAAATGCCGTTTGACTTATAGAGTTTATTAGAACTATACAAACACGTATAACACAGGTACAAATATAACTGAACACAACAAGTCCAATCGTAATTCAGTAATACACGCAAAGTCCGTCACTAAATAGATTACTGAATGTACACAAGTCTCGCCTTGATCGTGGTTCTCGCTCGAGTGCCTCGTCCCTCCATCGGGCCATTGCTTTTATTGCACAGATGCAACAAGTCCGCCCGGCCGCGTGGACCAAATTTCCTAGAATTAGTTTGTACTTTAAATCCGTAACACCTGGCTAATGTTCACAATACAACAATAGGCCGTATGCCAATAAGTAAACAAAAAAACGACCTTAAAATAATTCCAATGTTATTAGTTCAAATGCAGACGGGTAATAAATGTGGTTTGTCTCAGATATGCAGGTGGGTTTTGAGTTTGTCGGGATCTGAGTTGTAACAATGCTATTTGAGATTTGACTAATGATATCCGACACGACTATCTACAGTAAATGAAAATCTTGTAACACTCACTTCATGTGCAGCGGTTATGTTTAGTTGATTTACGGTTCTATAACGACATTATGAAGCTTCAATATGTATACCACACCTTCCTGTTGAATTTCATTCGAATTAATTGTGATTTACAAAGACGGACGGACAGATATGACGAAAACCTAAGACTTCAGTTTCTACTAGATTGTTACATAACCCTAATCACATAAAAATCTTGCGTCGTCATCGCGGTCTGTATGACCTTACCATAAAATGCACAAAACGTATTTTACAATACTGAGATAATACATTATGAGTACGATTACTATTGATAAGCGTAAGTTTATTATTTTATTATAATGAAATTGTTCCATACAAAGGCTACTTAGACCAAGCAATGTCATTAAAGGTCGATTCGGTCATTTCCATCGTCAATGGACGTGGTCTCATTACTAATGCTGTTTTCTTAAGTTATAGGCAATGTTTTTCAATAGTTACTAAAGATTTCTTCGAGGCTTTAATTCTATGTCCTACATTTGCCCTTCCAGTAATAAAAATGCAAGTCTGGTAAATCTCTCACTATCTAAACTAACTCCGTCGACTCAGCGATTCGAAGTGAGTCTTGGCCTCCGAAACGAGAGCACGCCACTTTTCTCTATCGTGCGTAGTGTCTTGTCAGTTGTGAGCTTGTAGTGCAGTCAGGTCATCTTCCACTCTGTCCGTCTAGCGATACATGGGATGACTAACTGCTCGCCGACCGACTAGTCGCCCCAAGTATGCTTTTTCACTCCCCTATCTTCCTCCATCCGTTCTACATGATCGAGCCAGTAAAAACGGTAAGATTTTATCTCCCCAATTCGGTAGTTGACAGTATGAAAAATATAGGCTGATTTTAATATATATCGTAGATTACGTTCTAAATATGACAAAAATAAATTGTTTTAACTAAAATATTAAATATTAATTGATATTTTAAAGAAATAAAATTGTTATATTGCAGCCATTATCCACGTGATAATGAACGCCGATCAGAGCGCGTGACGTCATAGTGTGCAAAACACAAGAAGTTTTCAATGACTTCTCAGATAACACTTCAACGGAACTGATGTTTGTTTTGCACACTGTGACGTAATGCGAGACGCCATGACAGCTTGACGCGTTTTTGTGACGAAATGTCAAAATATTTATAAAATTGCTAAATTAAATAAAATATGTTAATGTTGTTTTTTGCTGAAATATTAATGTTTTGGCTCAAACCATAAGGCTCAAAATAAACCTGTTTCTCAAAAATTGTCAACAACCGAATTATGTTGGTAGATGTCTCACCCAAAAAACCTAGTTTATACTTCGGGTAGCAATATTATTAGTTTTATTGTGTAACGAGACAACGCGACTAATCTCTTGAGAATGTTGCTTTTTGACAGCAGTAGAGGATTAGCTTTAAAGGCATTAACGATTCTTAGTTATGCGGCTTCATCTGTCATAATGTTTAAGATTTAATGCCTTATTCGTAAAGTTAGAGTAAGTTTGAACGCTTCTTTAAGAACCATACAGAAGCATAATATTTTCTTATGTTTTCGTAGTATACATAATAAAATTAAGTTTTAACGGTTTTAAGCACGTTAATTTATTTGATTTTTATTATACCGATGTTTCGGCTATTTCTCAGAAGCCGTGATCACGGAAGACAAAGATGTCAAGTGTCAATGAGCATTGTTAACGTTTTATTTAGCCTACCACCAACTTTTTCATTTTAATTATTTAGTATTAATTTTGTTTATAGTTATTACATTACACTACGGTAGCCGGATCTAATTTATTTGTTAGACAAATATACATTACCTGAATATGAACATACCTAATCATTCGCAGAGGGGAGCGTGCCCAAAAGCTGTCTGCATTACCACAGGCAGTGTCAAAGAGTTTCTTCGGATACCTTTAAAGAAACTCTTTGCGACGATGGGCTCCACGGGCCCATGGTCCAACCCTAAGCTTTTCCTAGGGCTTCATATTCGCGCATGGGAAAACAGTGATTTTGTATATAATTGAAAAGCATTTCAGTCCTAATATAATACTATGACGAGGGAACTGAGACACATTAAAACATCCTAACATTGTACATAGTTTTATGTAATTACTGGGTTTATCTTAACTTCGTATTTAGGTAACAGGTAATTTAACTGTATTTTCTCTTGTTTCAGAATCACAACCGAAACGCCGAAAACTCGAAACGAAACATATAAGTCTAGTCATCGTAGTTCTAGTTTAACGAAAATGAAATAAGCAACTGTGTTATTAATTAAGTTTTACATTAAGTTCGTATTTATAATTTTGTTATTTCCATTTTGAATAAGTTAAAATGCAAATATTGAAAGCAAGATGCGCTTTACGCGCGACCGCATCGCAGTTTCAGGCGTGGAGTACCGCCAAAAGCCGCACTGCTGCCACGGTAAGTTGCTTCATCAGATAATAGTTATTTATTAATGATTAATTGAATGATTGCTCATTGTTTTTTTTACGGTATTTTGAGTGAAATTCGTCGTCGCCAACGTCTCCATTTTGAGGTTTTTTTTCCAAAAATTTTGGGTATGATATCGAAAATAGGGAAGAAAACCATCAAGTTAACAAGAGTTACACCATAATATTCGATTCGATATTACAAATGTTCATTTTGAAAAAGAAGTCCGTAATTTCCTGTTGTGTGAGCGACTTAAGTCTGTTATTATTCACTGAATTTCCGTTAATCGTCACCTGTGTGGGTTCTGAGGGCGCAGAAGCTTCGGGAAGCGCTACAAATCATAAAGATCAGAAAATACCGGACTTCAATTTATTATATGTTGGCGGGCAAGATACTTTCTTAACATTAAATTACCGAGAGGATCTTGGCAAAAATAGTTGACACTATAAAAAAATGTATTTACAACATAACCTTCTCCTTTTCTGAAGTCGGTTTAAAATCAAAACAAAATAAAACAAATATGCACTTAAACCCATTGAAAAGTAGATTCGATTACGTTTATTAGCGAGTGGTAAATTTTATTATATGATAATTAATGAAAATAAAATGCTGGAAATAAAATAATACACATTCCTAGGTTTATGTCAGAAATTTCAATTAAACATTATTATTGATGACACTTCGCGAGGTCCTATTATCAAATTCAATGCCGTAAGTACTGATAAGAATTATCTTCAAAACGATTATTCAGTAATAACGAATTTATCCTTGATAAGATCAAAATATTCGGGAATTAAATGATATTACATCAATGTAAGAATATTTGATTAATAAAGGATAACAAGAAACATGCATAGAAGAATTTAAGATCTGATCGGCACTCTCGCTCCAACAGATTCTGTTAAAGGGGTTAGGTTCAAGAAATGCTGGGTTGACGTCTTAACATTATGTATTTATTCACACCGAGGATCTTAAAATAAAAAATACCTCAAACCATGCCAAGTCTTGTAGAATATAGACCAGGGATTCCCAAACTATTTTAGGCGACCCCCTTTTCTAAATGAACTGATAAGTCATACCCCCATAGCCAATTGGGCATCGTTTATAATTAACTGTGTAAATGTGTATAATAAACTGTACAATACACAATCGATTCCGTGGGCTGGGCTCTTCCAAGAAAGTGTAATCTGAACACCTGGTTAATTATTCCTGCGAACGGCCGAAAACACAAAGGCTATTGTCTAATTGCAACACAATCTTAAACACGAAGTAAAAAAAGAATTTCAAATGCGGTAAGGGTAATAAACTGCGTTTTATAACACGCAGGTGTGAATTTACCTTCGCCGGCATGTAAAATTACTTTCTTATCTTGTCGTGACACTCGATCTCATTACTTTGCTTAAAATAATCCACGCTTATTAACTTGCCGAGTTTTTCAACTTGAACGAACTTGCGCTCGCCTATTGATTTTGAATTGTTTTTTAAAAGTACAACAATGATATTTGCTTCTCAAATATTAGTCTTCTATTATCTTGTAAGTTTCAAATAAGAACTCGAACTCGTGTTGATTAATAGGTGTGGATTTTTAGACCTTGTTGACCCCCAAAATCAGTTTTCTTTTACGTCGACCCCCGGGAAACCGATTTCAACCCCAAGGGGCGAACTGACCACTTTGGGAATACCTGAAATACGGTCTTACTTAGTTTTATGTAACCTTTTGAATTTCATCTTCATTTCGGCATACCCTTCACTTTATCCTATAGTTTTTTACCAGCTTTTGCTGGTCACGCGTCGGCCTTGCCATTGGGTTTGCGAACGCCAATAGGCAACGGTAACCACTTCCCATAAACCTGGAACGTCTGCCTCTTTGCCAGCTTCGAAATAAATAAATAAAATTGTGAAGGTTTCTCCAATTCAAAATGTTATAAGGATAGATGGATATTTTACCTAAATCCACTCAATACATATATGGCACCTTAGGAAGGGAGGTGACATTTTTCAACGACGTGATATTCGATTGAGAACTTATCACTGTTGGAAATAATAGTTCCTCTAGGAAATGCTATTACCACCCGAGTCGGGAATACCACTAAAACCCCTCGGGTGTTCCATCTTTAGCCCTTATTCCAGAGCCACGGATACCCCTGTACTGTATGCATATACATGCATACATACAGCTGGAGATTAAACAGTATGACTGACATATCAATCAACTTATCTTAATCAGATAACTCAAAGCGTAGATAATTGTTACATGCGGATGATCATGATACGATCACCATGTTCGCCATACTTCCGACGTTTATCTTTATTTGTTTATTGTCCACTCGTTAATTGTTATCGATAATAAAGCTTTTACCTGCAGTCATATAATTTACGTAATTTATTAAATGGCGTATTTTTTCTGACGTGGTACAGCCATGTTGGAATCGTTACTTTGATTACAGCTCGTGCAGGAACGGAGAAAGAATTTCCTTCAATTTCCTGCGGCCGTGCGGCCTCGTAAGAGGCAACAAAACAACCCACAGCCAGGTGGCAGGGTATTTGTTCGTCTGGATCGCTATCACCCCTGGTCTGGGTATATGCCGCCATAATAACCTTGAGTTGTATTCCGGCATTAGTGGCCAGTTTCCAGTTTCCGTTCAGAGAAAGACAACAGGTAGCATTATAGGTGTTACAAAAGTCTATTCCATCAGGTTGGCCGTCTGTCTGTCTCCTGAACTCATGTAATAACAAATGGTTAGCCTTAAACATATCGAGTTTCTTACTGTGAGTGAGTATTCTAAAGATCCTCTTCCACCGTGTATAATCTATTACTCTATCCCGTCCCTTCTGTCCAATCACTCCTATCCAATATCCTTTATTTATTTTAAAAGCCTGGCAAGGCATTGACTTCGCCCCTGGTGTTGCAGACTACTATAAGCTTAGGTTAACTACTTT